>CM034151.1:800978978-802178978 GCA_019776745.2 Taxus chinensis
TTTCGGTTCGAGGAATGTATAAGTGGCATTGTGGAAAAATATTATGGTTGTTTGATCTTGCTTGGAAAAGAAGAGGTGTTGGAAACTCAGCTGGAAGTCTTCTTCGAATCAGTAGAGGCACTATCAGGCATGATAGGCTCTACCCATTAAGATTCTTGCTTTCTTCTAAATGATTCATTAAAACAATTCTGCTCACTGGAAATTTATATTTTCATGATGTATCTGGTTATTTACTTGCATGTATTCTTGAAAATTATGTGGGTTTTGGAATGTGAATCCTTTGCTGTTATTGGCAGTTTTTGGGAACTTTCTTTGTACTGGTTGTTAGAGGTTTTCATGCGAATTGTATTGAAACTTTGTAACTTGTACTTGAAGTCTGAAATTTGTATTGAAACTTTGTTTCTATCATTTGAGACTAATGTTGATCGAATGGGATTGTTGCTTGTTGGGTTCTTGAATCTCTATTTAGACTTGTGTTTCATGAGCTGGAAGTGGAGCTCCGTAGGGGTTCTAAACTTGTATTGAAGCTCAAAATTTGTTTTAGCTTTATTGGGACCTTGTGTTTGTTTTGGACTGTGTTGGAACTTATTGAAGTTTTGAACCTTGGTTGAATCTTTGTATTCAACAACTGTACTTGTATACAGTTCTTATGAATACTGAACTTGTTGTTGAGTTGTTGCGTTGTGCCCTGTACTTAAGCTCTGAACTAAGGTTTTATTCTTCCTTAGGGAAACGGAAGGCTTGAACCCTAATAGGGTGTTGGTGTTTATTCTGAGCTTTTATTAGGGCCATGGGTTTCATTTTAAACTCATATTTGAGCTTGTGTTGTTTGAACTTGTGTTCGAAAGCTTGTATTTGACACAGTGTAGGTATTCCATTGTTGGTTGTTTTGATTCTGTATTTGGAATTGACGTGTTGAATATTTATAGGTATTCTGAGCTGGAGTTTAGGGGGTATTATGAATTGTAAAACTTTAGTCTCATTTAATACTGTCTGATGGAAGGGGTCTTGTGAGTTTTGTTTGGTTGGAGTAGACCGTGTAACTTCTTTGAGGTCTCCTTTGTTTTGAGTTTGAGAAGGATTGGTTGTATTACTTCTACCTTTTAGACTACACTGTGTTCTTGAACTTGATGGGGCGTGTGAATTAAGGAGTGTATTCTATTCATCTCTACTCTGAGTGTACCCATGTCTTGTGGGAAAACTTGACTATTTTGTTCATAGAAATAAATGGAACTGGAACTACGTTTTGTTATGGGACAGTTGTATCAGTTGTAGAGGTTTATGGAATGAATTACTTACTTCCTTTCTGTCTTTGATGTTGAGAAAATTCTTACCTGTCATAAGCTTTTAATGGAACTCGAGAATCTTGTGGTGATTCTGTTTAGTCATGTTGGAAGAAGTTGGAACAGTATTTGTCTTTGACGAACTATTTAGTTCCTTACTCTCTTCTGACCTTTCATCTGATTCATGGGTTTCATCTGAATGTTGAATTTAAACCCTGTATACTAGTGTAGTATGAAGGGATACAGTATCCCTGTTTGGAATGCTTGGAAATTCAGTCCTTGGGTCTGTGAGTTTTATTGACCCTTGTCTATCTTGCACTGTTGCGTATTTCTCTTCCTTGTTGGGCTCTTTGAATGAATCTCTGAGTTTTAGTCAGAGAAGTGAATAGGATCTCTTGGGGATAGTATGTTGTTTAGAGATAGTGCTGTGAATTTCATTTTGAGAATTGAATCTGAACTTGAGCTTGGTGAATGGAAAATAGGTAATCAGTTTGTAAATTTTCAGTGGAAATTGGAAGTATGCATGCTTTGACTGTGCATTCAGTTTTGAGTTCTCTTTTGGGAACTAGCTTAAGAATTTCTAAGTTTGTATTAGATAATGGATTTCATTTCATAGTATAAATGAAATGAAATATGGTTTGGGTCCTTGTTGGTTTGAGATCCTTTTTCTGTTGACTGATAAGTTCATTGATTGAACTTCTCATTATTTGATTTTCTTCTTTGTCTGTATGGAAAGATGAAACATACTAATATGAGATATGTTGTAACTAACTCCTTTGCAGATTGGAAAAAGTTAAATGTGTCTTTCTATCCTCATGAATTTATGAAATAATTTAATGACAAGACTTGTTGACTGTTTAAAAGTGATTGATAGGATCAATTAAGTCTTGTGATATAATTCTGATGTTGCAGATTATAATATGTTCTTTTCTTAAAAGTAAATTCAGATCTTCTTAATTGTACTTCTTTCTAGATGTTATTACTTATGATTATTTGTATGATGTTTATTAATTGTTTCATTAAAGCAGAGTTGTTTAATGAAACAATTAGTGGAATGCACTTTACTTTAATGCTTAGTGCTTATCATGCTCAGTTCATTGAACTGACCCATGCTAGCAATTTTGCAGATGGACATCGTAAGTGATTAAAGAAGACAAGAACTTTCATGTTGTATTGGGATTATTTAATTTTGAACCTTATGTAAAGAGTTTTGATTCATTCTTGAATTGTATTGAAAAAGAAAAGTTGTATTCTTTTTGGAATGGAGGTTGTTTGTTATACAACATGCCTGAAATACATAGTCTTGTAAATGAATAAGTTTATAATGAGGAATTGAATGTTGGAGATTTACTTGTATTGGTTGTGTAAATTATCTTGTATTTATGAAGAAGATGGAATTCCTATCTTGATGATATTATTCATATATGTTATATGCTTAATTTGGATAAACTTGATAAGTTAGATAAAGGGAATTAGTTTAATCTCCCTTAATAAGTTGCAGCTTGTTAAGTTGCATAAGATAACGATTTTTATCTAAACAATTCTAACATAGTAATGGAATGTGTATTGAATATGTAGTAAAACTATAGAGAATGTGAAAGATATGAAGGGTTTGACAAACCCTAACACATAATCATGTAGAGGAAGACTCTTCCTCGCTCAAAGGAATGTAATCTAAAGAATGGTGATATGATTGTAAATCATTAGACTTCATTTCCCTATAAAGTCTACTATAGCTGAACCTATTTGGTTGCTACACCTTCTTTGAATGGTTAAGTTACATTGAATGGAACTTATGATATTGCTGTCCTGTTTTGGTTAACTACTTGTTAAACTAAGTAAATGAACATTAAAAGAAATCATGAGTTAAAGGAAGTTCTTTAATGCTTAATTGATTCAAGTATAGAACAAGAACTTATGGAGTGTTGGATTAGGGTTTAGCAGGGTTGTTGTAATCGGTGTAATAATCCAAATTAATAATGTATTAATAACCTCCTTGGGGTATGTACATCATGATGAGGTAGTTTCTGTAGGATGTTGGCACACGCCAACTGCAGGGCTGTACCCTCGAGAAGAAAGGGGTCTTCTCGAGAATACAATGATGTAGTTGACATGTGGCAACACCCTTCTGCATTGATCATCTAGATCTACACACAAATAAGGACTTGAACTTAGTTTCTCTCTAGGTCAAGTTAGTGGCATATTTAGGATAGGTAGTAGCTTCCAATGGCTCAGGGTACCTTGGCACATCCAGTTGACTTAGGTCAACCAAGTATGCCCATTTACCCTAAGTCATTGTGAGTGTCTTCCTATAATAAATTATGTTTCTAACCAGGGCTAGGGTTAAACCTAGGACAAGTGGACTGATGGTAGTCAGTAAAGACCATTCTTGATAAAAAGGAGTGAGGTGAAGGACGTATTCCAAAATGATGAGTATGCCATCTAGGAATAGTGACATAAACAGTATGTTGAAAATATTTGGCCAAAGTATCGCAAGCTGCTGGTTGTGTTGTCCTATGTCACCTAGTTTAAAGCAACGTGATATCAGATGAATATTGGTAACAAATATTCAGATATGTTCTTTAAACAAATCACTCAGTACCCGGTTTAGGGTAGGAAAAACCAAGTATATGAAGTATACGATAAGTATTCAATACTTAAAGTTAACATAAATAGATCGGTAGATCACCGAGTTATGAAATAAATAGATCGGTAGATTACTGAGTTATGAAATAAATAGATCGGTAGATTACTGAGTTATGAAATGAATAGATCGGTGGATCACCAAGTCATTTACAGCTGCATATGGTTATCTATTTGAGATTGATTGGCATGGAATGTTTGTTCTAAATAATGCTTTATTTAGAATAGAGAACATTATGTAAAAATAAATAAACTTAAGAGGTTTTAAAGTGGGTTGACATCCACACAAGGAATTACTTTGACTTCTAGGAACTGGCCTTTGCTAGGTAACCCACCTATCTATATTACTAATCCCATCTTTTGTAGTGTCTTAGATTGTTGATTTATTCACAAGAAAGGAGTTTGGTCCATTCTTCCACAAAGTGAAACAATCAAACATCCATTAGAATCATCCGTTGGTATCTTTGAAACCCCCATAATATTCGAGGTTAATCTCATTTTACCTCATTGTACTATCAAACCAGCTGTAAAGGTATAATTTTCATCAACATTTTTGCATGCCCAGTGAGACCTTGTTCCTTGTTCTTTTTCTTCATTTCATTAATAGAATAGTATTTATTTTTCTGATTCACTTTGTGATAATCTCCTATGATTAAAATAATCACCTACGATTGGGAAAATTTCTTGTAATCAGACTAATCAACTACGATTGGTCAAATCACATGCATTTTTCTATGTGTTTTTCTTATATATAGCTTTACAGTTTGCTTTTCACTTCTAGCTTTCTGTTCTTTTTTTTCTTAACCTATTTTGGATGGTATTGTTTATGAAAATCTTGTTTTCTTGATCACTAGATTAATTGCTTTGGAAATTTGCTAAAATCTTTAAAAAAATGGAGCGATCTCACGGTACGTCCTAGATCCTTCCTTTTTCGTCCGGTTTTGCATTTTTGTTTGATTGTCTTTATTGAAAGAAAAATATCATTTTGGGTTTTACAATAAACAATCTGCATCCTTCTTGTTGCACATAGTCTAAGTAGGAAATTAATTTGTTTCATCCACTTATTTCTTCCCCCACACATAACCAAATCACCTCAACATCAAAAATACATTAAAAAAACTCCCACTCAGGGGATAAATGATTGGGATTTCATCACCCAATAGGGAAACTAACTCAGTGTTCTAGCCATGTATAATCTCTTGGCTGTTGGTATATATAGGCTCAACACTTGACTCCCTTATCACAATGGGACCATAAAGTGAGGGGGTAGGCCCCAATACCACGCATGTACTGAAAGGTGCATGGATTTGGGGCTCATTTACCTTTCAGTTCATAGAGGAATCTACCCTTAAACACTTCTGAAACCAATCATAGAATACCATTTCCTAGGACCTTTGTTAACCATCTTACGCATTTCACTCTTTCATAATTAACCAAGATAACTATAAAACAATGTTTTTCTTTCTTTTTCCTACTATTTTTAAATCAACCCAATTAGTTATTTTTCATTTTTTAGGTGTTTGTATTTTTTTACCATGGTACTTACTAGACAACAAGCTCGTAATCAGAATTTTGAAAACATGTCCACCCTGTTACTTATACCATTTCAACAATAGGTCCCATGTTATACTGCATCATCTACACCATTTCCTACAACATTTCCTACTGCAATTCCACAAAAATTCCATTTTATCTAACAATTACATCTGCTTCCTTTCCTGATGCCCAAAAAACTTGGAATAATGAAGAAATGAAGCAACACCTTTCAATATGTCCACATCAATATCAAGTCCTTCATACATCTAGACAGGGACAAGAAGAAAAACCCTTTCCTCCTAACTCTCAATTAAAGGCATCCAAACTTCCTTTCTATGATAGGGGGCACCCTATTTCCCTCAATGCTTAGTTAGTAGTTAGGAGTGTTCAACATCAATAATTTACACCCCAACTAGTTCCATACACCTAAAATACTTCATCTACCATTGCATGTCTTTTCAATCAAAATCAAGAGCCTTTCATCCAATAATTCTACTCATACACTTCAACAGGTCAATCCAAAAAACCAAATGTCAGTCAACAAGAAATATCTTCCATCCCTATTAACCCATCTGAAACATCAAGTGAGAAATATTCTACCAGTCAACCATAGACATCAAATGTCTCCTTAGCTCCTATTTATGACCTTCATATGATTTCATCACAAAACACATCTGCCCAATAGTTTACATCTTTATCAAGCCCTTCTATAGGTTTCACACCTCCCCTAAGTAGTGTTGTTACTTCCTCATCTACCCCCCTGGTATCTTCATAGCTAAAAACACCTCCATCAAGTTTTGTATCCTTTTATACTATTATATCTTCACAACCAATCACTAGTCCTATTCAAAACATCACCATGTCCATCCCTATAACTAAACCTCTATTCAAAACTAGTGTCATTGCTATTACTCACCTTGTTTCATAGTAAATACCACAACCATCACAACCTCTAATCTCCATGCCACAATCTACACCTCTTAAAAACATTTCATAACACATTATCTAGCAGCAAAACATTCTACAACAAGTACCATCGTCTTCCACTTCTACTATATCGATCCAACATTCACTTATATATTCAAAACCACTCACTTATACACTAATACCATTGTAGTACCAATACATACAACCCTCGCAGCCCTTAGCTTCTCAATAAGGTATTCCATCCCATCAAAATATATTGCAACAAAACATTCCTTATCAATAGAATATACCATAGAAAAACATCCCACGATACCTTACACCTCAACAATATGTACCCCAAAAAAACATTCCACAATATAACATCTCACAATAGAATGTCCCTTACCAACATAATTTTTCTCAACAAAACATTCCTTATCAACAAAAAATTCCCTACCAGTAAAACATTCCTCAACAGTATCAAGTATACTCACAACCTACTCAGCCTTCATTTCAACCTAGCTCATATTTTTAGCAAAAATTTCAACATGATCTTCTCCAAGCCCTTTAGAACCACATATCTAGTCTCGAAGTGGCTTTGTCTTCATCCAAGAATGTGCTCTTTTATGAAAAGAATTTCAATGAAACCATTCACCTTTTAGTGTCGTATAAAGCATATCCAACTCACTAGGAACTTCCAATCTTCATTAAATTCTATAGCAAGGAAGATCCGCAACAACATATTTTTTCCTTCCATCACACATGCTATCTAATAGCTCATGATCAAGACCTTATGTTGAGGACCTTCCCCATGTCCCTTTCTGGTCATGCCTTGGATTGGTAAAAAAATCATCTCGTAACATTCCTTATTCTCCTTTGCACAGCTTGCCCAAATTTTCTTAAAACACTTTTTCATAAACATATCACGCAAAGTCACTATCAATGAACTATATCTCATCAAACAATTCAAAGAGGAATCTATTTGTGATTTTGTCTCAATCAAATATCCTTTTCATTACCAAAAATAGAATTAATTGAACTTTTCTATTGCTCAAGCGCCAAAAATATTTCATCCACATTACAAATCCAATCATTTCAAAATTTTGATGATGCTTTTACCATGCCCCATAAATTGTAATTACGAGCTCTAGAAGATGGCCGGGTCAAGCTTCGTCCTAAGAAACCAAAAGTTGAGTTTCCATCTAAGTCAACAACTAGCCCTAATAATTCTAACACATCTATCAATGCCTTCATAATTAAATATGGTCCCAATGAAAATCCCACCATCAATAATTCCCATCAACAACCTAGTTATACACCTATAGGAGAGACTTATATTGTAGTTTTTGAAAAATTGTTTGCTTCCAAAATCATATCTCTCCCACATATTTGACCAATTGACAGATCGGTATCTAAACCCATTTGGTGCCGAGATAATGACTATTGAAAATACCATAGATTTAATGGACATGACATCAAAAGGTTTCAAAAGTTCCATAATGTACTTCACGATTTTATCGATAAGGGTGAACTCCACTTAGATAATCCAAATGCACCCCCAAATCAAAATCTTGACATATTTAATAAATGTTTTATGAATCACCCCTCATCTTTTGATAAAACAAAAAATAATGTTTTCCACACTATCAATACAATAAAAAAATAGATTCTATCCCAGCATCTACCTCATTACCCATCAAATAAAAATTGATAGAATCAACACCGGTATCCAACAAGCCTAAAACTATGACTATCGAATCTCCTCCTGTTGAGACTATAAATGAAAATATTCCCACATCCTTTTCACATGCCACTACATGATCCACACCTACATCCTCTAAGCCTTCCAAAACTACATCAAAACCAACACCTGAAAAATAACTCACAACACCCTCAGGAAAATCTTTCCCATCTCCATCCTCATCAACTACATCAAGTTCATCTAAAATCACAAAAGGACCTTGTTGGTGCCATTTTTGAGCTTGCACCATGTTGCCCTAAATTTTCAAATATGTATCTGCTCAAAATAAATATATCCTTTGATTTGATGGTATGTAATTCTTCCCCTCCAGCTGAATGCTTTAAAAATGCTCACAAACGTGTTGTTTTTCCCTAATTTGAAAGAATAATCAAAGTTTTCCCTTTTATGTGCCCTAGTTTTTCTAATTTTGTAGGCTATGTCATTTTTCCCTTTGCCAGATCATGGAAAAATCAAAATTTATCAAATAATATTGTGTGCAATTGAAAATCCTATCCCAAGGTTGAAATTTTTTGGAAATCATGCTTCAGTTGATTTAGAATCGAAAAATCTGCCATCCTTGGTGAAAAAATTGAATTTTAGGGCATCCCTAGAATTTTTTACGTTTTGACGGTTATACGGGCATCATTTTCCCATCAAATTCATCCTCAGAAGGTATTGGCAACGTGGCAAGTTTTCATTGGCCGAGGTGCGGCGGGAAATGTTTCTAACTTGTCATTTTTTGTTTTTTTTGGCAAAGTGGTAAATTTGGCTCCATGGCTCCGCCTTTTTCAAATTTTCCTACATGGCATGTTCTTATTAGCTGAGGAGAGGTGGGGAGTCAGATCTCCTTTGAAAATTTTGGCTTTATTTTGCAAATTTTCCTAAGTCAAAATTTTTCCCGAATCCCCGGAGCCAACCAAAAGAGGACACATGTCCTAAAAGTATCAAAATGGAGGAACGGGTCGGATTGGGGACTTATATTTTTAACTCTATTTTCAAAAACTTACAAAAATCATTTCTAACCCCGCTCCAATCAGAGGAGGAAACATGGCATCAATTTTGAGTAGGTCAGTGGGCCAGTGGAGGCAAAAGGGAATTGTTTCCCTTTTACGAAAAAGAAGGCTTAAAATTAAAATTTTGGAGCATGGCCCTGTGGCTAGTCACATGTGGACACATATCTAATAGGGTCAAAAGGAAGTGTGGGCCATGAAGTGAAATGGGGATTTTTTCCCTTTTTGGAAAAAGGAGTTAAGGCAAAAATTTAAGCTACGGGCCCGCAAGCAAATCACTAAGTGACACGTGGCAGGCAGAGCAGACTAGGCAGGTCAGCGGAGGTAGGAGAGAATTTTTTCCCTTTTACAAAGAAGGCTTAAAATCAAAATTTTAAGCATTGGCCCGCTAGCAAATCATCAAGCGACACATGGTGGTGGAGAAATCAGAGGCATGGGCTAACGGAAGGAAAATTGAAAATTTTCCCTTAGCAAAAAAGGGAGTTAAAATGAAAATTGGGCCCACGGATTTTAGCAATAGAGGAAGAGACACGTGGTGAGGGAGAAATCGGGTCTGCGGCCCCTTGGGGAAAAAAGTGAAAATTTTCCCAATTTCCAAAAAAGGTCAAAATGCTTAGAATTGAAGAGCGATCCCAATGGGACCCACCATGTGTCACATGTCAGCTCCAAAATTCAAAGGCGGAGGGGTGGGGGAAAAAGTCAAATTTTTCCATTTTTCCAAATTTTCAAAAGGTCATAAAGTAAATGTTTTAAAACTAGGCGCGATCCAATAATTTTTTACCACATGTCCAGCCTTATCAGAAAAAATTAAAAATGTAACTCAAGCTTATTTCTAAGTCTGCATCTTCCATGTGGAGTGCCAGGATTAAAAGATGAATAAGATCGATGGTTGGTTGTGCATCTATTTGTTTTGACCACCATGGGAGCTCCAGGAAGCTTGGAATCATGATTTTTGCATCAAAATTCATCAAATATATAGTGATATTGTGTCCTCTTGGTCTTCCAAGATCATTGGCATCACTTTCATGGCTTAATTCTTTGATTGGAGGAGGTTTTCAAATAAATTTTTCCCTAATCCGTCCAAAAACATGAAATGACAAAATCAAAAAATTACAGAGGTAATTTGAAAAGGGAAAAAGATGAAAATGATGAGTAAAAGGTGTTTGCATGCCTCAATGATAAAAAATATGCCTCCAGGATGGATAATGATCCAGATATTTGTAATAATTTAATCTTTTTGGGCACACCTGGCAACCTGCGAATGTTTTTCTATTTGATGTCATTTTCATTGAATCATGAGGATTGTTTTGTAAAAAACTTGATCCCATGGCATATTATTTTCTTATAAAAGAAGGCTCCAATGTGGCATGAGGTATATAATGCATTTTGGAGAAATTGTAAAGGGGTTGGAAATTTGAAAATCATGAGAAAATTCTAAGAGAAATCTCATTTTTTATGAAAAACCCACCAAAGAACCAGAATAATTTCTTTTGTGTTGGATATTTATGTATGTGAGTTTGTTACAAGTGTATAGCCATCACACAGCTATGAGATTGTTCAAGAAACTCTCCCATGCTGATGAATCTAACAAGATCTTGAGTTAATCTATTTTTTTTGGGAAATATGATCTCTGTTATCTTTTTTAAATGCCTGCAAATAGTTTTCATTGTTCCTATTGCAATATTGCATTGAAAGTCTGTAGAAATCACACAAAATCTCCATTTCTTGTTAATAGTTTAGTAGAATTTGCAATCTCATGTTTAGAAGATCCTTCATCTGACAGAGAGAAACAAATTTAAAATCACTTTACCTTCTTTAACTATAGATATTGCTTGTAAGCCTTTGGGGGTACCTTAGGCATGGTTTGATCAAGCATAATTGTGTTTAATTGAGTTCTTTACTTCAAGATTTTGTGGTGAATTCTCAAATATTGTGTGAAGAGTGCAACCTGGGATTCCATTTATGCCTCTTCTAGTTGAAATAATATCCTGATTATTTGAAGTATTTTATTTAATAGTTGTTCAAATATTGTAGAGGTTATCAAAGATTTTTTATATCCCAATTTGTCTTGTCAACACCCCACCAAAAAATTCATTCAAACAAACTAATCCTACCCATACTACCCCTGCATTGCATTGTGTGTCAACAAAAGGATCTAACCCATTTACAAAAATGCACAAGGAAAATAAGGATTATAATGTCTTCAGTAACCCTTGCCTTGCATTGAAAATATCTCCATGATCTGGGAGTGACAACTTGTGAAATTCAGATTTGGAGTGTTGATCATATTTTCTCAAGGCCTTTTCATACTATTTACATAAATTGAGGGATATCTTCATCTCCTTCACCATTTTGGGGTTATAATATAATTTCTCTTACCTTGGTTGAAAAGGCACAACCTAAAATAGTGAGGGTCAGATCAAATCCTTTCAAAGTGCTATCCATCTCTCCACAAATATAAGTGTCAGTTAGACCACCTCTCTGGCTACAAAATGACACACATCATGATCTATCTAATTTCAAGCTTCATGCCATATATTTGATGCTTCTCAGACTAAAAAGGAGAAAAAAATTGGGTGCCAACACTTTCTGGTACCGTTGCCAAGGACATTCTTCAATATTTGAGTATTTCAAATCCCTGGTAATACTTCTTGTGTGATTTATTTACAAATCTGAGTATCATCTTCTGATTATATTTATAAGATTGGAATAAAAAGTAGAGCTCTGAGTTTGATATTCTCTTAAGTTCAATCTGATCCATGTGCATGCATATTTGAGATATTTGAATGCATATTAAACCCTGGTAAAGTCCTTTACAAATTTTGTATGTAAATACTTTATTGAAGCATCATTTTATAATCAGATTTGTAAGGATTTCGTGAAGATATAAGTTCTTCCTGTAATTTTACCAATTTCCAGCAGTTGTTGCACTTCATTTGCATTTGTGATTGATAATTTCAAGAAGAAAGAAGGTCTGATTTGTAAAGTTTAGCAATATTTTCAATGCTAGTAAATATTTGACCGAAGTATTTTGGTGCATTTGCCCAACTAGGATGAAAGTTCTTAGTGCCGAATCCATGCTGATTTGATATTAATAAATACCAATGTCTTTCCTTTCTGTCATTTATTTTTGTGTTGCTAATCTCTACAAAACTGGAAGGAAGAAGGTATCTCTTCCTTAAAGACTACTAAGAAATTGTTTTCAGATTCAAGGAACTCAGATTTAGAAGGGAGAAGAGTTTGTAAGGTTGTTAAAGGTCAGACATCAGGAAAAGATATATCCATTGGTGAGGGAGATCAACCTTTGGGAGAAGATTATCATTCTTCTTCAAGTGATTTTGATTCAAGTAATCCTCTCATAAACTTGTTTACCTCATCTAGTGAAGGTCCTTCTGTTGTACCTGGTAAGTTCCTTCTCTAATCTGCACCGCTATGTTTTAATTTGAGTAAAAATTTCCAAGAAAGTCAACACTTAGAGAATACCAGTCTTGTGAATCACATTCTTGAGTCCCAAAGACCTTGCACTCCTCGCCAGATTGTTTCACCTCCAAGATCACCTCCACCAAACAATATGGCTCAGCCTAGACCTCCATTTGTTGTTAACACCTTTAGTCCCATGGATTTTAGAGGAATGTATGGTTACCCAAATTTTGTTCCACAAGATGTCATAAATAGATTGCCAAAATTTCAACGCAACAATGTAATAACTGGTGATCAACATCTCAAACTATTTGTTAATATGATGGAAGATTTTGAGATATATTTTGAAGATGTGTATATTAAGTTGTTCATTCATACATTAGAAGAAGATGTTAAGGATTGGTACAAGGCTCTAACTGATAATTCTATTGATTCATGGACTGAAATGAAAAATGCATTTAGGTTGCAATATGGTGACAAGACTGAACCTAGATTTTTTTTATTTGAGTTTGAGAATATCAAGAAGAACCTGAATGAATAATTCCATGACTTCAACACAAGGTTTAACAAAACTTTGAGAATGATATCTGTTAATTTGAGGCCTTGTGATGAATCTTGTTTAATCAAATATATAGATGCATTTGATAAGAAGGCATCCTATTACCTAAGAGACAAGAACCCAACCAATCTAAGGCAAGTTTTCACCATGGCACTTCAAATTGAGAACAATATCAAAGCAATTGGGAAACCTCTCAAGAGAGATGGTGTAAAATTGATAAACTTTGAAAAACCTCAAGCTAGCAAGGGTGCTGATTTAGAAGAGGTTGTGAAAAATTCAGCGGGGGTTGTTAAATAAATCTCATACAAGTTGGCAAGAGCTTAGAAGGTAATTGGGAAAACTTCACAAGGTTAGCATAAGAAGAAATCACAAGATAGATTTGGTAATCACCATAGGAATGAGTAGAGGTTTGATGACAAAGGTAAAGGGCCTGTTGGATCTGCAAATAGAAATCCTCAAGCACGTGAAGGAAGAGTGTTTCCTTATCCCTTAACTGCTAGGGTTACTATTGTTGAAGAGGTTGCTAATATTGATTAGTGTGATAGGTTTCTTTTACCCCACCCTCCATGTGAAGTGGACCAGGAAGAAGGTGAAGCTAATAATGATGATGGTACTGATGATTATATTTACATGATGGGATGTTCTTCAAGCTCACTAAGTGCTAGGAACTAGGACAACTAAATTTTTTTGGGATTGCATCAAACAGGTACAAATATTTCTTCCCCCTCATGCTCTTGAAGTTTATGTAGTGCAAGATTTTTAAATTCCTAACAATGAATTTGAATACTTAAGAGATTTGATGATTAAGAAGTATGATGGTGGTATCCCTTCGGAGGAAAATTGACAATTGTTGATGAATGTTGTTATAGCTCAAGAGAAAGACTATAACACTAGAAGTAAATTTGTTAAGGGAGTTGGGCCTTAGGCCAAACCTAAAACACCCTTTCTCACAAGCATTCTGAAAGAAGCTCCTAGGAGAGAAGCACCTGTCAGAATTTATGTTGTCCCAAACAAAAATTGTAGTCCTCCTCATGCCCAAGCTACCAAGAATCCACTGCCATCTAATGAATCTTCTTGTCTCCCTTCCAATGTTGCTTTTCCAAAGAGTTTCCCCTATGAAATATCCCCAGTATTGAACCAAATTAAATTGAGTGTTCCAATCATTGAGTTGCTTAGAATTCCTGATCATAAGAAGAGAGCATTTGAGTACTTGGGATTAAAAGAAGAGAAGGTTACTCTAGGCAGAAATGTAAATGTTGTTGAAACTCCACCTTAGATTATTATTGACCTTGAAACACCACCAGTAGTAGAAGATCTTGGAGAGATACCTAATTTATATTTGGGGACATATTTGGTTGTTTCCCAATTGAATGTTGATCCATTCTTCACAACTTTGATCATAAAGGATAAGCTACTTCACAATTGTATGTTTGATTCTAGTGCATCATGTAATGTCATGCCTCTAGAAGTCATGAATGAGTTGGACATCAAAGTGAAAGAAGCCTATGGAAAGTGTACTTGCATGGACTCAAGAGAAGTGCCAATGGTTAGTTGTGTGAAGGGTTTGGTATTGCAACTTGCAGCCTATCCGGGTAAGAATTTGGAACTTGATGTTGTAATTGTTGACTTCCCTGCCAAATGGGGTATGCTTTTGTCAAGAAAATGGGCTGCAAGTGTTGGTGACAGTTTTCAGATGGACATGTCTTTTACCACCATTCTAATTGAGGGCACCCTTGTTAAAATTTAGGGGGAGAAAAAGATGTTGCACCTAATTGAAGTTCCTAACAATGCTTCCTATGAAGTGTTATTTGCTTATGTAGATGCTGAGAATTTCATTGGTTTTGCTGATGGAAAAGAAAATAAGATGGAAAAATCAAAGTGCCTTGATATGGTAGGTTCTTTATGGACATTGCTAATTGATGGAGCTTGCTCCAAATTTAGGAATGGTGCTGGTATAGTTCTGCTTTCTCCTAGTTTGGAAGAGTTTGCTTTTTTCTTCAAACTTAATTTTGAATGCACTAACAACATTACTAAGTATGAGGAATTTTTGTTGGGGTTAAGAATTGCATGGAATTATGGAGTGAAAGATATTTTTGTAAAAGGAGACTCAGAGCTGGTTGTCAAACAAATAAGAAAACTATATGCTAAGAAAAATCAGCGTATGAAACAGTATAAACATGCAATTTGGGATCTACTTGAAATGTTTGATTCCTTTAACATTGTGTATCATGACAGAGGTCTCAATTCTGCTTGTGACAAGTTGGAAATGTTGTGTTCTAGATTTGGAAATTGCACCATTTCACCTTATTGTGAATACAACATTGAAGTGTTAACTAGGCCAGTTGTCCCTGATAATGTGAAACATTGGCAAGTTTTTAATGATGATGCTCAAGTGCTAATGTTCTTGTAAAACCAAGGTGAGTTTGTAAATCAGAATATTGATTGGGAGATAATGGTATGCATTACTGAAGGAAGAGAGACTTTTTTTGGAAAATATATTATCCAATTGAAAACTAACACCATTCCTAAAGGCCTTGTTGCTCTTGAGTCTAATTTTAACAATGCTGATTGCATCATCAATGGAAACATGTCTGCCTCAAGGGACATGGAAGAGCATGACTTGGGAACAAATGAAAAACCAAGAAGAGTTTGGTTGGGTAGCATTTTAAACAAGGAATAAAAATAGTCCTACCTCCAATTGTTGAAACAATATCGAGACTGCCTTGCCTGGTCATATTAAGAGCTGAAAGCATATAGAGAAGAATTATTTCAACATGAGATTCCTCTTGAAACAAATTCCAAACCATTCAGATAGAAGCAAATTCCAATCAATCCACACCTCTCCATGAAAATACAAGGTGAATTGAAGAAACTAAAGGAGGGAGGGGTCATTCTACCCACAAGGTATTCATCTTGGGTTGCAAACCTTGTGCCAGTCAGAAAGAAGAATGGAGATATCAGACTTTGTGTAGATGTCAGAAACCTAAATAGAGATTCATTAAAAGACAATTATCCTTTTCCAAACATGGAAAACATGTTGTAGTTAGTAACTAGATCTGAAATATTGTCCACTTTGGATGGTTTCTTTGGCTACAATCAGGTTGTTGTCAAGGAGTCAGAGAGATTTAAAAATACCTTACCACTCTTTGGGGAACATATGTTTATGTGAGAATGCATTTTGGTCTCATGAATGTTGGTGCTACCTTCCAAAGAGCAATGGATGTTGCTTTTACTGGTTATAAAAATGACTTCATTGTAGTTTATCAGGATGGTGCGACTGTATTTTCAAAGAGCAAAAAAGATCACTTGCAGCATTTAGAAAGGATGTTGATCAGATGTAGAGAGTTTGGGATCTCTTTCAATCCAAAGAAGTGTCACTTTGGGGTGTAAAATGCCAATCTTATCAGTCATATTTTCTCAAAGTATGGTGTCATGATTGACCCTTAGAGAATAGAAGTAATCAACAAGGTGCCAATTCCAAGAACAAAGAAGGGCATCCAATCTTTCTTTGGGAAACTCAATTTCATTAGAACGTTTGTGTCCAATTTTTTCTGAGTTGACTCTTCCTATCACATGCATGTTAAAGAAATATCAGGTTATCAAATGGGAAGAGGCTGCTATTTAGGATTTTGAAGGAATTAAGGAAGCACTCAAACATGCACCCTGTCCTGGAAACTCTGAATTACAAGAAGCCTTTCCAAATCTTCTCCTTTTCTTTTGAAAATACTATTGCATCTATTTTTCTCCAAAAGTATGAAGAGGGGGCTGGGAGGCCTATTTCTTTCTTTAGCAAGGCTTTATAGGCTATTGAGTTAAAGCATACAATCATGGAAAAACAAGCATTTTCCTTGGTGAAAGCAACAAAGGTTTTCAAGCCTTATATTTTAAGTTCAAAGGTTGTTTCTTAGGTTCCCCACACCATGGTAAAAGACATCTTATCAGAGATGGAGATCTCAAGTAAAAGGTATAGATGGGTGAAAAAAATACAGGAGTATGATATGGACATCCAAACCACAAAGTTGGTAAGAGGTTTGGGTCTTGCTAAGTTCATAGCTGAGAGCAACCTGTAGACTGTAGAAGTGAATGAAGTAGAAGAATAAAGGGAAGATGTTCTTGGGAAATTGGTAAGTTCTGAGTGGTACAAAGATATAATCTTTTACCTCAGACACCTTTGCTATCTTGATGATTTAAATAAAAAATAGAAAAGAGCCCTCAAGCTGGCTTCTCAAAAATACGTCATCACTGACTTTGGGTTGGCTTGGATAAACCCTGAAGGTGTCCTCTTGAAATGCATAATTGAAGATGAAGCTCCCAATATAGTTTCTGATTTCCATGGAGGAGTTTATGTAGGACACTTTGCTTGAAGAGTAACATCACATAAGATTTTGAGAGCTGGTTATTAGTGGCCTACTCTCTTCAAAGATGTAACCTAGCTAGTTAGAAAATGTGATAGTTACCAACGTTTCTCTAGAATATTGAAAGCTTCAAGCTCCCTTCCTTTTTAGCTTGTATCAATTGAAGCTCCTTTCAAGTAGTGGGGGATGGACTTCGTTGGTGAGATTTCATATCCTTCTAGTGCTGGCCATAAGTGGATCCTTGTAGCCATTGATTATTTTACAAAGTGTGTAAAGGCAATCCCCACCAAGAAAGTAGCACATGCAATAGTTATGGACTTGTTAAATCAAATCATATGTAGATTTAGAGTCCCAGTCAAGATTGTAGATGATAATGCCATGTTCTTTAGAGCCAAACCTTTAATGGAAATGTGTGATGAATATGGAATCAATCTAACTTATTCTTCAAACTATAACCCCCAAGGGAATGGACAAGCTGAGTCCAGCAATAAGAATTTTTTGAAGATCATTAGAAGAAACTTGGAGCAAAACAAGAAGAAATGGGGGTGAACAATTGAAAGTTACAGTTTGGGCTGATAGGATAACTCCTAAAGGAGCTACTGGTAAAAGCCCATTTGAATTGGTGTATGGAACTCAGGATTTTCTACCCTTACACCTACAATTATCTTCATTTCAGTTTACCCAATAGTGAAGATCAAGATCTTGGCCCATATGAATCAAGAATCAATCAGATTATTGAGCTTGATGAGGAGAGAAGAGCATCCCATCAGAGGCATGTCAGATTTAGGGGAAAAATGAAGAGATTGTTTGATAAGAAGGTCACTCCTAGAGCCTTCAATTTTGGAAATTTGGTTTAGTTGTGGGATAGTAGGCATGAAGACAATGGAAAGCATGGAAAATTTGATGCATTAATCCCCAAATATGAACTATGCAGCAATTGTACAGTTGTATAGTCTTTGTTTTTGTTGTTTTGTTAGTGTGTGGTTTGCCCTTGTTCTTGCTAGCCATTATGTTCGATTTATCAGCTCATTTTTGAAGGATGGTTTTGGTTTTTTGATTGCCTTACGTATTGAATCCTGTTCCCAATGGATATTTTGGCACTTGGTCTACGTTTTGTCCTTTTGGCACTCACTGGGAGTTCCCATCCCCAAGCAAGAGCCGATGTTGGGTGCCATTTTTGAGCTTGCACCATGTTTCTGTAAATTTTCAAATCTGTATCTACTCAAAAACGTTTTATCCTTTGATTTGATGGTCTATAATTCTTCCCCTCTAGCTGAATGCTTTAAAAATGCTCACGAATTTGTTGTTTTTCCCTAATTTGAAAGAGTAATCCAAGTTTTCCCTTTTCTGTGCCCTAGTTTTTCCAATTTTGTAGGTTATGTCATTTTTCCCTTTGCCAGATCATGGAAAAATTGAAATTGATCAAATCATACTTGTGTGGAATTCAAAATCCTATCCCAAGGTCGAAAATGTTCGGAAATCATGCTTTAAGTTGATTCAGAATCAAAAAAATCTGCCATCCTTGGTGAAAAAATTGAATTCTAGGGCATCCCTAGATTTTTTTTACATTTTGATGGTCATACAGGTGTAATTTTCCCTTCAAATTCATCCTCAGAAGGTATTGGCAATGTGGCGGGTTTTCATTGGCCGAGGTATGGTGGGAAATGTTTCTAACTTGCCATTTTTTATTTTTTTAGCAAAGTGGCAAATTTGGTTCCATGACTCCACCTTTTTCAAAGTTTCCTACATGGCATGTTCTTATTGGACGAGGAAAGGTGGGGAGTCAGATATCCTTTGCAAATTTTGGCTTTATTTTGCAAATTTTCCTAAGTCAAATTTTTTTCCTGAATTCCCGCAGCCAACCAGAAGAGGACATGTGTCCTAAAAGTTTCAAAATGGAGGAGTGAGCCAGATTGGGGACTTAGAGTTTTAACTCTATTTTTAAACAATTGTGAAAATCATTTCTAGCCCTACTCTAATAAGAGGAGGACACGTGGCATCAATTTTGAGTGAGTCAGTGGGCCAGCGGAGGCAAACGGGAATTGTTTCCCTTTTGTGAAAAGAAGACTTAAAAATTAAAAGTTTGAAGTGCGGCCCCATGGCCAATCACAGGTGGACACGTGTCCAACAGGGTCAGATGGAAGTGCGGGCCACTGAGGGAAATGGGGATTTTTTCCCTTTTTGGAAAAATTAGTTAAGGAAAAAATTTAAGCCACGGGCTTGCAAGCAAATCAATGAGTGACATGTGGCATGCAAAGCAGACAAGGCGGATCGGTGGGTTGGCGGATGCGGGAGAGATTTTTTTTCCCTTTTACAAAGAAGGCTTAAAATAAAAATTTTAAGTGCTGGTCCACTAGTGAATCATCGAGTGACACATGGCGGTGGAGAAATCGAAGGCACGGGCCGATGGAAGGAAAATTGAAAATTTTCCCTTAGCAAAAAAGGGAGTTAAAATGAAAATTGGGCCCACGGATTTTAGTGATAGAGGAAGTGACACATGGCGAGGGAGAAATTGGGTGTGCGGGGCCCATGGGGAAAGAAGTGATAATTTTCCCCAATTTCCAAAAAAGGTTAAAATGTGTATAATTGAAGCACGATTCCAATGGGACCCACCATGTGCCACGTGTCAGCTCTAAAATTCAAAGGTGAAGGGGGTGGGGGAAAAATTCAAATTTTTCTATTTTTCCAAATTTTCAAAAGGTCATAAAGTAAATGTTTTAAAACTATGCCTGATCCAATCATTTTTTACCACATGTCTGGCCTTATCCAAAAAAATTAAAAAGGTAACTCAAGCTTATTTATAAGTCCGCATCTTCCACGTGCAGGGCCAAGATTAAAAGATGTATAAGATTGATGGTTACTGTGCATCCATTTGTTTTTGACCGCCATGGGAGCTCCAGGAAGCTTGGAATCACAATTTTTGCATCAAAATTCATCAAATTTATAGTTATTTTTTTTCATCCTTGCCTTCTAGGATCATTGGCATCACTTTCATGGCTTAATTCTTTGATTTGAGGTGGTTTTGAAATAAATTTTTCCCTAATCCGTCCAAAAACATGAAACGACAAAATCAAAAGTTCCAGAGGTAATTTGAAAAGGTAAAAAGATGAAAATGATGAGTAAAAGGTGTTTTCATGCCTCAATGATGAAAAACATGCCTCCAGGATGGATAATGATCCAAATATTGGTAATGATTTAATATTTTTAGGAACACTTGGCAACCTGCGAATGTTTTTTTGTTTGATGTCATTTTCATTAAATCATGAGGATTTATTTGTAACAAACTTTATCCCATGGCATATTCTTTGCCTTGGGAAAGAAGGCTCTAATGTGGCATGAGGTATATAATGCATTTTGGAGAAATTGTAAAGGGGTTGAAAAGTTGAAATTCACAAGCAAATTCTGAGAGAAAGCTCATTTTTTCTGAAAAACCCACCAAAGAACTAGAATAATTTTTTTTGTGTTGGATCTTGATGTATGTGAGTTGGTTACAAGTGTATAGCCATCAAACAGCTATGAGATCGTTCATGAAACTCTCCCCTGCTGATGAATATAACAAGCTCTTGAGTTAATCTATGATTTTCTGGACAATATGATGTTTGTTATCATTTTTTAAATGCCCACAAATAGTTTTCATTGTTCCAGTTGTAATCTTGCATTGAAAGTCTTTAGAAATCACACAGAATCTCCATTTCTTATTGATAGTTTAGTGGTATTTGCAGTCTCATGTTCATAAGAGCCTTCATTTTATAGAGAGATAAACAAATTTAAAATCACTTTACCTTCCTTAACTGCAGAGATTTCTTGTAAGCCTTTGGGGGTACCTTAGGCGTGGTTTTCTCAAGGATTTTTGTGTTTAATTGAGTTCTTTACTTCAAGATTTTGTGGTGAATTCTCAAATATTATGTGAAGAGTGCAACCTGGGCTTCCATTTATGCCTCTTCTACTTGAAAGAATATCCTGATTATTTGAAGCATTTTATCTGATATTTGTTCAAATATTGCAGAGGTTGTCAAAGATTTGATATATCCCAGTTTGTCTTGTCAACACCCCACCAAAAAAATCATTCAAACAAACTAATCCTACCCATAATACCCCTACATTGCATTATGTGTCAACAAAAGGATCTAACCCATCTACAATAATACACAAGACAAATAAGGATTATACTTTGTCTTTAGTAACCCTTGCCTTGCACTGAAAATATATCCATGATCTGGGAGTGACAACTTGTGAAAGTCATATTTGGAGTGTTGATCATATTTTCCTAAGGCCTTTTCATACTATTTTCATAAATTGAGGGATATCTTCATCTCCTTCACCATTTTGGGGTTACAATATAGGTTCTCTTACCTTTGTTGAAAAGGCACAACCTAAAATAGTGAGGGTTAGATCAAATCCTTTCAAAGTTTTATCCATCTCTCCACAAATATAAGTGTCAGTTAGACCACCTCCCTAGCTACAAAATGACACAAATCATGATCTATCTGACTTCAAGCTTCATGTCATATATTTGATGCTGCTCAGACTAAAAAGGAGAACAAATTTTGGTAAAAAAAGACCTCAAAAAAAGTTATTGTTCAGGTCTTCAAAATCCCTCAATATATTTTTCCAGATCAAATCCATTTCTATGGACCTCATTCAATTATACTTTCATATTAAAAAACCCACATATTGAGCCCCTATATTAAGTCCATATCCTACACATATCACACAATCCAACTATTCCCAACAACAGGCATCTATATTAGGTCCTTGTCCCTCACCCATTACAAAATCCAATTATACTCACCAACAAACCCCCATATAAGTTCCTCGTCCTCCATCTATTACGGTGCCTTGAAATCCTCCATGAAGAACAAATAAACAACCTATAATTAAACAATCTATCTCACTTCCTCCCAAGAAGAATATAGATGTAATTTTTTCCCATCCATGTCAACCCCTAAAAAATGTTATGTCACCATCTTAGATGAACTCCTTCAGTGGTAACTTATTACATTAACACCTCCAAAGTTATTTTATCATCAAGGATGGAAAATTTCCTTGTATGAATTCAATGTTTTACGTGATTAGCACAAAACACAAGGCCATTCCATGAAGATTATAGGGCATTTCATTTAAAAGTTCAATAATTTGACAGTATCCTCTTCCTTCCTTCTTAATCAAACACAATGCCAACATTAACATTGTCATCACCAAAACCTAAATAATCTATCCCCAATGTGCCTTCTCATCAAGTTTATGTCATCTATATCACTAACCATTCATCAAATTATGAAAATGAGTCATATGAGCCTAAGATAAGTAAACATTTCATCACTATACCTCCACCTCCTGAATTATTAGCTTCATATGATAAACCTAAGATATCTATTTCCTTAGCTCCCGAAGATTCTAATCAAACAACGTCATCCAAATCCAAAATATTAATAGAAATAGAAACACCCCATTTCAATATGGTCCAGATGGTTGTTATCAAGAAATTACACCAGTCCTCCGTCAGGATGTCACTTTATGAATTAGTTCAAACATCACATTTTCACAAACATGCTATGATAAAATCCCTCCAATCCATAACCATACCATCCAATGATATATTTCCTTCAAAAAAATTGTGGGTGCTCTTAAAGCATCTATCTCTATATCATTTGAACCATCTGAAATTCCCTCTCTCAGACCGGAGGACCACAATCTACCACTCTTCATTATTGCTCATATTAATGACATCTCTATCAAGAGGGTCATGATTGATAGTAGTGCCACCATTAACATCATATCCTCCCTTGAATTTGAAAAAATTAAGTTATCCAACACTCTTATCGCACAAACGCCAGTCCTATTATGATCCTTCAATGACACTATCACACCCACGTTAGGCACTTTTATTCTATAACTCAAAGTTAGCATTAAAAAACTACTAGAGCTCTTCTACATTATAGAAGGAGAGTTTCAATAAATAAATTTTTTAGGAAGCCCTTGGATACATACCATGTGTGGTGTTCCTTCCACCCTCCAACATTGTCTCAAATATGAACACGAGAGTTGGAATTTCACTATTCTCGTTGTTCCAAATCCATTCACTAATTGTTACATGATGTACCACCCAAAAGATGTCCATGTACCTAAATCCATACCTAAAAAATCTAATAAAGCATCTACAAGCACATCTATCCATGCTTCCAAGTTACCAGATGATTCCTCTCTCAGCGATGCTGTAAAACATCTTACACTCAGGGAATATTGTCTCCTCATGCTCAACTCCATCCCTTCACCCAGAAACATATGGCCACCCTGACAAAAAACCCATGTAGGAAGAAATCATAGGAGATATTATCTCTTATGGTCCTTCTTATCTAAAAAAAAAATCTTCTATCCAGGACTCGATAATCCTCCATCCCATGTTATCAATCTAAGTCATGTCATGTTTTTCACATTAAACTTCAAATCCCTTGATAATCTAAACTTCACTCGTATGCATCTTCATCATTGTGCATGGAGTGGTTTTGGCCTTGGTTGTTATGAATAGGGAATCCTTTTCATAGCCATCCCACGTTCCCTTAAAGCCTATGATAAAAGTGATTTAGGTTACAAAAATTCCAGCTCTAGAATATGTGAAGCCACTAAATCCAAACTTACTACGTCTATGTCTATTTTCGAACTAGAACCATCATCACCAATAAGCCCTGAAGATCCTATGGACACAGACTACAATGTATCCATCCCACCTAAATTTTTTAAAAATCAATATTATATCTTTGGAGAAACTTACTTATCAATCCAATCATTCTACTAATTCTTAATCACTTATTTGGCAAGAAATAGTTGATGAGGATTCACCTACAATAGATGTCCTCTAGTGTTAGGATGACCAGGATATTATTTCCCATATGGAATTTGAAGTTCACTTTTATTATAAATACCTACCATCTGACACATGAACTCTTTTTAATGAATCCACCCTTGATGTTAACTTAGGAACCCAACAAGATCCTTGTATTGTTAAGGTCAATCAATCCTTAAATCTGCAGGAACTAGATGATTTCACTTCATTCTTAACAAAATTTCACTAAGCCTTTTCCTAGTCATATGGTGATATGCCCATAATTGAGAATAACATTTTCATACACAATATAGTCATGTATCCTTATGTTAATCCAGTTAAACAAAAAATCTGTAAATTGCATTCCCGTATAGCTCTCCTTGTTAAGAAAGAGTTACAATGCCTTCTATCTACTAAATTTATCATACCCATTCACTATCCACAATGGTCTCTAACATCTTCCCCATAACTAAATATTCAGGGAAGATACACATCTGTAATGAATTCACGGATCTCAATCTTGCTTTTCCTAAAGATGATTTGCTACTTCCAAAAAATTAAATCAGCTTGTAAACTTAACAGCTAACCATGAAATGCTTTCCCTCATGGCTGGATTTTCTCATTATAACCAAATCCTTAATTCCCCTAACGATCACCAAAAAAATTATTTCATTACCCCTTGGGGAACCTTATGCTACGGTGTCATGTCAATTGGTCCTAAAAATGCTAGGGCTACTTATCAACGCACCATGAAATACATTTTTTATGAAATCATTGATAAGACTATCGAAGACTACGTTGATGACCTTCTAGGAAAATCTAAATCATAGAAAGACTGTCTTGACATCCTTGAATCAATATTCACTCATCTCATCCATTTTTTTCTTTTTCTTAATCTTGCAAAGTGTGATTTTGGTGTTTTCACTGGAAATATTTTAGGATTCATCATATCTATTCGAGGAATTGAATTTGACCTGAAAAAGGTTATAGAAATCAATAAAATTCCTCCACCATTTATTCTTAACCATCTACGTAGCCTTTAAGGTAAATTGCAATCAATTTTATGTTTCATATCACAACTTTCTGACTGTTGTAAATCATTTCACCATCTTCTCTGCAAGGATGTAGAGTTATATTGGGATTCTAATTTCCAGAAATCCTTTGATGAAATAAAACAATATCTATTAATGCCTCATGTGCTTACTCCACCTCATGAAGAGGAGACATTTTATCTATACATATCCACTTAAGAACATGCTCTAGGAGCTATACTCACCCACCATGATAATCAAGGTCATGAACATGTTATATATTACATTATATGCACATTCCATGAGTATAAAACATACTACACTGAAGATCAAAAACTATGTTGTGAGTTATATTTCTCCACCTCCAAACTTTGACATTATCTTCTCAATCACAAGACATATGTCATCACCATTTTTAATCTTCTTAAAACCACATACTATAAACCTTATCATAACGATCACATAACTTGATGGCTTATTCTTATGAGTGAATTTGAACACCAAATTATATCACAAAAATCTATTAAATGTAATACTTTCCTAATGAATCCATCAACGACATCAATGAATCTAATTTCATCCCTGTTGAAATGATTCTCTTCTTTGATGGTTCTAAATTCAAAGAGGGGGGAGGCATAGGATTCATTATCATATCTCCCTCGAATATTCCACTTCCTCTATCATTCAAACTTAGTTTCAAATGTACTAATAACATGGTAGAATATGAAGCCCTAATCATGGGTATAAATACCACCATTATCTTAGGTATCCAATTTCTTGAAATATATGGAGACTCACAACTTGTCATCAGTAAATTCAAAGGAGAATACTAATATAAAAATGAAATACTTAAGAAATATAAATTTTTTATCGACTTACTCCTCAGAGCATTCAATCATTATACCATTTATACCATTCCACAATCTTCTAACAGGTTTACAAACACTATGGCATCTCTCAGATCCCTCATCCCTTTTGAAACGGAAAAATATAAGGATAAAAATAAAATGTCTATAGTTTTTCAATGTTTAGATCATCCTTCACATAAAAATGAGATTCCTTTTATTAATATCATTGAAAATCATCCACCTGAACTATGGTATACTCAGATATATGATTATTTTGTTGAATTTAAACTTCCTTTAGACTTATCACATGGTGCTAAACAATGATTTCTTCAATGCATCACCTACTTTGTCATTATAGGAGGTATTCTTTATAAATGAAACTTTGACGGTATACTATTACGATGCCTTAAATCACATGAATTAATCAAAGCAATCTAATAGGTCCATGGTGACATCTCTTGTGGTCACTTCAGTTGTAATGCCATTACTAAATGCATCATCCAGATAATGTATTATTGGCCTACCATCACCAAATATTGTTGTGCATACGTAAATAAATGCATTAAATGCCAACTCCACTAAGATCTCATTCACATCCCTAGTCAAGAATTACAACCCGCTCAAGACTTAATAGTTTTTTTCTCAATGGGGGTTAGACCTCATTAGTGCAATCAATCATAATTCATCCCAATAGCATCATTTCATTATCACAACAACTGAATATATTACTAAATCAGTTGATTCCATCCCTTTAAACTTGATAAAATCAGTACTTATCATCAATTTCAAATATCAAAATATTATATGTCATTTCAGTATCCCACATAAACTCGTCACAGATAATGGAAAATCCTTCAAAAATAAAGAATTTAAAAGCTCTATGATATGTTCAGCATCAAACTCAGTTTCTCATCACCATATTATCCTCAAGAAAATGGATATGCTGAAGCATCTAACAAAACACTTAACAAAATCGTTATGAAAATAGTAGATGATGTAGGCAGGAATTGGCATCTCCAAATCTCATTTTCTCTCTAGGATTATCGAACTAGCATCACACACCTACCATTACTATGCCCTATTCACTCGTTTATGGGTCAGAATCTGTCCTAACTCTTGAATTAAAAATTTCATCACTTCATGTGTCTCTCAAACATTTTATCCCTGATAAATAATATCACCAAGACCGCTTAGCACAACTTGAATTGTTGGATGAAAATAATTTAATAGCCATTTAACATCATCAAATCTATCAAGAACGTATTAGTAGAGCATATAAAAAACATGTCGAAGAATGTGACTTTAGAATTGGTGATCTTGTACTAAAATAAAATCAAAATGTTACTACATTAGAGTGGAGTAAACATGGAAAGTTTACCCCCAACTAGATTGGTCCATATCTTATAACTCACAAATATGGGTCAGGAGCATATCGTCTCACTTATCTTGATGGGGAACCTGAAAAGGAACCTTTGAAGGCCTCATACTTGTGTCCTTTATATTTTAAAATAATCAATTCTCATGACAGTAGTTACATCTAAATCCTATCACTATCATATCATTGTAATGGTTTGAAAGAATGTGGTTATTTTTCAATATCCTAAACACACCTTAAAGATGAACACCATGGCTTTGTTCATCACATATTTCATTGCAATTTCCTTCCTTTGTAGGAACCCTTTGAAATAATTACACCCATCCATCGTGTACCACCCAAAAACATGACATGAGGGAGGTGTGTGTAGGTCATGTACATATTTTATTCCCCTCCTCGAAATGGTTCATTAGGGTCTTTCCCTCAGCTCAAAAATGCATCTAAAAAGTCATTTGGATGCTCCTCTTATTGAAATGTCAAAATATAATAGATTGATCCCTCGAAGGAAAAAAATTTAAAAATCTAAATCATTATAAAAAATATAAATTGTAGATTGTTCCCTTGAAGGAAACCTACCATTCAAAATTATGGATCGATCCCTTGAAGGATGACCATCTTGTCAAAAGTCAAAATGTAGACCATACCCTTGAAGGGTGGTTACTCGTAGAAAAGGCTTCCCCATTGATCAACCTTCAAAATTATATCAATATAAAAAGCATCCAAGAAAGCTTCCTGCATCGATCAGCTTTCCCATTATAACAAGCTTCCCATCACAATCAGTTTTGTTCAATGAAATATGAAAATATGGGGAAATTTTTCCCTATGAAACCTTTAAAAAGGAGACCCCTTTCTCCCACATCGACCTACATACACAAAATCCCTTTCATCATACTAGTAAAGCACATTCACTCAAACCCACATGTCTATCCTAATTTGTATAACCACCCATTGATAATCTTATTTAACATTTGATAAGGCTACAAGAGCAAGATTTTTCCAAAAACCCATTGCATATATATCAAACCCATAGTGGCACAATAATTTCATTTTTACCTCATTTTTAGTTACATTTTTGATATACCATATATTAGGGTCATAATTTAAAGTCATTTGGATCAATTAAACATTAAACCACACCTGAACATATATAACTAAACATGTTTTAATTCTTTATATCCATCAAAATCCATCTAAGCTAGAAACGCATAAAAATCATAAAACATATAACACATGTAAATCAAAATATGACATGAACCATAAAACCCATCATCATCATCATATAAATTAAAGTTCGGTATACATCATAATCAATGTCTAAAAAATCAATATATATCATCATGATACAAAAATGGGCTTCTATGAACCTATGCCATCATATGCATCGATAATCACGTAGTAAAATCTATGTCTCCAAGTACTATACTAGCATTGCCCTCTCCTCAAGGAACATGTGTGCCTCTAGCATCACCTATTTCTCTACCCCCTCTAGGAGAAATCATAACCACAACCTCACCTCCAACTCACTCCTCACCACCATTCACTCTCTCTGGACTTTTAGGTGGTTGTCTCATTCTCTTCGCACTCTCACTAGGCCTTGTTGCTATTATGGATACCCCTTTAGTAGTCAGGTAATCTACATAAAAAGTGGCATCTAGGTAGTTATTGATGATCAGATCAACATAGTAGTCATGCGCTTCCCACAAAGTATCATAGTGAGCCAACTAAATCATCCCAGGTGGAGGAGGTGTTATAGGTGCTCCCCTCTTCCTACCATAATGAGCCATTTCTGATAACTATGCATTAGATGTAGAAATCTATGTGATCCCCAAGGCCTTCCTCAATGAATCCCTATGCCCCTTATACTTGTCTCTATTTATGGAGACCTGTAAATCTGCACATGGAGACTATCTCACTCCCCTACTGTTATATCCCTCTTAACAATAATTTCATCTCTCTCTACAATGACAATATCCCAAACACCAAGAAGTTCATTTCACTCTCTACGAGTTGCATCTCTCTCTCTCCCTCCACCATGACCTTCTCAGTCATCAACAATGCAATAGAAATATATAAGTCATCATTTCCATCCTCCTCACCATCCATAGAATCTGGCTCTGTCACCTCTACCTGTGATCATCCCTTTGTCTGAGCACGTAATCATCTCACCCACTATGCAAAAATCTATGTTACTTGGGCTCTATCAAATCTCCTTAAAGAAAGAACCCACCATGCAGTTTACTCTAGGGTAACCCCCACATCATTAATCTGTACAATCACCCCTCCTCATTAGGATCCGTGGCCCCTAGCAACTCAAAAATAATGATAGGTCTCGTCACTACTTCCTGCAGAGTATCCACATATGTATCCTCCCGCCTATACCGAATGGGCTCACCAGGAACTCCCTGCACTAGTTCAAACTAACTCCGAACAAGATCGAAACATAGTAACTCATGCTCACCCACTTTGTATGCTTGAATCCAAGTTAGGAATAAAACTTAGATTAATTCATCATTAGTTGATATTTGAATAAATGTAATAAATTAAAGTATTTAATTCAAATACTTTAAACTTATGTCAATAGGTATTAGTTATCCTTAGTTTTTAGTTAACTAAGTGATAGTTTTCTCATCCCAATGTCTATGGGATCATGTTCTATCTTGTATATTTTATTCCTAGATGATTTCCATGAGGGGCAATAGGGGAAGTTAGGGGAAATATGTTATTTCTACATATTTTCTCAAATTAGATGATTTGTTTCCATATATTGTGAATGAGATAGAAGTTATCCAATATCTATAGATATTTAAACTCTCTCATTTGTCTGTAATGCTTGATTTTGATAATAATAAAATACACAAGAACTTTCTTGTTTTTGTGCAAAGCTTCTGTGTAAAATATCATTTTCAAGTATTCATTATCAATATTTGGTATTAGATCAATATTCTGATCTAGAGAGGAGTGTAGGAATTTTTAGGGAAGTTTAGGGAGATCTAAAGAAATTATAGAGAAAGGAGGAGCCATAGTTTCCCCCAGTCATTTCAAAACCCCTACCTATATCCACACCTCGGTTCATGGTTGATTTATAATTGAAGAACATTTGGAGTGTAATCACAGGCCCTTCTAGACCTAGATGCAAATTTGTTGCAAAAGGTGACATTGTTTCATTCTCTGGTATTTTTTTATAAAAAAATTACATGTACCTACATTTTTTAAAATTGGAAGCATTTTAAAATATATATATACAATATTTTTTGTATTGTGGGGACCCAAAATTTTCAAGCTCCCCACATAATTTCTACTTCCTCTTTTATGTGCTCTATTTTTTCATATATCTGGCAAGAGAATTCTACATTCCTGTGAGAAGATCTATGTCGAAAGTGTCTTCCCAAAGCCTCCAATCAACTTGGAGATTACATTCATAGATCAAGAGCATTGAAGAGAAGAAAAATACACACCTGAAAAATATCCAGCATTGAAAACTACATAGAAAGGAGGAAGAATAAGCTTCCTGAAAGAAAAAAACACCGACGTACAAATAGAAGCGATAAAAAATATGTGGTTAAGGGTTATTATAATGCTTTGACAAACTGGTTGAACTATAGTTGCTCCCTAAAATGCACTATGCATGCATGGAAGTTGTTAGCTATGTTCGGTTTTAAAAAATATGTTTTTAAAAACATTTCCATTTTTGGACGTCGTGAAAAAAAATAGAAGCAAAAAAAAATCAATTTTTGGAAAGGGGCCCAGAAAGATATTGAAATCATAACTTAAAAGAGTCATAACTTTAAACTAGTACCTCGGATTAAGGTGTTGTTTTTTTTTTTAAGTGTGTATTTTTGCAATCTCTATTCTTAGTTCAACTTTTAATAAGATTTTTTTTTAAAAAATTGAACAAATTAGAGATTTTTTATATTTCGAAAGAGACCAAAGAGTCCAATTTTTTTTTTCAAATCGGCCAAGAGAGCCATGTTTTTTGCAAATTGGCCACAGAGCCAAAATTATAACAGGGCCAATAGTGCCAAAAATTCATTGTACATGGCCCAAAAGGATCCCAAAATAAATAAAATAATATTTGGGGAGGGGTGTGCATGCTTTAATGGGGGAAAAGTCTTCAATTTTTTCTTCTACCGTTTATCACTTTTCATAATGGCCACAATTACAGCACCAAAATTCTTTTTTCCAAATTCTCAACTTTTGCGTTTTGATAATTATCCAGCATGGAAAACAAAAATTCACACACAATTTGATTTTGAAAATCTATGGTCAGTTGTTCCTGGTACATTAACAAGATCTGCAACAGATGTTACACAACAAACTACATTTTATCATGTAAATCGAAAAGATAAGTTAATAATATTGTTTAGTGTTTCAGATGAGGTAAAACCTCATATTTTTGAGACCACAACAACAAAATAATCTTGGGATAAGTTGAAAATAGTATATAAGTCAAAAATAAGAACACAATACTTCATCTCCAAAGTCAACTATTGAACTTGAAAATGTAACCAACTGAGAAAGTTGAAATGTTTTTGAGAAGAGTGGCAACTTTGCATGCATCACTTCAAGCTTTAGAAGAAGAAGTAACTGACACATCACTTGTGCCTATAGTATTGAGATCTCTTCCTCCTTCATATAGGATTTTTGTGACCATGTTAAACATAACTGGTCAAACCATAACTTTTGAAGTGTTAGTGAACATGCTACAACAAGAGGAAGCTATTCACTCAACTACTGAAACTGAAGAGCATGCACTTTCTTCTAATCAAAAAGGAAAAAAATAGGCTAAGTCTAGTAAACAACCTCAAAAGAAAGGTAATACTCAACAAGGCCAAAATGACCAACAAAAATGTATTATTTGTGGTTGAAAAGGACATGAGTTAAAAAAAAAATTGGTACAACACATTCCAACAAGATCATCAAGTGGTAAGAATATTAACTACCAATAAAAAAATTTGGTCAACAACAGAATAAACAGGGACAAAATAATAACAAGTGGAAGAAGAAACCGACTCAACAAGGAAATGTTACTGAACAGGAAGATCAATTCAATGATGATGACTTCCTATATTTTTCACAATCAAATGAAGCATCCAATTCTACAAGTCAAATTTGGTATGTCGACTCGGGTACAACTTAACAAAAGATAGGAAAGAAAGATTGGTTCTTCACAATGAGTAAAACACCAACCAAAAATCCTGTCTCTTTGGGTGATGATACATCATATAGTGTTGAAAGCATTGGTTCCATTTCACTACCACTTGGGCAACATAATTGTAAAATTACATATGTTCTTTATGTCCCTAGTTTAACAAAAAAATTGTTATCCATGAGTCAATTATTAGATCCCAATCTCAAAATTGACTTTGATTGTAAAGGCAGTAAAAAGATGTGCCTAATTCAAGGTAAGTCATGATTCTCTAAAATTTTTGCAAAATATTTGAATGTGGGAAGAATGTTTCAGTTGTATTTTGTTCAATGAAATGATCAAACACTTGTAGCCAAGGATACATCATCAAATCAACTATGGCATCTAATACTTGGACATGTTAGTTTTGTCTATCTTGAGACAATTCATCAATATGACATGGTTAGGGGTTTACCACCTCTAAAAAAGGGTACAGATAAATGTCAGCATTGTTTGGAAGGAAACAAAATAGAGCACCACTCAAACATAGTACATTTTAGGCTAAGGAAAAACTTGACTTGGTGCATATCGATATGTGTGGACCAATGAGAGCTAGCCACTCTGGGTTTCAATATTTCATTCTCTTTGTTGATGGTTTTTCAAGAAAAATGTGGATATAATGTATTTCTACAAAATACCAAGCTTTTGAAACTTTCAAGAAGTTCAAATCCCTTGTTGAAACAAGGTCTGGTAGGAAAATAAAAACACTCCACTTAGATCGAGGGGTAGAATACACCAACAATGAGTTCAATGATTTTTTAAAAACACATGGCATTCTTCGTCAAATGGATCCTCCTCATACACCGCGAAAAAATGTGTTGTTTAAAGGAGAAACCGTACTATGATGGATATGGTGCAATGTATGATTGATGATGCAAGTTTATCAAAAACATTTTGGGCTAAAGAAGCTAAAACGACAATCTATTTACTAAACAGAGTTCCCACTATAGCTCTTGATGGAGTAACACCACATGAAGCATGTTCAGGGCATAAGCCATCTATTTCACACCTTAGAGTTTTTGGATGTAAATAAAGTATGCACATTCTCAAGAAATAAAGAACTAATCTTGATATGAAATCAGAAAAACTTATCTTCTTGGGATACAATGATGAAGCACTTGGCTACAGAACTTATGGATCCAAAAACAAGGAGGGTATACACTAGTCAGAATGTTGATTTCTTTGAGAAGAAAGAAGAAGATGCTCCTTCCATACACTCACATGATGAAAAAATCATCCCTACGGTGAAAACAGAGGATGGTAATCACTTTGATGATGACAGTGATGATGGGGAAGATGGTGAAATTCAACCTCCCACAGGAACCACAAAAAGTATGCCTAAATGGTATACAAGTATGATTAGAGATGAAATATAATGGATAGTGTCCCTGACACATCTACCACTAGAATGAGGACTCGTAGTATGGATCAAAATGAGGTCAATTTGGCCTTAATGGGTTAAAGTTGTTGAAACTATTGAGCCTTCCTTAGTTTCAGAAGCCCTACAGTCTAAACCTTGGAAAGATAATATGGATGTAGAATATAAGTCACTTATGAAAAATAATACATGGGAACTTACAAATCTTCCACCAGGGAAAAATCCAATTGGATGTAGATGGATCTTCAAAATGAATTACAAAGCAGACGAAAAAATTGATAAACATAAGGCTAGACTAGTTGCTAAGGGATATGCTAAAAAATAAGGCATTGATTATGAGGAGACTTTTGCTCCCACAGCTAAGATAAAAACTTTTAGGTTAATATTTTCTCTAGGTACACAATTTGGTTGGAAAATACACCAAATGGATGTGAAAAGTGCCTTTCTTAATGGTGATTTACAGGAAGAAGTTTACATGACTCAACCAAAAGGTTTTGTCATACCAGGTAAAGAGGAAAAGGTATGTAAACTCATAAAATCACTATATGGTCTAAATCAATCTCCTAGGGCATGGTACATAAAAATTGACGAGCATCTCATTCAACATGGATTCAACAGGAGTCCATACGATCCTAATCTCTATCTCAAAAAGCAAGGGGGGGAGATAGTGATCGTCGTAGTATATGTCGATGATCTAGTCATCACTAGAGGATTAATGAGGATGATTGAGTCAACAAAGAAATATCTAACACGATCATTCGACATGACCGATCTCGGGCTTCTACATTATTGTCTTGGACTTGAAGTTTGGCAAAGAGAAAATCATATCTTTGTGTCACAATTGAAATACGCCAAGACAACACTCGATAAATTCAATATGATGGATTGTAAGCCATTTTCCATGCCTATGGAGACAAGAATTCAACTGTCTAAAATAGATCCATCACCACAAGTAAATACAACTCTCTATCAGTATTTGATTGGGAGTCTCATCTACTTGACTTACACTAGGTTGGATATCAGCTATGCAAGTCAGCTATCTTTCATAGTTCATGCAAGAACCAAGGGTTTCTCACTGGAAAACAGCAAATTGATACTGAGGTACATCAGAGGAACTATGGACTATGGCCTAGAATACAAGAAGAATAATAACTTCTTCTTGATAGGATATTCAGATTCAAATCATGCAGGAAACATAGATGATAGGAAATCCACTTCAGGATTTGTATTCTTTTTGGGATCTGGACTGATATCATGGGGAAGTAAGAAGCAGACTTGTGTTTCAAGATCCTCCATAGAATCATAATATCGTGCAGTAGGTGGATCTGTCTATGAAGTGATATGGCTCCAACGTATACTTGAAGGATTGAGAATACCACAGAAAGATCCAACTATCCTACATGTTGATAATGAAGGAGTAGTAAAACTTGTTCAGAATCTAGTTTTTCATGAGTGCACCAAACACATTGAGGTGCAGGTACATTTCATTCATGAACATGTTTAGAACAACAACATCTAGCTCCAATATTGCCCAACAGATATGCAATGTGCAGATGTCTTCACAAAGTCACCTGCTCGAGGTAAATTTGAGGGTTTTAGAGAATTTATCTCATGTTCACTTGAGACCATGCTGAATTAATGGGGGGAATGTTAGGAATAAAACTTATCTTAATTCATCATTAGTTGATATTTGAATAAATGTAATAATTTAAAGTATTTAATTTAAATACTTTAAACTTATGTTAATAGGTATTAGTTATCCTTAGTTGTTAGTTAACTAACTGATAGTGTTCTCATCCCAATGTTAGTGGGATCATGTTCTATCTTGTCATATTTTGTTCCTCGATGATTTCCATGAGGGGCAATAGGGGCAGTTAGGGGCAATATTCTATTTCTACATATTTTCTCAGATTAAGTGATTTGTTTCCATATATTGTGGATGAGATAGAATTTTTCCAATATCTATAAATATTATAGCTCTCTCATTTTTCTGTAATGCTTGATTTTGATATTAATAAAATGCACAAGCACCGTCTTGTTTATGTAATTAAAGCTTCTGTGTCAAAAATATTGTTTTCAAGTGTTCATTATCAAGAATATACATAGACTGATGAAAAAGATGAAGGGAGGTATAAGTAATTTTATGAGGATCTATGGCCAGATGAAAATCTATTATAAGGTTACTTTTAAACATCCCCCATCTACAGCTAGATAATAAGTATCTGTAGAATCTAGTCCATGTCCTCTTCACCGCACAAGACCTCTGGGATGTTTTCCATTACATATAGGACTAGGGTGTTGATCCTTAAATGCCCTATGACAAACAGTCATGAGCATTGGTACAAGGAATAGTTCTGATGCCCCAAGGCCTACCTCAAATTTGTAAGAGAAAACCAAGTCTCTGCAAGAATTGTATCAACATTTTTGAATCACTCCATAAGGCACAAAAATTTGAGGAGATTTTTCTGGAGAAAGTAGGGTGAAGTATCCACTGAAGAATTAATTGCTACAACCCTCAACAATGTCTCACTACAAAATTAAGAATATTTTCCTTCTTCTGCCTCTCTTTATGAATTCCATAATACATTGATAAAGGCCATGATCATTTTGGTCAGATGAAATATGTCCAGGCTTCTCAACATAATAGAAGAAATTGTGCCATAAGAAAACTATCATGAACTCCTTAGGTATGTTACAGCTATGCCTCCCCATTATGAATCATCTTGAAGCACTTTCTCTATACCTGGAGGAATAGTGTACAACTGGCCTATGGATTGGTAAGATCAAGATATGGTTCACCATACTATGAGGTAATGGTAGATCCTCTTGTAGGAAGACTAGAAAGACGTTGGTGAAGAAAATTTCCTTGAACCTCTCTAAAAATGTCAAGTACAAATCTAGATACCTATGGATTTGTCTATAATGTCTCATGGCTCCAAAATCAGACATCACTCTACATTAGCCTAATCACCATCTGATGACATATCAATCCTCAATTCGGGGTCCAAAATAAATGTCTTGTGATCGCAAATAAGATCAATTTCCAAATCCTCCACAATAATGAAGAAATACCCACAGATTAGTTACCATCAATACCTATACTCAAGAACATGAATCAAGATGATCAACAAATTTTACTTCCATCTTTTGATCCTTCAAGTTTGTGGAAATTTTGACCATGAACATATGGAATACATGTAGAATTCAAATTCCCTTCCTATCAATCATTAATGACTAAATGGTATCACTAACAATTTTATTTTTGAATCACTTGCAATTGTATCAATTGCCAAGATTCTAGCTTGAGCAATCATACGCTCCTTGAGGAATCAAATTCCTAATTTTCACCCAAAAGGATCATCATGTTGATCATCACAGTAAATATGAACTCACCTCTATTGTGGGTGGTTTTCTCTACACGACTAGAAGATTCCATCATGATCAATCAATAAAGATATCTCAAAATAACCTTGAAATGTTTCTAGAAAAAACATTTTTCAGGTCATTTTACCTCGCGGTTAAAATAAGAATATAATTTTGAAGGGTTTGGGAGTTATATACCCCACTTTTACCATGGATCTAATCTCAGATTTTTTGTTCCTGCAATCATAGGTAGATTCCCTTGTAAAGGTGATCCATTGATTCAAAATCTTTTAGTAATTGTTATCAAATACCCTTAAGTCATGACAAAGCATCACTTATGTAGCAATTTGTCACTTTCCAAAGGACCCAAGCTTCTTGGAAAATATTAAATCAAACAAACATGAACATGGCAAATTTCAAGACTTATCATACAAGGAATCTATGGGATGTGCAGGAAACTTTGGCCCCCCATCACTTAGCTTTCATGTTCCGGACTCCTTATGGAAATACAAGTCTATAGGCATGAATAAAGTTTCCCTATCAAGTTGATCTCTTAAGTAACACACTTTGTTTCAGATACCCCCTTGGACTGGTGTGAACCTTTGAAAAAAAACACATGTAGAATAACTGGTGTTTCTCTATATTACGTACAACAAATCACCCAGTAAAACCAAACACTCTTGATCATTTTTGGTCTAACGCCAATCCTATGATGTCTCCGTCATGGACAAAAAGAGGAAAATGTAGACACAAAAAATCATTGAAACCATGGTTCCCAGGAAAAGGTGTAATGCAAGATAAATACACTGTATCAAGATCATCTTTCGCCTCACCATTTCATGACACTAAGTGGTTCATTTAATTGTTTCTATTAATTTCACATCACACCATTTAAACGAAATCCTTAAACCTATGTCATTTAACCCACACCCTTTAAATTAATTAATCACTCATTTCACATTTGTTAAGTCACATTCCCCCTCCCATAGCTAATTATTTAATTCACATGATTCCTCTTGACAACCTTTAAAATCTTACACACATGAATTCATCATGCTCCTCTTAGTATGAGTCATAGTTACCTGATGGAAACCTTCTAAATGTATCTCTATACTTATCTAACCAGTCCATGTTCCTCATTCTGAACACCCCATTGTATCCCTATGGAGCGAAAATATTACTTCACACTTTAGAGAAGCTAGTTTAACTAGGGAACCTACCAAAAATACTCCTCATCTATCCTAACCAACTTAATCCCTATCTTAACCTATAAAATGTACACATGTTGCATTTTCAAAATGAAGGTTTTCTATGAAAAGATAATTTTCCTACACTATGAGATCAAAATAGAATGGTTTATTCTTCGTATCTCTTTGAGATCAACTAACCAGTTGCAAAACAACGGTGATTTCCTCGGTCACTGGAAATCTATATTATATCAAGTTATTTGCCTCTCTTTAGGACCATTCATGATCATCTAAGTGAATTCAGGAGCATTATCAAACATTCTTAAGCTTCATTCAAGCTTATCAGCCCATGTTGTGCATCTAGCCAAAGCAACCTACAGAATCATCAAAGGTCATCTTGGAGTTGTTATGTAGCTCGTTCATTGTCCAATGATGATCTGTAATAACCCTCTCGCACATCATCGTTAATCCAGGTCTATCACTATAATTTTAACTCCATTTTTCATCATAAACATACTTGTCTAATCATTATTTATTTCAGTATTTCCTTTAGAAGATCATAATGTTCATATCAGTCAATAAAATCTCAATATTTTATCAGCATGTAGAAATCTTACATAATGGCTTGTGATTCCTAGAATCATGACTATGTTTCCTAGCTTGATCACTTTCATTTCCCACGTTTTGTGTTCCTTTAGCAGTCAGATTTCATTTAAAAATTCTTATCAATTTCTTTATTCCCTTATGTTACTAATCTTATATCAAACATGGCTTTTTTTAGATGGCCATATGAGTTCCTAACCACCTAATCACCAACATCAACTCACTTTCAATTGTTCAACATCCTCTGCATTGGAAAAAATATGAAATTCTTCACAACCTAGAGTTGTGCGCTATCCACACAACTCCTATCGACAGATTAGAGACCATTTTTGAGTCCACTGAGAGGATTTGTGAGGCCACCAACGAGTTTTGGGAATCCTACTACGAAGCGTAGCATATTCAATCCAACCTAGCTTGGTTTGAATATAAATAAGACGTGGGATTTGACATCCCTTAAGGTATCGATACTGAAACTAAATCAGAATAGATGGGATGTGAAGTCATTTAGGGTACAGATTCCAACTATGATTTTGCAAGTCAGTATGACACTAAGGAGGAGTATCCAAACTTCTTCATAGATGACTTCATTGATGATCCTTATTTGTACTTATCTGAGGAGCAACCTAGCTTTATCTATGTGGTTCAAATTTCTCCAAAAATATGGATACTGATTTGGATTTTGATTTTGAGCCCTAGACTTATTTATATCCATGTTATCATTATCATCTAAATATCTATAATAAGCTAAATAAATCATGGATGTGTTGATCAATACTTTCATATATCATATATTATATCTCATTTTCATAAATAAAATTAAGAGTTTTAAAAGCAAGTTGAAATCCATACAAGGAAGTCCTTTGACGTCTGGGAATTGGCCTTTTCCAGGAAATATGCCTATCCATATTACTAATCCTATCTTGTGTAGTGTATTTGATTACATATTTATTCGCAAGAAAGGATCTTGGTCCATTCTTCCATGGAGCGCAACATTTTAAAACATCCATTAGCATCATCCATGGGTATCTTACAAACCCCTTCATATTTGAGGTTGATCCATTTTTACCTCATTGTACTATCAACCCAACTATAAAGGTAGAATTGTTATAAACAATTTTGACACCCTCGGTGGGACCAACTATCCACTTGTTCTTTTTCTTCATTGTTATTAATATAATAGTATTTGTTTTTTTGATTCATTATGTGATAATCACTTGTAATTAGACTAATCACCTATAATTGGGAAAATTATCTGTTCCCCATCTGTGTGTATTTCTTTTATATAGCATTTACATTTTGAGTTTCACTTCTTTCTTTTGGTTCTCTATTTTTCTTAACCTATTTTGTAGGGTATAGTTTCTGAAAATATTGTTTTTTGGTTCTACTAGATTATTTTCATTGTAAATTTTCTAAAATCTAAAAAAAATGGAGCAATCTCACGATAAGTCTTAGAACCTTACTTTTGCTTCCGGTTTTGCATTTTTGTCTGATTGTCTTCATCGAGAGAAAAATCTCATTTTGGGTCTTAATATAAACAATTTGCATCCTTCTTGTTACACATAGTCTAATTAGGAAAGGAATTTGTTACATCCCCTTATTTCTTCCCCACTCAAAACCAAATCACCTCAATATAAAAAATTCATTCAAACAACTCCCACCTAAGTGATAACTGATTATGATTTCATCACTGAATAGGGAAATCGACTCGGTATTCTGGCTGAGTATAATCTCCTATCTATTGGTATATATTAGCTCAACACCTGACTCCCTTATCACACTGGGACAATGAAGTGAGGGGTAGGCCCCAATACCACACCCATACCGGTAGCTTTATAGAGTTGGGCCTCATGTACCTTTGGATATATTGAGGACTCTACCCTTAAACACTCTTGAAACTGGCCATAGACTACCATTACCTAGGACCTTCATTAACCATATTACACATTTCACTCTTTCATAAATAATCAAGATAAATATAAAACAATGTGTTTCTTTCTTTTTCCTTTTGTTTGTAAATCAACCTGTTAGTGCAAATCAGCAACACCCCTGGATGTTTTCTCAGATTTCTAGTTTGATAATGGACATCCAGTGTGATTGCACAACAGTGAATCTTTTCCCTAAGTGTGGGACTTGCAAAATTGGGAAAAAAATCTCCATATTAGAGGTTGGTTCCTTAACTCCTCTGATCAAATGTATCCTTGAAAATTGCATAGGTTGAAATTCAAAATCCTACTCTAATTCTGCCAAGGAGATAGGGATAGAAAGAAAGGGATAAAACTAAAACTAACAGGGTGATACACCAAAGGAGTGGTGAAAATTCACTTCTACAAATTGACATAGATTATAGGAATGCAACAAACATCATGCACAAAATGCTAAAATGTAATGAAAGATCATAATGAAGCAAACAACACAAGAAAACGATTGAAACTCATTCACAGAGCTTGCATTGTCATTTCCATATCAAAGTATCATGCATTACAACAACAAAGAGGTAGAAAACATGTTACAGTCCTGAAAGAGGTCTGATATTCAACAAAATAACTTTTTAGGGTGAAGGAGGGAGTTTGCAAAACACAAAAATGTCCAACCCTTAAAAATGAGCCAAATTTGGCTTTTTAACAATGAAAACCCGAGCCAAGGATGAGAAACATGAGAAAAATGAAAAGAATCATTCAAACACTAGAAAAATTCATCAAAACAGCATGGGTACCCTTAAAATTCCATTTCCCAAGATTTTTGACCATGCTAGAGGAGAATGGAAGACATACATCATTAAAAATGGTGGTTGAAACATCAGTTCTACTCTTGTCCCAATGCAAGAAATGTTTTCCATTTTTTCTCTATCCAAAATCTACCAAAAAAAAAAATTGAATATTCCATCATGTAGAGGACTTCAATATCTTTCTAATGACACAAAAATCAAGGAAATATGAGATCTGGATCAAAATCTATGCCCCTCTGAAGATTTAGGGCAAAACAGGGCAAAAATCAGGTCCGCAGGCCGAAAACCCAAAATTTTCCCTCTTTTTTGAATTTGGGAAAAATTCCCCAAAAAGTTCCACTCCCCACTACTCTGATGCTACATGAAACTTTCCTATTTGTCCATGGGCTTCACTGACTTGTTTACACCCTTTTGAACTTTGGAAAATTTTCCAAAAAATCTCCGTCGCTCCGCCGGTCCCAATGCCACATGTCATCCTCTTATTGGCCCGCGGGGGCACGCTTCCAATTTTCCACTGTCACCAAGCACTACCCCAAATAGGAAATGTGGCACCTTTCTATTGTCATGGGCCTAAACTTCCAATATTTTCTTTTTCGCCGCCCCCCTTAAGATTTTTGTTGGCCATATGGACACGTGACGTGTTTTGATTTACGGGGGCCATCGGGGGCAGAGTTTTACTACGCCATTTTCCACACTTTGGAAAAAATGGAAAAAATTTCCCCCACACCTCCACCTCCTACCATTCCATGAACATGCGGCATCTTTTTATTGGCTCACGTGCCTTTGGGCCAATATTTCCCTTTTGCGCCAATTTTGGAAATTGTTCTAGCTTCTCCCCGCCGGTCCGACCTCCGACGGCCCCCTGGACACGTGTCTTCTTCCTATTAGCTGGCGGGCCTTTGGGAAAAAAATTTCCTTTGCACACACCACCATTCCTTGGTGAAAATTTCTAACTCACTCCATTGCCTTGCTATTCTACCGCTGACATGGCACATTTTGATTGGTCTGTGGACCTTCCTATGGAAAATTTCCCACCAAAACTTTGTCGAGCCATAACTTGCAAAATACAAGGAGTTAGAGGGAAAAATTTACCTTTCTAGAAATATGAGAATATTCTCTATCTAATGAATCCATTTCCAAAAAAAATTGAGTTCCTGAAAATGTAAAAAATCTAATTGAGGCACAAGGAAGGAAGAAATAAAAAAGAGCTAGCCAAAAAAATAAGCAAGGGACTTATTTTGGATAACACAACACAATTATTTATTTTTCATTTTTTTAGGTATTTTGTGTTTATTTACCATGAGGTGAAACTTACTATACAACAAGCTTGTAATCAAAAGTTTGAAAACATATCCAGCCCGTTACCTATATCATTTCAATAATAGGTCCCATTTTATACTACATCATCTACACCATTTCCTACAACATCTCCTACTCCAATGCCACAAAAAGTCCCAAATCCCATTTTATCAAATAATTACTGTTGGGAATACCACACAATGAAAAGGTGCTATGATTCAATAAAAAAGTAAATCATGTAAATACAAAATTAAAAACTTCCCAAAAATCTATAGTAGTGGAAGCATATACTATAAAATCCAAATCAAAACAAAGTACACACACATAACACAACATGTACCATGGTTCACCCAATGTGGGCTATGCCCACAAAATATATAAATATCAATATATATAATAAACAAGAGTAAAAATCAACTCTTCCCAAAAGTGTACAATGCATATATCCAACAGTATATCCTTCTCCAGATATCTAAATGGAGCTACATGATTACACTACAAACCATGCCTCTAATCTACTGCATCTCTGAACTACAACCAAGATCTTATGTGAATCTACAAACAATACCTCTCAAATGGGTCTATCAATGTGTAACCATAACTATGCACCAAGAACTAAGTCTCTCCTCCATCACTACATCAACATGTGTAAACAAGAATACAACCTCCTCTATAATATATAGATACTATCATGTATCCACACGCTATCCAATGAGCCTAAAATATTAGATCTCTATGGACCAACCATACAACATGATCTCATGGATCTAAAATACAAGATCTCACAACAACCTATGGATATACAAGAAGAAGCCATATGTGCTTTGCATACTATGTAATAAATTACATTGAGAGAAAAAAATACAAAGGAAATATAGTAGAAGACATTACACTCTTGTCACCATTCGGATGTACCTACCATTTCCTTCTGTCCAACTTCTCTCCACTGGAAGCTCTATCTTCATGCAACCTTTTTCTTCTCTTTTCTTCATCTTCATCCTCTCAACCAAGGAGAATTACACATGTAATAATCCTCTATTACATGTAATTCTTCTTCTGACCCTAGTCTTTCTAGATTATATAAGCTTATACAAACTTAGGGCATACCTTCATGCATGCAATTACAACCTTTAGATCACCTTTACAATCAATCGTTGGATGTAAATCACGTGTCTAAAATAAAAACATAAATGCATAGGTAACCGGTGTCATTTGTTGCCAGGTGACCAGTGTCGGTTTCTTCCAGGTGACTAGTGCTAGTTACCCAACCAGATGTCGGTTACTTCCAGGTGACTGGTGCTAGTTACCCAACCGATTTTACTTACTATGTAAACCAGTAAACCTCAAATGCATGCCTTTGTGAAGTAATTCAGCTCCATAACCTCAACAATCTCTCACTTGGAGATAAATTTTTGAACCTGTACCTTTACATGTACATCACCATCCTCTACATACCGTATGAAGACCAACTATTCTTAACTTTAACAATTACTCTCAAATGAAATCAGGAAGATCAAACCATCTTCTAAAACCAAGAAGATAACAAACACATGACTTAACACATACCGGCACGAAGCTACTACTGATCTATGTAATACACGAGTTATCTATACATAAAGCTCCCACTAAATCATAACACTGAAGACTCTCATGCAACCAATCCATGAAGACTAACACACTTGCAAGAGATCGCCAACTCAAATTGAAGTACCAAGCTTCAATCACAACCATAGCCATACCTATAAAACAAACCATGTTATCCAACCATCTATCCATGTCTCCATGTAACCACATATGCAACTAGACAAATATAATTCAAATTGGAATATGCATAAGAAAAAAAATATCCTAGGTAAAGACAATCCAAATGAGTTCTACATGCAACTAGTGGGTGATCAATCCACAACACCTTCGTAACTCAAAGAATCCAAACAATGATTTCTACAAATCCAACCCTACATAAATAACTTGAATTTCCAAGACATACCATATGTATAAAAAATATCTATCATGGAGTAACATAGTAATAATAAAAAATAAAAACATCCTTGTTGTCATGTAAATGTGCAACAAGAAAATTGACAATTTTTGAGCATGAAAACTATACTCCTATGTCATAATTTCAAGTTTTACCCTTCTAAGGCACCTCGGGTCTACCTATTCAATCTAGTGACCTACCATTTGATTTTAACTTAGTCCCCTAGGTGCATAAAAAAATTGAATGTCCAAGACAACCATATGTAGAAAACATATCTATCATGGAGTAACATAGTAATAATCGGAAATACAAACATCCTTGTTGTCATGTAAATGTGTAACAAGAAAATTGACAATTTTCGAGCATGAAAACTATACTCCTATTTCGAAAATTTCAAGTGTTACCCTTCTAAGGCACCTCAGGTCTACCCAGTCAATCCAGTGACCTCTCATTTGATTTTCACTTAGTCCCCTAGGTGATTTAGGAAATTCAATTTAAACCCCCTAGGTGATTTTAGGAGTTCTTGGAAAATACAAATTTTGGGCAGCTGTGGGAAGGGCTATCACTAGCCTTCCCATGACTAGAGAAACCCCCTGGAGTGGAATGGAGGATCCAAATATGACATGGAGGTGAATTTAATTCCTAAAAACATCATCTAAGTGATTTAGAAATATTCGGGAAGGATCTGGAGGATTTGGGGTAGTTTCACCAAAAATAGGATTCACATGTCTAAGCGGTGCACAAGGTCAAAAATGCTACTATGCTTCGGGAAGTGATTTTGGGATCTCTAGATTGAGTTAAGATCCATAAAATAAATTTTTTGAAAGGGAATTCCAAGACCTACAAGATGTTGAAATCATGTTTTTCACAACACCTTAGTGTGATAGGTTTATAGCTATTTTTTCAAGCATAGGTAAAGGACTAGATCACAAATCTGATCTTCAGGTCTCATAATGATGAATCAAGATCTTATACCACCGTTATTGGATTCAAAAGGTGATTTTGAGTTATTTTTATATATAATTTCATCAAAAACATCCATCAATAGCTCAAGATATTACCGTTTGAAGTTGCCCTTAAGGAACGAGTTTGGGAGTTAGTCAAATTTGATGAGGACACATGTCAGCTCCAAGAGCATGGCACAATTTTGTGTCCCTTTAGTCCATAAAAATAAGGGACATGAGGGAAAATAAAATTTTCCCATCCCCTATAATTTTTCTAGTCACCCATACATCCTTCCTGATCACCAGTTCAGCGCCCAAGTGCTTGCGGGAGCTCAAACCCTCAACCGTCGGATACGTTACAAGTGTCAGCTTGAGGTGCACTGTGTAAATTGATGAACCTAATGTCCCTTTATGCTATGGGAAATTAGGTACATAAAAATTCTCCCAGCCCTCCATACGACCAGTTTCTAGCCCCCCAGTGCTTCCAGCTTACTTTTTAGCTCAAACCCTCACCCGTTGGATTTCCGCCATGTGTCGCGACTGGGCACTGTCATCACCAATCCGGCACTATGATAATTCTTCACCGGGAACTCCTCGTGCTATGATTATTTACTAATGCACAGCCTTTAGTTTGGTGGATGTAATCTGGAAACAAAACAACAACCGAACACAAGAATACCATCGACTATGATAAGACGGAATGATGAAAAATCTGAAATATCAAAGTAAATTATAATATTAACATGAAATTGTTACAATCTCACCCATGAGGTACTTCAAAGAGACTATGGGAGAAACTTTACAATTACACCTCTTGATGGCTTCTTCAACACACCTTTAACTAATGGCTTCCTTTGCACACTTCCTACAATATTTCTCACTACTTCCTTCTATGCTAAATGAGTGGGGTGGCCTCTCTATTTATAGAACTTCCAGGATTATCCATCTTATCTCTAAGATAGGATAAGAAATCCACTCTGACAAATCATATTCCATACCTTAACTCTTATCTGTACATGTAAGTTTATCTGTTAAGATAAGATAAACCTTATCATTTTACATGGGTTCCACATTTTTAGACTTTTTACAAATAAAATACACAAAATATTTATGACCTCACTCCTTGTCTTTATTACCAATATAATATTTCTAATTGCTACTCATGTAGACCCTACTTCTCTAATTACCCAAAATTTGACATTTTAACATTACCGGACCACTTACGACAAATATTTACTTTTTACAACATTCCTATTGTACTTTGACTGTTACCGTACTCCACATTATTGGCGGCACCGTACTGACGGCGCCATTATATTTTATCAAATGCTACTACTAATTATACTTAAAAACATCTTATTCCTAATACATACATTAATGAAATAGAAATTATGGAGGAAAATTTTAGTGTCGACATCTTCCCCCTTCCTAGCTTCTACTCTATCCTCGGAGTAGACTCTTCTGGTGCTTGGAAAATCTTCAACTTGTCATGGTTGACCCATTTCATAATGGGAGTGCCATCCAATTCCTCCAATCAGTACGTACCATTTTCATGCACAACTGCTATTTTGTAGGGCCCCATCCATTTTGGAAGAAATTTTCTGTCTTCTTTTTTTGTATCTGGAATCATATACTAGAACCAAGTCATTCACATGAAATGGAGACCACCGGATCTTTTGATTAAAGTATTCCTTCTGCTTTATTTTCTTCTTATGGCTTGTATCATTTGCTATTTCCTCCAGCAAATGAAGATGTACCAACCTTTCTTTTACTGAATCACTTTCATCCATCCTTTCATTTTTCATAACTCTCACAGTGGGAATATCAAACTCAATAGGAAGAACTAGATCAATGCCATAGGCCAACTAAAATGGGGAGTATCCTGTTGCTGACTTTGATGTTGACCTATATGCCCATAATGCTGCATGAATCCTTTTATCCCATTTATGTACCTGCAAGGCTGCATCTTCTACTAGAATTTGACACAGCACAAAATTTGTTCGTTCCACCTGTCCATTTGTGCTTGGCTTGTATGTTGTTGCCTTCCTGTGCTTAATAGAAAACTTATTGACTAGGGCTTCTACCACCTCATTAATGAAGCAGCTTCCTTGATCTGTTACAATTTCTAATGGACAACCAAATTTGGTGACAATGCGTTCATATATGAACCTTGCCACTTCATCCATGGAAGCTGTTTTCAATGGCCTAGCTTCAACCCACTTGGTTAAATAATCTGTGGCAACTACAATATACTTATTTTGGCGTGATGTAGTTGGAAGTGGACCTACAATGTCTATTCCGCACTTTTCAAAGGGACCAAGTGGAAGAATAGGACATAATGGAGCTGATGAAGTTTTACGGTTACCATGTGTTTGACAAATATCACATGTCTTACAATAATTATAACAATCTTTAAAAAGAGTGGGCCAATGATAACCTGCATCCAAGATCCTTCTTGCTGTAAGTTATCTAGAGAAGTGCCCTCCACATGTACCATTGTGGAATTCTTCTAGCAGCTCCTTTCCTTGATCATGTCCAACTACCCTCTTGTACTGTCCATCAGGTCCTATTCGAAATAATGCTCCATGTAGAATAGAATATGGATGACTGGCTTGAGTAATCTTTCTCTTAGTATTTACATTGGCACCATCAGGAAACTTGAATTCATTCAGATAATTCCAAATATCTATGTATTCACTAGGGATTGTGTCAAGGGAGAACAATGCTGCATTGGGAAAATCATCATCATCACAAGATGATCCTAAACCATCATAGGCTCGAGAGAGTGCATCTGCATTGACATGCTTCTTTCCTGGCCTATCTATAATATCAAATTCAAATTCTTGTAGCAAAATTATCCATCTTGCTATCCTCCCTGATGGGTTAGGCTTATTGACAATATATTTCAAAGCCTGATGATCTGTTACAACTATAAATTTCTTCCCTAGCAAGTAATTTCTAAAATTCTTTATAGCAAAAATGATAGCCAGAGCCTCTTTTTCAGTTACATTATAGTTTACCTCAGCACTGCTCATTTGTCTGCTCCCAAGGTAAATTGGATGTTCATTCCCATTTTCATCCTTTTGACTCAAAGTACTTCCTAGTGCTGCATCTGAGGCATAAGTGTACACAATGAATGGCTTGCTCTAATTTGGATTCTTCAAAATAGGTGAAGACACCAGGGCTTCCTTCAGTTGTCCAAAATCTTCATGCGCCTTATTTCCTGGTTCATAAGTAACATCCTTCTTCAAGAACTGGGTTAGTGGCTGTGTAATCTTTGAGAAATTCTTGATGAACCTTCTATAGTAACCAACATGGCCTAAAAATGATCTGAACTTACTTCTATTCATAGGAAATGGTAAATCTTTGATTTTTGAAACTTTATAAGGATCAGTACCAATACCATCTCTGGATACAACATGCCCTAACAAAACACCTTTAGAACATCCAAAGACACACTTTGTAGGGTTTAGTGAGGCTTGTGCTTCATCTAACCTTTGAAATGATGTCTCCATCTAGTGCAGGTGGTCCAACTTGCTCCCATAGATGCAAAAATCATCCAGAAATACTCTGATGAAGGTCCCAATGTAGGGTTTAAACACCCTATTCATCAAATGCTGGAATGTTTCCGGAGCATTACACAACCCAAAAGGCATAACTCTATAAGCAAACGTTCCCCAAGGAGTGGTGAACGTGGTCTTTAGCTGATATTTCTCTGCTATACGAACTTGGTTGTAGCCGCTATATCCATCAACAAAACTATAGCACTCCTAGCCAACTACTTCGTCTAAGATTTGATCTGAAAATGGAAGAGGGTAATGATCCTTCTTTGTTTCCTTATTGAGCTTCCTGTAGTCAACACAAATGTGTAGCTTCCCATTGTTTTTTATTGAGATCACAATGGGAGAAACCCATTCTGAATTCTCCACAGCAAATATGAATCCTGCATCAAGCAACTTATCTATTTCTTCTTTTACAGTCTTGGGAAAATTAGGATTCATTCTATATGGCATTTGCTTTATGGGCTTAGCACCATCTACCAACTCAATAGAATGTTCTACCTAACTTACTTGACGGAGTTCCTTGTAATCAAAAGGGAATATGTGTATGTACCTTCGAAAGAGCTGGAGGTAGGATTCCTTCTCACTCTCCATCACAGCATCACCAATCTTTACTTGTTGGAGATGATCATCAACTTCTTCTTCACATAATTTTATGGGGTCATGAGTTGGTGTGACTGGAAGGATATCCATGACTGAAACATCCACCTCACTTTCTTCATCTTCAGTGTCCACTTCACTGGTACTAGAGTAATCAGAGGATGTCTAATCATCAGTTTCATCACTTGAATCCACAGGTTCTGCTTTATGATGTCGAGGGATCACGTTTATCTTCACCCTCTCTCTACCATGTCCAAGTGTCATGAAACCTTCATTCCAGTATTTTCTTGCATGAACTCTCTTTAGCCATGGTCTTCCCAGCAGCATTGGGTATGCAACAGTACCATTTTTCATCACCTGACAGTATACCACACATACAACACCCATAACAGATATTGCCACATTTGAAACTACACCTTCTAGTTTAGTTTTTCCCTTATTTAATGACCTTAACATAAGTGTTGAAGGGCGATCAATTTTTAAACCCAACATATTCATTAAAGACTCAGTTATTACATTAACTGCATCACCTCCATCAACTAAGACATCATGAATTGAAATACCATTACATAATACCTCAGCTTGTGGAGCATAGGGATCTACCTCTACCTCCAAAACAGGGACCTCAACCTCCTTCCTTCTTCAAGCATTGAGTCCACCTCGCAACTCCCGCCTCTTCTCAGAAGACATAGCCAAGAGTTGACCATATGTAATATTTGCAGGCCTTTTAGACAGATCTTCCAAGATGGAGTATGGTCCTTGCCCCTGTCAAATTAGAAAATCCTGCACATCCAACTTTTTTATCCTATGTTTCTTACTAGTTTCTTCTTTCATCTTCTTAGGATCATTTCCATCTTGATTATCTTTTTCTTTCTTTCTTTTTGTTACAAACACATCTACTTCATTATTTCTACTTTTATCTACTACATCAAAAGAATTCACAGGTGTTTTTCCTTTATCATTATCTCCTTTACCAGATGTAGAAGCTCTATATGGACAATTATACTTATAATGACCCTTTTTATAACAACCATAACAAACAACTTCAGAAATATTTATTTTTGGACCTCTATGTCCTCCCTGAGAACTAAATTCCTTTCCTTGAAGAAGATTAATAGTTAACTGACCCATCTTTTTGAGCAGATCTTCATACTCAGTAGATGTACTAGGAGAAATATTTGTGCTCACTGGGAGTGGTTGTGGATTCTGAACCAAAGGTGCTGGTGTAGGCTCTACTTTAACAATAATTTTTTGGGATCCTCTTCCATGCTTTCTTCTTGCCTTCTTGCAATCTCCTTTGCTTGTTCAATGGTAGCTGGGCAGTCATACTTCACTTGTTGTCTAATCTCTGGCTTCATCCCAAGAATGAAGTGCTTACATAGGAGATTATCCATGCCATTCATCAACCCATCCGCTAGTCCTTCCTTTCAGATCTGGGCATCGAGCTTCCTCCTTAGCTCTAGAACACGAACATGATAATCCCTTATCTTCTCCTTCTCTCCTTGGGATAGCTTTGTGATCTCGATCATGAGATATGCATATTTCTGTTGTTCACCAAATTATTCAAGAAAACTTTCAGTTGATAAATCCCATGAATTTTTCACATTATCACCTAGTGTTTCAAACCACCTAAGTGTTGAACCATCCAAAAAGGTAGGAAAAAATTCAGTCCATCGTTCCCTTCTTATAAGGCCATTACAAATACAAGATCGCTTAAACTCTTGAATGAAAGAAGAAGCATCTTCATTAGATTGAGCTGAAAAAACAGGAATCTTTCCCATTTTCAAAAGTAACCACCGTGAAATACCAACCCACAAGTACAATCAACAAGACTTATGTGCACAAATAATTGGAATCACTACAGAAATGACCACGGTAAACTATGGTAAAACTTGACTTACTGCGGTAAAAAATGACTTTACTATGGTAAACACTATTCACGGTAAAAAGTGAATTTACTGCGGTAAATACTATTCATGGTAAAAAGTGACTTTACTGTGGTAAATACTATTCCCAGCAAAAATGACTTTACCATGGTAACTACTATTCATGGCAAAAATGACTTTAACATGGTAACTACTATGCATAGTTAAAAACAAGGTTACCCTCCAATTGATTTTTGATTAAGTGGGAATATCTCTCCAGAAAATCCACCAACGAGGAATGGTCCCGGCAACGGAACCAAAATGTCATCACCAATCCGGCACTATGATAATTCTTCACTGGGAACTCCTCGTGCTATGATTATTTACTAATGCACATCCTTTAGTTTGGTGGATGTAATCTGGAAACAAAACAACAATCGAACACAATAATACCATCGACTATGATAAGATGGAGTGATGAAAAATCTGAAATATCAAAGTAAATTATAACATTAACATGAAATTGTTACAATCTCACCCATGAGGTACTTCAACAAGACTATGGGAGAAACTTTACAATTACACCTCTTGATGGCTTCTTCAACACACCTTTAACTGATGGCTTCCTTTACACACTTCCTACAATATTTCTCACTACTTCCTTCTATTCTAAATGAGTGGGGTGGCCTCTCTATTTATAGAACTTCCAGGCTTATCCATCTTATCTCTAAGATAGGATAATAAATCCACTCTGATGAATCATATTCCATACCTTAACTCTTATCTGTACATGTAAGCTTATCTGTTAAGATAAGATAAACCTTATCATTTTACATGGGTTCCACATTTTTAGACTTTTTACAAATAAAATACACAAAATATTTATGACCTCACTCCTTGTCTTTATTACCAATATAATATTTCTAATTCCTAATCATGTAGACCCTACTTCTCTAATTACCCAAACTTTGACATTTTAACATTACCGGACCACTTACGACAAATATTTACTATTTACAACATTCCTATTATACTTTGACTGTTACCGTAGTCCACATTATTGGCGGCACCATACTGACGGCGCCGTTATCTTCTATCAGACGCTACTACTAATTATACTTAACAACATCCTATTCCTAATACATACATTAATGAAATAGAAATTATGGAGGAAAATTTTGGTGTCGACAACACCATGTGTAAATTGTTGTCCCTCTCATATATTAATTATTAAGGGACATGAGGGAAATGAAAATATTTTTCACTCCTACTTTTGAATTTTTTGAATATTTTAAATCCTTTCTGCTACTTTCTTTCTCACTTCTAACATTTCGCAACTTCACCCTATCAAAGCTCTGCAACCTGCACAGTTCACCATTGCTGCTCCAAACCAGATCCACCACATCAACTAAACTCTCAAATCCATGAGAATACATATGTTTAAAATAATTTATTGATCAAAAAATTTAGAGGCACGAAGAACAAAGGAGGAAAGCGAATTAATTCTTTAGAAGACTTCATTGTCATACAACGAAGATTCAAACATATCTAGCAAACCAGTGCACAGATCAAGCTGAATTTTTTTTTGTATGTTCATAAATTTCATATACCATTAAAATCCTCATAACATACATTCCATTTGAAGTAAGGAGTGTTCACATTCAAGAAATCTCTTTCTTTGCACAATGGAGGAAAAAGTTGGAATTCCCATCAAACCAACAGTCAGGTCGAAGAAAAATTTTAACTAGTGGGATAAGAAGAAAAAACCCAAAATAAATATATATTTTTTATTGAAAACAAATAAGAAAATAATACCTATAATTTTCATGGTCCATTAATGGATGTCATGTTCAGAGAAACCGTCAGGTGAAAAATTTTAAGTTTTAAAATCTCACCATCTATTGATCGGGTAAACACGAAATTTCAAAGGGTTGATAAGAAGAAAAAGCCCACATCAAAAAAACTTGTTTCACAAAAATATGACTACCAGAAACTCACTTTATAAAAAATAAGGTCTTCTACATATAGGACTACTATTTTGGGAAAGTCATCAACTGAAGAACCTATGAAGGGGATGATGAACACATAAGATATATTGTAGGGAGAAATCGTTGAAATGGTCATATTGGTCTAGAATTGGAACTTACTAAAATAGTAAGTGGTCTCGCGAGAACCTGCAAAAAATAGAAAATTGGTCCAGAAGGCACGAAGAATGTAGTGTAAAGAAGGGATTCAAGCTACCATAGTTATTTGAGGTCTAGAAAATATAATTTTTATAATTACCAAAAATAGTAAGTTGTCATGTGGACACTTACTAAAAATAGTAGGTTATTCCAAAGGGCGGATTTCATAGAGGGAGTGCACTGTGAATTAAAAATTCAAGTTGACATCACCAGTTGGAGACTAGAGAGGTAAAATTATAGACACTTGCTAAAAATAGTTTCAAAGAAAATGAAGTTCAGATTCATAGGGATGAAAAAAGTGTAGTCTCATTCATCGGACTATGCGGGAGTAGATGATAGTGAGGTGAATTAAACAGATCTCAAAAATTTATTTTGACACTCATTTCACGCTTCAATTAGTATGTGTGAGGTGGAATTCACAATTGAAAACATCAGACTATTCATAATGTGTTTCATCAGGATCGTGTTCAAACCAAATAAGAAGTGTGACAGTGTTGCAAGGAGTTAATGTGAGATTTATTCCAAAGCTTAAGTCTCTTCAGAAAGGATCTTCATGAGTGATTTTGATGTTCACCAATGGGATCATTCGACAATGTTTTTAACACTTATTTTATGGTGTTCATGCATCATCCAAGGGAAGTCTCTCATGGTATGAGACATTTGAGGATCCATATTTCATGACATTGGATCCATCAAGTAGAATAGTGCATCAGCGAGGCATTTTCTTCATCGACATTACTCTGCCTCTCTCTCTATTCACTTTATCTCTCCTCTCACCCCCCAAATTTCTCTCTCCTCATATTCTAATCTTGCATTGGGGTTGTACATTTTAGCATGACTTAATTTTTTCAATGTAATAAGTCTCCCTTCAATTATAATAGGGGAATTAATGTTTTCCTAGGAATGTGAAAAGTTTCAAGGCATATGAGGCATCAATGGGGGGTAGGTGAAAATAATTTTGAAGTGCTATAAATTGTAACAAGCTCGTCATTCCAAAGGGTTATAATTCTAAAATTCCTCTAGTTGGTTGTGTTCTTGTAAGTTCATGAGAGAGAGCTTTTGCTTACTTGTGAGAGAAAATATTTATCCATTTTCCCCATATTCTCAATGTCTTCCATTCTCATACTATGTACAATTTTTGTTTGAGCATAAATACAAGAAGGAGTTTCTATCCTTTTTTACTAAAGGGTTTACTGATACTTTTTGTTCATCAAATTCTATTTGGTCTTATAGTTGTTTGTAGTATTGTTTCTTCATAATTTTAGTGCATGTGTTGAAATTTCTAATTAGTGTGTACAAGAATATGATTTTTTACCTACAACATTAGTTCTCCTATCTCATTTCTCACTCCCCTTTCCCACTTTATAGAAAACATTCTCTCTAGAAATAAATTACAAGATTTTCTGCAGGGTCATTGGAGTGCCCCTATTGGATCCATGGTCAAAAGGCCACCAAAGAAATCCATATTTTCACTTGCATACAAATACAGAAGTTACATTGTTTAAGTAGAGGAAATTATATTCTCAGAGTGTTGGAAAGAAACCCACACGTTTTTCCTCCAAAAAACTTTCTCGCCAAAAATCCCCTACTCATGCTCAAGGGCATCTAAACCATGCTCATAGGAATCCATGTGTAAAACAAATATTTGCATCATCATAGAATTACAAAACAGAATCTATCCTCATGTACAAACTCACCATGGACATCCATCCATATCACTAGGCTCTCTATAAGCTCCAATTCTCTCACCAACTAACTCTAAAACCACATATGAATCTTGTTCTCATCAATGTTAACAACAATAACCATGCTAACCATGCTACTAAAAAATAACGCAAATAACAGAAAAAATGTCATCAAACATAATACACAACCATCCAAGATGAAATAAAACAAGGGCAACATCAATAATCTATAAATACACATTATTGTCACACATGTAACCTATAGCAAACACATTTATTTATCTTTCACCCTTCAAACTCTAAAACATTTCTCTCTCTTCTTAACCCAGTAGAAAAACCATCAATGTCCATCCCATAAGGAAATCCAAGAACTGCAAAATAAAACTAGAAGTGACATCACCATGAACTAAACGCAAAATACCTGTAAACCTGTGACTTTCCTCCAAAACAACTTGTTGATCAAAGAATACTTGTTAGAGAACACACAAGTATTCCACGTGGGAGATAAAGATAGGATCAAGGGCACAGAGGGACAATAAAAACCCGCACGCAGAAGGAAATTTTAGCATTTAGGACTTAGCCAATTTTGAGCACGATGACCTATTTTTAGAAGATGGCATGCGAAACACACCAACAATGCAGAGACGTGCGCGCCATGCATTGTCTATTTTTGGAGGATTGGATCAAAGAATTTTGCATGAAGATGAGCTAAGAATAGGATTGAAACTTTAGTTAACTATAAGAGGCCTATAGATAGCACACTTGCATGTGTGGCTATGCATGTGAACGACGTATGGCTATTAATAGCATGCGGCCTATTTATGGAATAGATAAGTGAAGGGAAAGTCCCCACCTTATATATATATGATGTGAGGTACATAGTGGTAATATATGAGTGTGACAGAATGTATGAAGATATAGATATATATGCATATGACTTAACTACTATATCAGATCCATACACGTTGTTGTCGTGTAAATGTGCAACAGGGAAATTGGAAGTTTCCATGCACAACAACTATACCCGTATGCCAAAATATTCATGTTTTATCATTCCTAGGAAACCTCAGTTCTATACGGTCAGTCCAAATGACCTCCCAACAAGTGTTAAATCATCCATCTAGGTGATTTAGGAAAGTCCACTCATTCCACCTAGGTGATTTTAGGGAGTTCTAAAAAGATACTATCTTCTGGTAGTATTGGGAAGGGAAATCATTGGCCTTCCCAGGACTGGATTCAACCCCATAGAGCAGAAAAAAGGGACAAATTAAACATGGAGGTGAATGGAAGACTTTATAACATCATGGAAATGATCTTGGAAGGTCTGGGGACGTTCAGCAAGACTTGGAGAAGTCTGAGTAAAAAACAGGGTTCACAAGCCTAGGCGGTACACAAGCCTAAAATAGTTGTTGGGCTTCAAAAGAAGATTCTGGGAGCTCTGGATGGAGTTAGAAGAAAAACAAAATATATCAAAAAATAGGATTCCAAGACATACATGATGGTGAAATAATATTTTTCACAACACTTTGGCGCATCATCTTTGTAGGAATTGTTTCTTAGGCATAGGTGGAGTAAAAAATAAAAAATCTAATTTTTCAAGGATTAATGGAATAATCAAGATAGTATACCCACACCATTGGATTCAGAAGACCATTTATAGTTAGCATCATATAATTCTTTTCCAAAAAATTCCATCAGGAGCTCAAGTTATCACTGTCACAAGTTCAAGACTTAACCAAATTTTTGGGAGGACACGTGTCAGCACTAAGAGCCTGACAGGATTTTGTGTCCCTCACATCCCCCAAGGTCAAGGACATCAAGGTTGCAAAAGTTATCTGAGCCCCCTTGAATCCCTCTCAGCCCTCATATGACCTCTTGGACCCTCATGTGACCTCTAGACTCAACAGTTCAGCGCCCATGTACATTTTTGGAGCATCCATTCCTTGCAGTTGGATCAGGCGCCACATGTCATCTCCAGGACCAATGTGGAATTTGATGTCCCTTATGCACCTGAGGTGGAGGAACATCATACATTGAAAAATGTTCCCATCCCCCATTGGGAGTCTTCTGGACACCCACGTGACCACCTTTTAGCTCCCAGTGCTTTAAAGTAACTTTTTCCTCCTTCATTCCCCGCCGTTGGATTAAATGCCACATGTCACCGTCTTTATCATTGTGGAAATTGATGTCCCTCATGTCCCTAAGGTTAGAGACATCAAACATGAAAAAATGCACCCAAATCCAACTCAAAAATTTGAAAAATATTCTAACTCTTAGCTGCTTCTTGTTGCTTCTAACTGCTTATAGTTGCTTCTCCATTACTAGAAGAAGAGAACACAAGTCCACCACTCCACCATTGCAAGAAACTCAGACAAGATCAGAAAAAAAACTGAAATAAATTTTCCATGGAGATATATAGGTATCAGAAGGAATTTTCATCAATCTAAGAAGGAGAAACGAAGAACAAAGAAGAAGAACAATGGAAATCCCCATAGACATGAAAACGAAGATTCAAACATATCTTGCAACCCGGTGCTCGGATTGACGAACCATTTGTTGCTGATTTTTAATGTCTTGAAGGCCATTAAAAACTCATATTTAAACCTCCAATTTTCATTAAGGATTTATCACAGTGAATAAACCCTCTTTCCGGATCTACGAAGGAAAAAGCTTGATTTCCCGTCGAACCGATTGCCGAATTGAAGTAAGATCACACATGAAGCACCAGAAGAAAAAACCCACATAAAAAATATAGTTTTCTTTGAAAACAAAGGATAAAACCAAACCTACAATTTTGAGGTCCATCAATGGCTACCATATCCAGAAGCACTGTCAGGTTCAAAAATTAAAACTTTAAAATCTCCTAGTTTATTAAGTGGGCGGGCCCAAAATTTCAAAGGGATGATATTGGGAAAAAACCCATATCAAAAAAATTATTTCCATGTCAATCCGACCCCCAGAGGCTAAATTTATAAAAATAGTAGGTCTACTACATTAGAACTATTATTTCAGGAAAGCCATCAACAAAAGAACCTGCGAAGGAGATGAAGACATTGGAGGTGCACTACAACTGAGAATTCACCAGAATGGAAATTTTTGGCACTTGCTTTAAAAATAGTAAGTGGGTCCTCGAGAACCTGCTAAAAATAGAAATTTGATCCAAAGGAGTGAGGAACACAAGGAGAAAGGGGAATCAAGGTCACAACACTCAGCAAAGGATTGAGGGAGTTACTTTTTTCACACTTACTAAAAATAGTAAGTTATACTCAAAGAGAAGTTTTGGCACAATGGGATGTATAAGGATAATCATTCAGGGGGACATCGTTGTTTGGGTGAATCCTAGTCATTTTTCACAGGGCATTTAAGATTCACCTTAGTTCATTCAACTTAGTGAGCATTTGTGACCTAATTTGGAGGAGTTTCAAAGTGTGCAAAGAGTATGAAGATTCACTACATTTGGAGCTTTCCATCAATGAGGATCAACAGACTTCATCGAGAAACATTTCCTCTTCTTCTTCTCTCTATCTTTCTCTCTCCTCTTCCCCCAAATGTTCTAACTCTTTGTTGAAGTTTGCACTTTTTGATATGACTTTAAGTCACTTAAAAGTAACTTTAGAAACATAATGTAAATTAAGTCGTCTTGCTATTATAAAATGGAATTAAATATTTAAAGTGGAATATGAATAGTCTTAAGCCATATTAAGGAATATAGAGGGTCATGAGGAAGACGATAAGTCACATCTAATTCTATAAATTGTAATGCCATTCCCACTGCAAAGGGTTGGTGATTGATCTTGTAAACTCAAGAGTATATTGCACCTTGAGAGAACAAAGGAGATAGCCATTTTCTTCTATTCCCCCACCCCCCTTCTCAATTTATTCCATTCCCACACTATGTACAAATTCTGCTTCATCTTCAATAAAGGAAGAAGGAATTTTAGCCTCTTTGATTGAGGAGTTTATTTGTACTTTGTGTTTATTAAGCTCTATTTAGTCTTGTTGTTGTTTTGTAGATTTTTTTTCTTCTAAAATTCAAGTGCATGTGATGAAACTTTTGACTGGTGTGCACAAGTCTCTAATTTTCTACTTGCAACATTGGTTCTCCTACCTCAATTCTCACTCCCTTTCCCACTTTTAGAAAAAGTATTCCCTAGCAAGAGATTGTTAGCTTTTCCGTAGGGTCAGTGGAGTTCCCTTGTTGGATCCTCAATCGAAAGGCCACCACAGAAATCTACATTTTCATGTGCGTGCATATATGGTAGCTACACCGGTTAAGTAGAGGGACTTAGATTCCCAAATCATTGGCAAGAAATCCACAAGTTTGTCCACCTGAAAATTTTTCTCACCAACATGCGCATTGGTATCGATTAACATTATTGTAAGGAGCTTATGTGTTTATTAATAGATGGAATATATTGGCTAAATCTAAGTGTCATTCATGTGTGTAATCGAGTAGTGTATATTATTGATTCAATCATGATTAATGTTTAATGCTTATTTTTTCATAGATCTGAATGTAGCATACAATGTAGAATGATAGATTAGTTATAAATCTATGTGTTTCTTCCTTCATCATGCATAACATCATGCTAAAACAACCCTAAAGAGGGACTTGGTACCTTTGCAGCATTTCATGTGAGCACTCAGTCCAGGCTGAGTGATGTGTCAACACATCTAGGGAGTTATCTAGTAAATTCTAGGCTACAACATTGGTTGCGTTACCGACCTCTTTTTCAGTTGTTTTCAGAATGGTTCATGATGAAGATGTATCAGTTAACTCTAGCAAGTATTGAGGAATGGCTACACAATCTGGAGGAAGAATATGCATGCACTTGGGTAGAACATAATATATATGACAACCAATATCAGATATTTTTTCCCATCTTTCTAGTAGAACTATATGAGTGGCTTACTGCTTATGCATCTCAGCAAAATTTGGAGGTATCGCACACTTGTCTTGACACAGGAAGAATTTTAGTGCTTTTATGATGCTGATTTGATCTAGACTCGCATTATGGATATGTGGTTTTGTGGTGTTCTAAACAGTTATATTCTGGATTATTCAATTTCGACGTACTCTTACCCAAAGGTATCTGAATTCTAGTTTTTGTGGTATCTAAGAGGAGTACATTTACAAGGTATCCTGCTGGTGGTCAAGATCTTGATGGTAACTTTGAACTTGGAGAGTAAACCGATGACTAACTAAACTTCACCACATGTTATGGTAGGAACATGTTTGGTTAAAGATGGTAGACATAGTGGCAGAGAGGTAGAGAGAGGAAATTTAGATTAAGTTTAATGAGGTGCATGAGAGGGAGATAGAGAAGTAATGTTACATTGCATAAAGTATGGCATTGAGGAGAGAGATGGCTCATGAAGGATTTACAGCTCACACAGAAGATGTGGAGCCAAAGCATTAGCAACTTACCCATCTTGGAAAACATGACAGATATCCCCCCTCGACCTCACACAGAAGTGTACTAGCAGAGACTACTTGGACCATGGGTGCACATCTTAATCCATCTAGTGACCTAGCCCTTGCGCTTGGTTTTCCAATATCTAGTACGACAAGTAACCAGAAAGCTAATTTGGGAAGCAAGAGGGCAGGATTAAGTTAGGGAGAAAGTACATCAATGGCAGGATAGACAACTTCAATGATATTTGGAGGAACATCCTTAGGCACATCATCCACACAGAATGTGAGCACACAGAATGTTGGATTCACCTCTAGAAGTGGAACTACCTCATAGACTATAGGGGTTTAGTATAGAACTAACTATTGGATCACAAGGGAGTACATCTACAGGTCATATTCCCACGACAGGTGGAGGATCAGGAGGCATATGTGGTTCTATTTCCTATAGATCTAGTGGTTATGGAGGTAGAGGGAACACATGAGGTTCTGGATTAGGTGGTTAAGGTCCACAGTAACCACAGAATAATTATATGGAGATGTCTATTCATCTCCCAAAGTATAGAGGTATAAAGGATGCTACCAAACATGGGCATATGTGTGAAATCTTGTGGTGTGCTAAGGGGATCATGGCTACTAAGTGTAAGGCAAGTCAATTTTCTACTACATTACAGGGATGTGCACACAGCTAGTATAGGAAGTTTGACCCTGATCAAAATTGTGTGGATTATGCAGCATTAAAAGATGCTTTCTTGAAAGAGTTCCATATCCCTGAGTTTTAGCTGAAGAGTATTATTGCACTCAAGGATATCAAGCAAGGAACTACTGAGAGTGTGCGTGAGTATGATGCTCATTTTAAGACACTTATATCTAAGCTATCTTATGATATTCATGCTAGCTAGCATGCACAATGGTTCATTGGAGGATTGATTACACCATTTAGAAGGGCGCTATCACATAAGACATACACTAATCCACGTGAAGCACTGGAAGAAGCTTTGCATGTTGAGGAAGTTGGGAGCATTGACACTGGCATTATTCCATTCTTAGAGGCACAGATTGCAGCTATGGTAAAGTAGTTAGAGAAGCTATTGGCAAATTCATCCCATGAAATGTGCTTAGGAATTTGGTGTACAGATTGTGAAGTGGAAGGTCACACCAATGATAGTTTCCCTTACAGATCTGTACGCTCATTACTATTGGATTGTGATATTTTTCATTTGAATCATGATGTTAGTCATTTTCCTTTGTTATAACATGTAATAAGGAAGAATGTATCTTGCTTTTGCTAGATTTATAGGTCCACAACCCATGATACTAAGTATTTTCAGTTGATTTGTCAGATCCAGGATGTTATAGACGTTGGGGTATGATAGAAAAGTGTAACAAATAATTCTAAGGGTATGAATGAGAACTAGGATCGGGATCATAATCCAACATGCTATGACAGGAATGAGGGGAATTTCGAAGGAGGTCATGGAAGGGGATGTGGATATCATGGTGGATATGGAGGACGAAGCCATGGTGGAGGAAGAGGTGAGTTCCCTCATGGAACATGTTATATGTGTGGATCTCCTAACCACTATAGGCATGAATGTCCTTAGAATATTGTATGTTCTTTGTAGTGCCCACACTTTTATATCTCAGTTACTTGTTTCTCATTACTCATAGACATGTTTTTACAGAGATTTGATATATTTTGGACATTACATTAGGAAATTTGATCTTATTAGACATATATGGAGATTTAGGCGTATAGCGCCAATTTAGCTTGATTATTATGTTGTCACATTATCTTATGATGTCATGGATACTAACTTATGTGATGTTTTTTTGGAACGTAATTATATTGATGGAGACTCAGTTTGTTGCATGTTGGGATTCTATGGATATATGTCACTTTATCATTATGTCTAACCTATGGTGAATTGTGTATAATTGTGCATGTTGTCCCATTTATGATTCTAGAGAGATGATATGTTAGCTTAGAATTCATTGATATCTTGATTAGTAGTTAATTCACATTTTATCAGACATGTGTGTTTAATGTGTGTAACGAGTGTGCAAGTGGCAGGTCACGAGAGAACGTGGGATTCAGGCCAGCTACACAATTTTGCACAAGTAACCCATGGGCTAAGTCTTAGCCATGTTTATTACATGAGGCCTTAGTGTTAGAATTATTGTTTTGGACACCATGGGTGACCCTCATTTGTAATGTAATATGTCTTATATTATTAATTTTGCTAAGGGTGTTTAGTTTGTGTTGTAAACTTATTTTGGGGAATTAATGGACCCACTTACATTAAGTTTTTAATTTGTTTAATGTTGTACTTAATCAAATGGATTAGGGTCACATGTGAACCCTTGGGTGGGCCCCACACTCTCTACCCTTGTGCCAAATTTTCCAACACCCGAAATTGGGTTATTTTAGGCATTTTTAGGGACCCCTTTTTAGTTTAGGGGTTCCCTTAGCATGAAAATGAGCCCTTGGACCCTACATAATAGGTAGGGTGGCTTATTTCCAAGGCTTAGAATAATTTTCCCTCCCTTTTTGCTCCCTTTTGGTCACATCCATGTATGAGGTATGGATAAGTGTGTTTTTTAAAAATTTACACAAGATTGTTTTGTTATGATTTTGAGTAATTTGGGAGAAGAGGGCTAAAATTCATTTTATCCTTTCTCTCTTTTTTTCTTTGACATCTTTGACCTTGAAGGAGGAGAGCGGTGACACATGTGACCCTCTCATTTGTGAGGATTTTTTCTTGCTCCTCTTCAAATTCTCCCTCATGGGAAAAGAAGAGAACTTTTTTTTTGGAGCGTTTGCTTGGAGTCTTATGGATTTGGAGCTAGAGTTTGCTTGGGTCAAGAAGTGGAAGAGATTGGATTTTGGAGAGTTTTTTTTTGAGGTAGGCTTCTTGAGCTTCATCATATTTGTTACAACATGCTTGATATTAGTTGTTTACTTGGAAATGTTTGTTGTTTTATGAATATTTTGCTTGTTGTTTATTTTATTTTTCTCCCTCCATCATATGACACGATGGAGTTTTGGAGTTTGTGGGGGAAGAGAGGTGAATGTTTCCCTCTCAATCCTTGTAGGCTTGATGGGAAAGCCTTGTAGGATTTTAGTTACTACCCTCAAACGGTTGAGGTGGGGAAGGTGGTTAATTTGGGCTTGAACCTCCTTCCCCATTCTTGGTGAGGAAACGCCTTTTGGGGTTTGAAAATCCTTCTAAGAAGGATTGGTGAAAGGGTGGAGAAATAAGGAGGGAATGGAGATCTTGGCTTTGTGTTATTAATGTTGGCTATAAATTTTGGAGAACTCCTCTTTTTTCTTCCCCATTTTAGAGGGTAGAACTTGGTTTCTCCTCCTTTTCACTTTTACAAATTTGGAGTCTTGTTTTAATGTTTGCCTTGTTTTTGTGTCGATGTAATGATGTTTGTTCACCCTCACTCTTGTGCATAGTTATGGATAGTTGTCCTCTTTCCCATGGGCTTGGGGGAGGCTAGCATGCATCCCAACCTTGGGAAAGGCATGTAATGATTCCTATGGTTGGGTGGAAAAACAAACATTTTTCTCCTTGCATGGATTCCTTGAAGGCATATGAAGTTGGATCTCATGATGAAATTTGGTGGGTAGTTGGAGTTCCTTTGGCATCTTCTCTCCCCTTTGATGGACATTACCTCATTGTATCTTGAAAATCATGGCTTGTGGAAAATTCCTCTTTATTATAATTCCTCTTCCATTTTGTATTTGAACATCACTTTCAAGATTGGTTGTCCATTAGTATTTGAAAACTTTCTTTTAACCTTGGGAAGGAGTTAATTGGATTGTCCATCTTGTGTATTGTTGTATGTTTAGATTATTATGTATTGAGAAATTGTGTAAGAGAAGTATTGTAAAATATTTATACTCCTTTAGAATTGCATTGGTAGAATATATTTAAATTTCTTTGACATGCCATTGATTGAATATATTTTTGATAAAGAAAGACTATTTAATGGAAAAGTGTTTTCACCAAAGAAATAATAACACTTGTTGAAAGTTTTATTTATTTAAAAATTTGAAATGATCATTTGGCATTACAATGGAAAAGAAAGAACTTCCTCTTGTTTGGTTTGTAATATTCATTGAATGGAATGTGACTAGTCTAGATTTCTTTCCATTTGAGATTTAAGGGCTTGTTCTTAGTAGAAAATCAGCCTTGAATGTGTGTGATACCTATATAAATTGCAAACATACTACAAGATTTTTCTCTTTGTGAACTATCATACTACACTCTCTTCCTATTCTCACTTCAATGAGAAGATTTTGTGATAAAGATGCATTACAAAAATTAAGTACAATCCATCATTTTACAACTTGGATGCTTTTAGTCTCTTAGCTTATAATATGAATATATTATAATACACATCACTGAGTTAAAAGTTAAAATACAGCATTATAATGTTTCTACAAAATATTAATCTAAATATTTCAAGAAAGTTTTATTAGATTCATTACTATATTATATATATATATATATATATATATATATATAAATAATAAAACAGTAATTTCAAAATCAATAATGAGCTATATATTAATTATATTATATATATACCTACATATATATGTAGTATATTAATGAATATAATTATAAATTAAATAAATAAACATTATACATTATATTATAATATATATTATATATTATATATTTAACATATAATATATATAATATATGTTATATTGTTTATGTTTAATAAACTATATATATATATATAAAACAAAACCATTTTTTTAATATAGTTGGGGGAGGCTGAACCCCCCCACCATCCTCTGTGGCCACTCTAATGCTACCACCTCCCTATACCCCCCGCTATAGCACCTGTGCACTACCCTCCCTGTTCTCCCTGTCACCTTTGCTACACCTGCGGTCCCTTCCCCTCCTATCCTCCCTACGACTCCCTGCGCACCCTGTTTCACCCCCTCTCCTCTGTGTAGTCCCTGTCACCCCCTTCTGCCATGGTTGTTTCTCCCCCCCCTCCATCTGCGTAGACCCCTCCTACCACCCAACTCCTAGACACCCTCACTGCCACACCATTATTCCCCCCCCCACCTACGTGTGAATTTTAATCCGCCGCCATTTCACCCAAAAAAAAATGTGGGTCAAAAAAATAAAATAAGAAGAAAGAAACATTTCTTGTTTTGTATGAATCTCTTTTACAAATACAATACTAGTTAATAAAAATCCATAGTTCCTTAACCTGCACATCCAAAAATACAAATCCAAAACAAAATGAGAAAAGAATTAAAAGAAAGAGAAGAAAACAAGAATGAAATTCAAATAAAAAGAAAGGAAAAGATAAGAATGTTAGGACAACTTTAGGGTAACTCCAAAATCTAGGGACTAGATTTGTTTGATCCTCGGGCTCAAATTAAATCCTGCACACTTTTTGGATATGGGAAATATTGTGGGAATGAGAATTAATTTAAGAAGGGGAGACTAATTAATTATAACAAGGGGGTTGTAGACTATTATTTCGTGACTCTAGTTAACTTAAGAAGAATAAATAATTAAGTCATTAATGAAATAGTTTTATTTAAATTTTAGGTAAATAAATTTATAATAAAATTAAATATTAGCGGCAAACAGTTAAGCAAACATTATTATTAACCATTCACCTTTAAAAAAAAATTATCTAAAATTTTAGTTGCATTTTGGTATGGTTTTCCCATGTCCTGAGGTGGGGCACTACATTTGGTATCAGAGTAGAGGTTCACACATATGGACGCTATGGGTAGTTAATTAACTGGTTAACAATATTTGTAATAACATTAAAGTAAATAAATAAATAAAATAATTTTTAAAAAAATCTTCGGAAACCATGTAAACACAATTTAATAACCTCTTCGCTCACCTCGTGCACATGATGGCACCTATGAGATGACATTCGGTTAGGGGTTTGGGATGTGGTTCAGCTATGCCCAAACCACTGGCACCAAAGTTAGGACCTCATATCTTATAGGCTCTCTAGTAGTTGATCAGCGTTGTGCAGAAGCATCTCCCACCACCGCAGGAGGCAAGAGAGGATAACATTCAATTGGGAGATGAGGAGCCGATAGGCGAGGACGCACATTTAGAGCCAGCAGACCACGATACACTGAGGTGGGAAAGTTCACATAGCCCTTCCATTCATCATGAGAGGGTAGCCTCATACCGTCATAACTACTCACACAGTCTTGTGGAACCATTTGGGGATAGGTGACCCCTTTCACCTGTTGGACTGCATCACCAAGATCAAGATACAGGTAGTGTGATTAGAGATCTTCTTCACTTACAACCACCTACCTACACTATCTCTAATGATGGCTTTGGGTCTAAGTCATGGCTCCTTAGCTTGGATAGTTGCTTTGGCTTGCACTCGTACGAGAGAAATGTTAAGGAAATGTTCACCATACACCCCTTTCAAGACGCAGTAGGCATTTGGTGGAAGAATGAGATGTGGAAGATCCATCTAACTTGATAGATAATGACCTAGGAGATGTTTGAGGAGTGATTCAGGGATTATTACATGTCAGATTATTTCGTGTAGAAGAGGATCGATGAGTTTCACAACTTACGATAGGGATCTGGCACAGTAGCGTAGTATGAGATTAGGTTCCTGGATCTTCTGCAGTATGTGGACTACCTGCAAGATGAAAAATTATAGGTTAACAGGTTTATTCAAGGCCTGAATGTAGACATAGCAGGAGCAATCAGGATGTTATCTCCTCCCACACTTGAGAAGTTCATTGAGAAGGCCTTCTTGGCTGAAAAATAGGACCAAGGCACAGGAGCACCGAGATAGAAACAAGAGAAAGTTTTAGGAGAGGATACATGATCTTAAGAGTCAGAGGTCATGGGGTACAACACCACCCCCTATAGGAGGATTCTTTCCTCCACCAATAGCCACGAGGGCTCCATTGCACCCGCAGCAGCAAACACAAGATCATGGCCACCAGTAGTAGAGGGCTAGGCAGACTCAAAGATTCAGAGAGGTGGTACTAGAGGAGGTTTTTATGGATCTAGGGATAGGAGGTCAGGTACTCATCAGGTACATCCATCTCACATGCAGCAGTCTCCTAGGGTTAGACCGGTAGAATTAGTACACTAGAGTACATGAGGAACCTCATCTCAAAGGGGTACAGGAGGATGTTTCATTTTCGGGTCTCCTAATCACTATGTATGTATGTACCCACACAAACCCAATCCCATGGACACACAAAGGGCCACTAGATCTGAGTAGATGGTGGGTGACATAGGATGCACTCATCGTGTATATGTAGCGGTTGAAAACCACTAGGCTGAGCATCAAGCCACAGTCATTGAGATGACAAGTACTATCAGGGGTATTTCTATCTCAGTAATTTTTGATTTAGGTGCTTCATATTCTTTTATATCACCTTCTATAGTGGAATAGTGTGGGCTAGTGGTGGCTAGGCAATTAGATAGTTGGCAGGTTGAGTTGGCCGCTAGGGCCAAACTCGTCGTGGACTCGTATGTGGAGAATTGTGTACTTGATTCAGGAGCCTTCTCCACTACACTTGACCTTTGAGTTATTCCTCTAGGATCCTATCAGGTAGTGTTGGGTATGGATTGGCTCGAGGCTCATCGAGCTAAGGTGGATTGCATAAATAAGGTCATTGAGTGTCAAGATGATCTTGGGAGTGTAGTTGCGATATCAGGGATGTAGAGACCTATCTCCTTGTGCATGATATTGGCTAAGCAAGTCAAGTAGAGCATGTGTAAGGGATGTCAGTTTTTTTCTATCACCATCAGTGATCAATCAGAGATCTCTCCAGAGCATTCACCCTTAGATGATCATGCATTTTTAAGGGAGTATGTCGATGTGTTTCTAGGCGAGCTTCCAAGGTTACCACCCCGCAGAGAGGTGGATTTCACCATTGATTTAGTACCTGGATCTGCACCAGTTTCTAGGGCACCCTATTGGATGACATCTCTTGAGCTTCATGAGCTCAAGATTAAGTTAGAGGAGTTATTAGATAAGGGTCTCATTTGCCCTAGTGTATCTCCTTGGGAGCACCAGTCATATTTGTGAAGAAGAAGGATGGTTCTCTCAGACTTTGTGTAGACTTCAGACAACTCAACAAGGTCACAATAAAGAACCGTTACCTGCTCCCTAGGATTGATGACTTGTTTTATCAAATGTGGGGAGTGAGAGTGTTCTCCAAAATTGATCTCAAGTCAGGGTACCATCAATTGCACATATCAAATGCATACATTCATAAGACAACTTTTCACACACGTTACGGGCATTATGAGTTCACAGTTGTCCCGTTTGGTTTGACAAATGCTCCAGTTGTCTTCATGAGTCTCATGAATGGAGTATTCAGGACCTTTTTGTATCACTTTGTTTTAGTGTTCCTTAATGAAATATTGATATATTATCATTCTAACGAGAAACATGAGGAACATTTGAGGAGGGTACTTCAGGTTTTGAGAGAGCAGAAGTTGTATGGGAACCTGGAAAAATGTATCTTCTTTCAGACAGAGATTCAGTACTTGGGTCATATCATATCAGGAGAAGGTATCTTAGTAGATTCCTCTAAGATAAAGGTGATTATGGACTGGCCAACACCCACATCAGTTACTGAAGTGAGGAGTTTCATGGGTTTAGTAGGGTATTACCACAGGTTTATACATGAATTTTCTAGGATTGCTCACCCTATTACTTCTCTTCTGAGAAAAGGGAAGAATTTTGGTTGGTCAGAAAAGTGTGAGCAGGCCTTTTAGTTGCTTAAGGAAAGCTTAACCATAGTGCCCATCTTAGCAATTCCAGACCCTAAAAAGGATTTTGTTGTTTATACTGATGCATCACTAGAGGGTTTGGGAGCAGTTCTTATGTAGGAGTGTCGGGTTATTACCTCTGAGTCTCGTAAGCTCAAGGACTACGAGCTTAATTACCCTACTCACGACTTGGGGCTTGCAGTAGTTGTTCATGCACTTGTGCATTGGTGACATTTCCTTTTGGGTAGACCTTTCATTTTGAGGATAGATCATCATAGCTTACAACATATCTTCTCACAGCTGAACCTCAACACTCATCAACTGTGTTGGATGGAGTTCTTATGTGAGTATGAAATGGAGGTGTAGTATATTAAGGGAAAGAAAAATGTTGTTACAGATGCACTTAGTAGACGATGACATGTGCTTGCTTCATTGACACTTCAGTCAGATTTGAGAGGCAAGATTCTTGAGCACCTTCCAGAGGACAAGTTTTATGAGGGAGCTAGATAGATGAAGTCACATGGTTCATTAGAGGGAAGATATTCTGGGTGTATTTTAGAGACAAATGGTTTACTTCAGTTCCATAGGTGCATCTATGTTCCTAAGTCAGGTGATCTATGTAGCTTCATCCTTATAGAGGCTCATCGAGCTCCCTATGTGGCACATCCAGAAGTGAAGAAAATACATGCCAATATGAGGGAGTTATATTATTGGCTAGGTATTTGACAGGATGTAGCATATTTTATTACACGTTTCCTTGAGTGTCAAAGGGTCAAGGAAGAGCATTCTCATCCTGTAGGAATTTTACATCCTCATGATATTCCTGAATGGAAATGGGATGTGATCTCCATGTATTTCATAGTCAGAATTCCTATGTCTTCTTATCATCATGATGCCATTATGGTCACCATGGATAAGTTGACCAAGGTTGCGCACTTCTCACCAACCAAGGGCACCTATAATGCATAGGAAATTGCCAAAGTATTTATGGAGGACATTGTTAGGTTGCATGGGATTCCAAAGACCATCATCAATGACCAGGATACCATCTATACTTCAAGTTTTTGGACTTCTTTTCAGACCTCTCTGGGTACTTAGATTAATTTCAGCTCAGCTTATCATCTAGAGACAGATGGATAGAAAAAGAGAGTTAATCAGGTGTTGTAGGACATGTTGAGGATGTATGTGATGGACCAGTATAAGAAGTGGGAAGATTATTTGCATTTAGTTGAGTTTTCCTAAAACAACAACTATCATAGTTCTATTGGTATGGATCCTTACCAGGATTTGTATGGATGACCTTGCAAGACACCTTTGAGTTAGGACAAACTAGATGACATAATTATTCTAGGACCAGCTTATCTTCAAGATTTAGAGCAACATGCTATTCTGATTAGAAAACAACTTGAGTAGTCTAGATCATGTCAGAAGGTGTATGCAGACACCAAGAGGATTGATCGTCACTTCTTAGTGGGTGACAAATTCTTCTTGAGAGTTCATCCACATAAGGGCCCAATCCACTATGGAAATGGTTCTAAGCTATCACCTCGTTTTGTGGGGCCTTTTGATATTTTAGAGGTCATCAGTCCAGTTGCCTACTACATAGCTTTGCCACCATGCCTTGCATGGGCCCATGATGTTTTCCATGTTTCTGTACTACATAGATATGTACTAGATGTTTCTCATGTTTTAGATTGGTCGAAATTATAGGTAGAGGACTGAGGAAAATGGATACTGGAGCCCGTACACATATTGGAGCACCAGAGGTTGGCCCTTCATGGTCGAGACTTGGACCAGGTTAGAGTGCAATGGAACCGATACGATGAGACAACAACTACCTAAGAGGATGTGACACCTTTGAGGGCTAGATATCCCTGTCTCTTTTAGTGACTTCCAGGAGGAAGTCTAATTTTAGGAGAGGGGGATGTAGTGCCCACACTTTTATAGATCAGTTACTTGTTGCTCATTACTCATAGACATTTTTTGATAGATATATTGAGTATAATTGTGCACGTTGTCGCATCTTGATTTCAGTAGGATGTTAGGTTAGTTTAGAACTTATTGATATCTTACTATGTCATTGAATTATATTGTATCAGACAGGTGCGGTTAATGTGTGCAATGAGTGTGCAGGTGACAGGTTTACAGGAGAACGTGGGATTCAGGCCAGCTACTCAATCTTGCACAAGCAGCCCACGGGCTGAGTCCTAGCCATGTTCATTGTGTGAAGCCTTAGTATAGGAGATTATTATTTTTTGGCACTATGAGTGACCCCAATTTATGTAATGTATTGTGCTTTGAATTATTAATTTTTTTAGGGTTGCTAGTGAAGTTGTAAACTTGTTTTGGGAGTTAATAATCCCACTTTCATTTAAATTTTTTGATTTTGTTTAATGAGTCACTTAATCACAAGGGTTTAGGGTCACATGTGAGACCCTTGGGTGGTCCCCACACCCTCTACCCTTGTGCCAAAAATGCAAAACCCCGAAATTAGGGTATTTTGGGCATTTTTGGGGACCCCTTTTTAGCTTGGGAGTTCCCCTAACATAAAAATGAGCCCTTGGACCCTACCTAATGGGTAGGGGGGCTTATTTTCAAGGCTAGGGGAGTTTTCCCTCCCTTTTTACCTCTTGTTTGTCACATCCATGTAAGGGATGTGGATTTGAGTGTTTATTAAAAGTTTCACTTATTTTGTCTTGCTAACATTTAGGGGATTTGGGAGAAGAGGGCAAAAAGATAATTTTACCCTTTCTCTCTTTTGTTTTGGCTTTGACCTTGATGAGGGAGAGGGGTGACACATGTCACCCCCTCATTTGTGAGGATGCTTTGTTGCTCCTCTTCAAATTCCCATTCATGGGAAAAGAGAGGGACTTTTTTTTTGGAACTTCTTGCTTGGGATGCTTGGGATTTTGGAGCTTGGAGATTGCTTGAGTCAAGGTGTGGAGAAATTTGAAGTTGGAAAGCTTTTTGGAGAGCTTTCCTTGAGGTAGGCTCTTATGTCTTTTTGTTTGTTTTTTTTTAGTTGTTAGATTGGTTTTGCATGGTTTTGTTGTTTTTTTGTTTGTTGTTTTTTTTTACTCCCTCCATCATATGGCATGATGGAGTTTTGGAGTGTGTGGGGGGAAGAGAGAGGGAATTTTCCCTCTCAATCCTCAAGGCTTGATGGACAAGCCTTGTAGGGTCTTAGTTATTTTCCCCTCAATGGTTGAGGTGGGGAAGTTGATTCATTTGGCTTGAATCTCCTTCCCCATTCTTGGTAAGGAAACCCCTTTGGGGTTTGAAAATCCTTCCAAGAAGGACTTGGAGAAAGGGAGGGAGGAATAAGGAGGGTTTTGGATTGAAATTAGGAGCAATAAGGAGGGTATGGAGTTTTGCTTTGTGCAAGAAATTTTTGGAATAAAATTTTTGGAGAACTTTCTCCTCTCTCTTCCCCACTTTTGTCCTATTTTTTGTGCTTGCATCATTGTTAGTTTTACCCTTCATCTTGTGCAAGTTTTGGTTAGTTATCTCTTTCCCATGGGCTTGGGGGAGGCTAGCATGCCTTCCAACCTTGGAAAGGCATGTAATGATGCCTAAAGGTTGGGTGGTAAAACAAGCCTTGTTCTCTTGTGTTTTGGAGACTATGTGGAGGAAAAGTTAGAGCCTAAAGTTTTTGAAGATGGTGGAGCATTCTTGGTTATCTTGGTATTTTGTTTTCCCCAAATTTTGGGAGATTCCTAATTCTAAATCTCACGTGGATATTGTTGTTATACCAAGTGGTTTCATTTCTTTTTAAGTTTACCATGTTGAGGTTATGGTTTGTAGCTTTGAAAACCATAAGTGTTTGTAATAGTATTGTGTATCCCCCTTCAATCATGAAATGGAGCCTTGCAAAGTCCTATCTTGTGTATTTTTGGGCATCTTGTAATTTGTTTCATATGTTGTAAATTTTCAAGCTTTAATCTTTCTTTTGATATAAACCTTCTTGCATGGTAAAATGTTGAAATAACTTTGTATTTTTGAAAGCCAATGCCAATGAAATGATTAAAATAAGTGTTTTCTTCTCTTGAGAGATGGTTTTGTATATGTTGATATTTTGACCTTCATTCAAAGTGAAAAATTTTCACTCTTGTTATAGGAGTTTAAATGTATTGGGGATTACTAATGTATCATGGTACAAAGCTAATAATATTTGTATATTATACACACTTTATTTAATAAAATTATGAATTCAGTTTTGTTGTAAAAAGATAAAATTTTCCAAGGATCATTATCTGATGTTTATAGTTTACATGCTTTAATAAAAAATAATATATGAGCATATATTGATAAGATTATATAATATATATATATATAGAAACAATATATATATATATATATATATATACAATATTATTATATATATATATATTATATATATATATAATATATATATATATATATATATAGGATATATATATATATATATATATATATATATATATATATGTAATTAAATAAATTTAAATAAATATTAAAACCAAAAACGTTGTTATTAATTTAAACCTATAAATAATATAGAAAAAAATATATATTCAAAAAAAAAAAAAGTTTTATGGGGGGTTCGGCCCCCGCCACCCCCCTGCACACAAACCAAAGATTTCAAAAAAACCAAATCCCCCCACACCCCTGTAACTTTCGTGGGGGGGAACTGTTCCCATGGACCCCCCCCCACTGTGCAAAACCATCAACGCCCCCAATAGCACTCTGACCTTCCCATAGTCAACTGTCCCTCCCCCTCCATCCAACTCCAACTCCTCTGCCCTGTGGCCTCCCCGTCGCTGCCCCACACTCCCCCACCAAACCCTACACTATTTCACCACCCACCACTGTTGACCTCTGTGCCTCCCTCCACACTGTCTCTCTTCCCACGACCCCTCTCTCCCACGCCTATCCCTCCATTCTGCCCCTTCTCCATACAAAAAAAAAAACAAACAATGAGAAAATAATGTGTGCAATCACAAAAAATACCAAAAAAAGGGAAGAAACAAAGCTGGATTGAATGAAATTCTCATAAAATATCTACACGGGTTTACAAAAAAAAAAGAAAAAAACTCCATTGTTCCTCCATTTACCTTGCATTAAGAGAGAGCAAAACAAAATGAGAGATAATGATAGGGAAAAAAAAAGAAAAGAAAAGGGAATAAAGAAGTTAGGGTAATTTGGAAATCAAGGGCCAGATTTGATCTAACTGAATTAGATCTTAGGGCTCTTGTTTATCCCTACACACTTAAAGTCAGGTGCCTTTATGTGGGTTTTGAAAAATAATTAAAAAGGGGAGACTAACTAAAGTTTTTAAAAAAAAAACGAGGGGTTGTAAAGCTTTAGCAAACTTTGTGCTTTTAAATTTATTCTCTGTAGAATAAAATAATCGGATTGTGTTGGATTAGAGTTTTAGAAATTTTTCAGAGAAAAAAAAAAGTATTATAAATTAAACATTAATGGAAGGGGTTAATTATAGCATTAGTAATTATAGATCACAGTTATAAAAAAAATTCCCAAATTTTTAGTAAATTCTGGTGTGTTTCCATTGTCTCGAGGTGGGGCATGACACCGTGAAATTGATTCGAGCTGGAGGTTTGAAATAATGGTAAACAACATGCAGAGCTCCTAATCTCCAAAAATTTGAATGAAACAATAAAAACAAAAATGGTTTATTTCCTACAAAACTTCTACTATTCCCCAGTCGGTTTTTTGTCAGGTCAAGGACAATAAATGCCAACAATATTTCTAGTGTCCCTTCCTAAATTCACATGATCTCCAACTCTATTTTTGTTATAACTATTAATTAAAATTCATTCAAATGAATTTATCAGAGTTTGACAACTCAGCAATTCCCTCCCTTTTCATGCATTGGCCAAAATTGTTGAAAATAGACTATTAAATGCCACATTAAAACCTTTCAAATACCTTTGGAATGGTGCCACAGACACCAAAAAAGTTCCATCCATGCCATTCTAATTTCCCTTTATGCTATCTTGATGCCCTTAGGTTAGGTTTATTTAGTATTGGCATATAAACCAAGCTTAAGATCTTAGGAGTAATTTGATTTAGCTTAGAATAAATTAATGTCAATGACTTAGAATTAACCCTTCCAATTATCATCACCATTAATAAAATCACCTTAAATAGGTTTAAGATAAGATAAAATTCATAGGAACTTCGATTAAATTAGGTCCCAATAAACTAATTAACATACATTATCCCTTTTGCGATGAATCAAAATGATGTTATTAGATCACTTAAAAGGGGTGCCTGCTAACGATGTCACCAGATGCCCTGGTGATCCCACATTAGCCTAGTTTTAGAGATCATACATTCTGACTGGCTTGGTCAAATGATCAAAACATTGTAAAATTGAAGATATGCCTTGGATCACTGAAATTGATCCAAGGTATGGCTATTCCTACATTCATAAATCAAATAGACTAAAGCACAAGTATAATATTGCAAAAATAGGTAATGAAAAAAAATTAGAATGAATTTATTTATTCCATCCACATGCAGAACACATTAAAAATTTCAGCATAAAGAATAAATGAAATACTTCATTATAAATTCAGAATTTTCGTGGCATGATTGTAACCATTTTTAGAAGCTAAACATATCATCTATAACAAAATTGGTTTATTAGTTCAAAAGAGTACACCATCTTCAAACAAGAATCACCTATCAAATTTTGCAACTTCAATCACAGAAGTGGTCAAAAATACCAACCATGACAAAGGCATTACATACCTCACCTCTAAAAATCATCATCGTCCTGATGATTAACTTAGTCCACACTCTTTAACCAAGAAAAATAATCATAATTATAGTTCTTCTATCCACAAAATTTTTCAAACAGAAACCATATTTGTAGAGATTTCAAGTTGTTCATAACTTATTACATCATCATAATTATTGTCCCAATACTAAAGAATTATAGTACTTTCCCAAAACTAGTAGAAATTAAATATATATTTCAAACAAAGTCTTTAATTGCCTCAAAAATCAGAACTAATTCTGTTCAAAAAAATGAGGAAAAATAGTTTTCATATCCTCAAGGTTTTCCCATGTTGCACTTTCTTCATTAAACTGGTCCCACTGGACCTTACATTGACTAATTTCATGATTTCATAAGTGCAACTAGAAAGTTTCCAACACTCTTATGGGCTCAACCACAATTATTCCTGGGTATTGGACCTGTAAGGAATCCCAATTTAATACATGTGATAAATCTGAAATGTATTTCTTAAGAAAAGAAATATGGAAAATATCATGCATCCATGAAAAGGTGGGAGGTAATGGTAAGCTAAGCGATAAGCTACATGGATAATCACTTCAACCATCTTGAAAGGTCCCATAAAATGAGGTGATAATTTGGCTTCCTTTCCCCCAGAGGTAATAGAGCTCTTTTTAGGCTTAACACGTAAAAATATTTTTTCACCTAGTTAAAATTTTCTATCGATCCTTTTCAGATTTACATAACTTTTCTACCTATTATCAACTTCTCTTAATCATTCACGAATTGCATTTACTTTTTGTTCTATTTCAGTAAGCATTTCAGGTCCAATTACCTCTTTATCATCAATGTTATCCCATCTAACGAGAGTTCTACATTTCCTTCCATACAATGCTTCGAAAGGTGTCATTTTTAAACATGAATGATAAGCATTATTGTAAGAAAATTCAACTAAAGGAAGGTATTCTTCCCATTTGTACTGGTGATCAATACAGTACACTCTTAACATATCCTCCAAAACCTTATTTACTCTTTCTATTTAACCATCTATTTCTGGATGGTATGTAAAGAAGATAAAATTTAGTTTTTTTCTTAAGGATTCATTTAGAGTTTTCCAGAAACGAAACGATGATGTCATTCTAGGGTCTCTATCAAATATAATAAATTTAGATACTCCATGTAATCTAAAAATTTTCATGCAAAAATATTTTTGCTAAAATAGGTGAATCATATTTAAGATTACCAGCAATAAAATGTACTACTTTTGTTAATTTTTCAACCACAACTAAAATAACATCATGTTTATTTCTAGACATAGGTAGCCCCTTAACAAAATCCATACTTGAAATGCATGAACTATGACTGAAATCTTTAGGTCATGGGGAGCATAATTCACAACTCATGTAATTGGATTTTCCTACTCTCATATGATATAACATGCTCATATTGTAACATAATACCTCTTATTCCTTCACCGAAAGCATTTGTAACTACCATAAAGATTCCATTTGGATCCAGTATAGCCAAAATAGTGCATAAGTTAGCTAGTATTTTAGAGTTTTAAATTTTGATTTGAATTTATCACTCCACACAAACTTTATTTCTTTTCTTCTATAATGAAGTAATTGGGGAAATGAATTTTGAAAAGTCCTTAACAAATTTTCTGTAATAACCAGAAAGCCCCATGAAGCTTCTAACTTCATGTACATTTTAGGTGCATTTAGTTATGGAAACAATCTTTGATGGATCAACTATTATTCCATCTTTGTTTATGACATGTCCTAAATAGTGCACATCTATTTCATTAAAAGAACATTTGGAAAACTTACCACACAATTTTATTTTTCTCAAAATTTCAAGTACAATGTTCAAATGCTCTTGGTGCTCATCAATGATTTTAGAATAGATAAGAATATCATCCAAGAATACAAGTACAAAACTTTTTCAAAATTTCTTGAAAGATATTATTCATTAAATTCATAAAATATGTAGGTACATTTGTCAAACCAAAAGGTAAAACCATGAATTCATAATGTCCATACCTTGTTCTAAAAGTTGTTTTATGAATATATTCATCTTTGATTATTAATTGGTGATATCCAGAATGAAGATCTATCTTTGAATATACTAATACACCATGCATCTAATCAAACATATCATGAATTCTTGGAAGTGGATATCTATTTTTATTTTTATTTTTTTTAACATCTTATAATCAATACAAAGTCTAAGTGTTACATCTTTATTTTTCACAAAAATTATCTTTGCTCCCCAAGGTGAAACACTCAGTCTTATCAAACCTTTGGATAACAGTTCTTGTAACTTTTCCTTAACTTCTACAAGTTCAATGGTAGTAATTCAATAAGGTGTCTTGAAAATAGGTTCAGTTCTCGGTTTGATTTCTATTATGAAGTCAAATTCTCATTTAGGTGGAAGACCGGGTAGTTCTTCCGAAAAAACACATCACTAAAATATCTTAACAACAGATACTTTTCCAAGAAATCACTATCATTTTCTGTTGTTTCAAAAAAATGTAATGCATACAGAGTGCAACCTTTATTTTTGGAATTCTTAAGCTACATAACTAACAATTTTCTAACTGAAAATTCTTGTTTTACCCCTTGAGTGTCTGATATTTTCTGTAGATCATCAAGACATCTAATGTGTTTTTCAAAATAATCAACTTTTTTTTGTATGATCAACAACAAACTAGTTAACACCAATTATGACATCATATGACCCTAAAGGAGAAACATAAAGATCTACTTCTCGTGGAAAAACTTGGTAACTCTAAGACTGCTCCAAAAAGACATTTACTAACAATATGGAAAACATTATTACTATAATGTACAGTCCAATTTTTTTCCATTATTCCTACTTTTTTAAAAAAATTGCAGCTAATTTACTAGAAATAAACATTTTGTAGCTCGAGTATCAAAAATTATAGTAAACCAGTGTACCGAATGACTTACCTGGCACTTCTATGGGCATAAATTACTTTTGGCTTTCGTATCAACTATTGCAGCATGTATCTTATGTTGTTGGTTATTGTCATCCTTCTTTAGAGGGAACTGATTTGCATAGTGATCCTTACCATAGTTTAAAAAGCTCCCTACAGGTCCGCATTTTGGTTCAAACTTATTACCAGTCCTAAAACTATTTTTTTTCCTCCATATGGTTTCTACCCATTATTGTTATTCTTCACAAAATTATTTCTAATGTTTGGAACAAGTTTAATTGTTGTTGTTTCTTATTGTTATCAGTCACAAACTTATTTTTGGCTCTAAAATTTTTCTAGGACACCTTCTTAGGTGCAAGTGATGAAGAAGAATTAGAAATTTTCCTTCGATTCTCTTCTTTATGAGTAGAAATTGCCTTCAATTTCTATTCTTGTCTTATGGTTTTTTCTACAACCCCTTCCATAGTGGTTGGGATGTGCACATCTACTTTTCCCCTATGACAGGTCTCAATCCAATAATAAAATTGTGTATCCTAAACTTCTCGTCAGTTTGATATTGAGAAGCGTACTAAGAAGTTTGGTAAACCTCTCCCAGTACTCAGTTACTATTAAATTTCCTTGAATTAAATTCTACAATTCTACCATTTCTGATCATAATAGAGTTTTGGCATCTAGTGTTACCTAAAGTAGCTCTTAAATGGATCCTGTTGGTGCAATTTATGGGTTTGCATAGTTTACTCTGATTCTCCATGGAAAGAGCTCGAAATTGATCAAATCCTGAATTCGTGCAAGTGTTTCCCAATCCCAAGGTCACAAATGATGTCAAAAGATGATTCAGTTGGTTTAAAATGAAGAATTCTACCTTCCCTGTCAAAAAAAATTGGTTTTAGGGCATCTCCTGAATTTTTTTTTTTTTTGACGGCATACGGGCATGTTCTACCCGTCAAATTTATCATTGCAAACTTTATGCTGACATGTGGCAGGCTCTCATTGGCCGGGGATGGTCGAAAAAATGTTATAACTTGTCAAATTTTTATTTTTGGCAAAAAAAAAATTTTTTCCGCGGCCCCGCATTGCTACAAGTGTGCCTACGTGGCATGATTTGAGCAGTCGGTGGGGAATTTAAAAACAGTAATTTTTGGCTCAAAATGCCAAATGAAAAATTTCGCCCCAAAATCCCACCTCCAATAAGAAATGGACACGTGTCCAGTAGAGTCAGCATGGAGAGGTGAATAGCTGGAAATTTTTTGAAGTTTTTTGGCTTCAAAATGCTAAAGGAAATTTTTTGACCTGGAGGCCCACATCGAATAAGAAAGTGACACATATGCAAGGGATGGTCGATAAAAATGTTATAACTTGTCATTTTTTGAAATTTTGGAGAAAGGAAAAAAAAATTCTGTGGCCCCACAGTGCTACAATGGTGTGCCTACGTGGGATGATTTGATTGGTTGATGGATCGACGGTTGGCGGGCCGCAGTTAGTAAATTTTCTTCCATTTTGGAAAATTTCTTATCCCGAAGACCCGAGCCCAATGGAATGATGCCACATGGCATAGGAAGGTCAGACAGATGGTGAAGGACTTGGGAAAATTTTGATGTTTTTTGGATCAAGGTGTCAGAGGAAAAATTTGGCCCACGAGCCCGTGCCCAATGGGAAGGCGACACGTGTCCAGGAAGGTCAGGTGGAGGGGCAAAGGCTTGGAGAAATTTGAAGTTTTTTAACTTCAAAGGGTTAAAAGGAAAATTTTGGCTTGTGAGCCCACAACGAATGAAAAGTAGACATGTGTCTCAGATTTGGAGGAGATAAGGAGTACGGAGGGAAAATGAAAAAAATTACAAGTTTTGGCGAAAAATCTCAAAACCAAAAACTTATCTGTGGCCCCGATGGGAAAATGTGAATGTGTCCCCCCACATCTAATCAGGGGGTGACACATGGCACTATCCAAAAGGGAAAAAGGGAGAGCGTGGGCCCGCAAAGTTTCTTATCCTCGTGGAGGGTTGAAGGCAAAAATGGAAGGGTCAGCTCCGCAGTGAATGGGAGACCGCCACATGGCAGAAGAGGTAGTGGGTGTTTGAGCCCGCAGAGGTTTTTGAGAAATGTTTCCTTTTCTCAAAAAAGGATTAAAAGTCATCATTTTGGCCCATGGTTTTTAGCAGGGCCCACAGGAGGACACGTGGCATGTCTAGGGGGCTCGTGGGGAAAATTTTCAAAATTTTCCCAAGGTTCAAAAGGGTTTAAAATGCATTTTAAGGATTGGGGGACTGCCCCAATAATGTTTGGACATGTTTCCCACTTTGTCTAAAGGCAAAAAGGTAATTTTGGCATTTTTGAAGGGCATTTTAATCTGACACATGGGTGGCTGGTGTTTCTTTTATCCAAAATCGACGGCAACTATGGAATTTCATTTTTTGGGTGCCATGGAAGCTCCAGGAAGTTTGGATTCACCATTTCTACACCAATTCACATGAAATTTTATATGATTCTACATCCCTTCAGCCTTATGAATGCAATGGCATCATCCACTTGAGCTATTTTGGTGCCATGTAATGATTTTCATGAAATATTTTCTCAACCCGTATAAAAAACGTGAAAGGTGAAAATAAAAAGTTACAGAGTTAAAAATGATGAAGTAAAAGGTAGAAAATGATTTCAAATGCATGCTGGCATGGTGGAATGACAAAAAGGTGACCCTGGAGTCGATAAGGATCCAAGCTCATGTAATATTTTATTGTTTTTGTGCATCCCTAGCAATTTGCGAGATGTTTTTCAGTTTGATGTCATTTTCATGAAATGGATAAGAGTTTTGTAACAAATTTGATCCCTTTAGCATATTATTTTCTTGGGATGCAAGGATCCAAGATGGCATAAGGTATATTATGTAATTTGGAGGCATTTTTGTGAGGTCTGTTGAGAAGTTTGGAGAAACAGAGAAGAATTTTCATAAGGAAAACTGGAAGAAGTCCATTTTCTTTTGGAGAAACTGCCTGAGAGCCATTTTTAATTTCTGTTTGAATCAAATTTTCATCATGTTGAGTTGGTTTCTACTGTAAAGCCATCAAAAAGCTTTGATATTGTCTAAATAACATTCCCTTGCTGATATATTTGATCAAATTCTTGGATTAACTGGTTTTATCTCTTGGTAAATCTTGCATACACTTGTATTTCAGTATGTTTTCAATTTTTGTTTCATGCTCATGTTGTAATATTGTGTTTGGGATCTTTAGTGGTCATACATGGTCTCATTTCTTGTAGAGGGTTTTAAGGTATCTGTAATCTTCCATTCAGAAGAGCATTCATTTGAGTGAAGATAAATAGATTTAAATTCATCTTACCTTCCTTGTAAATTGAGGGTTTCTATAAACCTTTGGGTGTACCTTAGGTCATGATCTAACAAGGGTTTCTAAATGCTTCATTATCATTTTTCTTCAAGCCTTTGTGGCAGGTTATCAAAGTTTGTTTGGAATAGTGTAGATTTGGGCATCCATGTGTGCACACATCCTAGTTGAAAGAGCACTTCAAACTCATTGAAACATCTCTGTTGTTTAGGTGTTGTAATTCATTTGCATAGTTTCCCAAATAAGGTGATGACTTATAACTACTCTTGTCGCAACATCTCTCATCAGAATTTCATTTTAGACTAACTCATCCTACCTACAATACCCCTACATCTACATTATGGGTCCACAAAAGAATTCAATCCTTTCACTAAAATGCACAAAGTTGAACAGGGCTTTATCATGTCTTTAGCAACTCTAGCTTTGTTTTGAGAACATTTCCATCATTTAGTAGTGACAACTCCTTTGAGTTTGGATAATGGATACTTGATCATGTTTTCGCAAAGCATCTTCCATATCATATGCAAAACACAAGAATATCTCCATCTCCTTACTATATAGGGGCTGCAATATAGGTTCTCTTGCCTTGGTTGATAGGAAGAACCTAAAATAGTGAGGGTTAGATCAAAACTCTGTTGAAGGTGCTATCCACTCCCTCAATTATTGATTGCAAACAAGTAGATAGGTGTGCTTCCCTAGCTACAAATGACATAAAAACCATCTATCTATCCTTGAGTGTCTTGTGCAAGTTCATGATGCTATTTAAGTTGTGAAGGAGATTAAATTTGGACACCAACAGGTGTGATGTAGAAACCTATGGGGCAGTCCATGGTTACTCATCGTGATCTTATAAATATATTTTCTACTAACTACGAGGGAAAAAATTACTGGTTTCTACCCCTCCCACCCCTTATATAGCCCACACTATGATGGTTTCGACCACCACCACGGGATTTTCTTTCACTGTGATCATTTTCTCATATTTTAGAGCATCAATCTCCCTCATTTTATCACCCCATATAAACTTGAGGGGGGATATCGTCCATCCTACTAATTTTTTTTTCTACCCATACAAAATAAAATTGGACCTAAATATTTGAAATGGTACCACTCGCACTACACCTCATCAAAGAGGTGAAAATGTAGACACCTAATTTCCACTGCACAATTTTAATATTAAAATTACACTAATTTTCTTCTTCCTTTTCATTTCATCATGCTTAATTATTTCCCATTAGTTATCTAATAATCCCCCATCATCTTGGTCAAATAATGACATTTCATTAATTAATTAGTTTTTTTTCTCATCTTGGGATGCCAGTTAATGTCACTTTGTTAGTTAAAATCTTGTTTTAATTAATTATTTATGCATTGTTAATTACCCCCTGGATAATCTTGTATTTAATTAAATAAACCCTCTTATTAGATAAATCCCCCTCTCAAACCCCTTCTAATTCTACAAATTTCCCTCTAAATCATCTCCAAATGGATTCCATAAGATAAACATGGCCTATTAATTAATCTCAATTGATTAATTAAATCTTCACCAACTCTCATAGGTCACTAATATCTAATTAATCTCTTCTAATCATGTTTATCCTCTCCTAATTCTACATCTCCTTATCCCACATTCACTAGGATGTATGTTTCTCCCAAATTTGAAAGTTATATAAGGAAACCTAGTACCCTCCTACCAATCCACACCATGTTCTTGGAAGATATATTTACATGTTATTTACTCAAAAGAGCATTTCATGTATTCAAAGGATTACTAGATTGAGTTAACCCCACTCTTTACTTGTCAAGAGTAGTAGAATAAGAATTAAACATGGCTTTAATGTCATTTTGAAGAGATCTCTTCCTCTTTGATTAAGGAATCCATAATCCTATGTAACTTGCATTTGGCTCAAATACGTAAGTATCTAAATACGAAGCACATCCACAACATGAAAATTGAGGTTTTACATTTAATGTTAGATTTATATTTTTTGAAATTTAGTGAGCTTTCCTTTTTTAAGCTCAATCTTGATGTATTTGATTAGAGAACTAAGTTAGGATTTACTTGGTGTTTAATCCTTTAGATAATATTAGGTTCTTTAGCATACATACATATGATATGATCGGTGGGACACCTCTTTGTCTCATGTGTATTTATTTATTTCTAATTTTTCTTCATTTACCACTTTCATGCAAATTTTTTCAACTTGTTGAAAATTTCTATATTTTTGTGCATTTATGTTGGTGTTTGGTAGTGTTGAATCTTACATTTAGGTATAAAGGAGGAAAAAGTGATATCAAGATTATATCTAGGAAAGAAAAACACAAAAACACAAAAATGTTATACAAAGTGTCAACTATATGTGCCTCGTGGGCATGTTTTCCACTAGTACTCTCGAACTTGCTTGGTGCAATGTAGAAACTTTGGGGTAGTAATGGCTACTCATCGTGATCATCTAGAGCTCTTTTATACTAACTAAGAGGGTAAAAATGACTATTTTCTTAGATGAACGGCATCTTAATGCTATGGATCACCTTCAATTTTATCAACAATGTATCAAATGTGCCTATGACAAAACGTGTGCATGAATGAAACTTCCAAGTCGGTGACCTTGTCTTGAAATAAAATCAACATGTAACCAAAGTAGAAAAAAGTAAAACGGGGAAAATTCACTTCTAATTGGCTTAGACCATACATCATAACTCATTCCTATGGATCAGGTGCCTATCATTTGTCCTCACTTGAGGGTAAACTCGAACCTGAGCCTCTTAACACATTACATCTTTGGACCATTCTATTGTTGACTCATTGTCCCTACCTCACCCTTTGTCTCTTTAAAGGCTCATCCCTTGAGTGTTATCCACTCCATACACCTCCCTAACAATTAAATAAGAATCATGTGATTACCCCATCAATTGTTATCTTCTCTTGAATATGTGTATCACGGCACTACACATAGCATGATTCTCATGGATACTTTTCATCTACCCTTAGATGAGATTCCATGGTCATTCCACCTTTCCTTTTGAAAAAGAGTCCTATCCTTCACCTTGGTCTCATCCATGATTTCAAATACCTCCAATGGGACCAAATTCCTTGAGTCAAATTTCTAATAAAAAATATTACTCCCTCAAAAGGACATCTTCCTCTCAACCAAAATTGCTACTATAAATAGACTGCTCCCTCGAAGGATAGTTATGTGAAGCTTTCAAAAAAAAAAAAAGAGAAACCAAATCTTTCTACATCGATCAGCTTCACAAAGACCTCAAGGAGTACCATATTATTTATCCCATATAGAATTCTCCACATTGATCAGTCTATCAAAACAAAAAACTTTTTAGTCATGGATTTTCCCGTTGTGACCTCGGATCTCTTGCCCAAAAGCCCTGTCACTTCAAACATATACAATTAACTACTTTTCCACCCACCTTACCATTCCACTCTCATTTCCTAAATCACCTTAAGGGACATCTTGGAATTTAGACATTTGGTGATCCTATGACTACCTTCATCATAGAAAAGTTAATCGTGCAATGCATTTTAGGTCTTGTGTTCATCACCCTGTCCAAGGTATGATCTACTCTCGGTATGATCCTACCCAATCAGGTGGTTTTATATGCCCCCCTCTTATCTTTTAACCAACTTTGTTTACATTTTGATTACCTTATACAGGACTTGTTCCTCGACACTTACCTTTGGAGTAATCTCTCCCTTTCTCCATAATCGCCTTCACCTACATCATTTTTACATATAATCTACCCACACCTATTAAAACCTAAACCCATAACGTGCCCACAAAACCTACCAAATCATTCTCATATTCTTCCCTAGCTCATGGGAGAACTACATCGGCCTGAAGTCCCTTTTTTTTCCGGGACTATGTAGGTAGTACTCCAAGGGCACGGGGCCCTTGGAGGTTAGCTCAGCCATTCTCTACCCTAAAAAATTCCTCAACCATGCCTAACTCACCATTTACCCCACATTTCACTTAGTTCCCCTTTTTCTAACAAAAGTGGCAATTAAACCACATAAATAACAAGTTGTTTCATATTTTAAAATATTCTCACAACATACATATATTACACCTACCATCTCTCTATCATCACATTTCATAGATTATACATCATTTCACATATGAACCATAGTAATCATTCATTGCAAAAAAAATAAAATGAATCACAACTACACCTAATTTCAACACAACCATGCCTAAACTAAACCTAACTCAAGCATGCTTATAACCTAACTCATTCATGCCCTATAACCTGACTTGATCCATGCCTATAAACCTGACTGAAACATGCCAAACTAACCTAACTCAATCCATGCCTATAACCTGACTCAATCCATGCCTATAACCTGACTCGATCCATGCCTAACCTAACTCCATCATGCCCAACTCATCTACTTTCCATCAATATCAAAGTAACAAATCCATATCTCATCTAACACAAGCCATAAAACCAATATCTCATCAACATATTAACACATCACCATATACCATGAATCTCATCATATAAATCAATCAATGTGTATCTCAAAATACATGCCTATCTCATCATGGCCATCATCTCCAAAATGTTGGCACGTAGGCTGATATACAATACAAAATGTCCATCAACACATAGGCCGGTCTCATATATACACAAAGAATGAATGAATGAATACAAAATATCTTTGACACGTAGGCCAGTATATGCTCCACAATATACAAAAAGTCCCTCATACATCCTCATCTATCTTTGGCATGCAGGCCGACATATATAAAAAAAATAATCACTAATATACATCAAAATCGGGTGGCCGCATATCAGACATCTCGCTGGATGTCCTCCATATCTGTGTCAACTACACCCTTGGTCTCCTGTTTCCCTACTGGCACATCACCATGCATTGGTGACCTCCTCCCTGATCAAGCCTTAGAGCTCGCTGACCTCCTATGCTCTCCACACTATGTGTGTGGGATCTCATCCTCTCACTGGACACCTACTATTCCTTGTATTCTCTGTAAGAGAGGAATTCCTATCCCGGCCACCATGAGCTGGTCCTAATAGTATCACACCTCACCTAGGGCAATCCCATAGCCTAGATATAGGCACAGTCTATGGTGGTTCCATAGGTCTCGGCCCCTGTATCTACCATGTGCCAAGCCTATGAATTGAGGACCAGCTCCCTGTGCCTGTGGTGGTGCCCCTTACCCCCTATGACTGTGGTGGTGCCACCTATCCTTGTGCCTGTATCTGGGCCTATAAGACCCCAAATTGTGTCTTGGATATGGCCAAATGGCCCTGTAAACCTTCCATCTGTGCCTATAGGGCTGTCACCTGACCATCCTATCCCCATATCCTCCACCCTCTCCCTCTACCATCTAGGCCTACAAACTGGCCACCTATACCCGTAGCTCTGGTACCTCTACCTCTGACCCCTCCAGCTGTGTCTGCAGTATACCTATCTGTGTGATCAACTTCACTACCATACCCCTGTAGGGCATCTCTTTGCACTGTCACAGTAGCTAAGTCTGGCTGCCCTAGTCTAGGGGGTATGGCTCGTAACTGATCCACCCACCACTGCCTATACCTATCTGTGCATCTGGAATCATCAATCCACTGATCTGTTGGCTGATCCTCCTCTCTTGTAGGCACTGTAAGCTGTGGTAGAGGGAGAGGCCTCTCCACGTCATCACTCTGATACTGTGGGAAGGACAGAGGAATATCCTGTACGAGCCCAAACTTCCATTACACCCTGTCTATCGAGGATCATCTCATCCTACCCAGCACAACGACCCTATATCCACCTCTCTAGCTAGAGCTTAGCCAACTCCTCATACATGTGTCTATATGAGGGAAATCCCACATATGGTCTCCAGATAATGTCCACTTCGGACAACCCCTCTAATAACTACTGAAAGTGGACCACATCATATGTTAGCCTATCCGACCTCCTGCTCTCCCTGCAACTGACACCCATCTCCTGTAGCCCAACCACATAGATTTCTTAGGGAATGCATCTACTCGGGGCATCCCTATAGGATGAACATAGACTATGTGCTTATAGGTCAATCAATGTAGTATAAATGTATAGCATAGGCTAAGCCCTGCGCAGCCGCCCATATGCCCATAGCTCTCTATAATGTTGCACCAAGAATTCTAGTGCCTAAGCGAAGCTTGTCTCCTGCACCATCATATCATGGAGCACCCCCCATCAGTGATCGGGGAAAGTTTCCACCCTCTACATTAGGTAATGCATAATAGCACACTACCTCAATCAATAAAACTACTAGCCTTGTCTCATCCGGATGGGCTAGGTACATCTCATCACAGCTCAAACTGGCACTATAGAAGCTCAAATCTATGACCCCCTCACGAAATACTTTCTCGAAGGCATTAGAATACACCTGGGCCCTCAATATGGGTAGCCTTAGAATCTAGAACATGTCCTCTAGGGTAATGGTCATCTCACTCGTTGGAAGGTGGAACGTGTTGGTTACGACATACCATCTATCAATGAGCACGACCATCAAACTAGGCTACCATACAACATGTCGGTAATGCTGAATACCACTCAAGCCCACTACATCCACATGTTGTAGCTCCAACAGGCTCGCTAGGGCATGAAATGTCACCAAAATTGGTAGAACCGTATCTCACATACGCAACTGCGATTGACCCTACATCTAATCCAAAGCACAACATTAATTCACCTTTACCATGACCTCATTCATCACTTATCATTACCCACCACCCTATTTTTACCTTACCCATCTCAACCACCTAACATACATCATTTTTTGGACCCTTTTCCTAAAAACCAGACCGGTGTTGGTTCATCCTAACCGACTTTGATCACCCTTAAACTGACATTAGCCACCTATTTGGTGACCAATACCGGTTCAACTTGACTGACCCCAGTTACCACATAACTAGCATTGGTCACCTTTTATGTGAGCGATCCTAGTTTTACCCGAATGACGTCAACCAAGCTTGACCGATGATGATGATTGCCATGAAAAAATCCATGACTTCCCAAACCTCCTTTTTTTGTAAACCCTCCCACCTATCCCTTTTACCCCACCTACACTGACCTACACTACCCCAAATTCCCTACCCACCCAACCTATCAAATTTCCTACCCCTCACCTCCTCTTTTTTGCCCATTTTTCCCTCCATACTCAATTTAACTTTTTTCCTGCCCACAAAATACAACACCCACCCAAATCCAAAAATAAACAACCCTTGCACCCTCTACTCTATCTAATTAACATTAAAGAGTTTGACGCTTACCTCATCATGTTGTTACCATCTCGATGGCACGTCTAGCCACTGTGCTGGTGGTCTGCCCAATCCCTCTCCCACCTCTACCATCACTAAATATCTATCCACACACTCCAACCAATTGAATCCCTCGCTAAGATCTCATGGTCCTACTACTCGCCAACCCAATCACCGTTAAATCACATTGCCAGATAATTGTCCCGTTTCCTTCAGACACTTTTTTCACTTTTCTCTCTCTTTTGTCATTTCTTCACTTCGTAATTTATAAATGAATAACAAAAGTGTGGATTTTTTTTGTTTTTATACAAAATCTGACCTAACTGACATTGGTTCCCTTTGACCAGCATTGGTCTCGTGCCCTACCTCACCATCATCAGTTTTCCTATATTGACGTCAGTTATCCATGACCACCATTAGTCACCCTAACCTACACATTGCCCTTACTTTCTCATTTTAACCCACCCTTTACCTTGCTCTTTACCCCATACCTTTACTCAACCTATTACCTTACCTTTCCAGACCTTGTCCCTTCCTACCTCCATTTTTCCTCCTTTGCAGACTCATTATTTTACCCCTACGTGGCCTTACCCATGCCATGACCTAGATATTTGGACCTGGACCATCGCTAGTGACCTTTGACCTCATGTGTTCAGTATACCTTGCGGCACTGTTACCTATGTTGATTGACCTAGTGAACTCACCTAGCCTATTATCGTGACCGTTTATCCTGACCCTACCTTTGGTGTACTGGAACATACCTAAACGTTTATGCACCTAACCTACATTGTGCTTCCTGACCATATCCTATACCTTGGATACTGGATTCACTTTTACCTTGTTTGGATAAACCTATTGACATTAGACGATGTAGAGTTTACCTACTTTTCAAATCGGTAGCATGCTGCAATTTATACGTGTGCGTGCATTTGACTGCTACAACCTTTGACCCTAACCCATTACCTAGATCTCCCTAATAGACCTTTCACCCTTTTTCCCTATCCCCACTTGCCTTTTCGTCACATTTACCTTTTATCAAACCACTCATAACTTCAGCTTTTTGCCTCGTCAGTTCCTGGTTTGAGGAGGATCACCTTTACCCTCACATGGGGCAACCACATCTTATTTTTGTTAGCATCACTTACCAATACAAGCTACACAACAAAAAGGGGCAAAATGTAGACACTAAAATTAGGTCACACCTCCCTTTTTTCCCTCAACATATAAGCCCCCTTTATTACATTTACCTAGCCATGACCCCCTTCACCCCACTAATATTAATTTAATTAATTTAATTAAATCAATGCATTATCCTCACTATATTTATTATTTAAATATCTTATTTAAATAATATCTACACATATAGTTCACTTAGATACCTCACCAAGTTAACTCAACCTAAGACCTATTCTTAGCAAGTTCCCATAACCAACTAAGACTTACCTAAACCCTAAAAACCAATGCCTACATTCCCTCTAACCACATTCCCGCATACTCATAAGAGGGTCCAAGTCTAATCCATGGGATAATGACACGAGATCCAAGAAAATCAGGAGGATCTCCCTAAGTTTGGTAAACCTAGGATATCCTACCTTGACCAATGTCGGTTATCCTTAACAGTCTTTGGTTAAGCCGGAATGCCATCGGTTACCCCTTTTAACCTAAAACAACCTTATTTCTCAAGGTTGGAAGTTAGAAGTTGGAACTAGGAAGCAAGAAATTTGATGAGTAAGAATACATCTCAGAGATATAACACATCTGCAAAGAGCTAATTCCAACAGAAACTCACATCCAAGGAAGGAGATTGAGCATCTTCCCCTACATAGCCATCCCAGCCATGGTGTGATCTATCCAAGCAAAGAAGAGTGTGAATGCAGCCCATGCAGAAGATGTTCTTTAGTTGGTGATCACTTGCAGCCTTCAAACCTATCACCAACACCTCCATCCTTCACACACAGGCCTTTAGGAATAAAATCCAAATAAGTACAATATCATACTTTCCTGGTTATTTCGTTTCATCATTATTTCATCATCTATTGTTTATCTTGCTCCATATTGACCTTCTCCAACATTTCCACCTCCATAAACCCATTAAAAACCTCATAGAAGCCTACTCCAGTCACCCAATACACCGTCCTAACCAACAAAAATCCTTTGTGCAATCACAAAGGATACCAAAACCTGTTCTGTGACATTTCCAGATCTCATAGTAACCGGCACCGGTTATACCTAACCACTGTCAGTCATCCTTGACCAACACCAATCTCTGTGTTTGCTCACACAGCCCTAAACAGAGACCCACCCACCTAATTTTACCTCACCCTCACTTACCTATGATCTACTTGAGACCTTTATCAGACCTGTAGTGACCCAGAACCAACCATTTGACCTTTGGATTCTATTATAGCTTAGCCTGTTAGATTAGATCTATTTTCTTATTGTGTTTTTAAGTGAGATACCTAAATCATTTAAAAATAACAATAGGATTTACTTTGTTTATAACATTAATTTGTTTGAAATAGTGGACTGAAAGCCATCTAAGAAGTATCATACTTCCCAGATCTAGTTTACGCTAGGCAGTTCACTGCCCATATTGTTTAATTCCTTCTGGTGGTCTTGTTTTCATTACAGGTAGTTCCTCCTAGCCAAAAGGAAGCTCTCACGATCAGATGTGGATTCGGAAGTCATACACGTGCAACAACACATCAACCGAAATTTGAACAGGTATTCTTCCTATTCCCGTTACCCTATCTGTTTCGTCAACACTTCAGAGAAACAATCTAAGAAAAAGGTGAAACACCTCCCACCCCTTATAAAGCCCTTTTCATGATGGTTTTGACCACCGCGATGGCCTATTGCCTACCACAATTTTCTTTTCTTCTATTATGACCACTCTTCTCTTCTTTTTGAGCATGAATCACCCTCTTCTATCACCCCATCGACACTCAAGGGGGTATCATCCATCCTACCAATTTTTCTACCCATACAAAATTAAATTTTCTACTTAATTTTTGAAATGGAATTGCTAGCGCTACACCACATCAAAGAGGGGAAAATGTAGACACGTACTTTATTGCATGTAATTTTAACAATAAAATTTCACTAATTGTATTCTTCCCCGTCATTTCACCATAATTAGTCATTTCCCACTAATCAACTAATATCTCCCATCGTCTCGGTTAATTAACGACACTTCGTTAATTAATTGGCCTTTTCCCTCGTCTTGGATGTCATTTAACATGTCTTCGTTAGTTAAAATCCTCTTTTAATTAATTAATTACCCATTATTAATTAATTACCCCTTATACAATATTTTATTTTATTAATGAACCCTCTTATAAATTGAATCCCCCTCACAAACCCCTCTAATTCTACACATTTCCCTCTAAATGGCTTCTATAAGATAAAAATGGCCTATTAATTAATCTCAAATGATTAATTAAACCTTCCCTAACTCTCATAGGTCACTAATTTATAATTAATCTCTTCTAATCATGTTTATCCACTCCTAATTCTAACGTCTCCTTATCCCACATTCACTAGAATGTATGTTTCTCCCAAATTGGAAAGTTATATAAGAAACCTAATACCATCCTACCAATACACACCATTCCCTTTTAAGACATCTTAACATGCTATATACTCAAAAGATCATTTCATGCATTAACAGGCTTACTAGATTGAGGTAAACCCCTTATTTACTTTCAAAAAGTAGTAGGATAAGAATCAAACATGGATTTAATTTCATTTTGAAGAGAGGTCTTCCTCTTTTCTCGAGGAATAATTGATTGTACATGGATTGAATTTGGATCATATAAGTAAGTTTCTACATACAGATCACATCCAAACATCAAAAGAGAGGTTTGCATTTAATTTTAGATTTATATTTAATGCAATTTAGTTAGGTTTCTATTTTTAATTTCAATCTTGATGTGTTTGATTAGAGGACTAAGTTATAATTTACTTGGTCTTAAATCCTTTAGATTATCTTAGGTTATTTAGCATGCGTACACCTTGTTTGGACTTAAGTAGGTTCCTTGAGATTGGTATTTCAAAATTTGATAAATATCTTAGAGATTCTGGTTTTAAAAGATGTGATGAAGGATAAACTCTCTATGTAAAGTTTTTTGGTGATAACATAATGGTTATAGTTTTCTATGTAGATTTTCTTGCTATTGCCAAAATCAATAATGAATTAATTGAATAGGTGAAATCAAATATATTTTCTGTTTTTGAACTGAATGATCTAGGATTTTTGGAATATTATCTAGGTGTAGAGTTCTGACATTGCTACAATTTTTGTTATATAATTTATGTATACCAAAAAAATTTTGTCAAATCATTGTTTGACAAATTTAGAATGTATGATTGTAATCCAAAATCTACACCTATGGAAATGGGGACAAAACTCTCAACTAACACTAATTCACAACTAGTCAATGAAACAGTGTATCAAAAATCAATTAGTTAGATTATCTTACTACTAGTAGAATATATTTTTGTTTTGTAGTGAGTTATATTTATTCCTTCATGGATGAGTGACATTGATAACATTAACAAGATAAAAAATTAGTTCGTAGATATTTCAAAGGAAATCCTACCTTTGGAATTTTATATAAAAAAACTATTGATTTCAATATGTCAAGGTATACTAAATTAGATTGGGTAGGATTATTTGATTCTAGAAAATATACAACATGTTACATTTTCACTCTTATTTAAGGAGCATTTTCATGGAAGAGTGAGATTTATAGTATAATTACATTATCTTCTACTGAATCCAAATATAATGCAATTGTTAGTGTAGGTCAATGAGTTAATACGGATTCAATCTGTATTGGAGGATATTCAATTTGATTCATCATCACACACACACACACACACACACACACACACACACTGATATTCTATGAAAACTAGAGTGTACTAAAGTTAGTGAAGAATCCAATTTTTCCTATTAGTGTTAAACACATTGAGCTTCATCACAACTACATTTAATATTTGGTTTCTAATGAAGACACATGACTTTATTATTTTCATACCTTTGAATAACCAGATGATATAATCAATAAATTTTTTTGTAAAGACACATTAATAAAATTCCATGATAAGGTTCAGGTTGTTTCTGACTCAATCATTAAGGGAGGGGTAAGGGTATTGGACCCAAAATAATGGCCAATGATTATTTGGTTTGAATATATAGTAAATTTCATATCATTTTTAGGAGAGAAGCCGAAATTCCTAGAAGATAAATCTACAACAACATGTGGATCTATTATTTACAATGAAGCATATTTTTTAGGTGACTACAAATCCGTCTTCCTTGGATTAATATAATTTTTCTTATGGGAATTCAGATCATTATCCAAGTCATTCACCTTTATTTGATCCTATGAATTGAAAAAATCATGATGATGTAAAAAATTATCTCGTTTCTACCAAGTAGATGACCTACCCCTCTTTTAGGAAAGAGACTCCTACATTTTTGGACAAGATTCATCTAAATGACCAACATAAAAACAAGATATACCTCAAAAAGAGATATTCTCAAATTCTAATTGTTGAACCTAATTCAAACCCCAAATCTTTATTATTAATTCCTTCATTAACCCTTTGGATATATATATTTCCACAAAAATAAATGCATAAGTAGATTAACTAAGATACATTGTTTCCAAATGAATCAAAACACACTTCCCTAAGGTATTTCCAATATCTAAAAATAAATAATTACCAAAAAAATGTAAAGGGATATTGGGAAGTTTCACCCAAATCAGTTCAATTGAAAATTCATGTGTCAACGGGTTAAAATATAGGATCCACCAATATAAGAAAAGAAGAGTCGAGTCTTATAACCAAGGTCCAAAAGTCAATATTGCATCACTATATGTTATTGTATAAAAAAATATAAATGAAATATACTTTGACACAAGGGTAAACAGAAAGAGTAGATGAAAAATGGGGTTTCTAATGGTCAAATATCTAGGGATTAAGATCAACTAGGGAAGGCCAATATTTTTGGAACCTATAGATGATTCCTTGTCACAAATATAATTCCTCTAGTTTATAGACCTCTCACAAAACAAATTCATTTAGATCTAGTAAAAGATTCAAATTTCATACCTTAAAAGAAGGAGGATAAGAATAATACTTCAATCTAAAAACCCTAGATCTAGGGTGTGAAGCATAAACAAAATAGGTTAAGAATGGATTAGAAGAGTGATTCTTCGATTTAGAGGCTTTTTTATGACCAAAATAACCCTAAATCAAATCATTACTTGTTGTCATGGTGGGTGAACCAAATTTAGATTAGAAATGGGAACAAGATATGTCTAGATAATAAATGGGATCCATAAATATAAACAAATCCCAATTCTCCCCTAAAAATCCCTCATATCCGACACTAAATTTAATTGATATTCATGATTTTATAGAATTTTCCTATTCTTGGATATTCCATTTACAAAAATAAATAGAAAAAAACAAAAATTAAGATATTATTGTAATTTGGGTGCCCATTATGATCCAACCTACACTAAGGCCCAAGCCAAATCTAATATGAATCACTACTATAACCACCCTGAGTACTCAATCGCATAGAGCCTGAATTGAATCCCCATTTTTTTGAAGAATAATCATGAAGTAAACCAATATTCATTAATAAATGGCTTTATATAGGAGATATGAACTTGGTTACAACACTAGAGATTCCAAGATGAATATTTACACCAAAATATAGTTTCTATCAATGGAAAGTGTGCATAAACAATGAAGAAAATAGATTTAATTTTTCCACACCACTCTCTTTTATGATGCAAAAGAAAGGTTAGAACAAAAGTAAGTTAGGAAAAAAATATGTCTCGCATGAAGAAAAAATAATAAAAAATAACAGTGCAACAACACTCTTGAGGATAAGTGTTGTATATATTAACACATATTATACATGTGATGGTCTTATCTATGGGTGGATCAAGCTTGGATCATAAATATACATAGTGTTGGTCTATATGTAGCTTATTCATCTGACTATGATAGGTATAATAGAAATCAAATGGGTTGGCACACCATTGTACAATTGAATTGCATATTATTGGTCCATATTTTTAAGTGGAGTCCACCTATATAACTAATGCAAGAGTATCTAGGTTCACAAGAAATATTAGATCACAAAATAAATAATAGTTAGAGCATTTTTTGGTATCTTTATGTTTTAAATTTTTATTTTATTGAAAGAACTCATAGTGAAGAAGAATTTTGTTAGTGGACCAAAAATTATTGTGTTATATTTTGTTGAGTGCACAAGCCCATTGCAAAATGTTTGCATATTATGTAGTTGCACCATGGATTGTCAGGTCTATTGCATAGTCTAAAAATCCCTTAGAGTCTTTTGCACAAGCTACACATGCATAAATTGGTTTCTCAAGATTATGAAAATAATAGTGCAAGCTCATAAACACTACATAATATTGAGTTTATGATTGAATCTATAAAGTACTTTATGAAGACATGAAACACTACAAGGTTGTTTTAAATTGTGAGTCACTGATAATCGAATGTTTGTAGCTGCAAGTTTCAAAAAGGTCTAGTGATTTGTATAATGAATTCACATTTGAATATTTTCATTTTAGGAGTATTATCATGTTGCATTGGGTGGAATTTATGCCTATATAAATGAGTCAAAATTGCCATAGGGGAGTAGTAAATCATAATAAGATGAGCTAGCTCAAAGTTATCTTATAAGAGTAAAGTGTGGACATGAGCTTAAAGATCAAATCAGAGTATGAGACTACATTAAGTGATTTGAAATGACATAGAAATTATTATATGACGTATTTATTATATCATTGGTGATCAATCTAAGAGTACTATTCTTATGAATATATGAAATAAAAGTCTTGATTTTGTTAAGTGTTTCAAATCTATGTTCATTTGATCTTCCCACCTATGCACAATTTAAATTCTCTATGGTATGTTTTTCACCCATATTTTGAGGGCTACATGGTGTAAGGAGACTCTTCAATAAGTACCCTAATCATTATGCATCATTTTTTTTTACCGAAATGAGGATTTATTTCCTTATGAGTGGAGGAACGATAAATCTTATTGGTTTTCCACATTTTAAAAATGTGTGCATAAACTCATCATATACATGTTCTAATGCATAAATATTGGGAAGAAGGTGTGAAATAGTTAAGTAGTAATATTTTTTAGCTTCATGTTTTGCATATCTCTTCCAATAAGTGAATATTGAGTAGAAGGCGTGAAAATTAAAAAACAAGTGTTTGTATTTTTCCCATTTTTCGCAAGAGGTGAGTAGAAAATAATTATAGGAATATTCCAACACAAGAAATTATTAGGTATAATATTTTGGATGTCCTTGATTTCTATTTTATGAAGATATAAAATGGTAAACATGAATAGTGTTATTGGAGCTCACTGAAATAGGGGATCTAGAGTTGAGTATTTGGGTAGGTTAATGTTAACTTTGCAAGCCCATTTGAAGGTCGTGGAAGCCGCATAATACCAAGGTGTTGTTATATGATATCACAATGATGATTAGGGAAGAGTTATAAAATATTGAGGATGGGACACAAATTCAAATGTGAATGGTGAAAAAGAAAAAACAAAAGGTTTCCTTCAAGATAGATTGTTATGTAAAATTCGTAGAATGGGGAGTAATTCTCAATTAGATCCCAAGTTATTATTTTATTTTGGAACTAAAAAATCTCATGGATTGAATAATAGGTATAGAGAATTATTTTTGAGTATGAAGACATGTAATATCCCAAGAAATTTAAGTTTGTGTAAGTTAAGTTAAAGGTTATTGCATTTTTTTAGCTAGAGAATATCTAGAAACACCAAGTGCAATGTGGCAAGAAAATGATTAAGGCATGCATTGGTGGTGAAGCTTAAAGCAAATTTTTTCCTATAGATTACTAGCTAAATATTTTCAAGCAGTTAAAAATCTTGATAGAGGGAACTCATTGTGAAAGATTACATTGAGCAATTTTAATAACTCACCATAAGAGAGTGACATGTAAGTTGACATGGAAAGTATCTCCAAATATATGACTATATTTCATATTGTGATTCAGGATGAGTTTAAAATAATATCATTACATTCTATGGAACAATCCTATTAATATGATCTAAATAAAAAAGATAATATGGCATGCAAGTAACATAGTGCTACCTGTAGAAATGGGAAAAATCATACAAGGCCATGCATAAGGTAGAGGTAGAGGAAGTTATATGCAAAGAGAAGGAGAGTTTAATTAAATTTTATTAATTAAAGGGAAATATAAAGGAGGTGGAAATGCATCTAATGGTAAGGGGTTATTTGGATATAGAATAGGTCATAGATTCAAAATCAAATGCTATAGGTGTTGATGAATAAGGCATAGAGCTTATAAGTTCCTACACATCCAAAGTGATGGTATGTAAATTTTTCACATTACAAAAGGTGAAAAATAAGTAATATCAATATATGAGGAAGAACCATAGATGAGAGACGTGTCAAATTTAAAGTGATTTTTGTTACTACCTAAAGAATAAGTTGATTCTGAGTAGAGGAAGAGATTATTTAGGATAAAATGTAAGTTTACTGGTAAGATATGTAAGTTAATAATAGAAAATGGAAGCACTGATAATTTATTGTTTTAATAAATGCTTGATAAGTTGGTTTTGAAGATAATTTATAATACAAATCCATGTAAGGTTTCATTGTTTCATAAAGGACATCAGTTATTAGTGACTAAGAAATATCTGATAAAATTTCTAATTAGAAGATATGAGGATGAATTATAGTCTAACATCATGTTCATGGATGATTATTATGTTTTGTTGAGATAATATAGCATTTTTTAGGAGTATACAACATGATGGTTGGAAAAAACACCTACAAAGTGGAGAAGGATGGAAAGAATTATACTCAAAACCCATTATGGGAGAAGAATGAAGTGACAAATCCAAAAGTGTTGTTGCTCTCAAGAAAGCAGTCCCAAAAGTAAATGAAAGAAAACTCGTACATGTTTTACACTTATAGCGGGATTTTATAAAGAGAAGGAATGGTATAAGAGGTTAAATTTGAAGAAATGATTATATGAGAGCTGAAATATATGATATGGGAGTTTGTAGAGATTACATTAAAGGGTAACTACCTATGAGGGACATAAGTCACCACATGGATTTAATTTTAGGATCATGTTTTCCAAATAAGACATCATACATAATGACACCATAAAATAATTTGAATATGCAAAGGAAAATGTAAGGAATGTAAGGTATAGGACTCATCAGGTAGAGTCTAATCACATGCATGGTTCTAAGTGTTTCAACACCAAATAAGGAAGGTGAGTGACATATGTGTATTAATTCCAAAGACATCAATAATATTTCCATTAAGTACATGTTTTCATTTTCATAAATGAATGCTATTATTTTGAGTGGACTAAATTATTTTAGTAATATTTATTAGAAGAGTAGATACCATTAGATTTGCTCAAGAAAAGGAGATGAATGGAAGACAAAATTTAAGATTTCAAATAGATTATATGAGTGGCTTGTGATGTCAATAAAATTGAGAAATGCATTAAGTTCTTTAATGAGGTTGATGAATGAAGTCCTTAAACCAGTTTTAAGGAAATTTTGTGATCTTGTAGTTAGTGATATTTTAATTTTTAGTAAGATGTGAAAAACATTTGTTACATATTGGGAAATTTTTGTAGAAATAACACGAGGAGAAGTTTTTGATTAATTTAAATAAATGCATTTTTATGGAGGAAGATTCATTTCACTTGAGATTTTTTATTTCCCAAAAAGGATTGAATTTGGACCCAAATAAGGTTTGTGTGATTATAGAGAGGCCATCATTAAGGAGTGCTTTTTAAGCACACAATTTTCATAGGTTGGGTATTTTTTACCACAAGTTATCAAGAAATTTAGTACTGAGTGTACAACTATAATAGAGGTCATGTAAAGAGATATGAAGAGTTTCATTTGAATCATAGGATAGAGAATAATATCAAATATTTGAAGAAAAAGGTGACTAAATAACTAGTGTTGGTGTTGTTGATTGTAATGTTAGTGGTATAGCTATTGGTATAGTACTGAGTCGAGAAGGAAGAATTGCTTGTGTATTTTAGTGAAATTTTGAATGATGCAATGTATAGTGTGTATGTTTGGGAATTTTATACAATAGTACAAGCATTAAAATTTGAATACATTACCTATTGTTGAAGGACTTTTTATTGTTTACACACCATCAAACATTATACTTTATAAATATTTAGGGGAAATTGAATTAGAAGCATTTGAAATGGGTGAGTGCATATAAGGAACACATTTGTGCTGAATCGTAAAAGAAAAAAGGTGGATGATGCACTCAGTAGTCATAATATATTGTTGACAAAGATGAGATTAGAAAGAGGTGGGATTTGAATCCATCAAATATTTGTATGCATAGGATGAAGGTTTTATAGAGGCACATAGAGTGAGATTAGTACTTGAGAGTGTTGACAATACACCATAATGAGACTAATTTGTGCATGATGGAATGTTGCTATGAGGTAGGAATTTATGCATCCCAATAGGATCAATGTGGGAGAATTTGGTGAGAGGAAAACATAGTAGTGATTGGAAAATCACTTTGTCTAAGATAAAAACTTTGAATAAATAAGGGAGAGTTAATTTTGGTTTTGGATTAGGGTGTATGTGTTAAATTTTGTACATGAATGTCACATCTTTCAGTTGGTTAGAGGGAGATATCAAAAGGCATTGTTGTATCAACCTTTTCCCGGTCTAGAGATGCCTTGGGGAGATATAAATATGGATTTTTTTTGGGTTTATTGTGAAGAAAAATGGGTTTTGATTCCATTTTTAGTGGTGGAAGTTTTTTAAAATATGGAACATTTTATTTCTTGTAGAAAAAATAATGACGCACCACATTGATTTTTTTTTCTTTATAATGATTGTAAGGATGCGTGGATTGTTAGGAAGTATATTGTCTAACAGGGATACAATTTTTTTGGGTTGTTTCTAAAAATCATTGTGGAATAAGTTGGATATGAAGTTACAATTTAATTTAACATACCATCCTCATATTGGTGGGAAAATAGACCTTATGAATAGAAGCCTTAGATATTTTCTCAGAAGTTTGGTTGGAAATAAGATGAGAACACGTGATTTTTCTCTAGTGCAAGAATATTGTTCTCATTTTCATTTAGTGAATAGGAGTATAAGGAAGACACCGTTTTAGATTGTATATGTGAATAACGCAATATGATTTGAAAATTTGATAAATTTACCATGCAATGTAGAAAAGAGTGTAGAAGAAAGGGACTTTACATAACATATGAAGAAATTACACCAAAAAGTATGTAATAAATTAGAAAAGATGAATGTGCAATATAAAAATGTGTAGAAGAGAGAAATGGATAGTTTGAATATCAAATTAAATATTTAGAAATTGTACATTTGCAAAAAGAAATTTTCTGAAGAAGAACATATAATAAAAACTTAAAAGGAAGAAGATAGGACCTTGTATAATCATAAGGAAGTTTTTTTAGAATTTTTATGATATTGAACTTATATTAGGCATCAATATCTCTAATGTGTTTATGTTAGTGGGTCTAGATCCATACTACATAGGTTAGTAAAGTGTTGAATATTCAAAATTAGAAAATGGTTACTTATATTAGGTATATGCCTAGGAAAGTGCATGATTAAGTAGAAAACATAATTGACACAAAGATCAAGGAAATGTGTAGGAAGGAATATAAAAATTATTTGGTCTAATGTAAAGGAAATGATATGGACTATGAAACTTGGCTAATTGTTGCAGATGCCAAAAAACATGGAATTCAAATTCCTTGAGAAAGAGCTCAACTTTTTAAAATTCATTACAAACAAGCTATGAATAAGGATTATCCTTTGAAATTTTTTATATTTTATGAAATATTAAATTCTTACAAAGGATTTATTTTATTTTATTGGTTGAAAAAATCACATTTCTTATCCTAATTATTTTTCACATTAATACACACTCAAAATAATGCAATATAAATTGTTGTATTTTTGGTAAATAGTTTCGAAGGGGACCATACCCTGAGATATAAAAAGGCTCAAAATCCAGGATATATAATAATATCATTGTGGTTTTTTGGTAAGTGGGGCCACACCCCAACAGCAAAAGCTAGAAAATCTAGATAATACAATAAAGATCATGGCAGGGTCAAACTTCCTGCAAGAATCCCTACTACAGAAAAAATAGATAAATAGCATTTGTAAAACCACATCAAAACAACATCAAGATGAAAACCTAGAAACAACAAATACCTATTTCATAAACTTGTTACAAAATTTATGAACATCCTTTAAGGCCTTGTATAAATTAATGGCAGTTTGTAGAACAGGGTCCTAGCTTCTTGAAACAATAACCTTCTTCTTGAATTTCCCATCCTTCCATACTTCTTCTGGAATGCCACTAATATCACAAATATGCTTAGCCTAGACTAGAATAAAATCCAACAGTGCTTTGTACATGGAGAGTTGGTTAATTTACTAGTTCAAAACTTGTTGTGCTCCCTCCTCTAAGGCATTATGCTATTTAGTGATATTATCCATCGTCTCCTCAAGCTTAGACAAAATAGAAGGGTTCAATTCCTCTTTTTTTCCTTCATTAAGTAGGAAGTCAACATTGTATTAAATACTTTTGATAGTGTTAGCCTGATGCTTTAATTGATCTTTAAGATCAAATCTAACTTGAGGATCAAGGGTAGACTAATTGATATGAAAAATATTTTCAGCCATAGCAATATATTTTCCTTAGTATCACTGCACAAAACCCTTTTAGCTAGGGGGTCAGAGGTGGAGGCACTAAATTTAGGATTTTTGGTATGAATTCTAGGTTATTGAGAAGGGGGGAAAAGGGTGAGGGGGATAATGCAAAATAATGTTATAACCCATTTAATTGTAGTTATTTGAATAGGATATATTTGGGGATGTATAATTTCTTATTTATATGCAGTGTATGATGTAGGAGCATCGAGGTTTACTTGAAATCATGGGTCACCAAAAATAGTTCAATAGTTAGAGTTAGTTAATGTTTACATGTTTATGCTATTGGCAGGCCTTGAAGTGGAGAAGTATGTTGTTGGTAAGACAGAGAGTATTTTCATGAATTATGCACAAGTCTATTACTTAAAATTTACATATTTTGAAGTCCCATTACATAATGTTATCTATGTTGCATAGTATCTACAATCCCTTGGAGTCCTTTCTGCAAGCTGCACAAACTTGTTTGAGTTGTGCAATCCTAGTTTTTTTCTCAAGCATACATTGATAACTGTGTAAGCCAATGGAATCCACATCAAACTAGGTCAATGATACAAAATCATGGAGTATTATTTGGAGAGGAAAAAACAATACAAAGTATTTGAAGTCATGAATCATTGATAATTGAATGTTTGAAGCTGTAATTTTAAGAAATGTCGAATGGTTATGTATTCAATCTATTAATGGATCCTTCAAGACTTTGCATTTAAATATTTTAAGTGTAGAAGTCTTAGAATGTTGTATTGGGTGGCTTTTATGCCTATGTATACATTAAAATTTGGTATCTTGTCCTTATGTCATGTGAAGTTTGAACTTGTATTCTTGATATGATAGATCCTCACATTTAGAATCCAATACTATCATCTCTCTATCCATTCTATATCTTGTTTATATTTATACTATGCTCTATTGTCGATTATGTGAATATTATTTCATCAAATAAGCATAAAACATCTTATATTGATAACACAATCTTTAGTTATGGTGTTTCTCTCTCTGGTCTAAAATATGTATGGAAGGGTCATGATCTAGGCTCTAGTCTCAGACAACATGTACAACCCCACCCCTTCACAATCGTCATCTCTGTTTTCAATTTCAAATCATTCTTTGGCTCATTTCATCTTCCTAGGGTCAATCTTATTAGAATATCTCATCTACAAAATGCTATTTAACAAAGTCATTATCACTTTATAACTCACTTGGCATTCTTAGAAGCTACTATTGTAAATATCATTCCAAGAGAACTCAAAAAATTCATAAATATTCCTAAATCAATTACACATCATCTAAATTATTCAAAACCAATTTTTTTGAGAACTCAATAGGTCAAAGAGTTTATCTTCATCCATCTACAAGCATGTAAAGATTGTAAAGTCATGTGTTAGCAAGAGTAAATTCACTCCAAGAATTACATAATGTTGTCAATAAAATGGAGGGTTAGGTCACATGACTTAGGCACAACACATCTTATTATTACCACATTGGGTATATTCTATATTATGCATTTAACCCATTATCTTGATATCAAGATACATGAGGGCACCCTTTGAGGTTTCTTATCTATACACACTTGTACAAAAACTTGGGAGAATTACACGAGGCTTGATTTCTGCAAATAAAATATGTAATATAACACTTGGATTGGTTTAGTATCTTGGATTCTGATCACCAAGGGTGGTCTAACCACAAATGAACACACATGTTTTTTCTCCTTTTATATATGAATACTCTAATGATGGGTTCTGCAGGTTGCTAGGATTTCTACTTTGCTACATGTCATCATAGGTCTTACCAAAGTTATGCAAGTAAGGGAAATATATAGTGAGCATAATTTATAGGAAAGTGAAGGAAATAAAAAAATGTAGACCCAAACTTTCATAGGTTCTGAAATCATACAGTCATAGGGCTAGACCACACATATCCTATATAGACTGTATAGATTCTCTAAGGTCCCACACCTTCTCAGTTTCTAATTCAAGAACTTCTAGTGTAGAATCCACAATTCCAAATATTCCATTTCCACTACCTTACACATCTAGATATCCATGATTCATCCTAAACATATAATTTTATCTCTCCTCTATGTATGTGAACTAGTCATTTATTGTTTATTAATCATTTAAAGCGTGATTTCATTACTTTTTTCATGTATAATTGGTGTTGGAATTTTATTGGATTAGAATATTATACATATTACAAACCCTTACATATTTCTTATAGTTGTGAATTTCCACATCATATAAATTATTAGTGTGTAAAAAACCTATATATATGAATCCCAATTCCCTTAGGAGACTAACAAAGCATAATAAGAATTGTTAGCTTATAAGAGTAACATTTGGATGCAATTCAAAAGCTCAAAGAAATTTATGAGATTACATTAGTTGATCTTACTTGACACAAGATTGATTATGTAATGTATCAATTATATCATTGGCAATTTAGTATATGAAATTAAAGTCTTGTTTATGTTAAGTGTTTGAAATATTTGTTTATTTTGATCTTCCTTCTTGTGCGTGATTTCAATTTTTTTTGGTGTATTTTCTACATGTATTCTAAGGGATACATTGTGTAAGAGACTCTTCATTAAGCATCATGATCATGTCAACATCAATAAAACTTATTGACATTGCTATCCACATAAAAATAACACTCCTCTCAAAGGTATTTTTACACAATTTTTTTTCAAAAATTAGTTATATATCATATCTTTAGAGGAAATTTTACCATTAGCTAATATATTTTTGTTATATTTTTAGTGGATTGAATATGTTATGGGGAGATTGATCCCTCCCAATAAATATGTGAATGCCATCACATCAGAATTTATTAGAATTGTTTGAAAAGATCCCTCGCACCTAAAAGAAAATTCCGTGTTTCCGGATTGTCTTTTTCATTAGAGGATGTTTTAGGAATGACAAAGATATACTAGAACCATATTCCAATGAAAAATACATGATGGAAACACTCAATTTTATTTCAAGCATGAGGTCTCTTTTAGGACAATTCTAAGAAATTTTGGCATGAAGGCTCAATCTCCCCATAATATAGTCAATCCACTAAAAATATCAAAAAAAGATATTAGCTAGAGGTAAAATGTTCTCCAAAGATATGATGTAGCTAATTTTTGAAAAAATATTGGTGGATGCCCAAAATTCCATCATTATTAACTGTTTAAAGAAATGGATAAAAAATGTAATATTTTACCTAAGTTATGTGTCACCCTGAATCACTAAATCGAACCCAAAGAGTTAATGGTCCATAAAAATTTTTATTAGATTTTATTTATGTACCTTTAATTAATTTTAACAACCAATTGAATAGGGGAAAAGATCCAATGACATTATACGGACCAATGACTGTGATTAGATATGTGAGATAAAGTACCATTGGTTGTTTGAATTAAAGTTAGCACATGTCACTTTTAAACTAAAATTTAAATAAAAAATAGCCAATAAAGTAAGTCACATCAATAAATTAACCAATGAAATGGTGACACATAGGCAGTTCATAAAAGGTGATTTTATTCTCAAGTAATGAGTCACTAATTATTTATTTGTATTCAAAAGTACTTATTTTAAATCCCTTAATAAATATGTTCTCACCATAATTTAAATGCATAAAATAAAATTTGTATATTAAAAAATCATATTCTATTAAAGGGTATTTTTTAAAAAAAATTATTGGTAGGTGGCTTTGACAACCCCTTACATTAAGGTTCACGATAGTTGTCTCCTTCCTCATAGTTATTTCTTTAAACATTTTTTGACATTGTTTTAATAATCGTAAAATCAGGTATTTATTTAATATAACAACATTTACGTTGCATTATTTTTTTACTTTTCATTAATAGTTGCTCCAAGGAATATTTATTAAATATTTTGTAAGTAATTTAATATTTAATCTGTTTATTTTCAATAAAAACATTAAATATTTTTTAGGTTATCATATTAAATTTCATTTTATGGATGTCCTATGATTAATATTTAACATTCTCTGTAAACACCCAAATTTCACACCTCTCCTAAATTAATTAATTTTCCCATTCCATTTCCCATAAAAAAACCCATGAGAAATTAATTGACATCGGTCAATTAATAAAACCTTATCAAACTCCAAATTAATCCTTCTCACATGTTAAATATGTCCCCCCACTTACGAATTAAATATTCATGTTTAATTATGGTCAATTCCTCATGTCCCCCACTCACTTAATCCTGCTTACATTTCCAAATCATGATTACTTGAAACCTACAAATTAATCCCACTTTCAATCTATAAATAGAGTCTTGATCCCCCCTCTCTAGGAAAAGAAAAATCTTGTCAGATATCTTGCATTCTTACTGCATAGAACATTGTTTCCACCTAGTCCTACTGTTTGCATGAGCCTACTTTTCCCATCCAAAAATCCATTATCCTCATTCCCTTGGTGCAAATTTTAAGAATCTATTGTTTTTACAATGAAGGTTTCACTCAAATTGGAGAAAAAACCTACACTTTAAGAAGGTCGAGCCTGTCCAAATCATTTCCCATTCTGAGGTTTGCAAAGGAGACACAAGAAAGGATGTATAATTTAAATTTTAGTACTTTCTTACTATTGGTGATTTCTAGAGCTCACATTGTGGCACACTTAGTGAGAATTACCCTCGCTTTAATTACCTTTAGTTTCACAACTCGTTATTTGTTTCATTCTTTTCTTACTGATATTTACTATTATCGTTTCATTTTTTTATCGTATGTCATCCCCTAGATAAATTTTACATTGTGGGAAGTGCTTTTTCTCTATGGTGTCTTATTGTGTCTATGAAAATTATAATAGCAATGATGTGTTGCCTACCTTGTCATGAACCTCTTTGATGAAATCCATTCATTTCTCATCCCTTTCTATTTCACATCTTACTAATCTTTTCATGCAACTATTTAATATTGATTAACGTTTTCATACATAATCTAACATGTCTCACATTTCTATTTGGTTTGTTCTGGCTATTTTCATTTTTTTTATTTTGTCTCGTGTAGGTATTAGGAATACCCCAAAAAAATAAACTACTAACTCATAAAAAATTTGGTTTTTGTTCTTTTCATTTTTAAAATCATGCAGGTATCCTAAAAACATTTGAAAATACAAATAATCTTGCTTTAGAGTTTATTATTTTGACATTTTTAGAGTACTTCGCTTTTAGCTTAATAGTTGCTTGCAAGTGTTTTTTAGTAGTCTAAATATTTTTTATATCTGTATTATAACAACATTTTTTTTTGTATTTTCTGTGCTAAGTTTGGTCTGTCACTTAGTTACAACTAAGATCTTGTATTCTATCTTAATTTGGGGGGTTTTTTTTTTTCATTGTATGGGTATATAACAATTCATTCTTTTGTTTTCTAGAACTTATTATTTTGTATAAACCTATAAAATAAACAAATATATAAAATCAAATCAAATTAGATCTTTGAAGACCCTAAGCCACTCAATTCACTAGGTTGGCTTACAGCTTAGTGAGCTTCTTACCGAGATATCCCCACTCAACTCAGACCTACTCCCTCACACTCAACACGCTAACCCCCAAACCAACCAACCAACCAACCATAAACCTATCCCCTGACTCAGTGATCCACTCACAACATCAACCTTATATCTACCCCGATGAGCCCCCTTCTCACCCCGACACCCAACTCCTCAACTCCGCACACAACCCCCTTCCCTAGGCCACTCGACCACAAGATCTCAACCTCTCATAGTCCTAAATTCTACCCATACCCTAACTTTTACACATTTCTTCATAAAAGTAACTCTTCATGCACTCTATATTTATTCCCCCTCCCTCAGCCACACAAAAAAACCCTTGAATCCATTCCCTATGACCCCATGCAAACACATTAACATGAATCCGAACCATCTCCTTTGGCCATTCATCACATAGTGTGCCTAGCCCCTGTGACACACCCACACTGCTCCACACCTAAACTCCACAATACACAAACATAACCAATTCATTCATCTTTTCTTTTAGGATTTACATTTTATTATAAGTTTATTTTATTTTACTGACCGATATTTTATAAGATTAATATAAATTAGATTTACTTCAACTATTTAATTTAATTAAACTATTAGGTATTTTCTTACAACTAATTTTTGATTCCACTATAGTTGAGTTCAATTTAAGTAAGATATATTGTTTTAATTAAGCTATTCAATATTTTATCTACCAATAATTTTATTTAATTCATGTAAGATTAATCTTGTCTATCAAATCTCGTTAATTAATTTTTTCTCACATAATTACTCAGTTAATTCATTCATATTAGGCCTTTTTTATTTACCTACTATAGTAATTAATTAATATAGTCTTGAAATAAGTTACTCTAGTAATTAATTTTCTTAATTAATCCAAAATAATTTTTTAAAAAATTCAATAAAAAAATCGAAAACAAAATTCAATTAATTAGCTTAGCATTTCTCTAAGTAGGCCATTTAAGACCTTTTAAATTATTTTTTTCATATTTTCAGCAAATTGAACTAATGGTACTACTTGATCTTGTAAGACTCTAGAAAACTTCAATCGATTTCCTTCACTGTCAAAGACTTATTATTAAAAAATATACTCACCTCAAACCCATTTCACTTTCTTTTTCTAACATTTTGTCAATCGTGAATGTTGCAAATCTAGGGTTGTTGGACATTTCTGACCACTTGTTGCAACTTTCGTTATCATTTAATCTCTTTATGCTATTGACTAACACCTTTGGGTGAATTTTTTCAATGTATTATTGTCATTTTTTCCTTTTTTTGAAGTTAATCACAACCCTTCACTGTGTATGCTTTTCTCTCCTGTTTGTTACAAGTGATCTTGAGAATAAAAAATATAGCTTTGTTGTTTTTCATTGTTTTTCTCTTTGTCTTCCTTAGAAAAATACTAACAATTTGTTTGAAGAAATCCTTAGCCAAAGACACATGTAAAAAACTCAAAATGATATCTTTTGTTCACACATTCATCCATCACAATTAACTTAATTAAATCGCCACATTTTACTAGATTTAGTTTCCTTTTCTCAATCATTCCTAGATCTCATTCCTATTTCTAATAATTTCTATTTCGAACACGATAGTATATGCGACTTTTCTTATAGATTTGAGCAATCTAGAAAATCGAAAGTGGCCACGATCATTTATTTATCCTAACACTTTTATAATCTTAGTTTACTATATTTATTTTCCTTTTCTCAATCATTTCTACATTTCAGTTGCATTTCTAACAATTTTTATTTCGATCAAGACCTATGTATGCTCTTTTCTTGCACCTTCGAGTGATCTAAAAAATAAAAATTGACCATGATCCTTTTCTAACACTCTCTACTACATGAAAACTACTAATTTTTTTCACACAAGATCACATTGCTTGAAATTTTTCCAAAAAAAAAAAAAAAAAAAACCTTCCCAAAAAATTACATTATTCAAAGAACATATTTTGTAACCAATAAAAATCTAAAATAATCACACTCAAGTACGCTATCATTTTCTGTTCGTAATTTTATTTCAAGTTGGAACAAATTTTCCTATTAATCACCAATAATCATTTGTCTTTGCATGTAGCAGAAGTGGATTTCATCACCACCTATGCTACACTGATTGTTGGCCATTGTAGTTGTGTTATCACTGATGTCAACCCAATTGATGGAAAAGGCTATCATGTGAGTCCCCGTGTGATGTTTTTTAGGTGTCAAACATGAAGGATGATTGGTAGTGACAAGTTTTGGTGAGTTCAGTGTTGTCAAACTGCATGGACTAGTGAGTTGAGTCATTTATGGGATCAATTGATGTGATTGGTTTATTTCATGATGTCATACATGTTATGTGAGGTGTGTTTTAGGTGTCTATGAGTCTACATTTAGTCACCCGTGGGTCAGTTCATAAGTTTTATACATTGAGTCAAGTCATTCCAGGCTTATTTCTATCCTAGGAGCATGTGGAATGAGGTACCAGGTATGAGATATGGACCAAATAAGTCTCCTCTAATAATATTTATAGCATGGTGATGGTGTATAAGGCATGTATGGGTGAATTTTAGTTTTGCATCCAGTGGTTAGATGCATATTTGAGATCCTTGTGAAGTAAAAAATAAGAAACATGCTTGTTTGCATAGGTAAGTCACCTGGGACTAGAGAGTTTCATACATATTTATCCTATTTTATGATTAAGGAAACTTATAGGATTTTTTCATCATACTTCATGAAAATTTTGAAGTAAAATTTTTAAATCAATTGAAAGTTATGTAAGTTTTGGTAAAACTAGGTAAGTAACAGTGTGTTTTTGTGACAAACGTTGACCTTTTGATGCTCATTGTGGACTATATGATTTACATGCAGACCTGATATCTTTGGCATATAATTTTAGGTCAGTTATGAATTTTTTTCAATAAATATGATGTTATTTTATTATCACCATTTTATGAACGATCGTTAATAAGATAAAGTGGTTTGAAACCCTAGATAAACTCTAGCTAGGAACATCTTGGATAAAAGTGCATGTATCATCCTATATTTTATTGGTTCCTCAAAAGTGATGATTTTTATATTATATATAACTCTTCCATATTTCCAGAAAGGTATGTTAGAGATTGTGGTCATATGTGGGACCCACCTGAATTTACTTGTTTCTAAAGATTTACAGTTTAAGGAAACGTTGTCCAAATGAGGTAATGTATAAATTTACAATTATGAAATATCATGAGTTTTAATTTCTATAAATGAAGGTTTTAGGTCATGGTTGCAGTGAAAAATTACAAAGTGTGCCCTATCTATGTTGAGTGGTTTTTGGGGGAGTTTGGAGCAGCGTTCAGTAAATCTTACATTGTAGGATCTATAAGGAGAGTTAGGACTCCATTAATTTTTTTAAGATGGATCATATATATTTCCATTGATATATCATAATTTAATATTTTATAAGTTATGCCAAAGTCATGAGTTGTTCTTTGAGGCTTAAGTTTAAAGGATGCTCATTCTAGCAAGGTACAACTGGCTATAAGAGGTAAAGTGATTAGTCTAAATTCTTCATGATTGGCGAAGGTTGATGAGGGTTTAGGAATAATTTATAAGTATGTTACATTCTTTGGTTCAGTGTGGAAGTGATTTTGGTATGTTGGAGCAAGTTGGGCTAAGTGTCAATTGTTAAGTCCAAGTAGAGATAAAAAGTATTTTGCAGATATGGGTTTGGTTGAAGGTCATCAACATAGATTTGGAAGGAGTTCCTTTATGTTATGGAAATTCAATTCAAATATATTTATAATTAGGTATTTCTTGGCTCATAATTATGTTTTTTGTTCAGTCATTTAGGTCAATTTGTGAATAAGTTTGTAGCTACCATTTTAGGAGAGGTTTGTTCTTACTGAGAGATGGAGTTGTTTGATGCATGGAATGGTTGATTTAAATATTGTTATCACATTTAAAGTGAATATGGGTTAATTTGGAATATTTTTAATACATTTTTTAGGTCTTAAAAGTCTAATCAAAGGTTCAAACTAGTTGAGTTTGCAAAATAGGTTTTTGGCAAGCTTGTTTTGGTGAAGACAAAAGTGGTTGTGGTTTAATAAGGTGATTGTTTCATGAGCTATAACTTGTTTAAGAGTGTTATACAGGTCTTAAAATTTACATATATTTTTCTCATGCCATATTTTAGTTCCTATTGATGGATCTTGAGGCCCAAATGTATATTCATGTTGGTGAAAATAATTGTTTAGTAAAGGTAATAAGCCAATGGGCCCATTAAATGTAATAATTTGGTTAGTCTAGGATAATTGTGACCATTTATGATGTTTTAGTGTTATTATAAACATGTGTGGTGATGTTTAGAGCTTTGCTAAAAATATTTTTGGGATTAGGATATTTTTTTTCATTCAAATGCATGGGTTTTGAGGATTTTTGGTACATGAAAAGTAGTTTTTGGATAGGCCGACCTACTTGGGTCATATGTGAGCATTGTAATTAATTTTATGGGATATTTTTATGATTTATTTTTCATGAAAATTTTTTAGTACAAACCTATGGTGATTTTGAAGGAATAAAATCATATTTAAGTACTTGTTTGGTTCATTTTTGAACTACTGCTCTTGGAGGGAAAAGTGTGACCTAGAGGAGAGTAATTTTTAAGTGTGTGTTCATGATTTGAAGGCTAAGGAAGAGAATGAAATGTTGAGGAATATTATATATCATGTGTGCATGTGTTCATAGTCATGAAAAGTTGAATAAGAAGAATATTGTGCAAGATTGAAGACCTAGGGTTTGAGCAAGGGTTTGTGAGCTGAACAAGTCATATTCATTAGTTGTGGAAGTAAAAAAATTAAATATAAAACATCTTCAAGTGGGTTGATATTAGTTCTTAGTCATCCTAGGGGGTTGTAACATTCTTATGGATTTGGTGCTTCACTAAATTATGGGATTGGTGTTCCTTGTAGGTTTGGTGCTATACTAAACTAGGGGTTAATGCTCCTTGTGAAGTTGGTGCTTCACTAAATCTATTTTATTTGTGTAATATAAGAATATTTTTACTGGGTTTTCTTCACCATAAGGGTTTCCTAATTATATATTGTATCTATGTGCCTTTTCTCATGTGTTATGATTGTTTGAATGTATTGTGCACACTAAATAAATAATGGATGAATTTATGTGTGAATGGTTAAATGTTAATGGTTTCTAAAATTAATGGTTAATGAATTAAGAAATTTTTATGACTAATTGACACCCCCCCCTCAATCAATTATTCATCCAATACTTGGTATTAGAGAAAGTCCATTAGAAGCAAGTTTAATCACGTAAAGGATATCCTACTAGCAAAATTTATGGGTAAGTCTTCAGATATTGATGATATATTAAGGAGAAGGAATGAAATAGATGAGTCGTGTATTGAGGCCTATCAAAATAAGATTCAAGAATATGGAGAAATATCATGATCAAACTATCAAGGATTTGAAATCTGAAATTGAAAGTTTTTCCAATGCCCTAGAGGAGAAAGAGGAAGCTTATTATAGGTATGAAGGAAATTTGAAACCTCTTGAATTATATTTAGATAGTGTTGGGTTTAGTAGGTTGAGAATGTATGAGAAGCTTGAGAAGAGCTCCAAATCTCTTTATGAGTGTTTAGAAGTCCCAAAAAGACACAGATGACAAATCAGGATCTAGGGTTTCAAGGAAAACATGATGAAGCTGATCCAAGTTCAAAATTAGATGTGAGGGTGACTAAGAGGAATAATTTGAGAAGGTATAACTTAGTTAAAAAACCTAATTCTATGAGGTATGGATCTTCATTCAATGGATATTGCTTTGTTTATCACGATTTTGGTCATATAGCTAGAGATTAAAAAAGATGGTCTCCTAGGAATGATGTTGGATTCTTAAAGGGTGAAATTTTTTCATGTTGTGAATATTGTCATAGGGCCAAGGATTGTTGATGGAATCTCAGTATATTTGAGTGAAGAAGAAAAAGGGTTTTTTTTGCTTTAATTTTAAAAAACTAGGTCATTTGGTAATATTTTGTCTAGACAAGAGGAGATTCATTAAGAGTTTTGATTCTAAATAATTAGTCAAAAAACCTAATCATCATGGTCAAAATAAGAAGGATGCTACAAAATCAGAGAGTCTCAGTAAGATGTTTTATCACATATAAGTTTCTAAGGAAAATTGTTTCTCAATCAAGATGGGAAACAAGTTCCTCAAGCAAAGTTCATTCAAGGAAGCATGTTTTCACTTGTTGAAGAAGATCATATTTGTGTGAATGAATTTCAAGCCCCTATGTAATATAAGTTGAAGAACTTTTAGGTCTCTGGAGTACATCTAGAAGGATAAGGTATGAAAATTTACTCCTCCCTTGTACTTTTGAGTTGTTGTACTTGTTTCAGGTTTCAGAGTTTGTGAGTTAAAGTTTTCATGTTGTCACTCAATGTGTGCCTTTTGTGTGATCCTTGTGAAAAAATGGCAAAGTACTTTTTTTACATAAAGTAAATGTCATTCTATTAGTATAAGTTTCTATCCCAATGCCATCATATTTGTGGTCTCTTTATAATCTAAATTGTTAGTTAAGTGTTGACCCACATCTTAAATAAGTAAGAAGTACAAATGTCTATAAGTGAGTCATTGCTCATAATGTCATCATAAGTTTCTTGTAGTCATTTGTAAGACTAATTTCTTGAGATCAACTTTGGTTCTGAATTCATCTTGTGTAGTAGTCTTGGTGTGTTCTAGTTCATCCAGAAATGTGTTGTCAACTTAAGTGGAAGAAGGTCTAATATTACCATAATAAGGTCTAAGGTTGTGTCATTGAATATGTATTTGGGACTTGTGTCATGTACAAATATGAGTATATGTTCTTTCAGTTAGTAAGAAGCATCATGGGTATAATTATATCCTTTTTTAAGTTGGGTTTCCTCAAAGGTTCTATGAGAGTTGGTAGTTTGGACCTAAGAAGTGTGTGGTCATCTAAGGTAACTATTACGGTCTATAATGTGTATGAGGTATTTGAATGGGTCTTAAAGCCTTCAAGAAGGACTAAATAGTTGTGTTTAGGCATCAGGGTGGTATCAAATATTAATTAGTCATATACTTGAGATTATCTATGTCTCAGGATTGCCTCTAATATCTGAGTCAGTATGTTGAGTTTGAGTGAGTTCTATGCTTGAGTATCAGAAAAGAAGTGTGTGCCTAAAAATAATCTGATGGTGTACTATAGAGCATGGATGCTCAAATTTGAAATGAGTTGCTACATTGATTTATAGATGATTTGTGCATCTCATGGTATACTAAATAAACTTGTGGTACTATAAGTACTTAAGTGTATTATATTTCATGTCATGAATTTGAAGGTTAGTTTGGAAGTGTATATGGAGTTTGGACCAAGAGGTCTCCAGTTTGGAATAATTTTGGGTAACTTGAAGAATCCTTGCTTAGTGCTTGAATCTGTCTTAAATAGTATTGAAATAGGTATTGGGAAGCTCAGTGAACAATAGATGCTTGGTTTTTATATGATTCATACTTACGTAGAAAGGTTTCTTCATATGTGCAGTGATATTAGGAAACTTTAGTAAGAATTAGGAGATGGAGTGTTGAATGCCTTCTTGAAAGATATTTTCCTGAGAAAAAGGATTTCTGTGGATCAAAAAGTGCCGACTGAGTACATTTACCAAGTGAGTAAATGAAGTTTGTGTTGAATCTGTTTATATATGGTCAAGTAATGATACATAGAGAGGTCCTAAGATCTCATAAGGAATGTAATGGACCCATAAAATATATCAATAGTGGAGAAATCTCAATAAACTTATGGAAAGCCTTATAGCTGAGTTTTCTATTTTATGATCACAACTGATTTGGCAAGTTTGGTCCCTATTCAAGGTAGGTTTCGTCCAGGTAGGGAATGAGGTGATGCATGATAATTATGGTCTAATAGACTACTCTTTGGACTAATGTGATATTTGCTTTGAGTGACTAATTAGATGCCAAAAACCCCTAGGGAGTATAATATTCTTCTGCTAAACTCAGGATGAGGGATATAATAATTAGGTTTGAAATAGGCTGTATGGAAGTCATGATTAAGGGATATTAGCCAATATCAAGAAGTTAATCAAGTTGATTAGATGCCAAATTTACCTGTCTACAATAATAATTCCTCCAAGGTGGTATAAGAATATATTGTTCTATATAGGTGTTGAAATAAGTTGATATATTTTTCATCAACGAAGGAAAGTATGTAATGAATGTCAGGTTTATGGGAGCTAAGTCTTAGTTAGTCTCAGTCAAGGGTTAGAGGCTCCATTCTCTGATACATGTGATCCTAAAGTGAGTTATTTGAGTCCAAAATGATGACTCACAGGTCTTGGAGCAACAAGGAAGTACTGAAAGTGCATTTAAATGAGTGTGAAGGTCCTACAAGGGAATTGATGGTATCATAAAGTACATGAAGGATATGGTTGTGAGTTATTCAATTGAAATGCGATATTTTTGAATTTTTTCCCTACATGTTTAGAACATGATGAAAGTATGTGTACATCAAACGATAGGGTATTCTTAGTGTACTCTCCTAGGAATGCAAATTGTTTAGGGTATAAGAATATTCTGTGAAGTCATCAATACTTTCAGATATTTACTTGTGTGCCTTTACTATTATGTATCATGAAAATTATGGGAATATATTGTAAATATGTCAACGAACTCATAAAAATAATCTACAGTAAAGTGAAAGTGTTTTTGCCTCAATTATTTGTATTAAGAGTTCACTTATTTAAGTTTTCACAACGTCCAAAAGTCCTAAAATACATTTTTCAAATTCTATTATGGAGTATACAACTTTTTACACCTTAAGAAGTGTCTTATTCAATCTACTGGACTGAAAGTGAGCTATACAAAGAATGGAGGTCTAAAATGAAGCTTCCCAGGTATAAAATATTGTGTAAAGATGCGACTTTTATCAAATTGATCTACATTATGTTCCTTCTTGAGTATAACTGTAATTATGAACTAAGCTCCTATTCTAAGAATGAAATTACACAGTTGAAAGTGCATCACTATGAATGTCTACAGGACTATGAAGACCTAATGAAATATGAGATGTTTATCTGAATAATATGGTCAAGTATGTTGATTAAAGAACCATTATATAGATGTGACCAAGTGTTTTGAGTATTAAAGTTGGAAGTATATGTGTCTTGATTGTGTATTATCATCTAGGTTTCAATAGGCTAAAAAGTTTTGAGAAAACAATTAAAGAATGCTCTAGCAAGGGCATCAAACATTATGTGGCCAGTGTCTATGTTCAAGTGAGATAAGGCATAGGTTAGTTTGGAAAGTGGTCTATAAACGGTATGAGATTGGCTTGATGAGCCTTTATAGGTGCATACAATGTGGGTGACTAACATAATAGAGAAAAGTTAAAGCATAAAAATTGAAATGCTTGAGGTTTGAATATCACTTTCAAAGATCTATGGAATCTCATCCGGGAAGTTATCTAAGGACTGAAATTGTGTAAAGAGAAAGTAAGGTGGTCTACAAGGCTACTCAAATTCTAACAAGGTGGTATATCAGGGAAATGAAAATGAAATGTGTAAAATTTCAAGACAGATATGTTTGTGATAGGGAGATAAAGTAATGAAATACTAATTCAAGTATAAAATCAATTTCATATAGGTCTGAGGATATTAGTTGAGACATGGGGAGTCTACTTGTGACCTTAAAACAAGCAATGATGATGTCTAGGAGACCTATAAGGAAATGTTTTTAGGTGTAGTGATTGGTAAAGCATGTTATATGTTCAATTTTCATGCAAAAGAGACAAAGATGATTGAGAAAGTATTTCAGGATAGACAGAATATGATGGACTCATACTCTAGTCATGAAAACAAGGTAAAACTATCAAACTTGTGTTTTTCAGTTAGAGTAAGGTGTTATAATCTCAGGGGGTGTTTGGAATATGTTTTTTTATGCTTGGGATAGTTCTATGAATTTGAGAAGTTGGCCTATTTTATACTGAATAAGAGGTTTAGGGACAGTGGTCCTAATGTATGGCATATAAGATTTAAAGGAAAATTTTGTGTTCTTGAGATGAAAACAAGACCTAGAAGGTGATGAAAAAGTTTAAATGAAGACAAAAAGGGGATATGAGTTAAGGGGGAGTTATTTTTCTAATCATATTAGGCCCCAGAGGATCATTAGTTACTACTAAAGGAGCCAAAGAAGAGAGATTTCAGTCCCCCGCGGGGGTTGAATAAGTCAAGTAAGTCAAATTTGTGCATTTTTGTCATTATGTTCTCTTTTTCCATGTATTCTTGTCATAGTATCCTTTTTAATAAATGGAAAATGGGGAGAGAGGCATCAGAAACTTGGTAAAGTGGCCAGTTAGTGTGTTTGTCTTGTTGGTTGCCATCAATGTTTTCAAAGATGGTTGACATTAATGAAAAAGGGGATATTGTTGGCCATTGTGTGGTTGTGTTGTCATTTATTTCAACCTAATTGATGGAAAAGGGTGTCATGTGAGTCCCCATGTGATTTATTTTAGGTGTCAAACTTGAAGTTTGTTTGGTAGCGTCAAGTTCTGGTGAGTTCACTGTTGTCCTTGTGCATGGTCTAGTGAGTTCAGTCACTGTATGATCTCTATTGTGGTTATTGGTGGATTTTATTATTTCATATATGGTCCATGAGGTTTGTTTCAGGTGTCTATGATTCTACATTAAGTCATCATGGTTAGCTCATAAGTTGTATGCATTGAGTCAGGTCATTCTAGACTTGTTTCTAGCCCTGGAGCATGTACAATGAAGTACATGTATGATATTTGGACCAAATTAGTATTTTCCCAAGCATGATTGAAGAATTATTATGGTTTAAAGTGAATGTATTGTGAATTTTAGGTCTGTATTCAGTGGTTAGATGCATATTTGAGGTCCTTGTGCAGTAAACTGTGAGAAATAGGTAGGTTTACATATATAATTCACTATGTATGGATATTTTTAGACATATTTTTACTATTTGGAAATTATGGAAAGTTAGAGGGATTTTTTATGATTCTACATGACAAGTTTCACGTCAAAATGCTAAATAAATAGAAAGCTATGCAATTTTTTGTAAAACTGGGTAAGTTAACAGTGTGTTTTTATGACAAAAGTTGACCTTTTGATGCTTGTTGTAAACTGTATGCTTTGTGGGGACCTAAGATATTTTGCATATCATTTTAGGTCAGTTATGAAGGTTTTGTAAAAATAATGAGGTTATTTAATAATCACATTTTTATGAATGAAAGTTAAGAAAATAAAGTGGTTTGAAACCCTAGATAAACCCTACCTAAGATCATATTGGAGAAAAGTTCTTGTATTAGAATATTTTGGATTGGTTCCTCAAAATTGATGATTGTAGGTTTTATAGTAATATCCTAGATTTCAAGAAATGCATGTTAGAGAATGTGGTAATGTGTGGGCCCCACCTAAATTTTCTTGTTTCTAAAGAGTTACAGTTTAAAGAAAAGTTGTCCAAATGAGGTGTTGCCCAATTTTACACACATGGAAAAATTAGACAACGGGGTCCTATTATGTTCAAAACAAAAACATTAGTCCCATGGACCCACTTTTGGTCGTTACTGAGATTAAATTATTAAAATAATTGATTAATCATGTTGAGTTGTTTTACCATGTCTCTATGATCCTCATTTTCCAAAGGAAACTCAGGGAGATCTTAAGTTTTAATAATAGGTGGGGAAATTCCCCAAAAGGGTATTTGAGCTCAATTAACTCACTAATCAGCCTAGTGAGTGACTCTATGAGTTGATATCATATATAAGGTCAAGTTAGAGCTAGGTTATATTAGCTTGGTCGAGATAATTAACATGGGCTTGTATTAAGTTTTTGATGTGGCCAAATCATGTCATGGAAATAGACAATAAGCCTAAGATCTAGAAGATCATGATGGAGTTGATACATAGCTCGATATGTGAGCTCGACCCCACTGAATCATAAGCTAATGAGCCATTTCAAGCTTGGGAAATTTATAGAGGAGCTCGAGTGAGTCAAATATTTTTTAAACGGAAGCTCAAACATTAGATATGAGATAGTGAAACTAGGAGAGAGGTTCACTAGTGCATCACAAATAAATTCTCATTAGGTAATGAATTCAGGAGATCTCATAGTGAATGGAAAAATATGAGCTTGGAAATAACGTAAGTATCATTGGAGGGTCGAGTGAGTTACACAAAGTCACACTTGGGTGAGGACATAATTTTAGGAGCCATGTTATAAGGTTTCGGCGAGTCCTTAGAAGGATTGTGATGGGAGCAACCTCAATAATGGCTCATGAATTGGGAAAGTTAGATTGCATTGGTGTCAAGTACGATGATCAACTCATGAGGAGATTAATACATGAATGAGACAACTCACTTAGGTGAGCTAATTTTTTAGGCCTGGTGTAAGATGGAACTCGATGAGCCATTACAAAATGGAGGAATCAAGTAAGGTCGAGCTAAGGATCATAGAATAATCTCAATTACAACTCACAAATTGTCTTGATGAAAAAAGGAACTCAAGGTTGAGCTTGATTTCAGTGACCTAGATCAGCTCATGTTGATCTTATAGAGGACCAATTTGCAACATGGCCAAACATTGAAGATGGAGCTCGACGAGCCATTACAGAATGGAGGAGCTTAGACAAGGACAACCCGCAAGGCATCAAGGACATGTTGATATGTTCAAATCTCAGTGATAAACCGATGAGTTTGAGTTCACATGGTGAGTTGGAAAAACATTACGGGAGAAATTCTAGTCATGGCTAGGTGGAGATATGAAGATGTCGATCCAGTGGGGGTTTTTGGGTCAATAGGCTATGACATGCCCAACATAGGTGGAAAATATGTATAAACCCCATGTTAAGGCATGAACAGGGGAATTCAGGAAATGTAACACCCTCGACAACTGATATATTCCTCTTTTGAATTCAAGTGTTGACATGTGATTTTCAGAATAATTATGTGTTATTTTGAATTTTGAGAGATCATGCTTGATTGGGATAAATATTTTCTGTTCTTAAGAATCATTAAACTTGAAATTATATGGTTGACAAGAATCCATTTTCACTTCGGAAAGATGAGCTGCAATCCAGTTTAAAGAGTTGCAGACTTATTTCTTCTTCTAACTCATCCTTGGATCAATTTAAGTGATCCAAGGAATGTTTCAAGTCTTATTTATAAACTGAATGGTAAAATTGACATTCAGTAACTTAAGGAACTTAGAAGACTAAAATTTGCATGATACTAATTCTTGGTCCTAATGCAACTTACTTTTGTTCAGTTGTATTTTTTTGCTTGGGTCTTTGGTGATTGATCTTGGTAGGACATTAAGGACATGAGTCAAAATTTTATTCTCTGTGAAGAATTTTCGGAGTCCTGCAAATCTAAGGACTATCCTAACAGTAACCTACAGCTAGGTGAGAACAGCTAAGTTCTAGCTATGTTTACTAATGTGTATACTATTCTAACCTATGTCTCTTATTTTACTATGTGATTGGCATCCTAACCTAAGGGTTATGCTAAAAAAATAAGGGAGGATAATTACTAAGGGGGGATACTAAGCTATTCTAGCTACTACCTATTACTAAAGGGTTGTGATTTGAACCTAACCTAAGGTGGGATTCTAATGACTAATGTTCTAAGACCTATGTTAGTAGATGTTAGATTAACCTAAGTTCTATTTTGAATCTAACATAAACTAAAGGGGACCTAAAGGGGTTGTATTCCTTGAGAGTGATGGTTCCAAAGGAATTTAAGGAAGGAGATAAGGTTTTAAATGTTAAGGTACTATTGGATTTGGTAGGGGGTAGTGGACTTGGAGGAGGCCTATGTGGAAACTCCACTAATAGATGGAATTGTATTTTTGTGTTGATTTGGCATTCGCTAAACTTCAGTGGTGGTGGCAAGTAAATATAGGTGGGAATTTTAGATTAACAGGAATTTAAGGCATTTATGAGCCTCGGTCTTCATGTGTAAACTGTCTTGGAAACATAGGAGGTGGGTTTGTAGAAGGTCATTTGGTTTTTCTTGCATGGAAAATTTCGCTCTACATGGAGTAAACTAGTTCTTCGAACTAGTAGTTTTACCTTTAGTTCAAATATATATTTGGTTTTTATGATCTATTTTTGATCGAGGGAAAATATATGAAGCTTAGAAGGAAAACATTTTTCGTTGTTGATTTTTCATGGAGGAGAAAAAGAGATGGAAGTATCCTTCGAGTTGGTGGAAGTGCTATCAGACATGATAGGATCTAACTATTAAAATTCTTACGTTATTCTAAATGATTCATTAGAACAACTCTGGTCTCATGAGATTCTTGTTTTCTTGTTTGTCTGGTTATTTTTTCTTGTTAGGTTTTATAGATCCTTGTGTGTTTGATTTTAATCCATGGAAAATTATTATTGTTTGGAAAATATCTCTCTATGCGAGTTTTAGGACAACATGCAAGTAAAAACTGATATGGGAAACTATATATGTATCTCTATTTTTACTATCTTAATTTGGTATTCGAAGTCTTTAGCTTTAGAACTGACTGTCGTGGAAATACATGCATATGAAACTCAGGGAAACTTTAGTTCTATTTTATATTCTTCTGGGTTGCATTCTTTGGATACATACTCGATTTGGAGGTTTGTGTTTTGACTGTGTTTGTGTTGAAACTTCATTTGAATGGAACCACTGTTTTGGATACTTATGTAATATTGAACTATTCCTTGCAGTTTGTATTTTTATCATTATTCTCGCATCATTGGTTTGGTAAGTTCTGAATGAATGAATGCAAACTTAGGTTTCTACTCTGTACTTTCATTTAACATGGGCGTGTTATGGATATTCATTTGGGTCGTTTCTCTTGAACCTATCCTGGTATTTTCATATTGGGTTATTCTTTAGTAAAGACTAAATTATAGTTCCTTACTGGAGTGAGTACTCACCTGGGAACAGTGTGGGAACTTGTTTGAGTTGTTTTATTCTCTCTGTTGAGATTTGGAATTTGGAAATGACTTAAGTAATGTGGGAACTCCTGTCATGTTCTGACTATATCAACTTCGCAAGATGGTATGAGCATGGGAGTTGGGTAAAGTGATCTCTTCCCACTATTTGGAAGAAACCCACGTTCTGGGTTGACTGTATAAAGTTATACTAAAGAATCACTGTTGTAATTTCATGCTTGTGAAGTTCTGTTTTGCTATTTCATTCTTGTTGCTTGGGGATTTAAGACCAAGATAGCTTTTCTACTGGACGTTTTGGGTTCTAGCTCTCCCACTCTTCTATTTCTTTTAATGAAATCTAGTTCTTTTGAAAGATTGTGATATTACCTTGGACACTAAAATAAGTAGGAAGGATTCCTTATTTGTTCAGTTGTATTAAGTTTTATTCTTGGAAGTGAATTGATTTCTTCTATATTTAATTGGCAAGCCTTTGTGAGACTTCCATTTTGGGTTCGTGGGTAATTTTGAACCTTACTGTTTATGGTTTTAGGATGAAATTCTCGACTAAAACAGTGAATAAGACTCGATTTCCCTTTGTAAAGGAAAATACGTATTTTCTTATTCTTTTGAGATCTTTTATTTATATATCATTCAAGGTCTATAATATGTTGTTATCCTAAATCGGTTTGAAATTAGAACTCTTGTTCAGTTGAATAAAATGATCTACCATTGGTTATTTTCTTATTATGTTACTTCTTTTCTGCCTTGGATAGATTCAATGTTTGAACTTGTCTTTACTCGAAACCATTTCGAGATAGTGATTTCTTGAGACCTATTGTCTACCTTGTCAAAACATTAGCCAAGAAGGTTCAGTTGATAAGGTAACTTGTACTTAAGGGATTGATTGTTGTTGTTTAGTCTTGCCTAGTTTATATGGATCAATGTAGGTTTGACACTTGTACTCCTTATCCTTGGTGAAGAATATGAGTGGATAATAACTCCTCTTTGGAGTTGTTTTGTTTGATATCATTGTTGTTGTTATTTGGTTGAAACTTATAACATAAAGAGTTGGATTTGGAGTTACAGCTGGACTATTCTGGTTTTCCTTACCTTCCTCTTTGGTTATGGAGTTCTATTTGATGTATATTCTAATGTTGAATGTTACAATATGGCTATCTTGGAAAGGAACAGGTAACTCTTGTTATTATCTGGTCTATTTTTCTGATGTTATAAGCTCGAGCATGGTTTATAATGGTTCTTGTTTAGGATATAGAGGGATTACCCTTGAAGGATCTGTACTATTTCATTTATTTTGTCTCTTAGAAAAGATAAATGTGGTATTTTATTACGATAGAATTAAGAAATAATGGATGGCAGGATTTTTTTGTTACAAGCCATTGATAGAAATAATAGAACTTATGATTTTAGGCAGATATTGATTATTATATTCTTCTCTTCTTATAAAGATGATCTAAGTTTATTAATGTGCTTCTTTTCTTTTATCATTTATTCTGATTTATGATGACTTAATGTCTCATTAAAGTAGTTTTGCTTTAATGAAACAATTAGTGGAATGCACATCATTTTAATGATTTGTGCTTATCATGCTCAATTCATTGAACTAACCCATGCTATCTATTTTTGCAAATGGACAAATTAAGTGGTAAAATAAGGAAAAAACTTATATGATGCATTGGTTGATATATGTATAATTCTTAGTAAATAATTCTAATTCATTCTTTTGTTGAATAGTAAATTAAATATGTATAATTTACTGTATAAAGGTTGTTAATATGGAGTATGCCTTGATAGCATAGTCTTATTAAATTTACAAGTTGTAATGATGAATTGTGAGTTTTGTTTTATTTGCATGAGTTAAGAAAATTATCTCATACTTTTATAAAGAAGATGAAAGTTCCATCATGTTGATGTTCTTTATATCATGTTATGCTTATCTTGTTATCTTTGATAAAATGAATAATGGGAATTAGTTCAATTTACCTATAAAGTAGAAACTTGTTGAGTTGCATAATATGATGTGCTTATCTAAAACAATTTAACATAATAAAGTGATGCATAATGAACATGCATTAAGAAATATGGACATTGGAAATGATATATCCACATAATTAAACATGTAAAGAAAGATTCTTTATCTCTCTCAATTGAATATAAACCAAAAAGGTTTGGAAGTATGATTACTATTTACTAGACTTCATTTAGTATGAAGTCTACTTTAAATAAGTTATATGCAGTTTTTAAACCTTCCTGAAAGTTAAAGAACACTTAAATGAAAATTTGAAAATGTTGTCTTATTTGGTTAGTTACCGGTTTAATTGAGAAAGCGAACAATAAAAGAAACCATAAGTTTAATGAAGTTCTTCATGGACTAAATGAAGAAAAATTAGGAAAGATCTTATTGAGTGTTGGATTAGGGTTTACCAGGGTTGCTACAATCAAGAAATAATCCAAACTAACAATGTATTGACAATCTCCTTAGGGTATGTACATCTCGATGAGGTAGGTTCTGTAGGATGTTGGCACATGCAAACTACAGGGATATACTTTCGATAAGGCTTAGTTCTTCTCAAGAATACAACATTGTATTTGACATGTGGTATCACCCTTCTACATTGATCATCCAGATCTAAACACAATAGGAACTCAGAATTTAACTGAGTTTCTCTCTAGGTCAGGATAGGAGCATATTTAGGATAGGAATTAGCTTCCAATGGCTCAGGGTACGTTGGCACATCCGGTTGACTTAGGTCAACCGAGTATGCCCTTTTACCCTAATCCATTATGAGCATCTTCCTATAACGGGTCATGTTTCTATCTAGGGCTAGGGTTAAACATAGAACAAGTGGACTGATGGTAGTTAGTAAAGACCAATCATGATAATAGAGGAGTGAGGTGAAGGATGTATTCTAATATGATGAATATTTCATCTAGAAATAGGGACATACACAATATGTGGTAAATCTTTGGCCAAATTATCACAAGCTGTTGGTTGCGTTGTCTTATGTCACCAAGTTTAAAACAACATGATATCAGATGAATATTGGTAACGGATATTCAAATATGTTCTTTAAATAGATCACTTAGTACCTGGTGTAGGGTAGGAAGACCAAGTATACGAAGTATATGATATTCATTCAATACATAGGATAACATAAAAAGATCGATAGCTTACTGATTTATTGAATGAATAGATTAGTGGATTATCGAGTCATTACAGCTGCATATGGTTATCTATTTGACTTTAATTGGCATGGAATGTTTGTTATAAATAATGCTTAATTTAGAATAGTAAACATTATATATATAAAAAAATTCCATTGTTTCTAAAGTCTTAAAATGGGAATGTTACATCTTGGTATCAGAGCTGAAGGTTGCAACTCTTGGACCTATTGTGTTCATAATATGATTAAACTTAAATTTTCTTGTAACATAAAATGGTGATAATAAGAGGAAACATTGCAAATAACCCTCTGCCTGAGGAAGGGGCAACAACTTCTCAGAAACTCAATGAGATCCTTGCTGTCCTGTTGGACACAAGAGATCATTTGGCTATGCTTCAATGGTAAGTAATGGGTAATGAGGAGGAAGAAGGAGCTGATAACAATAACCAGCCACCTTAAGAGGACAACGCCAATGTGGGTGTTGATAATAACAATGTTAACATACCTGTTCAACCTGAAAAATAAAAGGCTAGGCTAGCATCAGAACTCACTAATGACATAAAATGGATAAGTCCACCCAAATTTGATGGCACCACATTATGAAATGGGCTAAGAATTGTCTTAGGGAAATGGAGAAATACTTTTCAATAATAAATTTCTCAAAAGAAACAAAGGTGATATGGGGAGCATATCAACTTTCTCATGAAGCATCTTCATGGTGGGATAACCACAAGGCTGAGTTGAACATTGATGAATCTAATATCACATAGGACCAATTTAAAGGTTATTTTAGGTAACGATGGCTGCCACAACTCTACTATGATTAGAAAATGACTGAATTTCAGAACTTAGCTCAAGGAAAGCTAACTGTAGTTGAGTATTGGGAGTGATTTACAAAACTCCTTAAGTATGTGCCTCAGTACCAAACTGATGAGAAGTTTAGGATATGGAAATTCATCATGGGGTTGAATCCTATTATAGGGGGAGAGGTGGATTTTCATAGCCCAACCATGATGGAAGGGGTTGTTGAAAAAGCCATAAGGCAGGAACAGAAATTAAAGGCCATTTCTACTCATAAGGAGGAAGTAAGGAAGAAGAATCCCAACTCCTCTTCATCATCTCTTACACCTAAGAAAGGACCATGGAAGAAATTTGGAATGAAAATTAAGTTTTCATATGATACAAACAAGAAAGCAGCAATAAACAAGTTTGCTGGTAATGCACATAACAACTTTTCCAAGAATAATAATAATGGACAGAAGCCCTATGGGGGTCAGAACAATAACTCTAAGGCTGGAAATAAACCCAAACCTAGGAAGAGACTTGTAGGATTCTATTATAACTATGGCAAAGATCATTACACAAATCAATGTCCTTTAAAGAAGGATGATCATAATCAGCAGCACAAGATACACGCTATAGTAGTTGATAAGTAGGATGAGAAACAAACCACGCCCATAGAAGTTCTAAGTAAGTTATTTGGCTTACCAATAACTATTATTTTTTATACTTGAGCTACTAAAGGTTTTATTTCTAGTAAATTATCATCAAAATAAAAAATAAAAGATGGAAACATGGATAAAACATGGACTGTACAGTATGGGAATAATGTTGTTCATACGGTTAGTATGTGTCTTTTTGGATCAGTCCTTGATTTACCTAACTTTTCCACTAAAGTTGATATTTATGTTGCACCTTTAAGGTCTTATGATGTAGTCATAGGTGTTAATTGGTTAGCAAAATATAAGGCTAAAGTGGACTATTTTGAAAAACACATTAGTTGTTTAGACGACCTGTAGAAAACAACAAAGATTCAGGGTGTGAAACGTGAGATTTCTGTTAGAAAATTGTCATCTATGCAACTTAAAAAGGCCAAAAATAAAGGATGTACCTTATATGTAGTAAAAATTACTGAATGAATCGAAGAGAGCAACAATATTATGGAATGATATCTGTTGTTACGAGAATTTAGTGATGTATTTCTAGAACAATTTCTAGGTCTTCCACCCAAGAGGGAATTTGATTTCATGATTGAGATCAATCCTAGAACTGAACCTATTTCTAAAGCACCGTATCGAATGACTACTACAAAATTAGTATAGCTTAAGGCTCATTTGGATGAAATTTTGTCTCAAGGTTTGATTAAACCAAGTGTTTCACCTTGGGGAGAACCTATAATTTTTGTGAAAAAGAAAGATGCAACACTTAGATTTTACATTGATTATAGAATGTTAAACAAGGAAACAATCAAGAATAGATACCCACTCCCTAGGATTGAAGATTTATTTGATCATATGTGTGGAGCATCCGTATATTCCAAGATAGATCTTTGATCTGGATATCATCAATTGCGAATTAAGGATGAGAATATTCATAAAACAACTTTTAGAACAAGGTATAGATATTATGAGTTTACGGTTTTACCTTTTGGATTAACTAATGCACCTACAACATTTATGAATTTAATGAATAATATCTTTCAAGAATACTTGAAAAATTTGTGCTCGTATTATTGGATGACATTCTCATATATTCAAAAAGTATTGAGGAACACCATGAGCTTTTGAAGATAGTCTTGGGAATATTAAGAAAGAGACGGTTATTTGCTAATTTTTCTAAATGTTCTTTCTATGACATAGAAGTACACTATCTAGAACATGTAATAAATAAAGATGTAATTACTCTAGATCCTTCAAAAATTACAGCTATAACAGAATGGCCTGCGCCTAAGAATGTACATGAAGTTAGAAGCTTCATGGGACTTTCTGGCTATTATAGGAAATTTGTAGCAGATTTTTCTAAGATAGATGCACCAATAACTTCCTTATAGAAGAAAGATAAAAAGTTTTTTTGGAGTCAGAAATGTGAAATTACATTTAAAACCTTGAAGGAACAGTTAATTTCAGCACCTATTCTTGCAGTACCAGATCCTAATGGAGATTTTATGGTGGCAAATGATGCATCTAGTGAAGGTCTAGGAGGTATTTTGTTACAAAATGGTCATGTCATAGCATATGAAAGTAGGAAACTTAAGTTACATGAGTTGAATTATGCTCCACATGCTTTAGAGTTTGTTGCCATTGTTCATGCACTACAAGTTTGGAGACATTACCTGCTTGGTAAGCCTGTTGAATTGAAAACTGATCACCTTGGACTGAAGTATATCTTCACTCAGCCAAATCTTAATGCAATACAATGAAGGCGGTTAGAGTTTTTGTCTCAATATGATTTTGACATTAGTTATATAAAGGGTAAAGAAAATAGAGTGGTTGATGCTCTAAGTCCTAGGAAGCACATTTCTACTCTTATAACGTTAAGAACTTAGTTTAATGATGAAGTAAAAAGTGTTATGGAATCTAACTCTTATTTTCAACCAGTAAAAGCAACACTTGCTGCAGATTCAAATGATTTGAGATATAAAGGTTTTCAATTAGATAAGGAAGGAATATTACGATTTGAAAACAAAATCTATGTAACTTCACTAAATGATTTGAGAAAGAAATTGTTAGTAGAATTTCATAATTCACCTTTTTCTAGACACCCTGGCATTACAAAAATGTTTACTGATATAAAACAACAATATAACTGGAAAGGGATGAAAAAGGAAGTTATGAACTTTGTGACACATTGTCTTGAGTGCTAACATGTTAAGGAAGAACATATGCACCCAATCAGATTGTTTTATCCTCATAGCATACCGTAGTACAAATGGCAGGTAATACGCATGGATTTTTTACAAGGGTTACCTATGTCGAGAAATGAGCATGATGTTATTTTAGTAGTTGTGGATAAACTAACAAAGGTAGCACATTTTATTATTGGGAATCTGAAGGATGATTCTCCTATTTTGGCAAGAAGATTTATACACAAAATTTTCAGATTACGTGGAGTACCTGAGTTAATCATTTTGGATAGATATCCTAGAATGATGTTAATATTTTCACAAATGCTTAATGCAGCTCTAGGAACTAAGCTGAATTTTAGTTTTCCGTATCATCTAGAAATAGATGGGCAGACTAAAAGAGTAAATCAAGTTTTAGAAGATATGTTACGGATGCATTGCATGGATCAATAGTATAATTGGGAAGAGTATCTTCCATTAGTTTAATTAGCATACAATAATACATATCATGCTTCTCTTAAGATGGAACCTTTTGAGGCATTATATGGAAGAAAATGCAAAACCCCTGTTAGCTGGGATAGTATAGAGGATAGAGAGGTAATTGGACCTAAAATTCTTATTGAAATGGAACAACAAGTTAAATTGATTCATGAACGCTTAAAAGAAGAAGTAGATAGGCAAAAGAGTTACGCTGACTTAAAGAGGGTTAATAGGAAATTTGAACTTCGTGAGAAATTCTTTCTTCAGGTTAAACCGAAAAAGAGTTCTATAACTTTTGGCAAGGCTACCAAGTTATCACCTCATTATGTGGGACCTTTTGAGATAGTTGAAGTAATCAACCCTGTAGCTTATCATTTAGCAATACCTCATGCTTTATCACGAATGCATGATGTTTTCCATATTTCTTTGCTTAAGAAATACGTTTTAGATTTATCACATGTGTTAAATTGGAATTCCTTGTAGGTCCATAACCTAGGAATAATCGTGGTTAAACCCATACGAGTGCTTAAAACTTGCCAATTGCATTTGAGAAATCGTGAGATAATTCAATGCAAGGTCTAATGGGACCAATTTAATGAAGAAAGTGCAACTAGGGAAAAACTTGAGAATATGAAAACTGCATTTCCATATCTATTTGAACAAGATTGATTATGTTGAATGATAAAAACATATGATTTTGTCTTTGTAATGTAATAAGTATGCCAATTTGGGCATATATTTATTCATTTTTAATAAACAACTATATAATGCTGATTTCTAAAATATAATAATGTTGTTAAGTTTTTGACATATGTTAAGAAAGTGAATAAGATGATTTTTTTTCCTTGTGGCAATCTGTTAAAATAAGGTAATCATCGGGATGATGATTCTTTTAGGAGGGAAGCATGCAACACCCTCAAAAACTGATATATTCCTCTTTGCATTCAAGTTTTGACATGTGATTTTTGGGATAATGATGTGTTCTTTGACTGTTGAAGATCATGCTTGATTGGGATAAATCTTTTCTGTTCTTAAAAATCATTAGATTGAAATTATATGGTTGACAAGAATCCATTTTCTCTTTGGAAATATGATTTGCAATATGGTATTAAGAGTTGCAGACTTATATCTTCTTTTGACTCATCCTTAGATCAATTTCAGTGATCCAAGGAATGTTTCAAGTATTCTTTATAAACCGAATGGTAAAATTGACATTCAGTAACTTAAGGAACTTAGAAGACTGAAATTTTCATGATACTAATTCTTGGTCCTGATGTAACTTGCTTTTGTTCAGTTGTATTTTTGTGCTTGAGTCTTTGGTGATTGATCTTGGTAGTACATTAAGGACATGATTAAAATTAAATTATGTGTGAAGAAGTTTGGAGTCCTAAAAATCTAAGGACTATCCTAACGGTAACCTACACTAGGTGAGTAGCTAAGTTCTACCTATGTTAACTTATGCGTATATTGTTCTAACCTAAGTCTCTTATTTTATTATGGGATTGGCATCCTAACCTAATGGTTATGCTAAAAATAAGGGAAGAATTACTAAGGGGGATACTAATCTATTTAAGCTACTACCTATTACTAAAGGGTTGTGATTTGAACCTAACCTAAGGTGGGATTCTAATGACTAATGTTCTAAGACCTATGTTAGTAAATGTTAGATTAACCTAAGTTCTATTTTGAATCTAATCTAAACTAAAGGGGACCTGAAGGGGTCACATGCCTTGAGGGAAATGGTTCCAAAGAAATTTAAGAAAGGATATAAGGTTTTAAATGTTAAGGTACTTCCAGATTTGGTAAGGGGATAGTAGACTTGGAGGAGGCCTACGTGGAAATTCCACTAATAGATGGAATTGTATTTTGTGTTGATTTGGCATTCACTAATTTTAAGTGGTGGTGGAAAGTAAATATAGGTGGAAATTTTGGATTAACAGACATTATTGGCATTTATGAGCCTCGATCTTCACGTGTAAACCGTCTTGGAAACATAGGAGGTGCGTTTGTAGAAGGTCATTTGGTTTTTCTTGCATGGAAAATTTTTCTCTGTATGGAGCGAACTGGTTCTTTCAACCAGCATTTTTACCTTCAGTTCAAAGCTATATTTGGTTTTTACTATCTATTTTTGATTGAGGGAAAGTATATGAAGCTTGGAAGGAAAATATGTTTCATTTCTGATTTTTCATGTAGGAGAAAAAGAATTGGAAGTATCCTTCGAGTTGGTGGAATCGTTACCAGGAATGATAGGCTCTAACTATTAAAATTATTGTTTTCTTCTAAATGATTCATTAGAAAAACTCTGCTCTCCTGAGATTCTTATTTTCTTGTCTGTCTAGTTATTTTTCTTGCTGGGTTTTATAGATCCTTGTGTGTTTGATTTTAATCCATGGAAAATTATTATTGTTTGGAAATTACCTCTCTATGTGAGTTTTAGGACAACATGAAAGTAAAAATGATATGGGAAACTTGATTTGTATCTATATTTTTACTATCTTAATCTGGTATTCAAAGTCTTTAGCTTTGAACTAACTGTCATGGAAATACATGCATATTAACTCGGAGAAAATTTAGTTTTGTTTTATATTCTTCTGGGTTGCATTATTTGGATGCAAACTCAAGTTGGAGGTTTGTGTTTTGACTATGTTTGTGTTGAAACTTCATTTGAATGGAACCACTATTTTGGATACTTATGTAATATTGAACTATTTCTTGGAGTTTGTATTTTTATCACTGTTCTCACATCATTGATTTGGGAAGTTATGAATGAATGAATGTGAACTTAGGTTTTGACTCTATACTTTCATTTAACATGGGTGTGTTATGGATATTCATTTGGGTCATTTCTCTTGAACTTTTCCTGGTTTTTCATATTGGGTTATTATTTAGTAACACTAAATTATAGTTCCTTATTGGAGTGAGTACTCACCCGGGAATGGTGTGGTAACTTGTTTGAGTCATTTTATTCTCTTTGTTGAGCTTTGGAATTTAGAAATAACTTAAGTAATGTGGAACTTCTGTCATGTTCTGAATGTATTGACTTCGTGAGATGGAATGAGCGTGGGAGTTGGGGAAAGTGATCTCTTCCCACTGTTTGGAAGAAACCCGCGTTTTGGGTTGACTTTATAAAATCATACTAAAGAACCATTGTTTTAATTTCATGCTTGTGAAGTTCTATTTTTCTATTTCATTCTTGTTGCTTGGGGATTTAAGAACAAGATAGCTTCTATACTGGACATTGTGGGTTCTATCTCTCCCACTCTTCTGTTTATTTTAATGAAATCAGGGTCTTTTGAAAGATTGTGATATTACCTTGGACACTGAAATAGTTAGGAAGAATTCCTTCTCTGTTTAGTTGTATTAAGTTTTATTCTTGGATTCGAATTGATTTCTTTTGCATTTAATTGGTAATTCTTTGCGAGACTTCCATTTTGGGTTCGCGGGTAATTCTGAACCTTACTATTTATGTTTTTAGGATGAAATTATCGACTGAAACAGTGAATAAGACTTGATTTCCCTTTGTAAAGGAAAATATGTATTTTCTTATTCTTTTTAGATCTTTTATTTATATATCGTTCAGGGTTTGTAGTATGTTGTTATCCTGAACCGGTTTGAAATTGGAACTCTTGTTCAGTTTAACAAAATGATCTACCATTGGTTTTTTAATTATTATGTTACTTCTTTTCTGCCTTGGATAGATTCAATGTTCTAACTTATCTTTACTCAAAACCATTTCGAGATAGTGATTTATTGAGACCTTTTGGTCTACCTTGTCTAACCATGAATTAGCCAAGGAGGTTCGGTTGATAAGGTAAATTGTACTTAAGGGTTTGAATGTTTTTGTTTAGTCTTGCCTAGTTTATATGGATCAATGTAGGTTTGAAACTTGTACTCCTTATCCTTGGTGAAGAATATGAGTGGAGAATAACTCCTCTTTGGAGTTGTTTTTTTTTAGATCATTGTTGTTGTTATTTGGTTGAAACTTCTAACATAAAGAGTTGGATTTAGTTTTATAGCTGGAGTGTTCTAGTTTTCCTTACCTTACTGTTTGGTTATGGAGTTCTGTTTGATGTATATTCTAATGTTGAATGTACAATATGGTTATCCCATAAAGGAACATGTAACTCTTGTTATTATCTGGTCTATTTTTCTTATGTTATAAGTTCGGGCATGGTTTATAATGGTTCTTGTTTAGGATATAGAGGGATCACCCTTGAAGGAGCCATGTTGTTTGCATTTATTTTGTCTCTTAGAAAAGATAAATGTGGTATTCTATTAGGATAGAATTAAGAAATAATGGATGGTAGGATTTTTGTTGTTACAAGCCATTGATAGAAATAATAGAACTTATGATTTTACGCAGATATTAATTATTATATTCTACTCTTCTTATAAATATGATCTAAGTTTATTAATGTGCTTATTTTATTTTATCATTTATGCTAATTTATGATGATTTAATGTCTCATTAAAGTAGTGTTGCTTTAATGAGACAATTAGTGGAATGCACTTTGTTTTAATGATTAGTGTTTATCATGCTCAGTTCATTGAACTGACCCGTGCTAGCTATTTTTGCAGATGGATGACTTAAGTGGTAATAGAGGGAAAAAACTTATATGATGCATTGGTTGATATATGCATAATTCTTAGTAAAGAATTCTAATTCATTCTTTTGTTGAATTGTAAATGAAAGTTGTATACTTTATTGTATAAAGGTTGTTGATATGGAGTATGCCTTAAGAGCATAGTCTTGTTAAATTTACAAGTTGTAATGATGAATTGCGAGTTGTGTTTTATTTGCATGACTTGAGAAAATTATCTCGTACTTTTATAAAGAAGATGAAAGTTCCATCATGTTGATGTTCTTTATATCATGTTATGCTTATCTTGTTATCTTTGATAAAATGGATAATGGGAATTAGTTCAATTTCCCTATAAAGTAGTAACTTGTTGAGTTGCATAATATGATGTGTTTATCTAAAACAATTTAACATAATAAAGTGATGCATAATGAACATGCATTAATAAATATGGACATTGGAAATGATATATCCACATAATTAAACATTTAGAGAAAGATTCTTTATCTCTCTTAATTGAATATAAACCAAAAAGGTTTGGAAGTATGATTACTATTTACTAGACTTCATTTAGTATGAAGTCTACTTTAAATAAGTTATATGTGGTTGTTAAACCTTCCTGAAAGTTAAAGAACACTTAAATGAAACTTTTACAACATTGTCCTATTTGGTTAATTGACGGTTTAATTGAGAAAGTGAACAATAAAAGCAACCATAATTTTAATGAATTTCTTCATGGACTAAATGAAGAAAATTTAGGAAAGAGCATATTGAGTGTTGGATTATGATTTAGTAGGGTTTCTACAATCAAGAAATAATCCAAAATAACAACATATTAAAAATCTCGTTAGGGTATGTACATCTCAATGAGGTAGTTTCTGTAGGATGTTGGCACACGCCAACTACAGGGCTATACTTTCAAGAAGGCTTGGATCTTCTTAAGAATACAACATTGTAGTTCACATGTGGCATCACCCTTCTGCATTGATCATCTAGATATACACACAATAGGAACTTAGACTTGAACTTAGCTTCTCTCTAGGTCAGGATAGGAGCATATTTAGGATACGAATTAGCTTCCAATGGCTCAGGGTACGTTGGCACATCCGGTTGACTTAGGTCAACCGAGTATGCCCTTTTACCCTAATCCATTATGAGCATCTTCCTATAACGGGTCATGTTTCTATCTAGGGCTAGGGTTAAACCTGGAACAAGTGGAATAACGGTAGTCAATAAAGACCAATCATGTTAATAGAGGAGTGAGGTGAAGGACGTATTCCAATATGACGAGTATTTCATCTAGGAATAGGGACATACATAGTATGTGGTAAATCTTTGGCCAAAGTATCGCAAGTTACTAGTTACGTTGTCCTATGTCACCAAGTTTAAAACAACATGATATCAGATGAATATTGTTAACAGATATTCAGATATGTTCTTTAAACAGATCACTCAGTACCCGTTGTAGGGTAGTAAGACCATGTATACGAAGTATACTATATGTATTCAATACATAAGATAACATAAAAATATCGGTAGCTTACTGAGTTATTGAATGAATAGATCGGTTAAAAAATTCCCTTATTTCTAAAGTCTTAAAATGGGAATGTTATAGGAAATCCATTCCCAGGTGGAGATGTTAAGATAGTGAACCAATGTAAAAAATACATGTACAGAGGATTGTCAGGTCTCCATCCAGAGGGAGTGTGAGAAGTTGTGGTCGAGCTCCAAACCATGATGTTGTGGGAAAGCAGGTGATAAGGTCCAATTCACCAAGATAACGCATTCCGATTTGAGTGAGGCATGTTCTTATGCATGACTGAGTCATTAGTAAGTTGTCATGTTAGAGTCAAAGGTGGGAGCATGCTCATAAAATTGATCCTGATTATTTTGGCTAAGAAATAGTAAGCCATACATGGCACATAGGTAAGATACTTGGTCAAATTCAGAGATGATCTTTTTGTAATTTTGCATGTAGAAGGAGGCATCTCTTTAGTGATATTTCATGGTGAGTCGGGACACTGCAATGGAGTTCAGAAAAAGCATGAAGATATCAAAGTGAACAGTGGCTCGTGAATTTCATCTGAGCTCACTACAAAGATGCTATGGTGAGTTCATGGATGATACAAGCAGAGTTTGATCAATCATAGGTTTCAATACAAAGCCAAGAATCTTGATTTGATGAGGAATCTTGAGTTTAGGTTTCTTGAAGTAGTGGCACACATAAATTAGAAGAGCTTAGAAATAGGGAGTGTGGGTGCAGGCGTTAACTCGTGGCAAGGTGATGAGCTCAGCGCATGAGATGCACAGAAATTTTAACTCAATGCACATAGATAAAAGAAAGGCATGTAATGGGAAGAGAGAAAGAGCCAATCTGGCTTAACTTGGCAGAAAGGAAACACACAAAGTTTTTGTGCATTATGAAGATGAGAGAGTTACTCAATGAGGTGTATTTGTCAGGAATGTAGAGGAACTCAAATGAGAATGTCGAAGGAAAAATCAAGTTGAAAAAATAAATCTCGATGTCATATTCCATGAACGATGGGCTCATGAATGGAATTTCGGTGATGGAAAGCTGATGGCATAGAGCTCATGGTAAGCATGAGGTGATTTGTGTGAGTTATGCATAAGTTGACATATGTTCACGTCATGAAATAAGTTCGGGAGAGAGCTCGAAAAGGAATTAACAAGGAAAGACTCGACGGACTCAACACCAAGCTAGGGATAACAGGATTCGTGAGGAGTTTGTTAGTGAACCTGTAAGTTGAACCATGCACATAGTGATTCAACATGGAGCTCATGGAAAACATGATATAGAGATGAGTTTGGCATCATGAAGTGAGTTAGATAGAGAGAGAAATTCTTGGTGAGTTCACAAAACTCACCAATCTTTGGAAAGGATCTAAACCTGAGCAAGTTAAGGCCAATACAAAGTGAGCATGGTTGCGGTGAAGGATGGAGGAGCTTGACACCAACTCATTGAGTTGGTTCAGTGAGCCAACCACCCAATTGGGTTATTTTTTGACTTATTTTCATGGACCCCCCTCTCTTCAAATGGAAGCCGGTCTTTGGGGGGTCCCACTCATTATTCATTAAATTAATTTTTTAAATATTAATTTTAAATTAAATTAATATTTTTATTTAAATATTTTAATAATGATATATATTGTTATTATCAAAATAATTTTTTTTAATATTCCTTTAATAAAATAGGGGGATTAAGTCAAACTAGTCATTAATGACACATGATGAAAGGATAATTAGTTCAACTAAATTTGTAATAAATGAGTCATCATGTACCTTCAATTTAGGAAGGAATTTATGAATTTTCCTCTTCTCTCTCACAAAATTCTTCTATAAATGTAAGTTGGAAGCTCATTCTAATAGGTTAGACATGTTAGACAGTTAGACATTTTCCACATTTTTCAAAGAATCCTCCTTCCATAAGTTGTTCTTGTATGTCGAGGGAACTTTCAAGCCTCTTTTCAAGACTGTAATGGAAACCATTTCCTTTTCTGAATGTAATGATGCATAGTGCACATTGTTGAAGTAATAAAAGTGTGTGTTTTGTTACTACTCTTGGTCTTTTCATCCTTTTATACTTCTTACTCGCTTTTTCATGCTTACAGGTACACTATGCAAGTTCAAGTTTCTATTACAGGTTCTAGGATTTTTTTGCTTATCAAGTGGTGGAGTATTGTATGTAGTTGAGTTGTGGTGCTTGTTCACCCTTCTCAAGTTCTTCCTTATTCATTGGAATAATGATAGATTTTTTTGTCTCATTGAGTTTAACAAAGGGAATGCATGCTTCCTAGTTTGTGGTATTATTTTACCCTCTCTAAGTTTTAGTAGTGGAAGTGGACTTTTGGTGCACAACACCCTCTTCAAATCAACCCTTCCTGAGTCTAGGAACACCCTTTATTTGGTGCATCACCATCCCTAGTATAGTTTCATTTCTTGAAAATTTCTCTCCCTAAAACCCATGAAAATGTTATCATAGGTCTAGATAACTATTTTATTACACTAGGAGTAGTATATAGCACTTAGTTTAGGAAGAGGAATCCCTCCTTCTCTGGAGGTTCACCTCGAGCCTAAGTCCCACAACTTAAGAGGTGATCCCATGTTACCCAGTCACACTTAATGTCCTATTCACATTCTAGCCATTCAGAGGGTGCAATGATTTGGCAATAACATGAGGTAATGTATAAATTTATAATATTGAAATACTATGAGTTTTAATTGATGTACATCAAGGTTTCGGGTCTTGGTTGCAGTAAAAAAGTGCAAAGTGTGCCCTATCTATGTTGATTGGTTTTTGGGGAATCCTTCAGTAAATTTGACATTGTAGGAGCTACAGGGAGAGTAAGGACTCCATTTAAGTTTTTTTGTGAATCAAGTTCAAATATATTTCCATTGATATATCAGACTTAAATATTGGAAAAGGTATGTAAAAGTTATGATATGTTCTTTGAGGATGAAGTTTAAAGGATGCTCATTCTATTAGGGTACAGATGGCTACAGAAGGTAAAGTGATGAAATTGATTTATTCATGGTTTGTGAAGGTTTTTGAGGGCTTGGGAATAATTTCTAAGTATGTTACATTATTTGGTTCATTGTGGAAGTGATTTTTTGTATGTTGGAGCAAGTTGGGCTAAGTGTCAATTATGGAGTCCAAGCAGAGATAAAAAGTAGTTTTCAAAGATGGGATTAGTTGAAGGTATTCCACTTAGATTTGGAAGGATTTATTATATGTTCTAGAAAGGTTATTTAGATATTGTTCCAATTCAGTATCTAGTATCTCATAATTATGTGTTTTGATTAGTCATTTAGGTAAATTTTCAAGAAGTTTGTAGTTACCATTTTTTGATAGGTTGGTTCTTATTGAAAGATGAAGTTGTTTGATGTATGAAATGGTTGATTTGAAGTTTTCTATAACTTCTAAAGTGAATAGGGGTGAATTTTTAATCTATTGAATACATTTAGAGGTCTTTAGTTGAGTTTACAAAAAACGTTTTTGGGAAACTTATCTTGGTGAAGACAACAATGGTTGTGGTTTGAGCAGGTGATTGTTTCATGAGATATAAATTGTTTAAGATTTTTCTACCGGTCTTTCCATTTCCATAGAGTGGTCAAATTTGATACTTTATTTCGTAGTGATTTGTCTTGAGGCTCAAAGGCAGATTCAAATTGGTGGAAACAACTGTTTGGTCAAGGTAACGAGCCAGTGGGTCTATTTAACAAAATAAATTTACTTTTCCATGATAATTGTGACCATGTATGATGTTTAAATGTTATTTTAAACATGTGTGGTGATTTCTAAATCTTGGATAAAAATAGTATTTGGATTAGGAAATTTTTATCATTCTAATGTAAGGGTTTTGAGGATTTTTTGTGCATGAAATATGGTTTTTGGCTAGGCCTACCTACATGGGTCATATGTGACCATTTTAATGAATTTTAAGGGATATTTTATGATTCATTGTTCATGAAAAAGGTTTAATACCGACCTATGGTGATTTTGAAGGAAGAAAATCATATTTAAGTGATTGTTTGGTTCATTTTTGAACTAGTGCTCTTGGAGGGAAAAGTGTGACCTAGAGGAGAGTAATTTACAGGTATGTGGGCATGATTTTAAGGATAGGGAAGATCATGATAGGTTTAAAAATATTATATAGCATGTTTTCATGTGTTTAGAGCCATGACCAGTTGAAGAAGAAGAAAATTGTGCAAGATTGAAGACCTAGGGTTTGGACAAGGGTTTGTGAGATGAATAAGTGATCTCCATCAATTGTGGAAGTAGAAACATTAGACATAAAAAATATTCAATATGCTGATTTTGTGCTTATTCTTCCTAGGGGGTTGTATCCTCCTTTTGGAGTTGGTTCTTCGCTAAATTAGGGGTTGATTCTCCTTGTAGTGTTGGTGTTCTACAAAACTAGGCGCTGGTGCTCCTTGTGAAGTTGGTGCTTCACTAAATCTCTTTGCTTTATTTAATATAAGTATAAATTCAGTGGTTTTTCTTCCCCATGATGGTTTCCCACTTATATCTTGTGTCTATGTACATCTTCTCATGTGTTATGGTTGTTTGAATGTATTGTACACACTAAATAAGTAATGGTTGAATGTATGTGAGTGGTTTAATGGTTGCTATAATTAATGGCTAATGAATTATGAAATTTTTAGAACTGATTCACCCCCCTCTCATTCCATTGTGCTTCCAACACCAATGACATGGACTTTATTACCACGCACCATCAGTATTCACATTTTCATTACACATTAATACCTAATCTTAAAACATCATTCGGTGTATACCTCACCTCAAGTCCCCACTTACAAGTAATGGTGTCATGATTAGGAATAATGTGATTAATGCCTAAAATATTGGTAACAATGAAGTCTTTGCATTGTTCCTATAAATCTTCAAGGAGTAATAAGAACATACAGAATTCCATTTTGTCCACCACCTTACACCTTTTCACAAATCCTATCTTGGACATGGTGATACACTTTGAAGTAGGTAAGTAAGAATTTTGATTCTCTTCTATTATCCTAAGGGTTCTTCATACCAATTTTATCCCCATATATAATTAGGTATATCAGGAATAGGATATATTGAAAGATGCATCTATTTAGAGTGATAAGAGCTTGTATATGTCTGTTACACAATATATTACATGTTGCATGATCTATAAAAAAATGATTATTCCTGAAGGATCTACCTTTTGAGCCAAAATTTCATATAAAAATGACTACCTTCTTCTTTTAAAAAAAATCTTTATTCATTTTATATATCATTAAACTTGGGTTATACAAATGTGCTTCTTGTATATTTTAAGTCCTAATTGTGTTTCACAAAAAAGTTCAACCTCAATATTAAATAGAAAAATTGAATCCATAAGGAAATGAAAAATATTACATTGATTTCAACTCATTAGCTTGCTTACACTAAGAAATAAATTCGTAATATCTTATTTTAAACTATATCGAACCTATATCGAGTGACTTGTTTGAGATCACTCTTTATGTCATCAATTATAAAGCTTTCTTAAGATCCTTATGTGAAAAAAAATCCCTCATATATTGTTTGAGTGATATCCAACTAATAGCTAGTGACTTGTTTGAACTCACTCCATATATCATCAATTATCAATCTTATTTAAGATACATCCAAAAAAAATCCTTTAAAGCTTGTTTTGACTTATATCTAACTTATATGTAGTGACTTTTTTGAGATAACATTGTATGTCATAAATTATCAATTTTATTTAAACTACATCCAACACAAATCCCCTCATATATTTTTTTGAACTATACCAAACCCATATTGAGTTAATTTGTTTTAGTTCACTCTTTCCATGAACACTTAGTATATTTTTTATGCTAAATCTAACACGTAGTCCTTGTAACTTATTTTAGATATATCCCACATGTATGGAGTAAATTGTTTTAGTATACTCCTTACATTATCATCTTCTAAGATTTTTTAAGCCAAACCAATCAAAAAATTCATCATAGCTTATTTGAGCTATATCCCACTTGCATCAAGTACCTTGTTTGAGTGTACTCCATACATTGTCAGTCGCTAAGATTTTTTAAGCCATATCTACACCATATTCATTATAACATTTTTGAGCTATATCATATTTGTCTTGAGTGGCTTGTTTGAGCTATATCATATTTGGCCCGAGTGGCTTGTTTGATTTGACTCCTTATAGCCTTACTTGTTAACACTTATTTAAGCCAAAACAAGGATCATAATCTATACGTTCAGTTCTTCATTTAACCTTTCTTTGTTATCTCTATCTTTCAAACATGATGGATTCATTCAAAACATCATGCAATAGGTTATTAGAACAACTGACTAAGATGACAACACAAATGTCTCATAAAACTACCCAATTTGTGAATGATCACCCAAAAATACAATTTTACAACCTAATAAAGACATCACTCCATGAAAAATTAAATGTCATTTTACATCCCTCGGAAAGAATCTACTATTTTTCCTCAACTAAAAGAGGATAAATTGATAATATATCCAATTACAAAACCCTTTCTTGCAGGGAACCTACTTCATATTGGTATAAACCTAATACATATTGTGACTTTCATCACATTAATGGTCACCACACATATAGATGTGTATGATTTAAAAATTATGTCCAAGACTTAACTGATGAAGAAGCCATCTCTATAGAGCTTGATGAAAAATCTCTTGCAAATGAAAACACATCAACTGCCAAAAATTTCAACAAAGAGTTAAATACTGTCAAAACTCTTATACATGTTAAAATTCTAGGAGATCACAATGACAAAAGTCAAGTCTCTCTAACTCAAAACCAATCCATTTCTTCTTCAAAATTTGATCCATTAGTTCAAACAAACATTAAACATGTTTTGGACAAAAACACCCTTCCAACATCAAACAATAACTTGTCCTCACTTCAAGACTACCTTTCAACCCTTGATATAACTTGAGACACTACAAAAGAGGGTCCATCATCAAACAACATTGAGCTTTATTATATTCTTTCGCTATTGGATCCTATGCCTAACATCTATGTCATTGTTATCAAAACACAACCACAACAAGTTTGGACACTTGTGACAATACACCCTTTCTTGTTGATTATTCTTCCAACCGATCGATCTTGTAAGCATATCATCACTAATGATTCCCACCTATTAATACATCTACATGAATAAATTATATGAGTTAGGTATACCTAGGAATATCCTTACCCAACCTTTTCCATCTTTAATTGTGAATCTATCATCAAATCAATTAATTACCAGCTAAGAAGAAGCATCAAATAAAACTTTAAAATATATCTTGTAAAAACTTTTCCATACAAATGGAAGAAATTGGCACACAAAAATTTACCCTACTCATTTGGATTATAACACACATATATGAGCCACCCTATTCTCCTTGATTCGTGGTTTCAAATCCATTATACTTGTTGAGGTTGAACTCCCATCCTTAAGAATATCCCTTAATTACATAATCAATGAAGATGAATATTTAAAATCATGATTTAATGAACTTGGGATTCTCAATGAAAAATGAATTAATTCTCTCACTTATCCTTGAGTCCATTAAAACCATCAATAACATAGCTATCACAAAAAAGTAAAACCTAGATATTTTGAGGTTGGTGATCTTGTTCTCAAAGAAAATAAAAATAATACAAAAAGAGAGAAAAACAAGGGAAATTTGATCCTAACTAGTTAGGGCCCTATGTAATCATAACTAAATTTGGATTTGGATCCTATAAGTTGGCCATTGATGATGGTCAAGAAATTGATGAACCAATAAATGCACTTCATCTAAATAAATTTTATTCCTAAGGCGCTCTCTATCCTAGGAGAAACCTCTTGTACATTCCTTATGTCTTAACTATCTCCAAATAATTTAAATTTATTCATTTCATTGGCAGATCTCCCCATTACAAAAATCACATCTTCATATTCATCAACATGAGACAAGTGTTCATATAGATCCTATTAAGTCTTGTGAGTCTTATACTTCTTATAATTTCTCCCATTTTGGTTACTTTTTCCTATGGTCATGTCTAGAAGATACTGACGGTAATATATCCCTTCTAAATCAATTTTCTCTTTCACAAAAAATATCTATACTTCTTTAACTGATTTTTTTGACTGCCCATTTCAGCCTTCGATTCTAAACCCTCACATCCTACTAGTCGTGTGGGACTAAGACTTAGGAAAGACTATACTTCCTAAATAAAAAGCATTGTAATGAAAATAAATCAAGTAAATAGCTTATGAATAATTAACTATTACAACTTTCATCATTCACAGTATTTTGTGTTGAGCCTACACTTCTTACTAGTAGTGTGAGACTGGGAATGGAGGAAGGTACACTTACTTGTCTACATCTTGTTGTTGGTGATGAACCCATGCCTCTTACTAGTGGCATGGGGAAAATTGTAGAGAGTTATTCATAAATTAAAATTTCTAAAAATGTAATAAAAACCAAAAAAATATAAAATATATTAATACTCACCTTTGTCTTGTCTTCGGTGATGAACTCTTACCTCTTACTGGTGGCATGGGACAAGGCATACAGGATCACTACAAAAATATTAAACCTTATAAATCTGAAAGTGTTTACGATTATAAAAATTCCCAAGAATAGATTTATATTCCTAAGTGAAGATAGAACCATCCCTTCACCCAAATCTTACCATTCAGTAGGCCACATAACAATCTAAGTAGTGTATGTGACCTATAAAGTGAAAGTATTTTCAAAACTAGTTCAGTAACCTTATGAGGAATTGAGCCATAATTTCCCAAATGTACCATTATTAGTAATTGTATCTATATTCATTATATACATCCCATGTCCTTCTTGAATCTTGGTGATGAGTCCTCACATTTTATTATTTATGTGGATTAAAGAACCAAGTTGGAATTATTTTCATGATGTCATCACGAACATATCCTGCTAATGGAGAGAGAAATTTAATATTATTCAAAGCCTGAGTTACCACAATGGAAAATGTACATATGGATGATACCTTGGCTTATCACCTCTCCTAATAAGTTTACTATCTACTATATTACCCATCTTAAAAATCCAAAAAACAATAAAAAAATCTCAATAATCCCAAAAAATCAGAAAAATCTCACAAATCCAAAAATTATTGGAAAACTCTCAATAATATAAAAAACAATTGTAAAAATCTTTAAAATCCCAAAAATAATCAGAAAATTTAGTTAAATATTAAAAATCCAAAAAAAATTCAAACATTTTAAAATTTTGAAAAACATTCAAAAAAATCTCAAAAATTCAAACAGACATTAGAAAAATCTTATAAATCCCAAAAAACATTTGAATAATCAAAAAAAATCCTAAACATGTTAATGAAATCAACACATTTCATACTTTAAACTTGTTTCCCTAATAAACGTTCTAACCACTTTTTGACTTCAAGACCCAAATCATTTCTCCCTTGCGTGAATCCTTACTTGGGGAAATTTTTGGCTCTCATTGATTCCTTGTTTGAGAATGATGACCCAATCCATTCTGAATCATTGTATCCCTACTTGTGGGCATATTTACTTAGTCATCATTGTGGAACAATTTAGGTACATGTTTGAAATTTCTTGTGTTTCATTATTAGTTACAAGTTTCTTATTTGTTATCATGTATCTTGATATATATATATATATAATATATATATATAAAACAGGGGAATCTTAATATTATGTATCCTAGTATTCCCTCTAATATTCTTATGTTGTATATAACTACTTCTCTTATATGACTGCATATCATATATGGGTGTTATATCCTTATAGACATTAAATCATGCACTTTGGCTAATTATTTAGTCTCGGTTACATACTACTAATCATATGATTCCTAAGTACAAAAATTAATAATTAAACCATGTCTTTGGACAATTTACTTTGCTTTATGCTTCTACTTTTAGTGTTTCTCTTGTACTTAAGTTATATTTTCACCTTTCATGATTTATCATTCTGGACTGGAGCACCAAGCCAAGATAGTAGCGCCAGGTTCTCCTATCCCCACTGGGTTCTCCTATCCTCTCTTTACTTACTTACACTATTTGGGTCCTTCCTAGCTAATTGAGAAATTTATCTTTGTGGTAGTCAGCCTTTTTGGGGTTAATTATGATATTCAAACAAGGGAATCATATAAATATAAATTTATGTGATCATAACGAGGGGCCAAGAAGTAAGCATTAGCTATCACCACCTAAGGTTACATCCATCAAGGCATCTAATAGCTTCATTACATCCATCTAGCAGCATCACAAGCAACAAAGGCTAGTTTTATGCATACACTTCATAGGAGGATATTCTATTCTATTCCATGCACACATTACTTACATCCTCTATATAGGTATTTCTCACTACTCACAAAGTGTGTCTTGCACAAGAGAATCTAGGTCACAATTCCACACACACACACACATAGAACTATATTGGGTCTGAGATGTAGTGCAATGCTTAGTTAGTAAGTCCCCCATTGTGGCAGCTGAGGACAATCCCACCCCTTCATTTGCATATTTCTTTTTTATGGTTTGATGCTTTATATGGGGTTTTACAGGTGATTATTTATTCCAAGTTTTGTAGTGACATCACTAATCAGAAAACATCATTCACGTGGCAAAGAGAGATTACATGTGAATATCCTATGACACCTAAGAGGAGGTTCTCTAGTCATTTCTACAGACCAGGGTTCCCAGATCTCATACTAGGGCACCGTATGCACCCCCATCCTTCTCCAATAGCCCTACTCTGTCTAGATAGTCTATATCTACATTTTCTCAAGATCGTGTGTGACTATTTCCTCCTCCTATTCATCCAGTCTCCATTGCGACATAGTCTCATGACCTCAACAAATCAGCTAAGGTTATTCCAACCCTATCTTGCACTTAGGGTTCCATATTTTTATTACTTAGTTGTTTGGGTTAATTTATATATTTCAGTAATGCATTTATTTATTTATCCTATAACATTTATATTAGGAATTTATTTTACATATTTATCTTAATCATTTTAGTGAACCCCATTGATGATCAGTCATTTGGATCCTTATTTGGAACATCATCTTTTCTATCATGGCTCCTCAATTTACTCAAGTTTTTTGTCTAATTTACTTAAAATGCATCCCAATTGCGAGGATGTTCAGCAAAAATCCTTAGACACCATGTATCTTCCTAAAGATACCCTACCACATGAAATAAGTCCTATTTTCGATCGTCTAGTTGATGACCCTATTATTCGTGATCCTCCATCTACTCAGGCCATGTTAGACTCAATTCAAGATTTACATTATTTATTCCAAGATAAATTTTAGGATATGGAATCCATGATTACATCTCTCAAATCTGAAATCCAACATCTTAAGGATTCTTCCAAGGCTCATGTTTATTCTCCTTCTACATTTCATATATATTCTATGTCTACTACACGTGTTCATATCAGTGAGCCTTAAGTTTTACCATTACTAGATCCTCTCACCTTTGATCACAATACTAACAACATAACACTCTTACTAATCTCCTTAATCATCAATTGATCACTTTACCACCTACTCATTACTATCCTCCTTATCAGCTTCCAAAATATCAAGGTCATTTATATTGTAATTATCATTGAATCAATGGCCATAATGACAATGAATGTTATTCTTTACAATGATGAATCAAACATCTTGAGCATAAAGGGTTTATCTTATTCAATAAACAACATTCTATTGCATTCCCATCTCCAAATTCCACATCCACATGGAATCCTAAATCTACTCCTGCATCTAATGTACATCATATTGTCACTTCTGAGGTGCCTTCTTCAGCAAGTCAAGTGTTGCCTATCAAATCCACTCAACCTCCTTTTAATAATGGTCCTACTTCTCTTTCACTCAATATCTCTACAAAATTACCAAGAAAAATCTAAGAAACCTCCTTTAAAGCTCAGTTCAACCTTGTTGGCTATATTTTTTGCACAGCTAAAAACCTAGGTATTCATGAGATAAATCTCCCTCATTTACCAATGAGGCTCCCGTGTAATATTTTTATTAATATGTTTAGTATGAATCCTAATAAATATTTTTGGGGGTTTTAATTTAATCACAAAGCTCATGAGACATAGTTAATCAAATCTGTAGCAAGTAAGAAGTTGTTTATGAGGTGTTTTCAGAAGTGGGAAATATTGGATTTTAGGAAAGAAGAAAGGAAGATATTTAATTCAACCAATAGTTTACAGAGTTGGTCTCATACATATAGATTAAATAAACAAGTAGATATCACAATATTCAGAAGTAAAGGAAAAGAAAAACTTCTAATCTAAATCTCATATAACACAAATTTTATCTAAAGATAGACATAGAAGTAAGAAGCAAATGCACCGTGGACACAAAGTTCTCCATAAATATATCTTTATTCAATTCCTCATCTTTCAAAAAAATGACATCAAGGGTTGCAGTACAAAGTCTGGAACTCAAGAATTTTGATTAATAATTTTTGATCCTATAACCCATAGGTTCCTCCTATATTTATAGTGTATAGAGGGAAATTACAAACATGAAGTTTTTAATGAATTACCACATGTTGAATCTATGAAAAAGGGAAGAAGCTAGAAATATTCCTCCTATAATTCCTTTTTGCATGACATGCATGATTTATAACTGAAAATAGAACATTCTCTTTTGCATTTCTACCACATATTTCCAAGTAATTGACTTATTCCAGTAACTTGAAGTAAAAAAATTTAAACTAATCACTTAAGTTTTACAATTTAATTGATTACTCAATTAATTTGTCAGAGAAAATAAGAGAAAGAAGAATAAAGAGAAGAAATTAGAACAAAGTTACTGCAACACTCCCAATCTTTTTATTCTTCCATACTCTACATGTTAATCCAACCTGTATTACTCCTCTGCCTCATGAATGATCTAAATGATATCTATGCCTTGAATATGAGATTATTTTTCTTTTTAATATGTTAAATCCTTTCCTTTGATTCTCACCAATCTGGATCTGGATGTAGCTAACTGTAATTTTCTTACGGTTGTTTCCTCTGACCTGTCTTCTCCTCTAATCCTTGAATATTTTACAATTCTTCTCTAGTACATGCCTAAATAAAATGCTTGCCATAAACAATTCAAACAAAACTTATCACTTTTTATTTTTAATTTCATATGAGAAATTTTAAATTATGGAAAGCACTCTAGGTGAAGTAATATACAAGTAAATTCAATGAAGACTTCAACTGGAAGATTGGGATCACATGCACAAGCTCCTGAAAGGAAATTTCCATGCAATGGCTTCCACATGGACTACATTAGAAACAAGGGGATGAATGTTTTCTGTAATCCTTTACAATTATGAGAGTTGGATCTATTTCATCCTTCGATTTTGAAGATATATTCAATGTATCAGATATTGAATTTTTCTTTCTTCACCAATATGGGCATAAATGAAGTATTCCTGCAAATAATGTAGACAAGTATGTAGTCCATAGCATGAATATTTAATTTCTTCACCGAGATCTAATTATAAAGCATGCTGCCCTCTATTTTTAGACTTTGCTTTGCTTGCCAAACAAGCTGAAAATATTATTTTATTCACTTATGCACTCACATCAACATGCAGATAGCCAAAATAATAAAAAGGATGCTTTCCAGTAATTAATTTTTTAAAAAGTCCGCTTTTAGGAATTTAGCTATTCTAGAATGGGTCGTAATTTTTGGCTAGAAGTCATACTAAAAATAAGAGGTCAAAATAATGGGAATTGTTTACCCTGTCAGGCAGCTCCGAAATTCCCATTAGCGGCTTAAGTTATTTGTCTTTAATGATGGGAAAAAAACAACTTGCCAAGTAGGCATAAAATTTCCACCTTCTTGCCACTACCTAAATTCCCATTGGTAGCTTAAATTATTTGACTTTAATGATGGGAAAAAAAATCTACCAGGAAAGCATATAATTCCCACCTACCTGCTACTACCAAAATTCCCTTTCGAAACTTAAGACCATCCTTCCAAAAAGTTTGACTTGTATGAAATAGATATTATTTCTTAAAAAAGTGACTTGCATGGGTGAAATAAAACTTCCTTGATGGGGATTATTACCCTGTCAGGCAGCTCCAAAATTCCCACCTACCTGCCACTACCGAAATTCCCATTGGCAGCTTAAGTGATTTGAATTTAATGATGGGAAAAAATAACCTGGTAGGTAGGCATAAAATACCCACCTTTCTGCCACTACCAAAATTCACATTAACAGCTTAAGTGATTTGAATTTAATGATGCGAAAAAAACAACCAATCATGTAGGCATGAAATTCCCACCTGCCTGCCACTACCAAAATTCTCATTGGTAGCTTAAGTAACTTGAATTCCATCATGGGAGTGTTTCACCATTCAAGCACCACCAAAATTCCCACTATCACTTAAAAACCATCCTTCTAAAAAATGTGACTTGCATGGAAGAAAGCTTCTTTCCAAAAGTGTGACTTGTATGAAGAAATTACTCTTCCCAAAAAGTGCGACATTCATGACTTTTGCTTTTAAAGTCACGTGAAGACTCTGTCATCAACATTTTATTTCCATTTTTGGATTTACAGTGAAGAAAACACAAGAACAAAATAAAACTATCCATTTTTGGAAAGGGTCTAGGAAGATGTAGCAACAAAAACTTTTAAGTGCCATAAATTTTACTCTGTGGCTCCATTTTAGGTGTCGATTTCTCTAAAAGTGCATATTTTCTCAAACTCTACACCTTGATGGCAATGTTTTTCTTATTTTCATTAAATATATTTTTACACCTTTTTGGACCAAGCGGATTTTTACAATCTTCTGAAAGAATCCTGAGCTTTAATTACCTTTAGACATATTAGTAATTAAAAAAATAGATGGATTTTCAAAACCTCAGGCCTAAGAAAAGGTCTGACATGAAGAATGAATAGTGATGCATCCTATAATTCACCAATAAAAACCCAGATGCATTGACACATCACTCAACCTAGAATGAGTGCTCACTTGAAGCATGCAAAAGGTACCATGCACCTCTTTAGGGTTGCTATTGTAGGATGTTAGCATGAAGAAGACTTAAGGAATTCATATCCATGACTAATATATCATTCTACAGTGCATGTTCATATCTAGATCTAGAGAATATATACTTAAAAGATAACCATGATAAAATCAAGCACGCAACACTGAATATACATTAATAACCATGATAACACCTTGATTCAGTCCATAATCCCCATTATATTAAATTTAGTAATACACAGAATATTTTTTATAATAACAGTAGTATACACTCATGTGCATATTAGATTTGGTAGCAAAATCTCACTATAACCCAATTCTCACATCCTATCCCAATGCTACACAATTCAATACATATTTATAAGGGTGGGGACTTTCCCTTTACCACTTATCTAATCCCAAAATAGGTCACATGCTATTATTAGGCACACGCTGTTATAAAAAATATCCACACATGTAGGTGCGCTAACAATAGACTGAATTTAGTTAACTGACATTAGCAGATCTATTCTCGGCATGTATCCATGCAAAGTGCTTCATAGCTGATCCTCCAAAAATATCCAACGTGTGTCACACAAGTCTTTGACCAGTTTGTGTGCTCCACATGCTATCTCCAAAAATAGATCCTCATCATGAAAATGGCTAAGTCCCAAGCCTGTTTCTATTCTTTTGGTCACAATCCTTTCCTATACTTCTGCTCCTTTCAATGTGCTCTTCTCTCTTGTGTGAACCTTCTATATTTCCTTCACTAAGTGCCAAATTATAACTAACCAACATTACCCCACACTAATTGTGTTGCCACCCTGACAATGGTTGTCGTCCAAAATGAATCAAAGAATGTGAATAAAGAGATAGAAAGAATTTTAAGAATAAAAGAATGTATTTACCCTGTAACCTCCTCTACTTCAACTTGAAGAATAAATTTTGGATACTCTTATTTTCTCTCTACTTCTATATTCTTCCAAACATTGAGCATGGCCTCTACCTTCTCTAGAATATCCACTGTAATTGATTCTAACTCATCCTTTACAATTTCTCCTTTCTCATTCTGCAAAACCAACACAATGTTGGACATGGCATTATTCTCCCTTCTAACAAGTCCATCTTTTGCACCATGAGTTTCCCAAGCTCATCCATCCTTTCTTTGTGTGGTTCTTGAGCTTTTGTAAGGGCCTTGTGATTCTATTTTAGAAGTGCTAATCTTTCTACGTGGCCCAATATTTCATCTTTCATGGCCTTCGGGACCTCATTATCTTCCAAAATGGTCCTTGTCCTTATAACGGCTTCTGGAATTGTAAAAATATTCAGCACTTGATCCACCTTCTTTAGTTTCTCCTACAAACTCTAAATCAACCCCTCATATGATGTAGTCTTCCACATCATTGAAGCCTTTTCTTGCTCTACTTCTTGTGCTGGATCTTTTGGCACTGGCATACGTAGAGGTTCATCTTATAGCACTAAGTCCACTAATGTACTTACATAATGTATTTCCAAAGGAAATTTCTTAGGTACCTTTGGCTCTAAGTGTGGCCTAGCCTTCATGACATTATCCCCAATATCATTTTCCATGCTGATAAAAACAAATTTCTTCTTATGTGTCAAGTATTTTTCCTACTTTAAGTGCGCTATTTACTCATCCTTCATCTTGATCTCCTCCCTCAGTGCACTAATTGATGCAGCTTTATCCGTTTTCTCACCATGCCACTTCTGTCAAGAATTTTACCAAATCCTTGCTCACTTTTTCATCTAACATAATAGTAGGCTTTAATGTTATGTGCCTGGCCTGAGGTGTCTTCTTCAACCTCCTTCAAACACATGATTCTTCACATACATCAAAATCTGGTTCATCCATGTGCGTGTGCATCGATCATGACAGTTTCTTCCTTGTGCGCATAGTTTCCATATCTTCATCCATCAACTCCTAACCATATAACTCCTTTTGTTTCATTGTTCTTTGGAAACAGGCACAAACAATTTTACTTGTGTCCTTGACATAGCCCATGAATGGTGGAAGATATTCTCCACTTTTTATTTTTGATCTAGGTTGCTTAGGAACTTGGGCTTTAAGATTTAGAACTTGCACTATTTTGTCCTCAATAGTCTCAGTTGTTGTCTCATCTTCCTAATTTCCTCCTTCCTCTCCATCCTTCATATCTTCATCTTCTGTTTTATCCTTGTTCTTTGGAGGTATAGGGGAATTTGGTGCACTTTCCTTAGACTCTTCCACTTCCTTGTTCAACTTCAATTTCCTTCTTATTTTCTTAGTTGTATCCTTCTGTGGAGATATTCGAGGTGATATGCACACTATTTTTGGAGTAGACCCTAGGTTCCTTGTTCACCTAAACACTCTTTTGAAATGGCACTCTCTTTGGACTGCATTGAATTCCTCATCATCTCCTTCTTATGGCTAAGGTGGTGTAGTCACGTGCTCGACTTCTTGCTTATTTGGAGGTTTTATTTTTTCTCTGTACTCCAAACCACCACTATCTTCATACTCCTCTTCTTCATCATCTACTTGAATTTTTTCTGTGGGCTTAGGGTGTTCGAAACATTGTCCATTGTATGCCTACCTTTTGGTGGCCCTAGGAGTGCAAACTCATCCTCCACATACTTAGTGTTCTCCAACTTGGGTTTGAGTTATAGGTACACAAGTGCTACTCCAATGTCCCCAACTACCAAGATTATAGGCTTCATGCTTATAATATCTGAGATAAGCCACTCAATGTACACATTCCACACTGGATATACATATTCTTTTCTCAGAGTGTGGTATTTGCAATCTACCTTGTTTACATTGAAGGTTAGTCTATGTGCATCTGAAAACTGGTGAATTGATGCTTGGAAATACCTTACTGTGATGGCATATGGTAGTTTGTACCATGGGATCCAAGCCTCATCCTTCATCACAAATTACAGAATGCAAAAATGTTGGTAGACTACAAACTGAACTTGCCTTACCCACCATTGAAGGAAAATCCTTAGGTATGTGTCATTCTTCTTCAAATTCCATGCGGACTCTATCATACCACATCTCTGACCTCTACTTGAATTATCTACTCATTGATCCATCACACAAGTATTTTCCAAATATTTCTGCAAGTGACTTGTGTTCCGTGGGGTACTCCCAAATCTTCTCCTTTGGCCCATCAAACACCCCAATCTCCATAAAAACTAAGGATAATAACACAGTGCTAAAATTTTATTATTTCACCTATCCATGCTTCTTCAATGATTGTCTTTGCTATGTGATTTGCAATATTGTAGACCACCCCTTGATAAATCTTCTTTGCAACATGTAGCCACATTGTGTTTACCTACAACCATCTACCTTGGTCATTCAACTTTTTTATAAGATGTGTAGCTTCCTGCACTACTGGGTACTTTTTCAATTTTTCAATGTCCATATCACACCGACCTTTGGTATACCCTAGCTCCTTTCTTGTCTCTAGGATTGTGACATTATCAATTAAATCAATATCCAAATCCACTCATGAGGCCCTTAGTCTTATAATAGTTGAAATCAGGGCAAGGATGATTCTGACCCTCTATCTTGCGAAGTAGAAGAAGTCCTCATGGACTCTAATCATCAACCACTGATACAATGGTTTATAATTTCCAAAGTATGGAAGTTCATACAACTGGTAGGATCCATTCTTTTTTCAACAGTTTCTCACCAGCGTCATCGTATACTGACATATCTTCTGTTGTGTGCTTATTCATTTTTGTTCTCAGCAATGCACCGAGCTCCTTATTATCTGATGTTCGATGGTTGTAATCATTTATTTTACATTGATGGATGTGGGAATCTACGCACCTCACTTTGACTAGTATGCTCCTTTAGGCGTATAATGACTACAACCTTAGCAAGATCAACTAATAAACCTTCCTTACAGATGATGTGTCTTAACAGTATTCCAAATGGTGTAGAAAATATGCACTTCTTGATGTTTAAAGAGATACTCAATAGTCTACATATTTCAAAAATCGAGCACTAATTTTCACAATGATATTTAACTAATCCATACACTGTCCAATCATCCAAATAGACCTACAATAAGTTGTGAATAAATTCCTTGAATGCTTGAACAACTATGAGCAAAAATACAGAAGGTGCATTTTTTAGACCAAAAGGCATTACAGTATAGGAGAAGCTACCCCATTTAATAGTAAAATTAGTCTTTTCCTGATCTTCCTAGGCAATCTTAACCTGATGATACCCAATAGAACCCATCTGTAAATGAATAGATTTTGCACCATGCAATGCCTTTTAGTATTTCCTCAATGAATGGCGTAGGGAAGGGATCAGTCACACATGTAGCATTCAGCTCCCTGTAGTCCACACAGATCCTAATCCAACCATCCTTACTGATACTGATCACCATTGGACTAACCCATTCTGACTCATCAAGGGGCTTGATAATCCCATACTTCAACATTTTTTCAATCTCTTCTTTGACCTTTTCACGCAAGTTGGGGTTCATCTTGTAGGGTCTCTTTCTAACTAGGCACACACCCTCTTTAATATTTATCTTCATCTCCATTAATGATTCATGCATGCCTTTAAGTTCATGGTACCCCCTAGGGAATAATTTACGATAATCCCTTAGTAACTCTTTGATTTTTTCCACTTCAAATTCTGACCAAAAGTTTTCGATTATGACTTCCTTAGCCTCAACATCTGACCCAATATTCACCTTCTTTTTTTCATAGGTTCATGATAGGCAGGCGTGGTATTATCTGCATTATCCAACACCTCATGCCTACTTTTTGAATGATTTACATCCAAATTTTCTACGTCTTCATCATCCACTAAGTAGACCAGTTTTCCTTTTTCTTTCTTGAGGAAAGTGTGCTGAAGTAGTGTGGCATCATCTCTGTCTCTTTAACAAAACATGCTCCTAATTTTCCTTCATCCAATAACTCCTGAAGGATTTATTTTACCTTGGCACTATCTCCCATAGTTAAGAGCTTTATAACTCTTAATGCTTCTTTCATATGAGGTTTAGTAGAGAAGAAGTCAAATGTCTGGGCCATTCCAGTAATTAAATCCTACCAAATTTCTAGTCTCTCTATGGAGTTTTGTATATACATACGAAGCATGCACAGAACCTTGTAATGTGGAATAGAACTTGTGCACCCAGAGTGAGGGTGGTAAATCTTCATGACCCTCTATCCAGAGTCTCTCACACTTCTAAATGTGGTGCTAAACAAGTTGATTACCATGATAAGTGTATATTTGAGTAGGTGCATTGCTCCTAAAGAACCTATTAGCAAGAGAAATCCTAATTTCATTCCATCCTACAAGGTTATCCTTGTGGGCCACCCATGAGCGTGCTACTGTCCCACGTAGTGTATATGCTAGAATCTATCCATTTTTCCTCCATGGCATGTATGAATACCATAGGATCTCCTTCTCTAATGTAACAAGGTACTTAGTTGTTACCTATCCTCCTGACATAACGTAGTTTCTTCCCTTAGGAAATATTCTCTTGACTTTTCCCCCTACCAAATCATAAATGCTATGAACCTAATTATCACAAGCAACACTTGTAGTATCACTAATAGACTGTGCATCCTCCCACTGAAGGATTCCTTCTTTACATGGTTAAAGAAGTTTTAGATCCCGGATGGCACGTACATAAATCCTATTCAGGTCTTCTTCACTCAAGGGATCAACATAGTGCACAAATTTTCCATCTGTTAAAGGGATAATAACTTGTTCCTCCTTATTTTCAAAAATGATATAGCCCTTGTTGAACCAAAGATCAACATTATTTACATAGCACCAAAGGCACCCCAATAGAGCTAGCAAGCTATCTGACTCTTCCAGCGCTAAAACCTCAAAATCTCTAGTGAACTTGGATTCTTGTATGGTAATAGATGCATCTTTCAAAAATCTAAGGGGAGTGGCCTTAGTTTGATTAGCCATGAACAATACATTAGAGGATAGCTGCAATGGGGGGGGTCTTCCCATTGTACCCATGCATATAAAGTAAGGACCATTGACTTCCACACATGTATCAATAATTATATCTTTCAACATAGGGCACAAATTTTCCATCTGTTAAAGGGATAATAACTTGTTCCTCCTTATTTTCAAAAATGATATAGCACTTGTTGAACCAAAGATCAACATTATTTACATAGCACCAAAGGCACCCAAATAGAGCTAGCAAGCTATCTTAATCTTCCAGCGCTAAAACCTTGAAATCTCTAGTGAACTTGGCTTCTTGTATGGTAATAGATGCATCTTTCAAAAATCTAAGGGGAGTGGCCTTAGTTTGATTAGCCATGAACAATATATTAGAGGATGGGTGTAATGGGGGTCTCCCCATTTGTACACATGCATACAAGGTAAGAACATTGACTTCCACGCATGTATCAATCAATATATTACTCAATAGCCACCCATCCACAACAACATTCAAAGTGATTTCCTTGTCATAATCTAGGCTATGAGGGGGAAGATATCACATGTAGGATTCTTGCCATCCAGTCTCAAGTACTTGCATGCCCAAAGTGTTTCCCTTTAACCAATCCCCTAACAATGGAATGATATTTTCCTGGCGCAACATTTTACATACTTCCCTTAAGTCGTCTATATCACTTTAAACCATCTCTGATACTTTCATTTTACTCCATCTTCCGTGATTTCTCTTTTAAGTACTATATCTCACCCTGAAGATTCCTAAGAACTTCCATGGTTTCCTGATTAAACCTCCTTTCTGATGGGCAGGGGATCTGAGGGTACCAAGCTTGTAGAACCTCCTCCTTAGTAATGGTAAGCTTCTGCTGCAATGCTTCTCTGACACATGCCGCCTCAACATAGGTCATGATCTTAACTTGACAACTCCTCAGACTCTGCTTCCAACTTAGGCATCCATTGATTTTTCACAATAGCAAGATATATCCTAACCATTCCCGCACCTTTCCTTTTTCTTGTTTATGTGTGCTTAATAAGATGCTCATACAAGTCCTGTGCACTCCTCGTAGCTATGGTTCTTTCCACAAAAAGAACATGTAATATTATGAGGGTACATTCACACCTGTAGTGGCCAGGAGATCCGCATGTATAACATGTTCCCGTGAGGGAACTCTCTTCTTCCACTACCACGGCCTCATCCTCTGAAATCCAACACGGTATCCACAACCTCTGTCATGATTGCCTTCAAAATCACCCTTCATTTTGATCATAGCGCTGGCTTGATTGTGATCCCAATCTTGATGCTCATTCTTTCCCTTAGAGTTATCTAAAACTCCTATCCTATCGTACACCAATATCTATAGCATCATGGATCTGACCAATCAACTGGAAATAGCCTTCTGTGTCATGAGTCGTGGACCTGGCATATTTTACAGTAGCTTGAAATGTTCTTCCTTATCGCACTGTTGTAGTAATGGGTAGCAGATAGTGTCATGGTTTAAATGGCATATCTCACAATCCAACAAGAACATGAACATACTGATCTATGGAGGACAACTATCCTTTGTGTGACCTTCTACTTCAAAATATGTGCACCAAATCCCTGTGCGCATCTCATGTGCTGAATTTGCTGATAGTTTCTCCAACTACTTTTTCCATAGCTGTAATTTGTGCTTCTAAAAATGGGCTCACCCTAGTATGTATGCTTCCAATTACCTCAGCATGGGGGGGGGTGGAAGGCTGCTTCGAGTGACTTCATGCAGATCAATGTATGTCTTATGTGATAATGCCCTCCTAAAAGGGGTAATTAAGCTCCCAAATGAACCATTGTGCATGTTGGCTTGCGTGTATAATCATAAGAAAGCTTAGATAACAGTCATTTTAAAATAAGCATCATACTCTCAAACACTCTCAGTAGTGACCTTGCTTGATATCCTTGAGTGCACTTATACTCTTCTGCTCAAACTCAGAGATGTGAAACTCTTTAAGGAATGCATCTTTTAAAGTTGTATAGTCTACGCAAGTCTGATCAGGGTCAAAATTTCTGTACTAGATGTGTGCGCACCCTTATAGCATAGTAGCAAATTGGCTTTCCCTAACACTCAGAAGCCATGATTCCTTTTGCGCGCCACAATATTTCACACATATGCACATGTTTAAGTAACATCTTCTATGCCCCTATAGTATGAAAGATGAAGAGACATATCCATGTAAATATTTTGGGGTTGGTGCGGACCTTGCCTACCTAATCCAGAACCTCCTGTGTTTCCCCTACCTCTGGAAACCATCCAGATCTACCTGAGACTAGAGCTACCTATATCACCCTGATCCCCAAACTTGTAGCTAGGTGTCAGACTAGAAGATGTACTTCCCTGTGTCCCAATAGTAGAACTGAACTGTACCCTGATAGTCTGCAAAGCGTTACCACTTCCTAGACGTTAGTCCAGCAATCTACGTGCGCCTGATATTATGTGCTGATGATACACCCGAAAAGGTAATCCCATATAACAATGAAGCCATTTGCACTACCATCGTTGTGCCTCTTATAAGACTTTCTCCTACTCTCCCACTACTTGAATTAGCTTGTTTGACTACTTTTTGTACTAGATGCTGGAAAACCAAGTGCAAGGGAAATGTTTCCAAGTGGATTTAGATGTGCGCCCATGTAGCCCAGGTCGTCTCTACTGGCGCACTTCTACGTGAGGCTGAGGAGGGTTCCCTATCATGTTTTCCCAAATGGGGGAGTTCCTGAGGCTCATGGGTTCTATGTCTTCTACATGAAATTTAACTCCTTCCTGAACTATCTTTCTCCACAACACCATTTTCTCTGCAATCATCCCGCTACTTCTATACCTCCCTCTCACACACCTCATTATACTTAAGCTGCCTTTCCTCTCTCTGCCTTTCTTGTGCAATAGGTCTGCCATATCATCACCAAACCTACTCTTTCCTCCACGTGTGGTGGGGTTTAGTTAGCCATCACTTTACTCTCCAAATTCAAAGTTACCATCAGGATCTTAATCGCCAGTGGAATGCCTTGTAGGTAGGTTCCCCTTGGATATTGTAAAAACTAGAATTCAGCTACCTCTAGACACGAATAAGTGGAAATTGAGTACTCCAAGATATAACTATTCAAAACACCATGGAACCATGTATCCATAGGTCACTAGTCCAAATCAGATTAGCATCATAAAGGGCTTGAAATTATTCTTGCATCCAGACAAGTGCATGATACCTCTAATTCCACTTAGATGCATATGCAATCAGCCACTTGTATAATTCTATTGGAAATATAACGAAGAAGCTATCTCATATAAACTGTCATAAAGGTTCTGTTCCACCCACACATGTGTGTATTTAACTCAGATCTAGTGCTGAACCACCATGCAGTATTCTTCTTCCAAATCATGTATCCACTCCTCAACACTTGTTAAGGTCAACTGGTATAACTTCATCATGAACCATCCTGAAAACAACTGAAAAAGAGTTCCCAAAAAAATAACCAATGATGCAGCCTAGAATTCACCAATACAAGCCCAAGCTCGCTGGCATGTCACTTATCCTAGACTGATCACTCACCTAAAGCACACAAAGGTACCATCCTAGACTGATCAGTCACTTATCCTAGATAGATTTTCAAAACCTCGGGCCTAGGAAAAGGTTTGACATGAAGAATGAATAGTGATGCATCCTATAATTCACCAATACAAGCCTAGACTGCATTGGCACATCACTCAACCTAGAATGAGTGCTCACCTGAAGCATGCAAAAGGTACCATGCCCCTCTTTAGGGTTACTGTTGCAGGATGTTAACATGATGAAGACTTTAAGGAATTCAAATCTATAGACTATTATATCTTTCAAACATTACATAGTTCAAACCTAGATCTAGAAAATAACAACACTTAAAGGATAACCATAATGGAATCAATCATACAATATTGAATTATAACCATGATAACACCTTGTTTCAGTCCATAGTCTCCACTATATTAATTGTAGTAAATACACAGAAGCTTCATTACAATAACAGTAGTATATGCTCATGTGTGTAACAAATCTAGTAGCACAATCTCACTATACCCTAGTTCTCACACATATATCTATGCTCTCTCTACTACATAGTTTAATACATATTTATAAGGGTAGGGACTTTCCCTTCACCACTTATCTAATCCCAAAATAGGTTGCATGCTATTACTAGCCACACACCATTACAAAAATAGGATTACATGCAAGAATGTTAACAATAGATCTCTCTTTCTCAACTATCAGTTCACAATTCTATCTTTAGCCTGCATCCATGCAAAGTGCTTCGTAGCTGATTATCCAAAAATAGCCAATGCGTGTCGCAAAAGTCTCTAATCAGTTTGAGTGCTCCACACATTATTTCCAAAAATAGACCCTCATCATGAAAATGGCTAAGTCCCGAATCTGTCTCTATTCTATGTGCAGTTCTCTTTGATGCTTCCACGCCTTTGAATGTGCTCTACTCTCTTGCACAAACCTTCTATATTTCTTTCACTAAGTTCCAAATTCTGACTAACCAAAAAATATGCTATGGGAATTTCCGAAGAAAACAAACCGAAACACAGAAAAAATGAAATAAAACAAAACAAAAGAAACTGCGGGCAATTGCTCAAAAAATTTCTCCAATTGATCTACAAAAATTCTTCCCCCTAGATGAATTTTCGGTGGTGATAATGATGGGGTGAAGTGCTTTATATACCCTGAATCCTCCAATTTTAGCTCAATCTATTTTTAAAAGAACTTTATTTATTTAATAAATAAATAAATAAAACACTTTCAGACAAAGTCTGGTGAAGGTATTGAGTGAGTTTTGACATGTGGTTATTTGTCAAATTTGACTTTTATGACTCTTTGGGGATACCTTAGAGTAATGCAAACAATTGTAGGCAAAACAAACACAAAACGACCCTTTACTTTGAAAATAATGAATTTTTTAAAAAGGCGTAGTCCCAAATTTTAGGGTGAAATATCAAGGACACCAAGCTTAGCCTCCACTCAAATCTTCCACAACATTACCAAGTAAGCTAACACCATTCAATATTCCTCCCAATCCTACTCTACTTCTGCATCCAATCACTTTTTTCAAAGCAACTACTCCTTCTACTAATGGTCAGGACACATTTCAAACTCTGCCACCATCACATGGTCTTGATGTTGCTTCCACTTCTCCATGGCTGCTTAATCTCTAGTAGGTGACTTTTCTCACCTCTTACCTAATGATGCACTCTTGCGATTTATTTCACACTTGACTATTGAGGTCATCTTATACACATGAACCCCACACACTATACAGTAAACACTATGCATTATGTCTCTTTACACATTTTACATCATACATCTTACATTTACTATTCACACATCATACATACACATCATCTTCAATTCTATATATTACATTATAGACCTAATCTACATCATTTTTATATCGAACTTTACACACCTAAACATCATATAAATTACAAAACAAATCAATATGTGGCTAGGTGCTAGTCCTCCTCTTCGTCAGTGCGATCCCCTTCATCATTCTTGTCTGATTGATTTTTCTCCCCTTCTTCCTCTTCCAACTCCCGTTATCTACCAACATACAAATATATAATGATCAAAAATACTACAACTAGTTGAATTTAAAATATATGTCAACTTCACAACTATGTGTTGCAATAATGTACCTTATCGACACAAATCCAGTCTCATAATGTATACTGGCACTTTCGAGTCGTATAGCCTTACAAATGGACCTGATCACATTCACACATCCCAATGAGTCACCTTTTCTGTTAACCTAGTCATTTTGACATTCTCCTGGTAGGAAACTAAGTGTATTATGTGCCATATTTGGGGATACATCATACATTTTGTCTAGTATAATTTAGTGACAAACCATATAGGGTTGTCTTATCACTGAGGGGTCTTATAGATCATGGATTTGGGTGGATGTGTTAACACTATGTCACTCTACTTCTAGATTTTTTTTTCACCTCTGGCTCAGATCATGTTTGCAGTGTTATATGTAAGAGGATAAATCATCTACTCTTCCATACTCATCTTGATAGAGGCTAAGTGATTTTGGTACTATGAAATCATGGACACCCCTTCACTCATGGATTTAATTGATATACTCTTAGGCTGACATCATCATGGTTTTCCTAAAAAAAATCACCACTATGTCACATTTGGTGTGACTACATGGAAGTCACCATTGCCACGATAACACACGACACTATAGTTCAACTATCATCAATGGTGACTAAGCACATAAAGATTCACGTGCAATTTCATTCCGAACTACTGAGTCCTATGATAACCAAAAATTAATGACATTGCATATACATCCACTCACGCCTTAGGTAATGGAAGTCCTATCATTGACCCTAGCCTTCTGATTCCATCCAGGAACAACCTATTGCATGTCTTGGTTGTAGGTACTCTGGGGGATTACAATTACTTGAATGCTAACTTTGGCTTGTAGTAGGGCGTAAATCCATTGCTAGTTATCTTGGAAATCATTATATTTAAAAATAATCACTATGTGCATTCACTTTCCTTGGAGGGTAATTTATGGACATCATTTTGGTATCTAGAACCATTACACGCATCATGGGTACTTGGTTAACGGTAGGACGTTGACCACATTAGCTCCTGTGAGACTTGTGACTTGTTTCTTACTTCGTGCCAAGTCTTAATGTTTCATGACTGTATAAGATATTATTGAGATATCTCCTTCGAGAACATGATATTCTAGATACATTTAACCTTTCTAACATGCTAACACAGTGCCGCATGTGTAATCATTTTGTATCTTATAGGATTATTTCCCAATCATGGTCTATATTCTAGATGTATCAGAAACATAAGATTAGTCTTAACATTCTCCTCTGTATCGTGCACAAGACCCTTTGTCCCTTGCAATGCAAAAATAATTGAAATGATAGAGTAGCCATTCTCTTTAAGAAACGAACCTCATGTGTCTAAGAATGACGTCGTTGGGTGACGTATACAATGTTTACAACCATTTTTTATGAATCTACATTGTCTTAAAAATTAGTGAGTTCCATCTGACACATGTGAACCAATTAGCTGTACACTTTATTGTATACAAATATGTATGTTTTTTCACAAAAAAACATCTTTCTCCCATAAAGGGGGTTACATGTAGCCTTGATTTTTGTTTTGAGAATGTACCATCCCCCTGCATGTCAGGATATGAATTATTAGTACCATGGAGATTATTTTACACACTCTAACAGTGAAATCTTTCTTGTGTCCCCCAAAGTAAGGATGTACCATTATAGACCCTCTCATACATCACAATATCTTTAAGAATTAACATAGTTTCTAATTTTGCTCAAATTCAAAACTTAGATCCTTATTACATTGATTCCTTAAAAAAACTTCATAGTAATTAGGGATCAGTTACATAGTGAGTGGGTATTCACAATAAGACGAGATAAATCCATAAATAGCAGATGAAATCGGTATAAGTTAAGTCCTTAAACAAAAGTGAGGAAATGTAGTCTAGAAAATAAAAAGGGTAATGTTTGACCTTCCTCATGTAAAAATAGTGATTTTCAAACCTTATATCACCCAAATACCATGGAATATGTCTATGATAAAGATGCATCTCTTACGATTAATGTGAAGTAGTTAAAGGTTGGAGGATAAATCTAACTTTACTCCGTGATACTTCATTCGGCAGTGGCGTGAGGTCATTGCAATGGACTCACATGACATTTCGATAGGATAGTGTCTACACCCTCTTTTGTCATCTTGTGATCAAGTCCTACATGTTGCACTTTTTTGGTACATAATGTTGACATATATAGTGATTAACTAAAAAATGTAAATTCTGTGGATGTCGTAAGGTTATATCTAGGGTATTAATGTTAATCTAGTTAGGAAAACTAAAATTTTATAAATGAACTAAAGAAATATGTAAATACATCTAAATAAACTACTCTAATGTAAATAGGAACCCTAATGTGCAAGAGGAAGAAAGAAATTGAACTTAGAATAGACGACATTCACATAGGACGATAGTTTCGTAGGTTGTTGCAAATCTGGAACAAAGAATATAGAAGTGAGAAGAATACTCAGCAGGGCCCTACAAAGGGAATAGCTTGGTATCTAGTCTGAGATTGGACATGCACATGGGAGTGTACTGGGGCATCCCCGAGGTGCCCTGGTTTGTAAATCTGGGCACTCTGAATAGAACGTAAATGCTCTGAAATCTGAATCTTCATATGGTGGCACGACTTGGTCTCGAAACCCTCACTATTGAATACATCATATCTTTGTCACACTAGAGTTTTTCCAATAATCCAACTGGAGGATGTACATAGTGCAAATAACCAAGAGAAGGATCAAAACCCCTATAAAAAGAAAATAAAATATGAATGGGTCAGAACTGACCTCAGTTTCCACCAAACTAGTGGGCTTATTAACTGAGTGTTTCACTACATTTCAGACCCTGAATGTAGTTTTGGGGTGTTCTGTGTGCGTGTGTGCATGTTGTGCCCTAGGTGCTCTCATGTCAGTTGCACTTTGTGAAGTAGCAAACAATAACTAACTATAGAAATATAAGTATAATGTGTGCATGGAATAAAATGATAATCCCTCCCCCTATGAAGTGCGTGTGATGCAGATGCTCCTAGCTTGAATGCATGAATAGAGCTATGTAGATGCAAGTGATCTCTAATGTAGATGTAACCTAGATGGAGGTGATATGTAGTGATAAGATGCAATGACTTAGGTCCCTTATTATGGTCTTATAACTTTATATTTATAGGGATCTCAAGATTAATTTCATAATTAATTCCCAAAAAGGCTGACTGAGAAAGAAGATAAGGATGACCAACAACTAGAAGTCACCCAAAAATAATTTGAAGAGATTGTGCATAGATATCGGGGCACCCATGGAGGGACCAGGGAACCCTCGAGGATGCCCCAATACTAGGCTAGGGCACCCTGATTTCAAGGCTAGAATGTCAGAAAGATTCATCAGAATGGGCTAATAGGTATGTAGGAAATATGTGGAAAGATGAAATAAAAGATAAGAAAAAGATGGCCAAAAGACGTGGGATTAATTAGTACTTTATTACACTTGAGAACCTTCTAAATAGTAGTATAAGACCAAGATAAATATTGTCTAATGCATAATATTTGTGTCTACATTTTCCCCCACTTTATATTGGTGAGTGTGAAAACTTGGTAACATAAAGTAGATAGAGATGCGTACCTGATAACCATGTAGAGTGTAGAAGAAGATGTGTCCGATGGAACTAGAATCAAGTGTGGAATGACTAAAAAGAAAAATATGGGAGGAGTGTGGATTCTAAAGATGAAAAATGTGTAAAAGATGACGAAGTAGACCTAGGGTGGAACGAGTGTAGGGTGGAACGCATGATGTTGATGTTATGTGTGTAGTGTACCTACATGGTTAGTATGGAAAGTACCGTCATGATGTGTTGTTGTTGTTGTTGTTTTTGATGTTTTTGGTGCCCCGAATTTGACTGACGTATTTCTCATACGACCGGACCTGTAAGGAGAAAATGATCAAGTAGTCAAATATGTATGTATGTAAAAATGTTGTGTAAAAATACACAATATGTATAAAACGCTAGAAGTAGAAAGTGTGAAATAGAAAAATGGAACATGTGCACCTGATCCATGTCGAGAAAAAGGGTGTATAAGGATATCCTGTTAGTGTCATAGGTTTTTCGGGTGATCTCACACCATACTTGCTGAAGAAGTATAGGGAGGAAATGCTATCTGTGTCCTCCAACTCTAACTATGCTTCTGACTAAAATGTTTGAAAGATATATTTGTACTGTCCTGGTTTTTTGGGTGATCTGATATGCCACTGTATGGAGAAGTGTAGAGAGGAATACCCACTGTAACCCCTAAGCTCGTGTAACTGCTCCCGTAGAATTGCTGAAGGACACCATGTCCTATTAAGGCCATTGTGTATGGAGTTCGTAGACTAGTCTGAACTCACTCACTATATGTGTGAACCAAGGGAGGGTACACTGTAAATACATTGTGTTAGTATGTAAACCCTCAATGATGCCCCCCTCTTTAGGGGATCATGTGATGACCCTAGAAGGAGAATGGCCCCAAAAGAGGACCAACTGCACTCTAACCTATTGAAACTATTCCCTGCAAGGGGAAGGGAATACGCTTGGTAGATACCAAGGCGTGCACAAAACAAGGATGGATATCAAAGACAATGTTTTATGAATAACATGTATGTAAAGACAATGTTGTAATCTATGCTAAACAGTGTATAAGCTAAGATAGTGTACAAACTACCAAGCAAAGTAGTGTAAACACACAAGAAAACAAGGAGACCACACAAAGTGGGTTTTAAACATGGGACATCACTCACAATGTCACAAGACATGAAAGGCCATCATGGACATAGAAAAATAGTCAAGTGTGTAAACAAGAAAAGGGAAAAATCTGCATATAATGGAAAACAAAGAAGACAAGTGGAAACAAATAGGTACTCATGGAAACATGTAGTCCTACAAAAAAATTTCTACACATGGAACACCCATTAGCATTTCAGAGTGATAACCAATATGTCAAATCACGTATGAACAAGTAGTAAAAGATGTGAAATACAAAATGAAACAATAACATCTGTATGAATCAAATGTGGATGCCCCCAGAAACTAGGATAGTAAGGGTAGAAGGTGATCATTCGTGCTGCATGTAGATTCCTTTATCTGTAATCATAGTACAAAAAATCATAAATGTGAATGTGTGCATGATATTGATATATAGGAAAATAATCTAAAATGTGTAGTAGAATGAGCCCAACATGTAAAACACTAGTAAGCAAGAGTAAATGTTACCAATACAATGCAATATGGAGTGATAGGAGAAACATTCCCCCTAAGTGAATGGAATGTTTATGTAGTGAGGTTCATTGGTTTTTCCCCATCAGTAGTCAAGAATGAACCATAGAAACAAGAGTGTGTTATCGGGAAATGATCAATTAGTGTTAGTTGTATCTAGTGCACTATGATGAGTATGTGGATGGGATGGTGATGAAATTCGACATGGGGAGAATAGGTGTGTGAACCCTATATCCAAAACATGTATCAAAAATTTTTTTATTAGAGGAGTGATTATTTATCGCTAAGCGTATATGACAATAGGAGTGTATGGGAATGAGATATATGGAATGATGCACATGGATTCTATAGCCTAAGTGTATACCATGGCTCGTTAAATTGGCAAGTGATAATTCATCCCTAAGTGTATATCACTATAAGATGAATGGATGGGAATGTGGCATAGGAAAAGATGTGTGTTTGTATGCAATGGAAAGGTTTGCAAAGCTATGGGATGAGGTTAAATAACCTCAATCTTTACTAAACTCAACCATGCACATATGATTAGAGCTAAACAAGACACTATCTATGCGTATATAAATTTGAAACAAACATTCAAACCCTAGCATATATACTACTCTCTACTCCATGAAAGCTTGATGAAAATGAACCTAGATAGATTCTAAACAACAAAATTATGTATTGTTTACTCTCAAACATAGTGAAGAGATATCTCCAAGTTGGCTACATTTCCAAGCTTTAGATCTTCCCTTACTAACTATATTTGGAATGGATGGATGCAAGATGGGGGAGGTCTTAATAATGGAGTATGGCCAAGATCTAAATGTTATATAGCTTAAACCTATCACAAATGAGGTTTAATGCCAATATGTCCAAATGTGAGAGAGAAGGACTTGTGAGTGAAGTTGTAAGTTTGAAAGGGACGGGTGACCCTTATATTTATAGATTTCCAAATAAGACGGTGTTGAACTTTTGGTGTATGTGGGAATAAATCTCAAAAAGCACTTTTAGATTAGATTAGGATAAGCATGCTTTAGGCTTAGTTAAGATTTGTTTAGGATAGTTAAACTTGATTAGCAAGTGATTAGATACTCATTGAGAGTTGGGAGGGGTCTGGATAACCAATTGTGACTAATAGATAGCCTACGAAGCCAATAGAAGTGGTCTATAGAGAACTAGGGATGTTCTAAATGGTTGAAAGGAGGAATTTTTAGCTAATAAGAGAGATATTAGCCAAATAAGCTGATTATAGGAGGAATATGACTGAGAAGGTGTCATGAATGGGCATTCAAAAATGGAGCGAAGAAGGGTTGATTAACGAAGTGTCGTCAATTGGTTGAATTGGAGGAAATGCTAAGTGTAAGCATATTTTAGGTGTCTACAACATGGACCCTATATCCTAAGCGTATACCTTGACTTGGTTGGATAGAGGAGTGATGATTTAGTCCTAAGCATATATCACTATATGATGGTAGAAGAAGGTGATTATTTATCCTATAGCGTATGTCACTGCGAGATAGATGATAAGGAAGTATGAAGCGTAGATGAGTAGGGAATTGGGTAACAGAAGGTGGTGATTTTAGCACTAACCATAGACCACTATGTGATGAATTACTTGAGGGTGGTGATTTATCCTAAAGTGTATACCACTAATGGATGAGTAGGAGAATTGATGATCTAATAGGATAATATAATATGTGATGATAAGATGTAAGAGGATAATGTAGAATGGATGAGGAGAATGGTGATTTAACCTAAGGTGTATACCAATATGGTATGTGATGAGTGTGGGTGACGATATAGCCTATATCATTGGTCACTAGTTTAATGAATGTGGTATGATGAAATGTCACATGTAGGTAAGGTCCATTTGATTGGTAAACCCTCGGAAGTCAAGTATGGACTGAGGAACTAGAGTGTTTCATAGGGTGGTGACTGCAGTGTGTAGAAGACAACATAGTGCATATGACCAAGGTAGGTGAATGTGTGGTGTAGGAAATTCAATGTAGAGTATATAGTGGGTATGGAATGTAATGTAATATGTGAGAAGGTATAAATAGAATGTGTACTGATGATAGATGAAACTAGACCCAAGTATAAGGAAATATAGTGTAGCATGTAGAATAGGTGTATGAATGTAATGTGGGTGTGTAGTATGTATATGTATTGTGGAAGATACGATGATAGGTATATGTAGAATATGCGATGGTAAAATCTAAACTCATATACAACTTGACCTAGTGTAGATGTAGGATGAGGGGATGGAATGCAAAACTAGGCACATATACAATGATGACTAGTGTAGTGGATGCAATGAAGATATAATGTAGGATGATAGAAAGTAAATGTATATGTCTTGTGGTGCAACATGTGGGGTTCAATGTAATGGTAATCCCTTAACAATCTAGTGTGAAACTGAGGCACTAAGATATGTCATTGGGTAACGAGGGTGCTAGAATGGGTAAGAGGAACGCATATAAGTGAAGAGTAATGTAAAACATAGACGTGTAACTATGATAATATGAAGAAGGGGGGCTCTGGGGAATGGCGATGCCCCCCAAGTATTCTAGAAAGAGAAGTCACCTGATAACATCAAAGGATGAAGGTCCATCAACTGGTGGTGGGGATGATGAAACCACAAGATGATATTCGATTAATGGTGGTATGGGAGACAAACGTTGCATGGGTAAATAAATATGATATGCATGTGAGGGGTATACATAAGATGAATTTTGTGGCATAGTAAAGTGTGTAGGTGATGGAGATCAAGGCACTAGCCTGTGCGGAGGGGAGGATGGTCCATGTGTAATAAATAAAAGTGGTGATTAGTGGTGGGATGTGGTAATGGTCTTAGGAAATATGCCTATGGTAGTGTGTAGGAATAATAGAATGTATTGTGCACATAGGGGATGCTTGAGATGGTGGGGTAACAAGAGGATGGAGTGTTGGAGATGTCAAGGGAGCTATGTGAGAAAGAGGTGGAGGTGTAGGAGAATTGAAACTAACATGAGGGGATGCCTGGTGGTGAATGAGGGATTCCATCAATGGAGACAACTTGGTTGTCATAGATAAGATTAAATTGAAGAAAGGGAGGAGAAGAGTGAGAGGACCAACTATGATAGGTAACATAATGACACCTTAAGGCCCCTTAAAGACAAATTCAATTTGTTATGGAGGGTATCCATAGCCAATAGATGCTAAACGAGGAAAGGAACATGTACTAATATGAGATGATGGATCAAACTTAGTATTATTGATAGGGGTTGAGGTGATAAGGGCCCGTATGAAGAAATGGTCGGATGTGAATATAGTGTGATATTCAGTGTGAGAGAAAGAAATAATATATGGGGTTGTATCAGTGTTAGCGACTAAAAATTCAATTTCCCTACATTGGGAGGGGGTGTGGCATGGTATGCATGATTAGCAGAAGATTCTGTAGCCTTTTTGTCTTGTTGTTTGTATTTTTTTCACCTTTTTTTCCTTAGTGGGAGGAGGGCTAGTAGGTTTGGGGAATTTGAGTTGGTGATTATCAATTAGATCTTGAATAATTGTTAAAAGTTTCATTCAATGGTTAGTAGAGGTGACCTACATAATGATGGTAATCAAAATGGAAGTTTTCATTATAATTACATCCTTTGGGTCGTGATGGGTCTAACTCGATTCGTGGCAGAAGGTTAGGTGGGAAAGGATATAGAAGGGTTGATATCATTCAAGCTAGTAGCCTCTTCATGAGCCACATGCAAAAGTAAATCTAAATCACGTTGGCATTTAACAAGGTGATCGTTGATGGATTTAAGGTGAGATTCAGTAAAGTCCTCATGAGGTTGAGCCATGGGAAAAGGGGAAACTACACTGTAAAAAGTGCAATAAAGAAACTTCGGGTTCACCAAAATGATTAGTAAAAATGGAAAGCTCATAAATGGTCTAAGGGGATATCTAGGGTATTAATGTTAATCTAGTTAGGATGAATAAAATTTTGTAAATGAACTAAATCAGTATGAGAATAAATGTAAATAAACTATTCTAAGTGAAATCAAACCCTAATATTTCAAAGGAAGAAAGGAGATGACTTAGCTGATTGATGGTGACTATAGCAGGTTGTCATAGATCTAGAACTGTAACTTGGAAGTGTAGGAAAACACTCATAAGCCCTGCAAAGGGCAGATCTAGATTATCTGAGATGACACAAGTGCCTAGTATTTTACTAGAGCACCCTAGGGCACCCTGGTTTGCATTCTAGGCACTCAAAATAACGTAAATGCTTTGAATCTGAATCTTGTATGGTCGCTAAGTATCTTGAAATTATAAGGATTATTGTTAGGTATGTCACTTTAGAATGTAAATATATGACAGTTCCTCTCAAACATTTCATTTTCCTAAATCATTTTAGAAGGAATTTGTATTTTTTCTTTCCGCATTATTTTTTAAATTCTCTTGAATTTTCTGTTCTTGAGTTTCAAAACCACACCCATACCACCCTCCTTCACCAAGGCCTCATTTTGCTAATTTATCATTATTACCTTCCTCAACATCATTCAATTCCCACTTCCCCTACCCCTCCTTACCTTAACTCTACTGCCCCCACCACTACTACTTTTCAAAGGAAAATCAGAACTAAAAATCCACTTGACCCCCTCAATCATCCCTTCCCCTCTCCAAGAACCCTTCATAGCAGTAAAGAAATTGAGTTCGCTAAAAATATACTTCATATCAGCAATCCAACTAGTGCTTCTACTACAGAAGGGGAGGATGTCCTTCTCAATAGAATTGTCAAAATGGGAAAGGATATTAGGGCTTTGAAAGAAGATCTCAAGTAGGTATTCAAGAGAGAAGGAAAAAGGAAGATGCACAATGACCCTGAGAAGGATAATGACTAGATTATTGAAATTTACAAGAATCTTAACTCAGTGGATAACAAGATGGGAAATGTTAAAGGAAGGAATGCCTATACCATGCCTTTGTTTAAGGATATTAACAATTTTTCGGAGCAGCATGTCAAAAGTGTATGTGTGCTTAGTGACATTCCTATTGCCATTTGGGAGTCAGAACCAGTAAGGAACTTGACTCTCTCACAACTTGATAAGAAGGCTCCCACCCATGTCACTACCTTGGCACTTTTCACTTGTCTACAGAAGGTAAGGAAAAATATTAACAAAGTAGACAAGTGAAGACAACGGTCTTTATTACATGTTTTTTGTTTTGATGTTGTTAAGAGGCTATTTTCATGTTGCTTAGTTGTAGTTTTGTTTCTTTTTTGATCCTTTGGTATATTTCCTCAGATAACTATAGTTGAATATACATGTATATTTTGCATGTTGATCCAAACTTATTGTTTTAACTACATTATTTGGCTATGGGTCCTTCTTTATAAAGGGTATAGTCCCATAAAAACCATGGAATATTATTTTTTTTGTTTTATCTGGCTTCTAAGCTCGTTTTGTTAGATGGTATAGTCCTTTAAAAACTATTTACCCCTATAAAAAAAGTATCTTTGAATTCTTATTTTTTGTTGCGCTGGATTCATCGAATGAACTGGAGAATGTCCCGCAATACAAGGAGAAGTATTCAACCCTAGAAAAATAAAATATGCATATGAATTGGTCAGAATGACCTCAACCACAAAACTAGTGGACTTATTATTGAGTGTTGTGTTACATTATGGACTTTGATGTAGTTTTGGTGTGTGTGTGCATGTTATGCCCTAGGTTCTCTATTGTTAGTTGCACTTTGTGAAGTAGCAAGCAATAGTAGATATAAAAATGTAAGTAGCATGTGTGCATGGAATAGAATGGAATCCCTCCCCTATGCAGTCTGTGTGATGTAGATCTCCTAGCTTGAATGCATGACACTATGTGGATGCAATTGATGCAATGGATGTAGCCCTAAATGAGGTGATATTATTGATAAGATGCAATGACTTAAGAACCTTATTATGGTCTTATAACTTTATATTTATAGGGATCAAAAGCTTAATTTCATAATTAATCCTGATAAGGCCGACTGAGAAGAAGATAAGGATGACCAAAAGATAGAAGTAACCCAAAAATAAGTGGAATATGTTGTGCATAGATCGGGGTGCCTAGAGTGGGACCGGTGCGCTCCAGTATTGGATGGAGCGCCCTTATTTAGGGATAGAATTTGAGAAAGGTCATGAAATGGGTTCATAGGTATCAAGAAATACATGGGAAAGATGAAATAAAAGATAAGAAAAAGGTGGCCAAAAGGTTGGATTAATTATTACTTTATAGACTTGAGAACTTTTTAAATAGTAGTATAAGATTGGGTTAAATATTGTCTCATGTGAAATATTTGTGTCTACACATACATGCATCTTTACACATGTTTTTATACATATACATGCATATTTAACTACTTGATCATCTTGAATTTTTTAGGTCCCTCCATTTGGGAAGAAATAATTCAACACTAACAACGACATCAACACCAACTACAACATCACACACATCGATACTAATATACAGGTAAATCACACACATCTATATTTACACATCTGTTTCCACCCTAGGTTCATTTTCATCACTTTTTACATCTTTAGTCTCCACACTCCACTGTTTATTTCATTCCACACTTTTTCCAGTCCTTTGACATGCCTTTTACATCACTTTAAATTGTTTATTATATACACATCTCTATCTAATTTATGTTACTGAGCATTCTTCTCACCAACATAAAGTGGGGGAAAATATAGACACTAAATCATGCACTTTGGGTAACTATTTAGTCTTGGTTACATACTACTATTCATATGATTCCTAAGTATGAAATGTAATAATTAACCAATGTTTTTGGACACTTTTCTTTGATTTATGGTTCTATTTTCAGTCTTGCACTTGTAATTTCTTAGTCTATATTTTCACCTTTCGTCATTTATCATTCTGGAGTGGAGTGCCTAGCCAGAAAAGTAGTGCCAAGTGCTCATTTCCCCTCTGGGTGCTCCTGTCATCTCTTTACTTGCAATTTTTGGGTCCTTTCAATCTGTTTGAGTAATTTATCTTTGTGGTAGTTGGCATTTTCAAGGTTAATTATGAAATTCAAAGAAGGGAATCAAATAAATATAAAGTTATGTGATCATAATAAGAGACCAAGCAGTAAGCATTAACTATCACCACCTAAGGCTACATCCATCAAGGCATGTAATAACTCCATTGCATCCATATAGAACCATCACAAGGGAAAAAGGTTGGTTTTCTATATACACTTCATAGGAGGGGAGTATATTTTATTCCATTTACACATTACTTATATTGTACATCTAGTTATTACCTACTACTCACAAAGTGTGACATGCACAAAAGCACATAGGGCACAATTCCACACACACACAAAAAAAATTACAGTGGATCTGACATGTAGTTCAACACTTACTTAGTAATTCCACCATTGTGGAAGCTAAGGATATTCTAACCCTTTCATTTTCATCTTTCATTTTTTAGGTTTAATGCCTTGTCTAGGGTTTTATAGGTGATTCTTTATTACAGGTTTTACAGTGACATCAATGATCAGACAATGACATTCATTTGATAAAGAAATAATACATGTGAATATCCCGTGAAACCTTAGAGGAGGTTCTTTTATCATTTTGGTAGGGTTCTCATATCTCATACTAGGGCACCCTAGGTTCCCCCATCCTTCTCTAGGCGCCCCTGTCTGTCCAAACCGTTCGGATCTACATTTTCTCAAGCTCATATGTGATGGTTTCCTCCTCTTTTTTAGTAGATCTCCACTACAACATAGTTTTATGACCTTTATGAATTAGTTAAGGCTCTTCCAACCCTCTCTTACACTTAGGGTTTCACATTTTTATTGCTTAGTTACTTGGGTTAATTTCTATATTTCAGTACTACATTTATTTATTTAATTATTTACAGCTCTTATATCATTTAGATTGTGAATTTATTCTACATATTTAGCATAATAAATCCTCTTGATTTACTTTATCTATACTATCTTGCATTGTTTCACCATTTTCTTTACATTTTGAATGTGAAGAAACAGATAAGGGTGTGGGCTGAGGAGGAATACTTGTTGCGATGGTTGGTTTGAAGTTTGTGCGGGCATTCTATCTTATTGATCTGATGCTAACTGTGAGAGCTTCCTTTTGGCTAGGAGGAACTATCTGAAATAGAAAATAAGACCACAAAATAAGAGTTAAATAATATATGACAGTGGACTTCCTAGTGAGTGCTAGATTCAGAAAGTGTGATACTCCCTAGAGGGTTGTCAATTCACTGCTTAATACAACTTAATGTGAAAAATAATTTAAATAAACAAAGTCCTATTGTAGTTGATATGATTTAGGTATGTCATTCAAATACAATAAGAAAATATAATATAACAGGATAGGTTATGATCATATCTAGAGGTAGGGTAAGGGGTCAAAGTGCTGGAATAGGTCAGTTTCAAGTTCTGGGTCACTTAGGTTGCTTGGATAAAGATTCTTAGGTTTTGTTATTAATAAGATGGCCAAATAAAGAGACCTGTGTTGGTAGGGTTTGATCGATCATGGTTTAGGAAGAATCGATGATGGTTATGGGTAACTAGCATCAGTAGAGGTGCACTGATAAAAAATAAATAAGATTTGGTTGTAGGGTATGGGCTGAGGTTAGATAGAGATGATAGAGGGAATGACGAGGTATGTGGGAATCTAAGGAACACTCAGAGATGTGTAAAAGTCAGGTATAGGTGGTTTTATGGTGTGGGTGGAGGAATGGTTGAATTTATAGAAAGAGAAATAGTGTGGGAATGGGAATGCAAGTAGTAAATAAGAAAAAATATGAAAAAAACTTATAAACAAAATAGAGATGGAACGACATAGGTGATAAACACACTTACCGATATAGCGAGTCCAATGGTTGGGTGGTGATGGTGGCTGATCGATGGAATGGTGTTCAGTGTTGTGGCAGTGCTTCCCAGAATGCTACCTTGAGAGTGATATCTCTGGATTTGTCTTGATGCTAGCTATGGCTGTTTAGATGTACGAAAGATCTTTGTTCTTGCTTGCATGCATCTCTCCTCTTTGCTCCAAAATTAAAGAGTATGGAAAACCTCTCAAAAAAGGTCACTAAAGTGAATAAATGGTAACTGATGATGGTTTCAAGTTGACCGGCATTAGTTTAGGGATGACCAATGTCGGTTAAGGTGGGATTCCCTAGGTTTACTAAAAATGACAGATCTTCCATCATTTGGGCCAGGTCTGTCCATTTTTCACGGATCAAAATAGACGTTATCTTTTTTGAGCGGGAATGTGGTTGTAGGAATAATAGGCATTTATTTTTAGGTTTGAACTAAGTCAAGATTAGTTAGTTACGGTGAGTAGATAGATACTAAAAATAGGTTTATAATGAGGTGTCTAGGTGAGCTGGTGAGGTGAGGTGTCTAGGTGAGGTATAAATTGGGTTAGTTAAGATAATTAAATAATGAATAAAGTGAGAATGAGTATTAATTCAATTAAAGTGATTAAATTAATATTAATGTGTGATGTAAGGGTCATGGTTAGGTAAAAGTGTTTAAGTTAGTTGTTTGAAAGGGGACTATCATCACCAATCCGGTACTATGATAATTCTTCACCAGCAACTCCATGTGCTATGATTATTTACTAATGCACAGCCTTTAGTTTGGTGGATGTAATCTGGAAACAAAAAAACAAACATAACACAAGAATACCATCGACTATGATAAGACAGGATGATGACAAATCTGAAATATCAAAGTAAATTATACTATTAACATGAAATTGTTACAATCTCACCCATGAGGTACTTCAAGTGTTATTGACTTCACTTGCCTTCCACCAATACTATGGAAGAAACTTTACAATTACACCTCTTAATGGCTTCTTCAACACACCTTTAAACTGATGCTTCCTTTACACACTTCATACAATATTTCTCACTTCTTCTTTCTGTGCTAAATGAGGGGGGTGGCCTCTCTATTTATAGAACTTCCAGGCTTATCCATCTTATCTCTAAGATAGGATAAGAAATCCACTCTGACGAATCATATTCCATACCTTAACTCTTATCTGTACATGTAAGCTTATCCTTTAAAATAACATAAACCTTATCATTTTACATGGGTTCCACATTTTTAGACTTTTTACAAATAAAATACACAAAATATTTATGACCTCACTCCTTGTCCTTATTACCAATATAATATTTCTAATTCCTAATCATGTAGACCCTACTTCTCTAATTACCCAAACTTTGACATTTTAACATTACTAGACCACTTACGACAAATATTTACTTTTGACCACAACATTCCTATTGTATTTTTGACTATTACCGTACTCCACATTATTGGTGGCATCGTATCCTTAGCTTGTATCCTTAGCTATTTCCCTCATTTCCTCTAACAAATGAACATGTACCAACCTTTCTTTTACTGAATCACTTTCATCCATCCTTTCATTTTTCATAACTCTCATAGTGGGAATATCAAACTCAAGAGGAAGAACTGGATCAATGTCATAGGCCAACTAAAATGGGGAGTATCCTATTGCTGACTTTGATGTTGCCCTATATGCCCACAATGCTGCATGAATCCTTTTATCCCACTTATGTACCTTCAAGGCTGCATCTTTTGCTAGAATTTGACACAACACAAAATTTTGTTCGTTCCACCTGTCCATTTGTGCTTAGCTTGTATGTTGTTGCCTTCCTGCGCTTAATAGAAAACTTATTGACTAGGGCTTCTACCACCTCATTAATGAAGTGACTTCCTTGATCTGTTACAATTTCTAATGGGCAACAAAATCTGGTGACAATGCATTCATATATGAACTTCGCCACTTCATCCATGGAAGTTGTTTTTAATGTCCTAGCTTCAACCCACTTGGTTAAATAATCTGTGGCAACTACAATATACTTATTTTGGCGTGATGTAGTTTGGAAGTGGACCTACAATGTCTATTCCCCACTTTTCAAAGGGACCAAGTGGAAGAATAGGGCATAATGGAGTTGATGAAGTCTTACGGTTACCATGTGTTTGACAAATATCACATGTCTTACAATAATTATAACAATCTTTAAAAAGAGTGGGCTAGTGATAACCTGCATCCAAGATCCTTCTTGATGTAAGTTTTCCAGAGAAGTGCCCTCCACATGTACCATTGTGGAATTATTCTAGCAGTTCCTTCCCTTGATCACGTCCAACTTCCCTCTTGTACTGTCCATCAGGTCCTATTCGAAATAATACTCCATGTAGAATAGAATATGGACGACTGGCTTGAGTAATCTTTCTCTTAGTCTTTGCATTGGCACCATCAGGAAACTTGAATTCATTCAGATATTCCAAATATCTATGTATTCACTAGGGATTGTGTCAAGGGATAACAATGCTGCATCGGGGAAATCATCATCATCACAAGATGATCCTAAACCATCATAGGCTCGAGAGAGTGCATCTGCATTGACATGCTTCTTTCCTGGCCTATCTATAATATCAAATTCAAATTCTTGTAGAAAAATTATCCATCTTGCTATCCTCCTTGATGGGTTAGGCTTATTTACAATATATTTTAGAGCCTGATGATCTGTTACAACTAGAAATTTCTGCCCTAGCAAATAATTTCTAAACTTCTTTACAGCAAAAAATGATAGCCAAAGCCTCTTTTTTCAGTTACAGTATAATTTACCTCAGCACTGCTCATTTGTCTTCTCCCAAAGTAAATTGGATGTTCATTCCCATTTTCATCAATTTGGCTCAAAGTACTTCCTAGTGCTGCATCTGAGGCATTAGTGTACACAATGAATGGCTTACTCCAATCTGGATTCTTCAAAATAGGTGAAGACACCAGAGCTTCCTTCAGTTGTCCAAAAGCTTCATGCGCCTTATTTCCTGGTTCATAAGTAACATCCTTCTTCAAGAACTGGGTTAGTGGCTGTGCAATCTTTGAGAAAATCTTGATGAACCTTCTATAGTAACCCACATGGCCTAAAAATGATCTCAACTTACTTCTATTCATAGGAAATGGTAAATCTTTGATTTTTGAAACTTTATTAGGATCAGTACCAATACCATCTCTGGATACAACATGCCCTAACAAAACACCTTTAGAACATCCAAAGACACACTTTGTAGGGTTTAGTGAGGCTTGTGCTTCATCTAACCTTTGAAATGCTGTCTCCATTTGGTGCAGGTTATCCAACTTGCTCCCATAGATTCAAAAATCATCTAGAAATACTCTGATGAAGGTCCCAATGTAGGGTTCGAACACCCTATTCATCAAACACTGGAATGTTGCTGGAGCATTACACAACCCAAAAGGCATAACTCTATAAGCAAACGTTCCCCAAGGAGTGGTGAATGTTTTCTTCAGCTGATCTTTCTCTACTATACGAACTTGGTTGTAGCCACTATATCCATCAGCAAAACTATAGCACTCCTGGCCAGCTACTTCATCCAAGATCTGATCTGAAAATGGAAGAGGGTAATGATCCTTCTTTGTTGCCTTATTGAGCTTCCTGTAATCAACACAAATGCGTAGCTTCCCATTCTTTTTTATTGAGATCACAATGGGAGAAACCCATTCTGAATTCTCCACAGAAAATATGAATCCTGCATCAAGCAACTTATCTATTTCTTCTTTTACAGTCTTTAAAAAATTAGGATTCATTCTATATGGCATTTGCTTTATGGGCTTAGCACCATCTACCATCTCAATAGAATGTTCTACCCAACTTACTTGACAGAGTTCCTTGTAATCAAAAGTGACTATGTGTATGTACCTTTGAAAGAGCTGGAGGTAGGATTCCTTCTCACTCTCCATCACAACATCACCAATATTTTATTTGTTGGAGCCTATCATCAACCTCTTCTTCAGATAATTTTATAGGGTCATGAGTTGGTGTGACTGGAAGGATATCCATGACTGAAAAATCCACCTCACTTTCTTCATCTTCAGTGTCCACTTCACTGGTACTAGAGTAATCAAAGGATTTCCAATCATCAGTTTCATCACTTGAATCCACAGGTTCTACTTTATGATGTCGAGGGATCACGTTTATCTTCACCCTCTCTCTACCACATCCAAGTATCATGAAACCTTCATTCCAATAGTTTCTTACATGAACTCTCCTTAGCCATGGTCTTCCCAGCAGCATTGGGTACACAACAGTACCATTTTTCATCACCTGAAAGTCTACCACACATACAACACCCATAACAGATATTGCCACATTTGAAACTACACCTTCTGGTTTAGTTTTTCCTTTATTTAATGACCTTAACATAAGTGTTGAAGGGTGATCAATTTTTAAACCCAACATATTCATTACAAACTCAGTCATTACATTAACTGCAGCACCTCCATCAACTAAGACATCATGAATTGAAATACCATTACATAATACCTCAACTTGTGGAGCATAGAGATCCACCTTTTCCTCCAAAACAGGGACCTCAACCTCCTTTCTTCATCGTGCATTGAGTCCACTTCGCAGCTCCCACCTCTTCTCAAAAGACATAGCCAAGAGTTGACCATATGTAATATTTGCAGGCCTTTTGGACAGATCTTCCAATATGGAGTATGGTCCTTGCCCCTATGAAATCAGAAAATCCTGCACACCCAGCTTTCTTCTCCTATGTTTCTTATTAGTTTCTCCTTTCATCTTCTTAGGATCATTTCCATCTTGATTATCTTTTTCTTTCTTTCTTTTTGTTACAAACACATCTACTTCATTATTTATGCTCTTATCTACTACATCAAAAGAATTCATAGGTGCTTTTCCTTTAAACACATCTCCTTTACCAGATGTAGAAGCTCTATCTGGACAATTATACTTATAAAGACCCTTTTTATAACAACCATAACAAACAACTTCAGAAATATTTCTTTTTGGACCTCTATCTCCTCCCTGAGAACTAAATTCTTTTCCTTGAAGAAGATTAATAGTTAACTGACCCATCTTTTTTAGCAGTTCTTCATACTCAGTAGATGTACTAGGAGAAATATTTGTGCTCACCAGGAGTGGTTGTGGATTCTAGACCAAAGGTGCTGGTGTAGGCTCTACTTTAGCAACAATTTCTTTGGGCTCCTCTTCCATGCTTTCTTCTTGCCTTCTTGCAATCTCCTTTGCTTGTTCAATGGTAGCTGGGCAGTCATACTTCACTCGTTGTCTGATCTCTGGCTTCATCCCAAGAATGAAGTGCTTACATAGGAGATTATCCACGCCATTCATCAACCCATCCGCTAATCCTTCCTTCCGGATCTGGGCATCGAGCTTCCTCCTTAGCTCTAAAACACGAGCATGATAATCCCTTATCTTCTCCTTCTCTCCTTGGGATAGCTTTGTGATATCGATCATGAGATCTACATATTTCTGTTGTTCACCAAATTCTTCAAGAAAACTTTCAGTTAATAAATCCCATGAATTTTTCACATTATCACCTAGTGTTTCAAACCACCTAAGTGCTAAACCATCCAAAAAGGTAGGAAGAAATTCAGTCCATTGTTCCCTTCTTATGAGGCCATTACAAATACAAGATCGTTTAAACTCTTGAATGAAAGAAGAAGCATCTTCATTAGATTGAGCTGAAAAAATAGGAATCTTTCCCATTTTCAAAAGTAACCACCGTGAAATACCAACCCACAAGTACAATCAACAAGACATATGTGCACAAATAATTGAAATCAATATAATAGAAATGACCACAATAAACTATGGTAAAACTTGACTTACTGCGGTAAAAACTGACTTTACTATGGTAAACACTATTCACGGTAAAAAGTGAAGTTACTGCGGTAAATAATATTCACGGTAAAAAGTGACTTTACTGCGGTAAATACTATTCCCAGCAAAAATGACTTTACCATGGTAACTACTATTCATGGTAAAAATGACTTTACCATGGTAACTACTATGCACAGTAAAAACAAGGTTATCCTCCAATTGATTTTTGACTAAGTGGGAATATCTCTCCAGAAAATCCACCAACGAGGAATGGTTTCGGCAACGGAACCAAAATGTCATCACCAATCCGGCACTATGATAATTCTTCACCGAGAACTCCTCGTGCTATGATTATTTACTAATGCATAGCCTTTAGTTTGGTGGATGTAATTTGGAAACACAAAAACAAACATAACACAAGAATACCATCGACTATGATAAGACGGGATGATAAAAAATTTGAAATATCAAAGTAAATTATAATATTAACATGAAATTGTTACAATCTCACCCATGAGGTACTTCAAGTGTTATTGACTTCACTTTCCTTCCACCAATACTATGGAAGAAACTTTACAATTACACCTCTTAATGGCTTCTTCAACACACCTTTAAACTGATGCTTCCTTTACACACTTCATACAATATTTCTCACTACTTCTTTCTATGCTAAATGAGGGTGGTGGCCTCTCTATTTATAGAACTTCCATGCTTATCCATCCTATCTCTAAGATAGGATAAGAAATCCACTCTGACGAATCATATTCCATACCTTAACTCTTATCTGTACATGTAAGCTTATCCTTTAAAATAAGATAAACCTTAACATTTTACATGGGTTCCACATTTTTAGACTTTTTACAAATAAAATACACAAAATATTTATGACCTCACTCCTTGTAATTATTACCAATATAATATTTATAATTCCTAATCATGTAGACCCTACTTCTCTAATTACCCAAACTTTGACATTTTAACATTACCAGACCACTTACGACAAATATTTACTTTTTACCACAACATTCCTATTGTACTTTTGACTATTACCATACTCCACATTATTGGCGGCACCGTACTGACAATGCTGTTATCTTCTATCAGACACTACTACTAATTATACTTAACAACATCCTATTCTTAATACATACATTAATGAAATAGAAATTACGGAGGAAAATTTTAGTGTCGACAGGACCAAGGGGAGTGTGACCCATTTTTGGTGTCTACATTTTGCCCCTTTTGTTGCATAGCTTATATTGGTAAGTGACACTGACAAAAATAGGAAGTGATTACCCCATGTATGGGTGAAGGTGATCCCCTTCAAACTAGGAACCGATGAGGTGAAAGATGGAAGTGGTGAGTGGTTTGATAAAATGAGGAGGTGAAAAAATGAAGTTCAGTGGTCATATTGGGTAAAGGTTAAAGGTCAACTTGGGTAAAGAGGTAAATGGGCTAGGGTCAATGGTAGTGACATTTGAACACACACACGCGTTGAGAACTGTGACACGGTACTAGTTTGAAAATATTTTAAACTCTACATTGTCTAATGTTGACAGGTTTATCCAAACAAGGGTGAGGTGATTCAGGTATCCAAGCTATAGGATATGGTCTAGAAACACAACGTAGGTCAGGTGCAAGAACATTTAGGTATGTTCTAGTACACCAAAAGGTTTGGACAAGATAAACAACATGGTAATAGGAAAGGTATGGTTGGTAGGCTAAAACAACATAGGTAACATCATCACAAGGTATAACAAGTGTATAAGGTCAATGGTCACACTGGGTAGGTCAGGTTCAAGAAAATAGGTCATGGCACTAGCGAGGCCAAGGTATAGGTAAAATAACAACTCCTAAGACACAATAAAGGAAATGTAGTGGTAGGTTGGGTTGTAGGTATGGTTCAAGGGGTGTCTGGAATGATAAAAATGTGTGTTGGCACTAATGGTTGTAGGAAAAAGGAATCTGAGAAAGACCAAATAGTTATAAGGGTGCACAAATGTTGATTATAGGGTGACCAATGTAAGCTGGCTAGGGCACAAATAGGACCAGTGTTGGTCAGGTCAGGTTGGTTATATAAAACAAAAATTCCATATTTTATGGAATCATTGTTGTGTTGTGACGTTGGAGAAAATGAAAAATCCATTTGAATTTTGGTGCTTTTTCCAAGAGAGAAGGATAGGGCATTGTACCTAGCTGAGGTGGAGAGTATGAGTTGGTGAGATGAGCTAGGGAGATGGGTCCATGATTTCAGGGGGGTTGATTTGATTAGGTGGAGGTAAGCAGGGAATTTGGTGAAGGTAGAGGCAGGAGAGGGGTTAGGTGGACCACTAGTGTAGTGACCCAACATGCCCCCATGGAGATGACATCGTGACAAGGTAAGATTTGATACCATTCTACGTTGGTGAGGTAGATTGATTTGTAGAAATCGGGTTAGGGTAAAATGGGTTTTTTTTGGGGGGGGTGGGGGAATTAAATTGAAATTGGGAAGGAAATGGGTGAAATAAGAAGGGTAGGAAGGTTGAAGTAGATTAAAAAGGGGGGGATGGGTGGAGGGGATATTTGGGTAGGAATGTGTGGGTAATTAGGGAGGAATGGTGATTTTTTAGGAAAAATGGGAGGGTTTTGTGGATTTTTTCACCGCAAAAGTGACCGACGTCAGTCAAGGGTTGGCTGACATCAGTGGCAGTTAGCCGACATCTGCACAAATGAGGTGATCGATGCCATTTTGAGGAGACTGGGGCTAGTTAATAGGAACCGATGTCAGTCGGCATGAGGGAAAAATAGGCTAGGAGATGAGATAGGGTGGGTAGGGGAGATAAGTGTGGGTAAGAAGTATAAATAGGAAAGAGCTGAGGGTGGAAAATTGAGATAGGAGGAAAGGTAGTTGTCAGGGTGCGGTGGCGAGATAGGGCACTAGTAGGGGGTCTAAGGAATAGGTTATGGTTCAAGGGTGGAGTAGAGTATGGTTGAGGTTTAATGATGTTATGGTTTGTTGGATGGAAGAAAGGGACTAGTTACAGATGTGTGATAGGGTACTACCCCTGTTATTAGTGGTACAAGGGAGTGCAATAGCTTGTTGGTTGCCATTTTTGAGCTTGCACCATGTTGCCCTAATTTTTTCAAATTTATATTTGTTAAAAAAATGCTTTCCCTTTGAATCGATGGTCTAAATTTCTTCCCATCCAGTCAAATGCTTTAAGATGCTCAAAAACTTGTTGTTTTGCCCTAACTTGAAGGAATATTCAAAGTTTTCCCTCTTCTGTGCCCTAATTTTTCCAATTTCATGAGCTATGTCATTTTTCCTTTGCAAGATCATGAAAAAATTAGATTTGATCAATTCATACTTGTTTGTAATTGAAAATCCTATCCCAAGGTCAAAAATGTTATAAAATCATGCTTTAGTTGATTCAAAATAAAAAATATGCCATTTGTGGTGAAAAAATTAAATTCTAGGGCATCCATGGAATTTTTTATGTTTTGATGGTTAGACAGGTGTCATTTGCACGTCAACTTCATCATCGGAAGGTAATGTCAATGTGGCGGTTTTCTATTGGCCGGGGGGTGTGGGGAAATATTTCTAACTTATCATTTTTTGAAATTTTGGCAAAGAGGAAAATTTTGATCCGTGGCTCTGCTTTCTATATGAAGTGGCTATGTGGCACATTTTGATTGGGTAGGGGATCAGCAGGCGGTGGACTTTCCTTAGGAAATTTTGATTTCATTTTGCAAAATTTAAAAAAATAAAATTTTGGCCTGAAATCCCACAACCAATCATAAGAGGACACATGTCCTTTTCAAAATGGAAGTGTGGGCCATAGGGGGACTTAGAGTTTTTTGGCTCTAATTTTATAATGTTTCAAAAACAATTTTTCCCCCACTCCAATAAGGGGAGGACACGTGGCAACACGATGGCGTAGAGTAGGTCGGTGGGCTGGCGGAGGGAAAAGGGGATTTTTTCCCTTTTCACAAAAAGGTTAAAGTAAAATTTTTGGCCCGAAAGCCCGTGGCCAATAACGAGTGGAAATGTGCAACATTTTAAAGGTCAAAGGGGGCGTGGGTCAACATTGAATTTTATGAATTTTCAAAAAAAATTAAGGGGGGTTTGAAGGAAGAAAGGAAGACATGGATCCACAGTGAATAGAAGAGCACCACATGGCGGGAAAATTTTTGGAGGCATGGGCCCGTGGAGAAAAAGTGGAAAATTTTCCCTTGGCTTAAAGGGAGTAACATGAAGATTAAGCCCATGGGTCCTCAACAAATGAGAGATGGACATGTGGCATAGGGAAAGGTGGGTCAGCAAGCCAGTAGAGGAAGGAAGGAAATTTTTCCCTTTTGCCAAAAAGAGCTCAAAATCAAAATTTGAAGTGTTGGCCTGCTAGCGAATAACAAGGAAACACATGGCAAGTGAAAAAATCAGAGGTGCGGGCCTACGGCGCAAAAGGTGAAAATTTTCCCAAATTCCAAAAAGGTAAAAATGCATAGAATTGAAGCGCGATTTTAAAGGGACCCACCATATGCCACGTGTCAGCTCCAAAATTCAAACGCGGAGGGGCGGAGGAAAAGGTCAAATTTTTCCATTTTTTCAAAAATGTCAAAAAAGTCAAAAATGAGTCCGAATTGATTTCCAATCATTTTTGGCCATGTGTCCCACCTTATGCAAAGGTTAAAAGGGTAATATTGAGCTTACTTTTGGATCTCATCTTCCACGTGGAGGGATGATATTAAAAGTTAATGTAAGATGAACGATTATTGTGCATCCATTTATTTTTCTGCCATGGGAGCTTCAGGGAACTTGGAATCATGATTTCTCCATAAAATTTCATCAAAATTTATATGATTTTGGGTTGTCTTGGCTTCCTAAGAGAATTGACATTATTTTCATGACTTAATTCTTCGATCTATGGTGTTTTTGAAGTAAATTTTTGTGCCAGCCTGACCAAGCACGTGAAATGACAAAATCAAAAGTAACAGAGGTAGTTTAAAAAGGTAAAAAGGTGAAAATGATTAGTAAGAGGTGTTTTCATGCCTCAATGATTAAAAAAATGCCTCTAGAATGGATAATGATCTAGATATTTGTAATGATTTAATCTTTTTGGCACACCTATCAACATGTGAGTGTTTTTCTGTTTAGTGTCATTTTCATTGAATCATGAAGAATTATTGTAAAAAACTTGATCCCATGTCATATCCTTTGCTTAGGAAAGAAGGATCCAAGGTCGCATGAGGTATATAATGCATTTTTATAGAAATTTTAAAGGGTTGGGAGTTGAAAAGCATGAGAAAATTCTGAGAGAAAGCTCATTTTCTGAGATATCCATCAAAGAACCAGGTTAGTATCTAATGTGTCAAAAATTCATGTATGTGAGTTGGTTACATGAGTATAACCATCACACAGCTCTGAGATTGTTCATGTAACTCTCCCCTGCTATTGAATCTAATAAATTTTGAATTAAATCTATGTTTTCTTTGGGCAATATGGTGTCTGTTATCATTTTTAAATGCCTGTGGATAGTTTTCATTATTCTTGTTGCAATCTTACATTGAAAGTATTTAGAAATCACACAGAATCTCCAGTTCTTGTTGATAGTTTAGTGGCATTTGTAATCTCATGTTCAGAAGAGCCTTCATCTAATAAGGAGATAAACAAATTTAAAATCACTTTAGCTTCCTTGATTGCAGAGATTTCTTGTAAGCCTTTGGGGGTACCTTACGCATGGTTTGATCATGGATTTTTGTGTTTAATTGAGTTCTTTACTTCAATATTTTGTGGTGAGTTCTCAAATATTGTGTGAAGAGAGAAATTTGGGCTTCCTTTTGTGCCTCTTCTGGTTGAAAGAACATCCTTGTTATATGAGGCATTTCATCTAATAGTTGTTTAGATATTGTAGAGATTTTCAAAGATCTAATCCATCACAGTTTGTTTTGTCAATCCCCCACCAAAAATCATCTAAAAAATAAATATCCTATCATGTACTACCCCTGATTTGCATTTGTATACCCACAGAAGATCAAAATCCATTTGTAAAAGTATGCATAACAAATCAGGATTTCCAATGTATCTAGTAACCTTTGCCTTGTTTTGAGAGCATACCCATGTTTTGAGAACTAACAACTCGTGAGAGTTTAGATCTGGGGTGTTGATCATGTTTTCATCAAGGCCTCCATCATAGAATTTAAATGAAAGAGAAGGAAATTTTCATCTCCTTCACCATTACAAGGTTACAAAATAGGTCCTCTTACCTTGGTTGCAAGGCACAACCTAAAACAGCTAGGACAAGATAAAGTCCTATTGGAGTGCTATCCATTTCTCCACAAACTTGAGTGTAAGCTAGAACACATCTCCGGCTACCAACGACATACAACGTGGTCTAATCTATCTTTAGGCTCCATGACATTTCTATGGTGCTTCTCATACTAAAAAGGAGAACAAATTTGGATACTAACACAAGTGGCACCGTTGCCAAGGACTTCTTGGAATTTCTTGGTGTTTTTCAAGTGTTTGAAGAGTTTGACCATTTGTGTATTCAAGTATTTGAGCAGCTACATTGTTAAAATATCATTCTATGCTTTAGATCTGCAAGTTTTAAACAAGGGTTTCAAGTTTTGTCTACCCTTTTTCTATTTCCTAGCAATTCATACACTTTGATTGCATTATGATTGATTGATCTAAGAAGAATAAGGTCTAATCTATAAGGCTTTGAAAAAAATTCAGTGCTAAGCAAACATTTGACAAATTATTTTAGTGCATTCTTCCAAAACTAATTTGAAATTCCTTAGTGGCGACTCCATGCTGATTTGATCTCGAAAATACCAGTTGTCTTACCTTTCTGTCATTTATAAATTGTTGCTCAAATATACAAAACTGGAAGGAAGAATATATTTCTTCATCAAAGATTCTACTAGAAAGTTGTTTACAGATTTAAGAAACTCAGAGCTAGAGGGGAGAATGGTGTGGAAGGTTGTTAGAGATTTGACTGTAAGAAAGGAGATCCCTATTGTTGATTTTGAAAATGAGTAGTCTATTATTGAGGACTAGAATTCTTCTTCAAGTGGATCTGATTCAGAAAATCCTATTGCTGATTTGATTTCTCCATCAGGTGAGGGACCTTCTTGTGCATTTGAAAGGCTTGCTCCTAAATCAGCCCCTATATTTTCTAAATTTTTTAGAGATCATCAAGAAGTATTGCCTTTAAGAGAGATCTATTTTTAATATTTCATTCCCATTCCCCAAATACCTTACACTCCTCATCAACTTGTTACACCTCCAAGATAACCTCCACCAAACAATATGGCTGAGCCTAGACCTCCATTTTTTGTTAACACATTTGGTCCCATAGCTTTTAGAGGAATTGATGGTTACCTGAATGCTGTTCCACAAGATGTGCGAAGTAGATTACCAAAATTTCAAGGAAACAATACAATAATAGGTAATCAACATCTCAAACTCTTTGTTACTATGATGGAAGATTTTGAGATAGAGTTTGAAGATGTGTATATTAATTTGTTCATTCATACACTAGAGGAAGATGTTAGGGATTGTTACAAGGATCTACCTAATAATTCTATTGATTCATGCACTGAAATGAAAAATGCATTTAGGTTGCAATATGGTGACAAGAATGATCCTAGATTTCTTTTTTCTGAGTTTGAGAATATCAAGAAGAACCCTAATGAATTGGTCCATGACTTCAACACAAGGTTTAACAAAAATCTGAGAAGGCTGCCTGTTAGTTTGAAGCTTTGTGATGAATCTTGTCTAATCAAATATGTAGATGCATTTGATAAAAAGTTAGCCTATTACCTAAGAGACAAGAACCCAACAGATCTAAGACAAGCTTTCTCCATGGCACTTCAAATTGAAAACAATATTAATGCTATTAGGAAACCTCTCAAGAGAGATGGTGTAAAATTGATAAACCCTGAAAAACCTCAAACTAGCAAAGGTGTTGATTTAGAAAAGGTTGTGAAAACTTTGGTAGGGAATTTCAAAGAAATCTCATACAAGTTGGAAAGAGATGAGAAAGGAATTGGGTAGACTTCACAAGGTCAGCCTAGGAAGAAATCACAAGATAGATTTGGAAATCATCCTAGGGGTGATCAAAGAAAAGATGATAGAGATAAAGTACCTATGGTAGGGGGAAATAGACAACCCCAAGCACGTGAAAGTAGATTGGTTCCTGACCCTCTAACTGCCAAGGTTGCTCTTATGGATTGGTGTGATAAATGTTTTCTTCCTCATCCTCCATGTGAAGTGGACCAATAGGTTGATGAAGCTAATAATGAGGATGGAACTGATGATGATATTTACATGATGGGATGTTCTTCAAGCTCATAAGGAGGAGCAACATCTATTGAAGTAATAAGTGCTAGGAATGCTACTACCTTTTGGGATTGCATCAAATGGGTACAAGTCTGTCTCCCCCCTCATTCTCTTGAAGTCGATGTAGTGAAATATTTTGAAATTCCTAATAATGACTTTGAATACTTAAGAGCTTTGATGATTAAGAATTATGATGGTGGTATCCCTTTAGAGGAAGATAGAAAATTATTGATGAATGTTGTTGTAGCTTAAGAGAAAGATTATAACACTAGAAGCAAATTTGTTAAAGGAGTTGGGCCTCAAGCCAAACCTAAAACACCCTTTCTCATAAGCATTTCAAAAGAAACTCCTAGGAAAGAAACACTTGCTAAAAGCTCTGTTGTCCGAAGCAAATATTACAGTCCTCATCATGCCCAAGCTACCAAGAATCATGTGCCATATGAAAAATCTTCTTGTCTCCCTTCCAATGTTGTTTTGCCAAAGATTGTCACCTATGACATAGCCAAAGTATTGAGCCAAATTAAAGTGAGTGTTCCAATCATTGAGCTTCTTATAATTCCTGAGCATAAGAAGAGAACATTTGAGTACTTAGGATTGAAAGAAGAGAAGGTTACTCCAAGAAAAAATGTAAATGTTGTTGAAACTCCACCTCAGATCACTGTTGACTTTGAAACACAACCAGCAGTAGAAGATCTTGGAGAGACACCTGAGGTATATTTGGGGACATCTTTGGTTGATTCCAAATTGAATGTTGATCCATTCTTCACAACTTTTCTCATAAAAGATAGGCTAATTCACAATTGTATGTTTGATTTTGGTGCATCATGTAATGTTATCCCTCTAGAAGTCATGAATGAGTTGGATATCAAAGTGACAGCTGCCTATGGGAAGTGTACTTCCATGGATTCAAGGGAAGTGCCAGTGGTTGGTTGTGTGAAGGGTTTGGTAGTGCAACTTTCAGCCTATCCGGGTAAGAATTTGAAACTGGATGTTGTAATTTTTTACTGCCCTATCAAATAGGGTATGATTTTGTCAAGAAAATGGGCTGCAAGTGTTGGTGGCAGCATTCAAATGGATATGTCTCTCACCACCATTCCCATTGAGGGAAGCCTTGTCAAACTTTATGGTGAAAAGAATATGTTGCACCTAATTGAAGATCCCAAAAATGCTCCCGATGAAGTGTTGTTTGCTAATGTAGATGCTGAGAATTTCATTGGTTTTGCTAATGGAAAAGAACACAAGATGGACAAATCAAAGTGCCTTGATATGGTAGGTTATTATTGGACCTTGTTATTTGATGGAGCTTGCTCCAAATTTGGAAATGGTGTTGGTATAGTTCTACTTTCTCCTAGATTGGAAGATTTTGTTTTTTCCTTCAAACTAAATTTTGAATGCACTAAAAACATTGCTGAGTTTGAGGCATTGTTATTGGGGTTAAGAATTGTATGGAAGTATGGAGTAAAATATATTATTACAAAAGGAGACTCAGAGCTGGTTTTCAAACAAATAACTAAATTGTATGCTACAAAAAATTAGTGTATGAAACAATATAAGCATGCAGTTTGGGATCTAATTGAAATGTTTTATTCCTTTAACATTGTGTATCATGACAGATGTCTCAATGCTACTGCTGACAAGTTGGCAGTGCTAGGTTCTAGATTTTAAATTTACACCATTTTACCTTATTGTGAGTACAATGTTAAAGTGTTGACTAGGCCAGTTGTCCCTAACAACATCAAACATTGGTAGGTGTTTGATGATGATTCTCAAGTGCTAAGGTTCTTACAAAACCAAGGTGAGTTTGTAGATCAGAATATTGATTGGGATCCAATGGTATCCATTATTGAAGGAAGAGAAACTTTTTTTGGAAAAGATATCATCCAATTGAGAACAAACACCATTCCTAGAGGTCTTGTGGCACTTGAGTCAAACTTTAACAATGTTGATTACATCATTAATAGAAACATGTCTACCTCAAGGGACGTGGAAGAGCATGAATTGGGAACGAAGGATAAACCAAGAAAATTTTGTTTGAGAAATAGTTTAAACAAGGAAGAAAAATAGTCCTACCTCCAATTGTTGAAACAATATCAAGATTGCCTTACTTGGTCCTATTCAAAGCTGAAAGCATATAGAGAAGACTTGTTTTAGCATGAGATACCTCTTGAAACAAATGTAAAACCATTCAGATAGATGTAAAGGCCAAGTAATCCACTTTTCTCCATGAAAATACAAGAGGAATTAAGGAAGTTGAGAGATGGAGGTATTATTCAACCCACTAGATATTCATCTTGGGTTAAAAACCTTGTGCGCTTCAGAAAGAAGAACAGAGACATCAGACTTTGTGTGGATTTTAGAAATCTCAATAAAGCATCCATGAAGTAAAACTATCCCTTGTCAAATATGGAAAATATGTTGCAACTTGTGACAAGGTCTGAATTGCTTTCTACATTGGTTGGTTTCTCTTGATATAATCAAGTGGTTGTCAAAGAATTAGAAAGACTTAAGACAACATTCACTACTCCTTGGGGGACATATGTTTTTGTTAGGATGCCATTTGGATTGATGAATACTGGTGCCAGTTTTCAAAGAGCAATGGATGTTGTTTTTGCTAGTTACACTAATGAGTTCATTGTATTTTACCAAGATGATGTGACTGTATTTTCAAGGCAAAGAGGTGATCATTTGTATCACTTGGAGAAGATGATGATCAGATGTAGGGAGTAAGGAATTTCTCTTAATCCAAAAAAGTTTCATTTTGGTGTGCAAAAGGCCAAGTTGCTTGGTCACATTGTGTCAAAATACGGTATTATGATAGACCCTGAGAGAGTGGAAGCAATCAGCAAGGTATCTATCCCAAGAACCAAGAAAGGCATTCATTATTTCTTTGGTCAGATTAATTTTATTAGAAGGTTTTTTTCCAAATTTGCTAAGTTGACTCTTCCAATCATAAACATGCTAAAAAAAGACCAAGTTATCAAATGGGAGGAGGATGTCATCCAAGATTTTGAAGGAATTAAGGATGCACTCAACAATGCACCAGTTTTAGCAGCCCCAAACTATAAGAGGCCTTTCCAAATCTTTTCCTTTGCCTCTGAATATATGATTTCTTCTATTGTCCTACAAAAGGATGAGAATGAGGCTAAGAGGCCTATTGCCTTCTTTAGTAAGGCTTTACAAGTTGTTGAGTTAAAGTATACAATCATGGAGAAACAAACATTTTCCTTGGTGAAAGCAACAAAAGTTTTCAGGCCTTATATATTAAGTTCAAAAGTTCTTGCTTATGTTCCCTACACCATGGTGAAAGACATCTTATCAGAAATGGAGATCTCAAGTAAAATATGTAGATGGGTGAAAAAACTGCAGGAGTATGATATGGACATCCAAATCACAAAGTTGGTAAGAGTTTTGTCTCTTGTTAAGCTCATGGCTGAGAGCAACTTGCAAAATGTGGAAGTGAATCAGCTAGAGGAAGAAAGGGTAGATGTGCTTGCAAAGTTGGTAAATTCTAAGTGGTGCAAGGATGTAATATTTTACCATAGACACCTTTGTTGTCTTAATCATTTAAACAAAAACCAGAAAAGAGCCCTCAAGTTGGCTTCTCAAAAATATATCATCACAGACCTTGGGCTGGCTTGGAAGAACCCTGAAGGTGTCCTCTTGAAATGCATAACTGAAGATGAAGTTCCCAAAATAGTTGTTGATTTCCATGGGGTAGTTTGTGGAGGACACTTTGTTGGAAGAGTAAAAACACATAATATTTTGAGAGCTGGTTATTGGTGGCCTTCTCTCTTCAAAGATGTAAGCCAACTGGTTAGAAAATGTGATAGTTTCCAACACTTCTCTAGAAGGCTGAAAGCTTCAAACTCCCTTCCTTTGCAGCCTGTATCAATTGAAGCTCCTTTTAAGCAATGGGGGATGGACTTCATTGGTAAGATTTCATATCCTTCTAGTGCTGGCCATAAGTGGATTCTTCTAGCCACTTATTATTTTATAAAATGGGTTGAAGAAATCCCATCTAAAAAGGAAACACACCAAGTGGTAATGGACTTCAAATCACATCATATGCAGATTTGGAGTTCTAGTTAAGATTGTAGCTAATAATGCCATGTGCTTTAGAGCTAAACCTTTACTGGAAATGTGCAACAAATACGGAATCAATCTGACTTATTCTTCAAAATATAACTCCCGAGGGAATGAACAAGCTGAGTCCAGTAATAACAACTTGTTGAAGATAATTAGAATAACCTTAGAATGAACAAAAAAAAGTGGGGAGACCAATTGAAGTTTGCACTTTGGGTTGATAGAATAACTCCTAAAAGAGCTACTAGTAAAATCCCATTTAAATTGGTGTACAGAACTCAGGCTTTGTTGCCCATGCACCTGAAATTATCTTCATTTCATTTTTCACAACAATTGGAAGCTCAAGAGCATGGCCCATATGAATCAAGGATCAATCAGATTATTGAGCTTGATGAGGAGAGAAGAGCATCCCATCAAAGGCATATCAAATTTAGAGAGAAATTGAAGAAATTGTTTAACAAGAAGGTCACTCTTAAAGCCTTTAATAAAGGAGATCCGATTTTTATGTGGGATAGTAGGCATGAAGACAAGGGCAAGCATGACAAGTTTTATGCAGTATGGATGGGCCCTTATTCCATTGATATAAGAATTGGTGAACATACCTTCTTTCTCAAGGATTTAGATGTGGAACCATTGGAGTTGCCTATTAATGAAAGACATTTGAAACATTTCTTGGATTAAACACCAAATTTGAGGTATGCACCAGCTTGTACAGTGTATAGTGTTTGGTTTTTGCTCTGTTTTTGGTGTTTTTCCAGATTTTTGGCTTGCTTTGCTGTGTGGCAGATTTTTTTGTCAAGTTCTGAGCTTGTTTTTGGTGATTTTTGGCTCTTGACTCCTCTGCCTAATGGCTATTTTGGCACTTGGTCTACGTTTTTTTCCTTTTGGCACTCATTGGGAGTGCCCATCCCCAAGCAAGAGTCGATGTTGGTGCCATTTTTGAGCTTGCACCATGTTGCCCTAAATTTTCCAAATCTATATTTGCTCAAAAAACACTTTACCCTTTGAATTGATGGTTTGAATTTCTTCCCCTCCAGTTGAATGCTTTAAGATGCTCACAAACTTGTTGTTTTGCCCTAATTTGAAGGAATATTCCAATTTTACCCTCTTCTGTGCCCTAATTTTTCAAATTTCATGGGCTATGTCACTTTTCCCTTTGTCAAATCATGAAAAAATCAAATTTGATCAATTCATACTTGTTTGTAATTGAAAATCCTATCCCAAGGTTGAAAATGTTGTAAAATCATGCTTCAGTTGATTCAAAATCAAAAAATATGCCATCCATGGTGAAAAAAATTAATTCTAGGGCATCCCTGGAATTTGTTTACATTTTGACAGTCAGAAGGGTGTCATTTTCCCGTCAAATTCATCATCGGAAGGTAATGGAAAAGTGGCAGGTTTCTATTGGCTGGGGGTTGTCAGGAAATATTTCTAACTTAATATTTTTTGAAATTTTGGCAAAGAGGAAAATTTTGATCCGTGGCTCCGCTTTCTATATGAAGTGCCTACGTTGCACTTTTTGATTGACTAGGGGATTGGTGGGGTGGCAGAATTTCCTTAGGAAATTTTGATTTCATTTTGCAAAATTTTAAAAAATCAAATTTTGGCCCGAAATCCCATAGCCAATCGCAAGAGGACACGTGTCCTAAAAGTTTCAAAATGGAAGTTTGATCCCTGTGGGGACTTAAAGTTTTTTGGCTCTAATTTTATAAGGTTTTAGAAACAATTTTTCCCCTTCTCCAATCAGGGTAGGACACGTGGTAGCACGATGGCGCAGAGCAGGTCGGTGAGCCAGAGGAGGGAAAAGGGGATTTTTTTCCCTTTTCACAAAAGGTTTAAAGTAAAAATTTTGGCCCGAAAGCCTGTGGCCAATAACGAGTGGACATGTGTAACATTTTAAAGGTCAAAGGGTGGCACGAGTCAACATTGAAGTTTGTGAATTTTCAAAAAAAATTAAGGGAGGTTTGAAGGAAGAAAGGAAGACTTGGATCCGTAGTGAATAGAAAAGTGCCACGTGGCAAGGATAGTTTTAGAGGCGCAGGCCCGCGGAGATAAAGTGGAAAATTTTCCCTTGGCTTAAAGGGAGTAAAATGAAGATCAAGCCCATGGGTCCTCAGCAAATGAGAGATGGATTCCTGGCATAGGGCAAGGTAGGTTGGTGGGCCAACAAAGGTAGGAAGGAAATATTTCCCTTTTGCCAAAAAGAGCTCAAAATTGAAATTTGAAGCACTGGCCCGCTAGCGAATCACAAGGAGACACGTGGCAAGGGAAAATATTGGAGGTGTGGGCCCATGGGGCAAAAGGTGAAAATTTTCCCAAATTCCAAAAAGGTAAAAATGCACAGAATTGAAGTGCAATTTCAAATGGACCCACCATATGCCACGTGTCAACTCCAAAATTCAAAGGCGGAGGGGCGGAGGAAAAGGTCAAATTTTTCCATTTTTTTCAAAAATGTCAAAAAAGTCAAAAATGAGTCCAAATTGATTTCCAATCATTTTTGGCCATGTGTCCCACCTTATCCAAAGGTTAACAGGGTAATATTGAGCTTACTTTTGGATCTTATCTTCCACGTGGAGGGCTGATATTAAAAGTTGATGTAAGATCAACGATTACTGTGCATCCATTTATTTTGCACCCATGGGAGCTCTAGGGAGCTTGGAATCACAATTTCTTCATCAAATCTTATATGATTTTGTGTCGTCTTGGTCTTCCATGAGAACATTGGCATCATTTTCATGACCTAATTCTTTGATCTATGGTGTTTTTTACGTAAATTTGGCTCCTAGGCCCGAGGAAAAACATGTGAAATGTCAACATCAAAAGTTGTAGAGGTAAAATTGAAAAGGGGAAAAGGGTGAAAATGATGAATGAAGAGATACTTGCATGCCTTAATGATGAAAAACATGTGCCTCCTGGGGTGGATAATGATCTTAGATATTGTGTAATGATTTAATATTTTTGTGCATACCTAGAAACCTGCGAGTTATTTTTTTGTTTGGTGTCACTGTCATTAAATCATGAAGGTTTTTTTGTGACAAAATGTGATCCCATAGCATATTCTTTACTTAGGAAGGAATAATCCAATGTGGAATGAGGTATATAATGCATTTTTGGAGAAATTGTAAAGGGTCAGGAGTTGAAAATTATGGGGAAATTTTGAGAGAAAGCTCATCTTCTGTGAAATCCACTAAAGAACCAGGTTAATGTGTCATGTGTTGGAAATTCATGTATGTGAGTATGGTTACAAGTGTATAGCCATCACACAGCTCTAAGATTGTTCATATAACTCTCCCCTGCTATTGAATCTAACAAGTTTTGAATTAAATCTATGTTTTTCTTTGGGAAATATGGTGTCTGTTATCATTTTTAAATGCCTGCCAAATATTTTTCATTGTTCTTGTTGCAATCTTGTCATTGAAAGTCTTTAGAAATCACATAGAATCTCCATTTCTTGTTGATAGTTTAGTGGCATTTGCAGTCTCATGTTTAGAAGATCCTTCATTTGATAAAGAGATAAACAAATTTAAAATCACTTCACCTTCCTTGAATGCAAATATTGCTTATAGGTCTTTGGGGGTACCTTAGGTGTGGTTTGATCAAGGATTTTTGTGTTTATTTGAGTTATTTACTTCAACATTTTGTGGTGAGTTCTCAAAGATTGTGTGAAGAGTGCAACCTGGGCTTCCATTTGTGCCTCTTATAGTTGAAAGAACATCCTGATTATTTTAGGCATTTCATCTGATAGTTGTTCAAGTATTGTACAGATTGTCAAAGATTTGATCTATCTCTAGTTTGTCTTATCAATCCCCCACCAAAAATCACCTAAACAACAAAGATCCTATCATGTATTATCCCTGATTTGCATTTGTATACCCACAGAAGATCGAAATCCATTTGCAAAAGTATGCATAATAGATCAGGATTTCTCAATGTCTCTAGTAGCCTTTGCCTTGGTTGGAGAAGCATACCCATGTTTTGAGAAGTGATAACTTGTGAGAGTTAAGATCTGGGGTGTTGATCATGTTTTCATCAAGGTCTCCATCATAAAATTTCAAGCAAAGAGAAGGACATCTTCATCTCCTTCACCATTACAAGGTTACAAAATAGGTCCTCTTACCTTGGTTGCAAGGCACAACTTAAAACAACTAGGACAAGATCAAGTCCTATTGGAGTGCTATCCATTTCTCCACAAACCTGGGTGCCAGCTAGACCATATCCCTAGATACCAATGACATACAACATGGTCTAATCTGTCTTTAAGCTTCATGATATATCTATGGTGCTACTCAGACTGAAAAGGAGAACAAATTTGGATACCAACAAGCTCTTCTTTGACTAGAAGAGCAATGCGAGGATTCATTTTCCGTAGCTTTTGTTTAATGGATTTAGCATCAGGAATGGTTACAGTATTGTGGACCATGATTTTTGGGTTAAAACCAAGCATATCAGCATTAGACCAAGAAAATGTGTTGCTATGGTCCCGAAGGAAAGAGGTGAATGCTTCTTGTTTTAGTAGTGTCTAAGGATTGGCCTATCTTTAGAATGTGTGGATCTGTCATCACCAATCCGGCACTATGATAATTCTTCACCGGGAAATCCTCGTGCTATGATTATTTACTAATGCACAGCCTTTAGTTTGGTGGATGTAATCTGGAAACAAAACAACAACCGAACACAAGAATACCATTGACTATGATAAGACAGAATGACGAAAAATCTGAAATATCAAAATAAATTATAATATTAACATGAAACTGTTACAATCTCACCCATGAGATACTTCAACAAGACTATGGGAGAAACTTTACAATTACACCTCTTGATGACTTCTTCAACACACCTTTAACTGATGGCTTCCTTCGCACACTTCCTACAATATTTCTCACTACTTATTTCTATGCTAAATGAGGGGGGGTGGCCTCTCTATTTATAGAACTTCCAGGCTTATCCATCCTATCTCTAAGATAGGATAAGAAATCCACTCTGACGAATCATATTCCATACCTTAACTCGTATCTGTACATGTAAGCTTATCTCTTAAGATAAGATAAACCTTATCATTTTACATGGGTTCCACATTTTTAGACTTTTTACAAATAAAATACACAAAATATTTATGACCTCACTCCTTGTCCTTATTACCAATATAATATTTCTAATTCCTAATCATGTAGACCCTACTTCTCTAATTACCCAAACTTTGACATTTTAACATTACTAGCACCACTTACGACAAATATTTACTTTTGACCACAACATTCCTATTGTATTTTTGACTGTTACCATACTCCACATTATTGGCGACACCGTACTGACAGCGCCGTTATCTTCTATCAGACACTACTACTAATTATACTTAACAACATCCTATTCCTAATACATATATTAATGAAATAGAAATTATGGAGGGAAAATTTTAGTGTCGACATCTTCCCCCTTCCTAGCTTCTACTCCGTCCTCGGAGTAGACTATTCTAGTGCTTGGAAAATCTTCAACTTGTCGTGGTTGACCCATTTCGTAATGGGAGTGCCATCCAATTCCTCCAGTCAGTACTGTACCATTTTCATGCACAGCTGCTATTTTGTAGGGCCCCATCCATTTTGGAAGAAATTTTCTCTGTCTTCTTTTTTTGTATCTGGAATCATATACTAGGACCAAGTCATTCACATGAAATGGAGACCATCGGATCTTTTGATCAAAGTATTCCTTCTGCTTCATTTTCTTCTTATGGCTTGTATCCTTTGCTATTTCCCTCATTTCCTCTAGCAAATGAAGATGTACCAACCTTTCTTTTACTGAATCACTTTCATCCATCCTTTCATTTTTCATAACTCTCACAATGGGAATATCAAACTCAATAGGAAGAACTGGATCAATGCCATAGGCCAACTGAAATGAGGAGTATCCTGTTGCTGACTTTGATGTTGCCCTATATGCCCACAATGCTGCATGAATCCTTTTATCCCATTTATGTACCTGCAAGGCTGCATCTTTTGCTAGAATTTGACACAGCACAAAATTTGTTCGTTCCACCTGTCCATTTGTGCTTGGCTTGTATGTTGTTGCCTTCCTGTGCTTAATAGAAAACTTATTGACTAGGGCTTCTACCACCTCATTAATGAAGTGGCTTCCTTGATCTGTTACAATTTCTAATGGACAACCAAATCTGGTGACAATGCGTTCATATATGAACCTTGCCACTTCATCCATGGAAGCTGCTTTCAATGGCCTAGCTTCAACCCACTTGGTTAAATAATCTGTGGCAACTACAATATACTTATTTTGGCGTGATGTAGTTGGAAGTGGACCTACAATGTCTATTCCCCACTTTTCAAAGGGACCAAGTGGAAGAATAGGACATAATGGAGCTGATGAAGTCTTACAGTTACCATGTGTTTGACAAATATCACATGTCTTACAATAATTATAACAATCTTTAAAAAGAGTGGGCCAGTGATAACCTGCATCCAAGATCCTTCTTGCTGTAAGTTGTCCAGAGAAGTGCCCTCCACATGTACCATTGTGGAATTCTTCTAGCAGCTCCTTTCCTTGATCACGTCCAACTGCCCTCTTGTACTGTCCATCAGGTCCTATTCGAAATAATGCTCCATGCAGAATAGAATATGGACGACTGGCTTGAGTAATCTTTCTCTTAGTCTTTGCATTGGCACCATCAGGAAACTTGAATTCATTCAGATAATTCCAAATATCTATGTATTCACTAGGGATTGTGTCAAGGGATAACAATGCTGCATCGGGGAAATCATCATCATCACAAGATGATCCTAAACCATCATAGGCTCGAGAGAGTGCATCTGCATTGACATGCTTCTTTCCTGGCCTATCTATAATATCAAATTCAAATTCTTGTAGCAAAATTATCCATCTTGCTATCCTCCCTGATGGGTTAGGCTTATTGACAATATATTTCAGAGCCTGATGATCTATTACAACTATAAATTTCTGCCCTAGCAAGTAATTTCTAAACTTCTTTACAGCAAAAATGATAGCCAGAGCCTCTTTTTCAGTTACAGTATAGTTTACCTCAGCACTGCTCATTTGTCTGCTCCCAAAGTAAATTGGATGTTCATTCCCATTTTCATCCTTTTGGCTCAAAGTACTTCCTAGTGCTGCATCTGAGGCATCAGTGTACACAATGAATGGCTTGCTCCAATCTGGATTCTTCAAAATAGGTGAAGACACCAGGGCTTCCTTCAGTTGTCCAAAAGCTTCATGCGCCTTATTTCCTGGTTCATAAGTAACATCCTTCTTCAAGAACTGGGTTAGTGGCTGTGTAATCTTTGAGAAATTCTTGATGAACCTTCTATAGTAACCCACATGGCCTAAAAATGATCTCAACTTACTTCTATTAATAGGAAATGGTAAATCTTTGATTTTTGAAACTTTATCAGGATCAGTACCAATACCATCTCTGGATACAACATGCCCTAACAAAACACCTTTAGAACATCCAAAGACACACTTTGTAGGGTTTAGTGAGGCTTGTGCTTCATCTAACCTTTGAAATGCTGTCTCCATCTAGTGCAGGTGGTCCAACTTGCTCCCATAGATGCAAAAATCATCCAGAAATACTCTGATGAAGGTCCCAATGTAGGGTTCGAACACCCTATTCATCAAACGCTGGAATGTTGCTGGAGCATTACACAACCCAAAAGGCATAACTCTATAAGCAAACGTTCCCCAAGGAGTGGTGAACGTGGTCTTCAGCTGATCTTTCTCTGCTATACGAACTTGGTTGTAGCCGCTATATCCATCAGCAAAACTATAGCACTCCTGGCCAGCTACTTCGTCCAAGATCTGATCTGAAAATGGAAGAGGGTAATGATCCTTCTTTGTTGCCTTATTGAGCTTCCTGTAATCAACACAAATGCGTAGCTTCCCATTCTTTTTTATTGAGATCACAATGGGAGAAACCCATTCTGAATTCTCCACAGTAAATATGAATCCTGCATCAAGCAACTTATCTATTTCTTCTTTTACAGTCTTCGGAAAAATTAGGATTCATTCTATATGGCATTTGCTTTATGGGCTTAGCACCATCTACCAGCTCAATACAATGTTCTACCCAACTTACTTGATGGAGTTCCTTGTAATCAAAAGTGAATAGGTGTATGTACCTTCGAAAGAGCTGGAGGTAGGATTCCTTCTCACTCTCCATCACAGCATCACCAATCTTTATTTGTTGGAGACGATCATCAACTTCTTCTTTAGATAATTTTATGGGGTCCTGGGTTGGTGTGACTGGAAGAATATCCATGACTGAAACATCAACCTCACTTTCTTCATCTTCAGTGTCCACTTCACTGGTACTAGAGTAATCAGAGGATGTCCAATCATCAGTTTCATCACTTGAATCCATAGGTTCTGCTTTATGATGTCGAGGGATCACGTTTATCTTCACCCTCTCTCTACCACGTCCAAGTGTCATGAAACCTTCATTCCAGTAGTTTCTTGCATGAACTCTCCTTAGCCATGGTCTTCCCAGCAGCATTGGGTACGCAACAGTACCATTTTTCATCACCTGAAAGTCTACCACACATACAACACCCATAACAGATATTGCCACATTTGAAACTACACCTTCTGGTTTAGTTTTTCCCTTATTTAATGACCTTAACATAAGTGTTGAAGGGCGATCAATTTTTAAACCCAACATATTCATTACAGACTCGGTCATTACATTAACTGCAGCACCTCCATCAACTAAGACATCATGAATTGAAATACCATTACATAATACCTCAGCTTGTGGAGCATAGGGATCTGCCTCTGCCTCCAAAACAGGGACCTCAACCTCCTTCCTTCTTCGAGCATTGAGTCCACCTCGCAACTCCCGCCTCTTCTCAGAAGACATAGCCAAGAGTTGACCATATGTAATATTTGCAGGCCTTTTGGACAGATCTTCCAAGATGGAGTATGGTCCTTGCCCCTGTGAAATCAGAAAATCCTGCACACCCAACTTTCTTCTCCTATGTTTCTTACTAGTTTCTCCTTTCATCTTCTTAGGATCAATTCCATCTTGATTATCTTTTTCTTTCTTTCTTTTTGTTACAAATAACATCTACTTCATTATTTCTACTCTTATCTACTACATCAAGAGAATTCACAGGTGCTTTTCCTTTATCATTATCTCTTGTACCAGATGTAGAAGCTCTATCTAGAAAATTATACTTATAATGACCCTTTTTATAACAACCATAACAAACAACTTCAGAAATATTTCTTTTTGGACCTCTATCTCCTCCCTGAGAACTAAATTCCTTTCCTTGAAGAAGATTAATAGTTAACTGACCCATCTTTTTGAGCAGATCTTCATACTCAGTAGATGTACTAGGAGAAATATTTGTGCTCACCGGGAGTGGTTGTGGATTCTGGACCAAAGGTGCTGGTGTAGGCTCTACTTTAGCAACAATTTCTTTGGGCTCCTCTTCCATGCTTTCTTCTTGCCTTCTTGCAATCTCCTTTGCTTGTTCAATGGTAGCTGGGCGGTCATACTTCACTCGTTGTCTGATCTCTGGCTTCATCCCAAGAATGAAGTGCTTACATAGGAGATTATCCACGCCATTCATCAACCCATCCGCTAATCCTTCCTTCCGGATTTGGGCATCGAGCTTCCTCCTTAGCTCTAGAACACGAGCATGATAATCCCTTATCTTCTCCTTCTCTCCTTGGGATAGCTTTGTGATCTCAATCATGAGATCTGCATATTTCTATTGTTCACCAAATTCTTCAAGAAAACTTTCAGTTAATAAATCCCATGAATTTTTCACATTATCACCTAGTGTTTCAAACCACCTAAGTGCTGAACCATCCAAAAAGGTAGGAAAAAATTCAGTCCATTGTTCCCTTCTTATAAGGTCATTACAAATACAAGATCGCTTAAACTCTTGAATGAAAGAAGAAGCATCTTCATTAGATTGAGCTGAAAAAATAGGAATCTTTCCCATTTTCAAAAGTAACCACCGTGAAATACCAACCCACAAGTACAATCAACAAGACTTATGTGCACAAATAATTGGAATTACTATAGAAATGACCACGGTAAACTATGGTAAAACTTGACTTACTGCAGTAAAAACTAATTTTACTGTGGTAAACACTATTCACGGTAAAAAATGAAGTTACTGTGGTAAATACTATTCACGGTAAAAAGTGACTTTACTGTGATAAATACTATTCACAACAAAAATGACTTTATCATGGTAACTACTATTCACGGTAAAAATGACTTTACCACGGTAACTACTATGCACAATAAAAACAAGGTCACCCTCTAATTGATTTTTGACTAAGTGGGAATATCTCTCCAGAAAATCCACCAACGAGGAATGGTCCCGGCAACGGAACCAAAATGTCATCACCAATCCGGCACTATGATAATTCTTCACCGGGAACTCCTCGTGCTATGATTATTTACTAATGCACAACCTTTAGTTTGGTGGATGTAATCTGGAAACAAAAGAACAACCAAACACAAGAATACCATTGACTATGATAAGACGGAATGATGACAAATCTGAAATATCAAAGTAAATTATAATATTAACATGAAATTGTTACAATCTCACCCATGAGGTACTTCAACAAGACTATGGGAGAAACTTTACAATTACGCCTCTTGATGGCTTCTTCAACACACCTTTAACTGATGGCTTCCCTTGCACACTTCCTACAATATTTCCCACTGCTTCTTTCTATGCTAAATGAGGGGGGTGGCCTCTCTATTTATAGAACTTCCAGGCTTATCCATCCTATCTCTAAGATAGGATAAGAAATCCACTCTGACGAATCATATTCCATACCTTAACTCTTATCTGTACATGTAAGCTTATCTCTTAAGATAAGATAAACCTTATCATTTTACATGGGTTCCACATTTTTAGACTTTTTACAAATAAAATACACAAAATATTTATGACCTCACTCCTTGTCCTTATTACCAATATAATATTTCTAATTCCTAATCATGTAGACCCTACTTCTCTAATTACCCAAACTTTGACATTTTAACATTACCAAACCACTTACAACAAATATTTACTTTTTACAACATTCCTATTGTACTTTGACTGTTACCGTACTCCACATTATTGGTGACACCGTACTGACGGCGCCGTTATCTTCTATCAAACGCTACTACTAAATATACTTAACAACATCCTATTCCTAATACATACATTAATGAAATAGAAATTATGGAGGAAAATTTTAGTGTCGACAGCTCCATGACATTTTTGTGGTGCTACTCAGACTGAAAAGGAGAAAAAATTTGGATACCAACGCAAGTGGCACTGTTGTCGGGTACTTCTTAGAATTTCTTGGTGTTTTTCATGTGTTTGAAGAGTTTGACCATTTGTGTATTCAAGTATTTGAGCTGCTACATTGTTAAAATATCATTTTATGCTTCAGATCTGAAATTTTTAACAAGGGTTTCAAGTTTTGTCTACCCTTTTTCCATTTCCTAGTAGTTCATACACTTTGGTTGCATTATGAATTATTGATCTAAGAAGAAGAAGGTATAATCTATAAGGCTTTGTAAAGTTTTTCAGTGCTAAGAAAACATTTGACAGATTATTTTATTTCATTCTTGCACAACTAAGGTGAAATTCCTTAGTGGCGACTCCATGCTGATTTGATCTTGAAAATACAAGTTGTCTTACCTTTCTGTCATTTATAAATTGTTGTTCAAATCTGCAAAACTCGAAGGAAGAATATCTCTCTTCATCAAATATTCGACTAGGAAGTTGTTTACAAATTCAAGAAACTCAAAACTAGATGGGAGAAGGGTGTGGAAGGTTGTTAGAGATTTGACTGTAAGAAAGGAGATCCCTATTGGTGAGTTTGAAAGTGAGTAGCATGTTATTGAGGATTGTAATTCTTCTTCAAGTGGATCTGATTCAGACAATCCTATTACTAATTTTATTTCCTCATCAGGTGAGGGACCTTCTTGTGCATTTGAAAGGATTGCTCCTAAATCAGCCCCTATATTTTCTAAATTTTCTAGAGATCATCAAGGAGGAGTTCCCTTATGAGAGATCTATTTTCAAGATTTCATTCCCATTCCCCAAAGACCTTGCACTCCTCATCAGCTTGTTTCACCTCTAAGATCACCTCCACCAAACAATATGGCTGAGCCTATACCTCCATTTTTTTAACACCTTTTTTCCCATAGATTTTAGAGGAATGGATGGTTACCTGAATGCTTTTCCATAAGATGTGAGAAATAGATTACCAAAATTTCAAGGCAACAATGCAGTAACAAGTGATCAACATCTCAAACTCTTTGTTAGTATTATGGAATATTTTGAGATAGATTTTGAAGATCTGTATATTAAGTTGTTCATTCATACACTAGAGGAAGATGCTAGGGATTGGTACAAGGCTCTACCTGATAATAATCTTGATTCATAGACTGAAATTAAAAATTCATTTAGGTTGCAATATGGTGACAAGACTGATCCTAGATTTCTTTTATCTGAGTTTGAAAATATCAAGAAGAACCCTAATGAATTAGTCCATGACTTCAACACAAGGTTTAACAAAACTCTTAGAAGGCTGCCTATTGGTTTGAGGCCTTGTGATGAAACTTGTCTAATAAAATATGCAGATGCATTTGATAAAAAGGTAGCCTATTACCTAAGAGACAAGAACGCAACCAATCTAGGACAACATTTCACCATGACACTTCAAATTGAAAAAAATATTAAGGCTATTGGGAAAAATCTCAAGAGAGATGGTGTAAAATTGATAAACCCTGAAAAACCTCAAGATAACAAAGGTTCTGATTTAGAAGAGGTTGTGAAAACTTTGGCAGGGGCTGTCAAAGAAATCTCATACAAGTTGGCAAGAGCTGAGAAAGGAATTGGGAAGACTTCACAAGGTCAGCCTAGGTAGTAAGCGCAAGATAGATTTGGCAATCATCTTAGGAGTGATCAAAGACAAGATGATAAAGGTAAAGGACCTATGGGAGGGTGAAATAGATAACTCTAAGCACGTGAAAGTAGATTGGTTCCTGGCCCTCTAACTACCAGGGTTTCTGTTGTTGAAGAGGTTGTTGATATGGATTGGTGTGATAGATGTTTTCTTTCTCATCCTCCATGTGAAGTGGACCAACAGGTTGATGAAGCTGATAATGAGTATGGTAATGATGATGATATTTTCATGATGGACTGCTCTTCAAGCTCACAAGGAGGAGCAACATCTACTAAATTCTTTATAATGATTTTGAATACTTAAGAGCTTTGATGATTAAGAAGTATGATGGTGGTATCCCTTCGGAGGAAGATAGACAATTATTGATGAATGTTTTTGTAGCTCAAGAGAAATATTATAACACTAGAATTAAAGTTGTTAAAGAAGTTTTACATCAAGCCAAACCTAAAATGCCCTTGCTCACAAGCATTCCAAAAGAAGCTCCTAGGAAAGAAACACTTACTTAAATCTCTATTGTCCCAAGTAAAAATTACAGTCCTCATCATGCCCAAGCTGCCAAGAATTTTTTGCCATCTAAAGAATCTTCTTGTCTCCCTTCCAATGTTGTTTTTCCAAAGAGTGTACCATATGACATATCCCAAGTATTGAGCCAAATTAAATTAAGTGTTCCAATAATTGAGTTTCTTAGAATTCCTGAGCATAAGAAGAGAGCATTTAAGTACATGGGATTGAAAGAAGAGAAAGTTACTCCAAGTAGAAATGTAAATGTTTTTGAAAGTCCACCTCAGATCATTGTTGACTTTGAAACACCACTAGTAGTAGAAAATCTTAGAGAGTAACTTGAGGTATATTTGGGGACATATTTGGTTGATTCCCTACTGAATGTTGAACCATTCTTCACAACTTTTCTCATAAAAGATAGGCTACTTCACAATTGTATGTTTGATTCCGGTGCATCATGTAATGTCATGCCTCTAGAAGTCATGACTGAGTTGGATATCAAAGTGACAGCTACCTATGGGAAGTGTACTACCATGGATTCAAGGGAAGTGTCAGTGGTTGGTTGTGTGAAGGGTTTGGTAGTGCAACTTGCAGCCTATTCGGGTAAGAATTTGAAATTAGATATTGTAATTATTGACTGCCCTGCTAAATGGGGTATGCTTTTGTCCATAAAATGGGCTGCAAGTGTTGGTGGCAGCGTTCAGATGGATATTTATTTTTCCACCATTCCCATTGATGGCAGCCTTGTCAAAATTTATGGTGAAAAGAAGATGTTGCACCTAATTGAAGATCCCAACAATGCTTCCGATGAAGTGTTGTTTGCTAATGTATATGCTGAGAATTTCATTAGTTTTGCAAATGGAAAAGAACACAAGATGGATAAATCAAAGTGCCTTGATATGGTAGGTTCTTCTTGGACCTTGCTATTTGATGGAGCTTGCTCCAAATTTGGAAATGGTGCTGGTATAATTCTTGTTTCTCCTAGTTTGGAAGAGTTTTTTTTTTCCTTCAAACTTAATTTTGAATGTGCTAACAACATTGTTGAGTATGAGACATTGTTATTAGGGTTAAGAATTGCATGGAATTATGGAGTAAAATATATTGTTGCAAAAGGAGACTCAGAGCTAGTTTTTAAACAAATAAGAAAATTGTATGCTACAAAAAATCAGCATATGAAACAATATAAGCATGCAGTTTGGGATCTAATTGAAATATTTGATTCCTTTAACATTGTGTATCATGACAGATGTCTCAATGTTGTTGTTGGTAGTGTTGGGTTCTAGATTTGAAATTTGCACTGTTTTACTTTATTGTGAGTACAATGTTCAAGTGTTGACTAGGGCAGCTGTCCCTAACAACATCAAACATTGGTAGGTGTTTGATGATGATTCTCAAGTGCTAAGGTTCTTACAAAACCCAAGTGAGTTTACAAATTAGAATATTAATTTGGATCCAATGGTATCCATGATTAAAGGAAGAGAAAATTTGTTTGGAAAGGATATCATCCAATTTAGAACAAACACCATTCCTAGAGGTCTTGTTGCACTTGAGTCAAATTTTAACAATGATGATTACATCATCAATAGAAACATGTCTTACTCAAGGGATGTGGAAGAGCATGACTTTGGAAAGAAGAACAAATCAAGAAAAGTTTTGTTGGGAAACCGTTTAAACAACGAAGAAAAATAGTCCTACCTCCAATTGTTGAAAAAATATCAAGACTTATTTGCTTGGTCCTATTTAGAGATGAAAACATATAGAGAAGACTTGTTTCAACATGAGATCCTTCTTGAAAAAAATTCCAAACCATTCAAACAGATAAAAAATCCAATTAATCCACTTCTCTCCATTAAAATGCAAGAGGAATTAATGAAGTTAAGAGATTGAGGTATTATTCAGCCCACTAGATATTCATCTTGGGTTGCAAACCTTATGCCAATCAGAAAGAAGAACGGAGACATAAGACTTTGTGTGGATTTTAGAAATCTAAATAAAGCATCCATGAAGGACAACTATCCCTTGCCAAATATGGAAAATATGTTGTAGCTTGTGATAGGGTCTGAAGTGCTTTCTACATTGGATGGTTTTTACAGATATAATCAAATGGGAGGAGGCTTCCATCCAAGATTTTGAAGGATTTAAGGATGCACTAAAAAATGCACTGGTTTTAGCAGCCCCAAACTATAAGAGGCCTTTCCAAATCTTTTCCTTTGCCTCTTAATATGCGATTGCTTCTTTTTTGCTCCACAAGGATGAGAATGAGGCTGAGAGGCCTATTTCCTTCTTTAGAAAGGCTTTACAAGCTGCTGAGTTAAAGTATACAATCATGGAGAAACAAGCATTTGCCTTGGTGAAAGTAACAAAATTTTTCAGGCCTGATATATTAAGTTCAAAAGTTCTTGCTTATGTTCCCCACACCATGGTGAAAGACATCTTATTAGAAATGGAGATCTCAAGTAAAAGATATAGATGGGTTAACAAACTATAGGAGTATGATATGGACATCCAAACCACAAAGTTAGTAAGAGGTTTGGGTCTTGTTAAGCTCATGGCTAATAGTAACTTGTAGAGTGTGGAAGTGAATCAGCTAGAGGAAGAAAGGGTAGATATGCTTGCAAAGTTAGTAAATTCTGAGTGGTATAAGGATGTAATCTTTTACCTTAGACACCTTTGTTGTCCTGATCATTTAAATAAAAACTAGAAAAGAGCCCTCAAGTTGGCTTCTTAAAAATATATCATCACAGACCTTGGGCTGGCTTGGAAGAAACCTGAAGGTGTCCTCTTGAATTGCATAACTGAAGATGAAGCTCCCAAAATAGTTGTTGATTTCCATGGGGGAGTTTGTGGAGGAAACTTTACTAGACGAGTAATAGCACATAATATTTTGAGAGCTAGTTATTGGTGGCCTTCTCTCTTCAAATATGTAACCAAAATGGTTAGAAAATGTGATAGTTGCCAACACTTCTCTAGAAGGCTGAAAGCTTCAGGCTCCCTTCCTTTGCAGCCTGTATCAATTGAAGCTCCTTTTAAGAAATGGGGGATGGAATTCATTGGTGAGATTTCAGATCCTTCTAGTACTGGCCATAAGTGGATTCTCATAATCACTGATTATTTTACAAAATGGGTTGAAGCAATCCCATCTAAACAGGCAACACACCGAGTGGTAATGGACTTCTTATTAAATCACATCATATGCAGATTTGGAGTTCCAGTTAATATTGTAGCTGATAATGCCATGTGCTTTAGAGCTAAACCTTTAATGGTAATGTGCAATGAATATGGAATCAATCTCACTTATTCTTCAAACTATAACCCCCAAGGGAAGGAACAAGCTAATTCCAATAATAAGAAATTGTTGAAGATCATTAGAAGAACCTTGGAAAATGAACAAGAAAAAGTGCGGAGAACAATTGAAGTTTGCAGTTTGGGTTGATAGAATAACTCCTAAAAGAGCTACTAGTAAAAGCCCATTTGAATTGGTGTATGGAACCCAGGCTTTGCTGCCCTTGCACCTAAAATTATCTTCATTTCAATTTTCCCAAAAGTTGGAAACTCAAGAACATGGCCCATATGAATCAAGGATCAATCAGATTATTAAGCTTAATGAGGAGAGAAGAACATCCCATCAAAGGCATATCAGATTTAGAGAGAAATTGAAGAAATTGTTTGACAAGAAGGTCACTCCTAGAGCCCTCAATATTGGAGATCTGGTTTTGTTGTGGGATAGTAGGCATGAAGACAAGGGCAAGCATGGAAAGTTTGATGCATTATGGATGGGTCCTTATGCCATTGATATCAAAATTGGTGAACATACCTTCTTTCTCAAGGATTTAGATGGAGAACTACTGGAGCTACCTGTTAATGGAAGACATTTGAAACATTTCTTGGATTGAACCCCAAATTTGAGGTATGCATGAGCTTGTACAGTGTATAGTGTTTGGTTTTTGCTCTGTTTTTGGTGTTTTTTCCATATTTTTGGCTTGCCTTGCTGTGTGGCAGATTTTTTTGTTAGGCTCTCAGCTTGTTTTTGGTGATTTTTGGCTCTTGACTCCTCTGCCCAATGGTTATTTTGGCACTTGGTCTACGCTTTTTCCTTGTGGCACTCATTGGGAGTGCCCATCCCCAAGCAAGAGCCGATGTTGGTGCCATTTTTGAGCTTGCACCATGTTGCATTAAATTTTCCAAATCTATATTTTCTCAAAACATGCTTTTACCTTTGAATTGATGGTCTGAATTTCTTTCCCTCCAGTCGAATGCTTTAAGATGCTCAAAAACTTGTTGTTTTGCCCTAATTTGAAGGAATATTCCAAGTTTTCCCTCTTATGTGCCCTAATTTTTCAAATTTCACAGGCTATGTCATTTTTCCCTTTGCCAGATCATGAACAAATTGAATTTGATGAATTCATACTTGTTTGTAATTAAAAAACCTATCCCAAGGTTGAAAACGTTGTAAAATCATGCTTCAGTTGATTCAAAATTGAAATATATGCCATCCGTGGTGAAAAAATTGAATTCTAGGGCATCCCTGGAATTTTTTATGTTTTGACGGTCAAACGGGTGTCATTTTTCCCCATCAAATTCATTATCAGAAGGTAATGGAAATGTGGTGATTTCCTATTGGCTGGGGGGTGTCAGGAAATATTTCTAACTTATCTTTTTTTGAAATTTTGGCAAAGAGGAAAAATTTGATCCGTGGCTTCGCTTTTTGTATGAAGAGCCTATGTGGCACATTTTGATTGGCTAGGGGATTGGTGGGTGGTGGAATTTCCTTAGGAAATTTTGATTTCATTTTGCAAAATTTAAAAAAATAAAATTTGGCCTGAAATCCTGTAGCCAATCGCAAGAGGACACGTGTTCTAAAAGTTTCAAAACTGGAAGTGTGGGCCGCTGGGGGACTTAGAGTATTCTGGTTCTAATTTTATAAGATTTCAAAAACAATTTTTTCCCCCACTCCAATCAGAGGAGGACACATGGTAGCAAGATGGCGCAGAGCAGGTCGGTGGGCCGACGAAGGGAAAAGGGGATTTTTTCCCTTTTCACAAAAGGGTTAAAGTAACATTTTTGGCCCGAAAGCCCGTGGCCAATACCGAATGGACACGTGTAACATTATGAAGGTCAAAGGTGGGTACAGGTCAACGTTGAAGTTTGTGAATTTTAAAAAATTTGTAAGGGAGGTTTGAAGGAAGAAAGGAAGACTTGGATCCACAGTGAATAGAAGAGTGCCACATGGCAGGGATAGTTTCAGAGGTGCGGGCCCGTAGAGACAAAGTGGAAAATTTTCCCTTGGCTTAAAGTGAGTAAAATGAAGATTAAGCTCATGGGTCCTCAGCAAATGAGAGATGGATGTGTGGCATAGGGAAAGGTGGTTCGGTGGGCCAACCGAGGTAGGAAGAAAAATTTTCCCTTTTCCCAAAAAGAGCTCAAAAATCGAAACTTGAAGCGTTGGCCTACTAGCGAATCACAAGGAGACATGTGGCAAGGGAAAAAAATCAGAGGTACAGGGCGCATGGAGAAAAAGGTGAAAATTTTCCCAAATTCCAAAAAGGTAAAAATGAACAAAATTGAAGTGTGATTTCAAAGGGACCCCACCATATGCCACATGTCAGCTCCAAAATTCAAAGGCGGAAGGGGCGAAGGAAAAGGTCAAATTTTTCCATTTTCTCAAAAATGTAAAAAAAGTCAAAAATGAGTCTGAATTGATTTCCAATCATTTTGTGGCCACGTGTCCCTGCCTTATCCAAAGGTTAAAAGGGTAATATTGAGCTTACTTTTGGATCTCATCTTCCACGTGGAGGGATGATATTAAAAGTTGATGTAAGATCAATGATTACTGTGCATCCATTTATTTTTCCTGCCATGTGAGCTCCAGCGAACTTGGAATCACAATTTTCTCCATCAAATTTTATATGATTTTGGGTCCTCTTGGCTTCATGAGAGTATTGGCATCATTTTCATGACTTAATTCTTCAATCTATGGTGTTTTTGAAGAATTTTTTTTCCTAGCCTAAGCAAGCACGTGAAATGACAAAATCAAAAGTTGCAGAGGTAGTTCAAAAAGGTAAAAATGATGAGTAAGAGGTTTTTTCATGCCTCAATGATGAAAAACATGCCTCTAGAATGGATAATGATCCAGATATTTGTAATGATTTAATCTTTTTGGCACACCTGGCAACATGTGAGTGTTTTTCTGTTTGGTGTCATTTTCAATGAATCATGAAGAATTATTGTAACAAACTTGATCCCATGGCATATCCTTTACTTGGGAAAGAAGGATCCAAGGTGGCATGAGGTATATAATGCATTTTTGGAGAAATTGTAAAGGGTTGGGAGTTGAAAATCACGAGAAAATTTTGAGAGAAAGCTCATTTTTTGAGAAATCCATCAAAGAACCAGGTTAATGTCTCATGTGTTGGAAATTCATGTATGTGATATGGTTACAAGAGTATAGCCATCACATAGCTCTGAGATTGTTCATGTAACTCTCCCCTGTTGTTGAATCTGACAAGTTTTAAATTAAATCTATGTTTTCTTTGGGTAATATGGTGTCTGTTATCATTTTTAAATTCATGTGGATAGTTTTCATTGTTCTTTTTACAATCTTGCATTGAAAGTCTTTAGAAATCTCACAAAATTTTCATTTCTTGCTGATAGTTTAGTGGCATTTGCAATCTCATGTTCATAAGATCCTTCCTCTGATAAGGAGATAAACAAATTTAAAATCACTTTACCTTCCTTGATTGAAGAGATTTCTTCTAAGCCTTTAGGGGTACCTTAGGCATGGTTTAATCATGGATTTTTGTGTTTAATTGAGTTCTTTACTTTAAGCTTTTGTGGTGAGTTCTCAAAGATTGTGTGAAGAGTGCACATTGGGCTTCCATTTTTTCCTCTTCTAGTTAAAAGAACATCTTGATTATTTGAGGCATTTCATTTGATAGTTGTTCAAATATTGTAGAGATTGTCAGATATCTTATTTATCCTAGTTTTTTTTTTCAATCCCCCACCAAAAATCAACTAAACAATAAAGATCCTATCATGTAATACCCCTTATTTACATTTGTATACCCACAGAAGATAAAAATACATTTGTAAAAGTATGCATAACAGATCAGGATTTCCAATGTCTCTAGTAACCTTTACCTTGTTTTGAGAGCATACCCATGTTTTGAGAAGTGAAAACTCGTGAGAGTTCAGATCTGGGGTGTTGATCATGTTTTCGTCAAGGCCTCCATCATATAATTTCAAGCAAAGAGAAGGACATCTTCATCTCCTTCGCCATTACAAGGTCACAAAAAAGGTCCTCTTACCTTGGTTGTAAGGCACAACCTAAAATAGCTAGGACAAGATCAAGTCCTATTAGATGCTATCCATTTCTCCACAAACCTAAGTGCCAGCTAGACCACATCCCCAGCTACCAACAGAATACAACATGGTCTAATCTATATTTAGGCTCCATGACATTTCTGTGGTGCTTCTCAGAATGAAAAGGAGAACACATTTAGATTCCAAAATAGCTGAGGAGTGGCACCATGTGGCTGAGGTAGGCCCGATTGGGGTTAGACGTTACCAACAAGTGGTCTGGGATCCGATTTTGATGGTCCCCCTCATCGACAGATGGGATTCAATGACCGACATATTTTGGTTTCTAACAGGTGAGATGAACGTCACTTTGGAGGATGTTTATAGGATCTTGTTACTTGCCAATAGTAGGGATGCATGATGTATTCCATTTCCTCAGAGGCATCTGAGGAGTTGATGTTGATAGTGTTTGGTGAGGAGCTGGTGGAGTTGAGGTTCCATAGTGCCAACATGAGTTATGGAGATATGTATCTGGGCCCATCCAGAGGAGATGAGGTTAGTGGTGCTAATGATGGAGGCTAGTCTATTGTTTTGCACTGCTAGATGTAGAGGGTGGGAGATTCCCACGGGCATTGATGGGGGTTCTTCATGACATGATGGAGGATAGGACCCTGATTTGCATGGGCACCAACATTCTTGGTGTAGCTATATAGAGATTTATGGGCCTATGGGAAGCTATGGAGGTTTAGCATATGTTGACACATTCCTATTACACTGCTGGGAATATGAGCACATTGTGTGTGTGCGTCCAGTGGGAATACCTCTGACTTGATGCATTTGAAGCGGACATGGTTTGGGTGGGCTACAGGAAATGGGTACCTTCTGTTGGAGAGCACCGAGTTGCCAAGGCCACACACAATGTAGCATATTACAGGCATGCATTAGAGGGGTTGTCTAGTGTGGGCATCATTTGGAGGTCATATGTGGGCTTCCCATCATATAGGTAGATGGTCTAAGGAGCTACAAGAGTTACAATTGCTCTGATGGATAGAGGGGGTGTCATGTAGGAGAGAACATGAGATGATACTTGTTGACAGGGTTAGATGTCAATTTGGGTTGCCATAGGATGTACCTCCACAATTTCCATAGTACATGAGGGATAATGTGGAGAGGCCAATGCCTCTACCACAGCCAACAGTGCCTACAGGGCAGGAGGAGCAGGTGGTAGACTAGCGGATTGATGATGTCTAGAGTTACAGATAAGTACATATAGTGGTGGGAAACACATCTATGAGACAGTACCACCGAGGCTGGGGTGTCCATGACTTGGTCACCATCATAGTTTAGAGAGATGCCCTACAGGGGTAGGTGACTGACCCTGTAGTTATATAGTTGGGGATAGTGTAGGATAGATGACGGCGTCAGAGGCATAGGTTGCCACATTACAGGAACAGGTAGCAGCTCTATAGGCCCAGGTAGCACTAGGGACAGGTACCTGCATAGGGCAGAGGTGAAGATGGGGTACAGGTGGCCACCCTACATGCTGTAGGTTAGTAGGTTTACAGGGCCAGTTAGCCACTGCATAGGCACAAATTGTGGCCCTTCAAGCCTAGGTACATAGGCACATGCACCCATACATGCTCAGGGAGAGGGTCCCATTTTACAGGACAGGGGCAGGACAGGGTCCCATGGTACAGGTACAGGGTCAGAGGCCGATGGGACCACCATAGACAATATCCATGGCTAGGTTCAGGGATGCCTTAGGAGAGGCAAGTATATTATCAGGATCACCTAATGGCTATAGGATATAGATGTCCCTTTCTATGCAGAGTATATGAGCACAGTAGGCCTCTGAGTGAGAGGATCTAGGTCACACACCCATAGTGTGGAGAGCATAGGGGGTTGTCAAGCCCTGATACAAAGTCAGGGTGAGGCCACTAGTTCATGGAGGCTAGCTCCTGGGTGAGGTACCAGTACAAAGGTCAGGCCATGAACCATGGTGGGTGGTGAGATGTTAGTGGGATGTCACACATGGGAGAGCAAGAGGAGGAGGATACCGGAGGATATCCGACGATGGAGGATGCCTGATAGTTGTGTGAATACCTCCATTTTTGTTTATTTTGCATACTATATCGACCTGTGTGCTGAAGAGAGCGAGGATGTATCTGAGTGATTTAAGATATTTTTGATCATATATCAGGCTATGCGTTCCGAAGATGGTGAGGCTGTATATGAGAGTTTTGAGAGATTTGTTTTGTATTGTGTATCAGTGTATATATGTATGGACTTGCACAAACTTTCTCATGATGAGATATGATGATTGATGGTTGATAGTATTTGTTTTGGAAAATTTGGTTGTTAATTGGTCGATGGATGGCAATTAGGTGTATTAGGCATGGTGGAGTCAGGTCATAGGCATGATAGAGTCAGGTTATAGGCATGATGGAGTTAGGTTGGTGTTAGGCATGATGGAGTCATGTTGGTGTTAGGCATGATGGATTCAGGTCATAGGCATGCTGGAGTCAGGTTATAGGCATGGTGGAGTTAGGTTGGTGTATAGGCATGATGGAGTTAGGTCATAGGCATGATGGAGTCATGTTTGTGTGGCTGAATTAATGGTCTAAGATATTTGATATGATGGAATAGAAAATATGATGTATTCACATGATTATGGTTTAAGTTTCCCGGTATGTATGGTAGCATGGATAAATGTTGAAAATGATCACTGAACAATGTGATGATTGTGGTAAAAATGTTGATGAAATGATTTGTTGTAATAGTGTATTAATTTCCAATTGTGTGCTTATAAAATGGAAACTAACTTGAATAGAATGTGACCAGAACAAGTCGAGAGGTGAATGGTTGTGGATGGGAACAAATGAAGTTAGAGTGAGGATGATGGTCAAGCTAACCTCCAAGGGCCCCATGCCCTCAGAAGTGCTACCTACATAGCTCCAGTGAAAAGGGGCCTCAAAATGATGTAGTTCTCCCATAAGCTAGGGAAGAATATGATGAATTAGGGAGAGAAATGGGTTGGTGAATTTTTAGGCTATGGTTGAGGTGTAGGTTATAGGCTTGGTTGAAGTCTTAGGTCATATGCATGATTGAGTCTTAGGTCATAGGCATGATCGAATATTAGTTCATAGGCATGGTTGAGTTGGTTTTAAATATAGGTGTCGATGACCTAGTCCTGTATAAGATAATGATTAAGTAATGATGAAGGTCAAATGGGAAGAGGTGGAAAAAGAGCAACCTAATTGATAAGAACCCTAATGAGTCTACCATACCACCAGATAGAATTATGAACGTAAGACCCTAAAGGCCTTACATAATGGACTATTCTAAGGGTGAATAAAGTCACATGATCACAAAATGTTGCAGTTGCAGCCAGTCCCTTGAGTAGAGAGGAAATTAGGATGAAAAGGAAATGAGGTGAGAGTGAGTGGCTGAGCATAAATTAGTGTATAAAAACATGTTTTTCTTAGCAAGAAACCCAACATCAAAAATAGGCAAGTCCATGATGACAATTTCATCATTTTCTTCATTTTTTTTATTTTTAATAGACTGATCGATGCGGGAAGTCTATATGGGATGAGTATATTTTCTCCTTGAGTTATTCACGAAGTTGATCGATGCGGGAAGCTTTTAGATATTTTTAGTGTATTTTTGCAATGACTTTATATAGTTTTCCTTCAAGGGAACAGTCTACTTATAGCAGTGAAATAGAGTAAAGAGATGTCCGTTTTTGAGGGAGTCATCTTTTTCTAGAAGTTTGACTCAAGGAGTTGAATCCCTATTGATTTTTGGACATTTAAGTCATGGACAAGACTATATAGGAAGATTAGGTTCTTGTTTAGAAGATAAAACCATAGTACACAAGGGTTAACTATGAAAGGGGTGGTTTTGAATGATGAAAAACCATGGGATTCCATCTTTAAGAAGATAAAAATTATCCATGAGAATCATGCTATGAGTAGAGTTGTGGTACTCATATTGAAGAGGAGGTTGAAAGCTAATGGGTAATCACATGATTCTTGTCTAATCGTGGATCCTCAAAAACAGGCAATATGGAAGGTGAACAACACTCAAGGGACAAGTGATCAATTGACAAGAAGTGCTATAAGACTTGATGTCAACAATGAAATGGTTGAAGATGTAAGGAGTTGAGAGGATCAGGTTCAGGTTTACCTTCGAGTGAGGACAAATGATAAGCACTTGATCCGTACATATGGGTAACGATGTAGGATCCAAACCAATTATGAGAAAATTTACCCCGTTTACTTTTCTCTTCTCTGGTTACATGTTTATTTTCCTTCAGGACAAGGTCGCCGACCTAAAAGGTTCATTCATGGACATGTTTTTTGTAGGCACGTTTGATACATTTTTGGTAGATTTGGAGATGGTCAAGATAATTAAGATGATGTTCATCTAATAACTCAAGATGTGCCAAACGGTCCTGGTAAAATCCATCGTCATTGAACATGTCTTATAGAGAGATGCAGAGAGATGGAATATGGAATTCGAGAGGTAAGAAATCCTCGGTACTATAGACCATAGAAAAATGTGTGGTAGCATTTAAAGTGTGAATACTAGTGCAATAAGCCCACAAGGTGAATGGAATGTGTGAATGCCAATCCTTGCTAGTATCGTCAACTACTTTCATATGAATTGTGTTCAAGGTTTTATTGGTCGATTCTGCTTGGCCATTGGTTTGCAAGTAATAAGGTGATGAGAAACTGAGTTGTATGTCAAAAGCATCGTATAGCTTTCGTAGGGTTTTATTTTTGAATTTATTTCCATTATTAATGATGAGGTGGTGAGGAACACCAATGCGATAAATGATGTGATGGTTGATGAATTCACATATTTTCTCAAATTTTGTAGAAATGAGGGGAATTAATTCTAACCATTTAGTATAATATTCAGTAGTGGTTATAATCCATTGGTGGCATTGTGAAGAATGGGGATTGATCTCGCCAACAAGATCCAAGCCCCATTGAGAGAAAGGAAAAAGGTCTTGTACAACCTGCAAGGCATGACTAGGTATGTGATGAATATTAGCATGTTGTTTTCATTTCACACAACATTTGACATAGTCACAAAAATCACGGTTTAAGGTTGTCCAATAATAGCCAAGGAGAATCATACGTTTTCCATTAGCTAAACCACTAAAGTAACCTCCATAAATCCCATCGTGGACTTCTTTAATGGTGTAGGGAATTTCAAAACTTGTAAGGGATCGTAAGATAATACCATCAAAGCCACACTTATAAAGGATACCACCCATGATGACATAATGAGACACACTTTTAAGAAAGGCACATTGTCCATTATGAGTGAGATCGGTGGGTAGAATGGAAAGGGAAAGATAATCTACAAATTACCTATACCAAAGGTCACATGGGTCAAGTGCAACGGTTCTGATGAATTAGACATCACGAGGTAAATAAGAGGGTGATTGTAGCCTTTGTATTGTGACAAATATTTTAGAGTCGGAAGGTGAAGCGGGTATCTGAGATGCCAAACAGGCCATGGTATCCACAAAATTATTGGTGGAATGTGGGGTGGTTTGAAGTTCGTAACTATTCAAAGGTCAGTCAAAAGTATGTCGACATGATGTTTATACTTTTGAAGTATCTCATTACGACACTGGTATATACCATTGACTTGGTTTACAACCAGTTGGGAATCACCAAAGATATTGATTGACTTAACATCTAAGTTGCATAACCAGCCTGGAGACCCAATACGAGTGCTTCATATTTGGCAATATTGTTTATATAATCAAAATCGAGTTTGAAAGACAAAGGCATAGGTTCACCATTAAGAAGAATGAGGATAACACCAGCCCCATCTCCATAATAACACTTGGAGCCATCGAAGAAGAGTGTCATTTGGTAAGCGGGTTCATCTAAGGAGAGGGTAGTTATGGATTCGTCGGGGAAATCTGAAGTTAGAGGGTTGATTCCTAGAAAGAGGTGCAGCTGTCTAGTTGTTCAGCGATAACTTGGCCCTTGATGGAATTTTGATGAATGAATTCAAGGTCGAGGTCGGAAAGAAGCATAAGCCAGCGTGTGACACATTGATGTTGATAGGGTTTGGCATACATATAGTGTAAGGGGGTACAGTATTGGTAATAACGAAGGTATTGTGGTTGATTAGGTAATGGAGGAGTTTGGTAGCAATGAAAAAATAAGGCTAAGAAGAGTTTATTCAACCTGGGTGTATCTAGTTTCGTAGTGCTAGAAGGGTACGGACTTATGTAATAAACCGCTTGCTCTATGTGTTTCTCTTTACGATGAGTGAGCATGGACACCTAAAGAATGGTCAGTGGCGGAAATATATAGGTAAAAGGGTTGGTCATCTTGAGGAGGAATGAGCATTAATGGTTGAAGAAGGTATTGTTTTAAGGCTTCGAAGGATTTATGGACATTCATCATACCATTTGAATGAAATTTCCTCTCTTGAGAAGATGATGTGAATGGTTGACAACGGTCGGAAAGCTGTGAGATAAAATGATGAATGGATTGCAACTTACCTTATAGGCTTCGAAGTTGACAGAGATATTAGTAGGTGGAGGAATTTCTAGAATAGCCTTTACTTTAGCAGGATTGACTTCTATGCCATGCAAAGAAATCAATGAAACCAAGGCAGTTTACATGAAAGTACTGTAAAGATGCACTTCTTTAGTGGAAGACGAACACAATACTTGATGAGGTGGTCAAAGATGACCTTAAGGAAGGTCTGGTTTTTGGCTCAATGTTTGGATTTGGTAAGAAGATCATCTACGTAATCTACCAATATGCGATGCATGATGTCATGGAAGATGTAAGTCATGGCTCATTTCTGGTAAGTAGCACCGACATTATTTTAAGGCCAAAAGGTATGACTCGATAGCAGAAGCTCCCCTAAGGGGTGATGAAGGTAGTCTTGTGTTGATCTTCTAGGAGCAAGTAATATTTGATTATAACTCGAGAAACCGTCCATGAGTGATAGCATTTGATGGTCGACACTGAGATCAACTAGTTGGTCAATTCTTGGTAGGGGAAAATCATCTTTGGGACAAGCTAGGTTGAGGTCATGGAAGTCCATGTAAATGCGGAGTCCCCCTATCACCATTGTGACAGGAACGATGTTAGAAATCCATTGGGGATAATCAATGGGTAGGATGAAGGAAACTGAGAGAAGGCATTGAAGATCTTCTTTGACCAGAAGAGAAATGAGAGGATGCATTTTCCGCATAGCTTTTTTTTGATGGTTTTGGCATCATGAATGGTTACGATATTATGGACCACGATTTTTGGGTCAATACTGGGCATATCAATATAGGAGCTAGGAAAAAGCGTTGCTATGGTCCTGAAGGAAAGAGGAAAAAGATTTTTTTCTCAGTAGCATCTAAAGATTGGCCTATCTTTAGAATGTGTAGGTAAAACCTAAGTGTTAATGTTGATTTCAATGGTCGATTTGTTCAACATGGTTTACATCTCAGAAGGTAACAACCGGTTGAATATAAGAATCTTCCTCACCAAGGTAGGTGAGGATTGAAATCGTTGTCTTAACATTGAGCGACATTAATAAAAGGTGTATCTTCATTGATCATGCTCAGGAGTATAAGAATGGGAGAGAAGAGGGAGCCTCGCCATCACATTGATAGGTCAGAGATCCCAGGATAAATTGTGTTTACAAAAAAAAAAAGTTAGGAGGAATAGATTCGGGATCTATGGACTCTGTGGGTGAAGATGGTGATGCATTGGTGAATGGGGTGGAGTTGGTTTGTCTTCCTCGATGAGGCTGACGTGCAGGCCTTCTTGGGAGGCAGTTTGGCAAAGCCAATGCCACTACGGTCATTGTGTTTACGGGTGGTACAGGAAATGATAGTATGGGGGCCTCTGTTTTGTAACAACTAAAGCTAAAGCCTTTCCATGTGTAACAGCTAAAGGAAAGTGTGAGCGAAGTGGCAGTTAGTAAGGGAGAGTAATTCATATGAAAATGGGCGTGTTTGGGATGGAGGTTTAGGTGAATAAGTGGAAATATCAAGTCCCCCATAGGTTAGATTAGTGCGAAGGTGGGGAGGACCATAAGGAAAAACCTTGCCTACATAGATAGTCATAACTAGGGTGCTGACATGCAAGTTCCCATACTCTTGCGGAGTAAAGAACGTGTCGATATTATATAGGTGGTACTCCCCCATAGTGAGGCATTAAAAAACACCTTCTAAGGGATCAATAGTCGATATGTGGGTAGCGGGGCTAGATGACTCACTAGATGAATGGGAAGTAGGTGAGTCAATTGTAGAGGCTACTGTGGCAATAGTAGGAATAGTAGGGTTAGATGTGGGAGAGGCGATGGTAGACTTGGTGGATTGGACTTATGGGTGAAGGTGAAGTGGGGGTAATGATAGATGCCTTGACTGGTACAAGTACATCATTGGGCCAGTTACAACATATTACAGGTCTTGAAAGGTGATGGGTTGGCCGGGATGGTGTAGTTATGTCCTTTGTGTTCAAATTTGAAGTAGCGGTGTAAAGTTGAAGGGACAAAACCCATGGTGAGGATCCAAGGTTAGCTAAGGAATAGATTATACTAGAAGCTCCCCTTCTAGGACATAGAATAGTTCTGAGATAGTGTGGGGACCCACATGCAGACATGGAGAATGATGGTACCCAGGGTAGAGGTCATGGCATCATTGAAGGAGTGCCACATAACTGGGTTACCATGCATGTAATTGGCAAGTATGCACATTTGGTTGTACACATGGGAGGAGATGATGTTAATACTAGCACCACCATCGATCATAACGCATTCGTATGTGTATATTATTGATATAGATGGAGATGAAAAGAGCGGGATCGGGTTCATCAGACTGGAAGGGAGTAATCTCTTCATGTCTAAAAAGTTGAGGGTGGCTACTTGGTGAGTAGGTGGAGGTGTAGAGGAAGGAGACAACTTAGTGAGAGAGGCTACGTGATGAGGAGGTAATGATTGAGGCTATGGACGTGGGGTCATTTGGTAAAACCTTCAGTAGATTGACAGGACCTCCATGAGAACTTGATGATGTGACTTAGAGGTTTGGATGATGTCATATAAAGACATTTTGAGGGAGGATTGATGTGCAATTGTTTTAGCAATCGTGTGATGTGTGACCCCATCAGAAATAGGATATGCAGGACCGTCGAATGGTGACTTTAGGGTGTGGGTGCAGTATGGTATGTTGGGTACAGGGTTGGTTGATCGGATAGTTGTTTTTTCCTTGTGTTTTTCCTTTTAAACACGGGTGGCAATGTGAACCATTTTAATCTGAGGGGAGGTGGATGGAGATGGTGTGCCATAGAAGGTATAACGACATGAGGGGAAAATTCCTAGCAGTGGATAAGATCCTTGTGAAATGAGTAGAGAACACTAACATTTAGGTGGAGGTATGGTGAACTCTCTTATGCAGACCATGTTAATTTCAAATTTTGGGGGTGGATAAAAGGGGTGTGGGGGTGGAGATACTAGTCATTGAGTAGGTAATGGAAGAGGATTTGGGGAGATTGGAGAAGGCAGAATGGGGTCCTCATCAAGAATATCAGTCATCATCAAAATTTTATTCTGTGAGGACATAATTAGATAAGAGCGGTTTTGAAAGCCTTATAGTTCTCTACATCGTGTCCTAACACATGATGGTAGGTGTAAATTTTAGTTTTGTCAAACCATTTTGGTTTGGGTTTGAGTGGGTCATAAGGTCTAAGAGGTGGTAACGTGATGATAGAGGTTTTGAGGAGGTTGGCTAGGATAATGGCATACGACCCTGCCAACGGATCACAGTGTGAGGTGAGTATGGGCTTGGATGGAATAATGGGTAACTATGCAGCGTGAGAGGTGTCATAGGTGAGGGGTCTTGAAGAGGGGTAGGATGGACCGTCAGTTTAGGGATGTAGTACCATCTTAGGCTTGGGTTGATCCTTCTTGGGTAAAGGAGCAAAAAATGAACCAGTAAAGGGGGGAACAATAGATCTAACCACTTCAATGGAGGGCATTGGGATTTTCAAATTTCTATTGTAATTTCTATTGGGTAGAGGTGAGGAAAGAGTATGTGACATAGATGGAAATGCAGATGGTAGAAGGAGTGTGAGATACCCATGAGGATAATCTTGCAGTGCAGTAGCAGTCGCTGGTAGAGATTGCGTGGAAGGTGTGAGTGGAAGAGAGGAGAATGTTCATGGGTAATGAAGAATTTATGGAAGGTTGTGGTAGTATGGGTGGTAAGAAGGTTACGGGCGATGGTAGGGGTTGTGTTGATTGGTTGGGTATATTAGAGGGCTGTGATGAGGAGGTGGGATGTTTTGTTCCTGGTTTACTCGGTGGAAGATGGGTTGCTTGGCCAAGGTTGAGGGGTGAGGTCCTAGGATGGACAAAAGGGATGAAGGTGACAACGGTGTGGTAGATGAGGTTGGTGTATGAGGCATAGAAGGTTGGGTCTTCCTTTTAGATGTAGGAATGTGTTTAGTGTTGGTTTAGGAAGATGTTGCTAAATATAATTTGATAGGTGGATGAGTAAGGTTCGATGTCGGCATGACCCCTAAGGTAGTGGTGGGTTTAGGTAAGGGAGATGATATAGGTGTGGGTAGGTGTTTGGGTGCGGGTGTGCATTGGGTTGTGGGAAAAGGTGCATGCTGGGTTGTGGGAAATGAAATAGAAGATGTTCCAATAGACATGGTTATCTCTGGTTTGGTTGCTTGAAAAACTTTTGGATAGATTGTACGGAGGTGTCCAGTGAGTGACAATCTGCATTTGGGTTGAAGAAGGAAGTAAAAGACAACCCCAAAAGCAAGGCTCTATCAACATAATCCATGCAATGGGATCAGCAAAGCATGAAAATGGTACTGCTGTAAGTGGGGCCAATGTGTGATCAAGTAGAAATCCCCATAAAATATGTTTGAAAAATAGGGAAATGGTTAGCTTCAAACTCTATGGATAAGAGAGCCAAAAGCAGGTTAGCAGGATCTTGGAAGGCCAATGGAGAATGGTAACCTAAAGGCAATGGTGTTTCTGACAGGATATCTCTATGGGTAAAGGAGATGATGGGAAAGATGAGGTTAGACTTTCCTTGTGATGGTGTAGGGACTAGACATGTGTCCCCTATGAGTAGGAGAGGTGCTACTGACGACTGCTCGGTAATTTGAGAGGCAAGAGGCTGTAGTGTTAACTATGGGTTCTTTCGTGGGTGAAGGAGAAAATGAAGGGGTTTCATCTTATGGGTAGAGGAGTAGATGAAATAGGTTCCTGTGTAGGTAGGGGAGTTCAGGATAGGATTTCATTCCATGGAAGGAACAAGGAGCAATTGGGAAGAAACTGGTATGTCATCAAAAATGGCGTGGACCTCACAGACATTGCTATCATTGGGTTAAAGCGTCACCAGATTTGGTTGGAAGATGGGGCATGATTAGGGAATAGTTTTTTGAAGAAATGTAGTTTTTTGTTGGCTGGTACATTTGGGTTATCCAATACTAGATCTTGATTGTCTAACATTTATTGGACGATATTATTGAATGTGATGCAGGTACCATTGTTATGACCTTTGACACGATCATAGTTGAAAAATTCATGTTATTTATACCACGCAAGTGTGGGGTGATCAAGGTCAAAACCAGAGTGTGGTTTTATAGGTGGAAGGGTAATGACATTAGCCTTAATAATATTTTCCAAAATAGAAGAATATGGTTCACCTATTAGGGTGTACTTTCATTGTTCTTGTCTGAACTATAAAGTTTGGATGGGAGAGAGATTAGAAGAATGTTTGGCTTGGTTTGATGGGTGAGAGGGTCCAACCTTGAGAACCACGACATTGATAGATCCTTTAGATTTTAAATAGTTATGGGGTTTCAAAGATGAAGAAGAATCATTTGATTTGAACGCGGTGTTTTTTTTACATAGCTGAATTTTCTTCTGTTCGATAGCACAAATCTCTAATTTTCATGCCATGGTGAATGCCTTGTCAAAGGTGTAGAAGGTATTTACCTGTAGGGTTAGAGAAATGTGTCTAGCGCAAGCCTGAGTAAACAGCTCTATGAGCTCAGTTTGAGGTTATTGGAATGTGAAACGGTTAATTAGGATGTGCCAATGAGTGAAAAAGTCATTGATAGACTCGTCATCATACATTCGAGTGGAATAGAGATTACTCATGGCAACTTTCTTGACAATGTTGATTGAGAAGTGGTCTAAGAAGGCTTGTGCTACTTGATTAAACAAGTAGATGGAATGTCTAGGTAGCACGCTGTACTAGTCTAATGTAGGTCCTGTCAGGGACATCGGGAAGGACCGTAGGAGTAAAGCGTCATCATGGAAAATTAGGTAACACCCATGTTTGAAGGACCACAAATGTTGTTGTGGGTCTTCTTTACTATTGAAGCGGTTAAATTTTGGAATTTCCCAATGTACAGGGTATGGGAAAATAGGAATGGATGGATGAATGGGCTCATTAGAGATTTCATCGTAGCTGAGGGAATTACATGAGATGTAAACTGATGCTTCTAATGTTTGCATATTTTCCATCATTAACTTGATAAGGTCATTGGTAGGTTGTGATAGAAGGGCGCCTCCTATGGTGTAAGAGGGCTGGTGTTGAACATGTGATGTGGGTGGCATTCTAATGTATGGTGATGCCAAATAGGAATGTTGAGAATGGGGGACTGACATGGAGGGCATATACCCAAAATGAATGAAGGATGAGATAGGGGGTTATTGATAATATGTATATGTAGGTGGGATAGTCGAAGTGACTCTAGTAGCGATTGGGGGAAGAGACTATGGGATAGAGAGAAAAAGATTTTGGAATGGGGTAGGGGTCACCAACACCATGGGTGGTTTCATTGTAATTGGTTTATGTGATATAATGGGTGTAAATGGGGTTATGCTCTGGGTGGTTGATGAAGGAACAACCGATACTATGGGTGTGACAGATGTTTTAGATGTAGTGGTCATAATGGGTGTGCGGCCTAGCTGTGAAACAACTAGGGGAAAAGCAGGTGATGGTAATGCCGAACTAGTAGGGGCAAGGGTAGGAGACATGGATACATGCATGCCATATATCAATTGACCTGAGGAATCTTTAGTGGATGAGTGGGAAAGATAGAATTGTAATGTTGTGGGATTCAGATTGAGGATTCGTACGAACTCCTCATCACCTGTAGTAATGGTGATAGGCGAAGTCAGATCCATGAGTGATAGAATAGAATGTGGTGAGGGACTAGGTGGGATTGGTTTATGGCTAGCATGGAATATAAGAGCGTTAGTTTGGCTGCGAGTCAACACTATGTGAATAAATGTTGACCTAGTAAGATTGGATTCTCTAAATGAGACGAAAAACTACACAAACAGAGAAAAATGATGCTAGGAGCATGAATTTTGTCAAGGTTTATATTTTCAAAACCAAACATAGACACCAATGAAAGTCAGGATAATTGGTGATGGTTAATGGGGAACCGATGTCGGTCATAGAAATTGATGCCAGTTACTATGGAAAAACACCAGTTTCAAAAAGTCAAATAAGATTAATGAATATGCAAGGAAGTAGTTTTTTATGATAGTAATACCATCACATGAGGAAAATATGTTGGTGCTGTAAGGGCCAAAATCATAATAGAATGATTGAATGAAAACTATCCCAAGAAAAATACCTAGAAACCCAGAAGCCGACATCGGTTATGGTTAATCGATGATGTGAAAATGAAAACTGATGACGGTCATTGGATTGATGCCAGTTACTGTGAAATTTAGAGAGAATGAAGAAAACTAGGCTTTGTGAATTAAATTAGGTGAAGAATCAAACTCAAGAATCTAATAATGATAAGATGGTACCCTGACACACTCAAATAAAGTCATAATACTCCAACTATGATGGTGGAGTGTGCAAGGAAAAAAAAACAAAAAAAGTAGAATCGTACCCTCACACCTAAAAACACAAGCCAAGAAGAAAGCTAAGAAAAAAATGATCCTAAGAGTGATTTTTCTTTATGTTTATTCATCTTACGCTATTTATAACTAACCATGTGCATTTAGAACAGAATTTTTGGCTGGGAAGGCATCCTACGAAGAACAATATCTACAAGGTGAGGTTTTAGGTTATGTTATGGTGGGGGAGGTCCTTCCTATGATGGGATACTAAACAGAGATAACCAGCTAGGGATTACCTAGCAATCCTCTGATCATGTGATAATTGAATGGCATTCCTAGGTAAGATGTCATTTAAGAAAGTGTGTATATTTAAATTTGTGCAGTTTGGAGGAAGAAGAAAGAGAGTGTTTTCTATGGTTTAATTGTGTCAACCATCAGTTGGGCATGACTTCCAACATATAGGTTGCCTTCATTTTATTGTGAGCTATAATGCAAAAAATAAAAAATGAAATGCAAGTGTTTTAAACCCAAATTCAAATATGATATTCAATGAAGAAAAATGATGAACATGAGAGTGGGTGCTTTTTCACTAAATGCAAAAAGTAAGAAGAATGTTTCTTTTTAAATGCAAAAAAGAAATGTTTCATTTAGAGAAATTAGAAAGGAAAAGAGGATTACTGGAGAAGAATATTTAGTGAATAACAATTCAAAAAGGAAACACACAAGATAAAACCTATACGAAAAGAAAGGGAACCCACAAACGAGTGTCCCATTGGGCATGCCAAAATGTTTCACTGTTTTCTTTATGTTTTGAATGTCAAGAAACGGATAAGGGTGTGGGTTGAGGAGGAATACCTATTGTGATGGTTGGTTTGAAGGTTGTGTATGCATTCTAACTTCTTGATCTAATGATAACTGTGAGAGATTCCTTTTGGCTAGGAGGAACTACCTGAAATTGAAAACAAGACCACAACAAAAGAGTTAAATAATATATGACATTGGACTACCTAGCGAGTGCTAGATTCGGGAAGTGTGATACTCCCTATATGGATGTCAATCCACTATTTAATACAACTTAATGTGAAAAATAATGTAAATAAACAAAGTCCTACTGTAGTTGATATGATTTGGTATCTCATTCAAATACAATAAGAAAGTATAATATAACAGGCTAGTTTATGATCATATTTGGAGGTAAGGTAAGGGGTCAAAGTGCTGGAATAGGTCAATTTCAGGTTCTAGGTCACTTAGGTTGCTTGGATAAAGATTCTTAGGTTATGTTATTAATAATATGACCAGATAGAGAGACCGACATTGGTAGGGTATGACCAATCACATTTTAGGAAGAACCGATGATGGTTATGGGTAACTAGTGTCGGTAGAGGCAGGATGATAAAAACTCAATAAGATATGGTTGTGGGGTTTGGGATGAGGTTAGAAAGATATGGCAGAGGGAATGACGAGGTATGTGGGGATCTAAGGAACACTCAGATATTTGTAGAATTTGATTATAGGTGGTTTTATGGTGTGGGTGGAGGAATGGTTGAGTTTACAGAAAGAGGAATAGTGTGGGAATTGGAATGCAAGTCACAATGAACAACAAAGATTACAAAACCTTATAAACAGAATAGAGATTGAATGAAACAAGTGATAAACGTAATTACCGATATAGTAGGTCCAATGGTTGGGTGGTGATGGTGGTTGATCAGTGGAATGGTGCTTAGTACTGCGGCAGTGCTTCCTGGAATGCTACCGTGAGAGTGATACCTCTAGATCTATCTTGATGTTGGCTATGGCTGCTTAGATGTGTGAAATATCTCTGGCTCTTGCTTGCATGCAACTCTCCTCTTTGCTCCAAAATTTGAGAGTGTGGCCAACCTATTAAACAAGTTTACCAAACTGAATAAATGGTAACCAATGATGGTTTCGAGTTAACAGGTGTCAGTTTAGGGATGACCAATGTTGGTTAAGGTGGGATTCCCTAGGTTTACTAAAAATGACAGATCTCCCATCATTTGGGTTAGGTCTGTCCATTTTTCATGGATCGAAATGGATGTTATCTTTTTTGAGCAGGAATGTGGTTAGAGGAATAATAGGCATTGATTTTTAGGGTTGAACCAAGTCTTAGTTAGTTATAGTGAGTTTATAGATACTAAAAATAGGTTTATAATGAGGTGTCTAGGTGAGGTGGTGGGGTGAGGTTTCTAGGCGAGGTGGAAATTGGGTTAGTTAAGATAATTAATTAATGAATAAAGTGATAATGAGTATTAATTTAATTAAAGTGATTAAATTAATATTAGTGTGTGGTGTAAGGGTCATGGTTAGGTAAAAGTGTTTAAGTTAGCTGTTTGAAAGGGGACCAAGGGGACTGTGACCAAATTTTGGTGTCTACATGCATATTATATTCTATTCATCATGATATTCTATATCTAATTAAACTAAAATGGAAAATAGAGACCTATTGTAGCTGAATCTAATGCTAGGAAAAACTATAAATAACAGCTAAATAAATAAAAGAATGACCCAAGAAACTAAGTGAAAATTTTAAACCCTGATATGAAAAAGGGTTAATAAGGCCTTATTTGATTTGTATATGTGTTAGGATTGTGTCGTAATGAAGACCAAATGAACAGGAGAAGGGAATAACTATACAAGAGCTCCAGAAAGTGCATAGCTAAACTGTCTAAGTAGACCGGGGTGCTTGGAAAGGGATGGGGGTGCCTGGGGCATCGTGGTCTGAGATTTGGGTTCCTTAGTCTACATAATTGACTAGGGAAACTCCTCCAAAGTGTCAATGGGTGATAATTTGTGCTCATTTCTTATCACGTGAATGTCTTTCAACTACATTGGATGTCATTGTAAATCAAAGATTGAGGAAACACCTCCTATGAAGTGTGATGCACATGAACCAGCATTTGTACCTTGTGATGGAGCTATATGGATGCAAATAGAGCTCTATATTCCCTTGATGGATGCAACCTTAGGTAGAGATAGAATTTCTTAGTGCTTTGTCCATCATTATATTTATAGGGTTCTCTTACTCTAATTTCGTAATCAACCCTGAAAAGGCCGACCACCAAAAATATGAAAATATCAAATAGATAGAAAGTTCCCAAAAGATGAGAGTAAAGTGGAAAGAGGATCAAGGCACTCAAGAGGGGACCAAGGCTTTTGGGGCACCCTAGTAAAAAATAGGATGAGCACAAAATGACAATACTAATTGGGCAAGTGTGGGAAAACATTTGGAAGTAGCAACTGAAGTCGAAGTAAAATGGCCACAGACATGTGTTAATTAGTACTTTATTCACTCAAATACCATATGAATAGTAGTATGAGACTGTGACCAGATAATTCCCTAAATTACATGATCTAGTGTTTATAATATCATGATGCGTCTTGTTATCCGCTATATTAAAATTAAGATGCCTTTGTCACTTGAGTATCTTCTTATATGATCGATAACTTACTTTGCACCCCATCCACTCACCCTTACTAATACATTTTCCAGTTTGGTAATCCTACTTGATCATTGTTGTAGTATACAAATCCTACTTGAGTACCTTTCTCATGCAGAGTTCCTTATCCTACAACTCCTCATCCCCCACCATGGTCAACCTATCTTTTATCCATTCAACCTCCCTCCTCATGTATACTTTCGCTTAAGATTATTACCGATGGATATGACTTTTGAACCAAAACATCAGAAGAACATGACTCCTTTCAAATTGAAAACAAGTTAGTTTATCAGTATATATATAATTAAATTTAGATGATACAAATATATTCGTTGTAAATTTCAATTCCTAGTGTGTTCCACAAAATATTTCAAAATCAATTTAATATCAAACAAATTATTGAATCAATAGAACAACAAAAAAACTTACATTCATTAGTTTTAAAAAATGCGTAATATATTATTTTAAGTTATATCAAACCTATATCGAGTGACTTGATTGAGATCACTCTTTAGGTAATCAATTGTGTATATTCCTTAAGATCCTTAAGAAAACAAAATCTTCCATATCTTGTTTTATATATATCATGAAAATATCGAGTGACTTGTTGAAGCTCACTTTGTATGTCCGCAGTTGTATAGATTATTTAAGCTACACTTCCAATTCATCCCTCAAATCTTTTTTTATCTATATCAAACTTATATTGAGTGACTTATTTGAGATCATTCCATATATCATCAATCGTAAAGTTTATTTAAACTACAACATGAATCCTCTCATAGTGAATTTTGAGATATATAACAATTGTATTGAGTTAAATTTTTTAATTTTACTCTTTCCATTAACACTAAAGAGCTTGTTCAAGCCAAATCTGAAACAAACCCATGTTATCTTATGCTCAATCACGTTATCTCAAATGTCCTAGGTTCTTTTAAAGATTATTTAGGAACATCAATTCAAAGATTCTTTTAAAGATTATTCACATGAATTCAAAGAGACTCTCTAACTGGTCCCTTGGACCATGAAAATGGTGATGAAGATGTTACACAACCTGAACTTGGTCAAGAAGATTGATAGTAAGTAGATAAACTGTTAGAATAAAACAAAAAAGAGTACCTACTTCCCATCTTAGCCATGGGAGAAAAGTTACCTCCTAATTTTGGGACTGATAATTTAACCAAAATTATAGACAATAGTGAATCAAGTCACCACAACACAACAAAAAATGACCCAAATAACACCTTAAATGAGGAATTATCTGTCAAAATCCAAGAGTTACAAAAACAACTCACGCAAGTGACCTAGAGTTTAAATTCCACTTTATCACAATTTAGAACAACCTACTCATGAAGTTCTAAATAATCCATCATATGACTCTCCATTCACACAAGAATGTAAAAATATGACAGAAACCATTCAGGGGATACAAAAATAATCAAAATAGTTCTATTTTGAATAACTCTTCCCCTACTCATTTGATAAATAAATGTTACAATTATCATTTATGTCATCCTTTAAAACTCCCAAATTTAACAACTACAAAGGAAAAGGTGACCTTCGCGAGCATGTAAAATAATACTTCATATAATGTCAAGAAGTAGCTTACCATGATGTGTATATTTTACGTCTATTTCCTAAGATCATAAGAGGATAGACTTAGATTGGTTACTTCATCTTCCAAAAGGGTCCATAAAATTTTTTGCAAACCTATCGCAAAACAAAATTAAATATTTTTCCTTCAACTTAGATTCTGAGGTAACCATACTCGATCTTTGCAACACCAAGAAAAGGACCAACAATAACTTCATATCCTTTTTATAATGTTGGAGAGGGATTGCAAGCATATTCCCTTGCTCAATACTAGAAAGATAATTTGTCAGCATCTTCATCCCAAGACTTAATGCAAAGTTATCATTTCACATGTAGATGTATTGTTTGAATTTTTTTGAAGAGTTTATTGAAAAGGGGATACAAATTGATAAATCCCTCATTTATAAGGGCTTACTTAAAATACCCTTTAGGGACCAACCCCTAGGGATTCCCTCAAAATCAATACAAATTTAAATTCTTCAATCAAAACATAAATGTAGTCAATGATGACATTACTGATTCTCATTACGTTAGAAATATTCAAAATAATCAACCCAAAACTAATAAACCCAAAAAATATCAAATATTCATTCCTAGAAAGGAGTCTTCTCCTTGAGACCTCATGTGAAGATAGTTCACTTTGCTTGGAGAATTATTATCTAGTTTCTTCCGTCACTTAGCAACTACCAATATGATAACATATCCCATAATAAAACCCTTTGAAGAATGGAAAACCAAAACAAACTAGTATAAAGACAAAAAATATTATGAATACCATTGCATCTAGGGTCATCATATAGATCGATGCATTCAAATTTACCATTATGTACAAGACTTAATTAAACATGGCGATATAGAGGTTGAAAATACCTCCGATACTAAAACACCAAACCAAAAACTTAACATATTCAAAAAACCCTTCCCTAAACATGATTATAATTCAAAGGACAAGGGCCAATAATAAAAAAATGTTGAGTATAACTCAATCATCTACACTATAAACTATGATCAAGATATAGCGGTTACAATAAAGATCAAAGCCAAATGTGGGGTAACCACTAGACAAAAAAAAGTTTGAATCCCGAATTAAAAAAATATTTGACTTCCTCTCCCATACCACCTCCTCATCCAACATCTAATTTCACAACCACTTCTACCTCCCAACCCACGCCTTCATTCAAAATCATCAAACAGTTAGAGAAATTTACAAAACAGATTTCCATCATAGAATTACTAAAATATTCTCCTGCATTACAACTTATTCTTACAAAATCATTGAATGAAGCCTGTATCCCACATGACATCGACTCACAACAATTATAATATTTGATCAAAAATATATCAACACCAAATCCTATCTTATCATTCAGTCCCATTGACCTTCTTTACCCCAACCTTTCTAACAATCAATCCTTATACATAGAAATTTTTATTGCCCATCACAATATTAAGTGTGTACTAGCTGAAAACATATAAATATTGAATATTTACTCGATGAAACTACTATGATATCTTGGTTACATGTAAGAAGACTTAAAAGATGATATCATAACCATTCGTGGGTGTGATAATAATGAAATATAGTATGTGGGCACAATCATGTTGTCATGTATCATTAGACGAGTCAATTTTGACATGTTACATCATGTGGTAGACTTACAAGTTTTATAAAATATTCTCCTTGGTCGACCATGGATTCATGTCATGAAATTCATCCCATCTACATACCACTAGTGTATTAAATTCCCCCACTTAGATAAGAATTTTACATTGTGTGTTGACACACAACCATTTGAATATTGTAAATTCCTTGAAGGATGATATAAAAATTCTAACTATTTTCCATCAATGGAAAAATATGCTCCACCTCACATAATTCATTTCACTAACAAAAAATGTATCGATCTAGATACACTTCTAAAATATACTCCAAAATCATGCAAGAGTCATCCTCATGACTCTACTAGTTAACAATCATTTTCTATTCAACTTATATCTGCTAATCAACCATCGTCTCATAATCAACCCTCTTCATCCAAAAAACCTCCCTCATCTACTAACCTATCATATTATTTTCCTAATCAACCTTCCTCATCTAAAAATTCCTCTTTTATTAAAATACCATCTCCTTTTGTTAATCAAGTTTCTTCCTCTAATCCAACCTCATCTTCTTAAAACCCATCCTCTCCATCTTTTAAAAACACTAAACATTATTTTGTGCCATGTGAGGTGCCTATTGGTTCCTCAATACATACATTCAAAATAATCAATAAAGGTTATGTCGAATACCAATTCCAAAACATTGTGAATTATTTTTACATCAATAAATCCCCACAAAACTATGACAATCCCAACTCTTCTCAAATTAGAATCAATCTCACTTACAACTTGGGTCAGTCATTTTGGCAGAAGTTTGGTCATCTTGATGACAAACATATTCCAAGTTCTTTAAGATCTTGTTTATACGATGACGAACTCGCTTCCTGTTATGAGTCCCCTAAATTTACCAAATCTCATTGAATAATGAAAAACATGCGATGGAAAGGTAAAGGACTTGGTAAAAATGAATAAGGTCTCTCAGATCCAATCACTTATATTAAACATCCTAGTAAACATGCACTTGGTTTCAAAAAATTCAACCTAGCTCCCATATTAGTCTCAAGTAGTGATGATGATACCAATTATGACAATGACAGAGGCTCTACATACAACTTATTTGAAAATATTGTAGAAAAAAATATCCACTTTGAACACTTGTCAATTAATGTCATTAATTTTTATCTTATTCACCCAACTCTCATTGATCATGACCAACTACATCATGTGGCCGTGGACATGTTTCAAAATGACGAGGCCATTGAAAAGTTCCTTGGAAATCATGACCAAATTCCCCTCTGTGATCATAAAAAATGATTTGATATTAACCTAGATGAATTCTCCTACTTTGGAAAATAATTAGAATATTATGATCCTCTTTCATGTGACACCTTAGATAAGAATCGGAAGAACAAAATTTCTTATAGTAAAAACCTCGTCGCCACATAATCCCAAAAATATATCAGTAAAAAGACCCAAAATCACAATAAAAACCCATGCACTTCCCCCAATACTAACTCCTATGAATCACTCAAAACGGATGACTTCCATCAACCAATAGCATATTTTTCAAGAAAATATAAATCCAAAATGTTGGTTGATGAAACCAAAGATATTAACATCAGTATCTCTCAACAAAAAAAAAATTTACAAAATTGTAATCAGTCTTTCTGACCAAGAATGCATAGAGTTCACAATGCTTCTCATCAAATTTTAGGACATTTTCACATGGACCTTGTTGGTATCAAAATTTGTTCTCCTTCTCAGTTTGAGCAGCACCACAGAGATGTCATAGGGCTTACAGAAATATTAGACCATGTTGTATGTCATTGGTAGCCAGGTATGTGATCTAGTTGGCACTCAGGTTTGTGGAGAAATGGATAGCACTCCAATAGGACTTAATCTTGTCCTAGCTATTTTAGGTTGTGCCTTGCAACCAAGGTAAGAGGACCTATTTTGTAACCTTGTAATGGTGAAGGAGATGAATATTTCCTTCTCTTTTCTTGAAATTATATGATGGAGACCTTGATGAAAACATGATCAACACCCCAGATCTGAACTCTAATGAGTTGTCACTTCTCAAAACATGGGTATGCTCTCAAAACAAGGCAAAGATTACTAGAGACATTGGAAATCCTGATCTGTTATGCATACTTTTGCAAATGGATTTTGGTCTTCTGTGGGTATACAAATGCAAATCAGGGGTAGTACATGATAGGATCTTTGTTGTTTAGATGATTTTATAAAGGGATTGACAAAACAAACTGAGATAGATCAGATCTTTGACAATCTCTACAATATTTGAACAACTATCAGATGAAATGCTTCAAATATTCAGGATGTTATTTCAACCAAAAGAGGCACAAATGGAAGCTCAGGTTGCACTCTTCACACAATCTTTGAGAACTCACCACAAAGGCTTGAAGTAAAGAAATCAATTAAACACAAAAATCCATAATCAAACCATGCCTAAGGTACCCCCAAAGGCTTACGAGAAATCTCTGCAATCAAGGAAGGTAAAGTGATTTTAAATTTGTTTATCTCCTTATCAGATGAAGGTTCTTCTAAACATGTGATTGCAAATGCCACTAAACTATCAATAAGAAATGGAGATTCTGTGTGATTTCTAAAGAGTTTCAATGTAAGATTGCAACAAAAACAATGAAAACTATCCAAAAGCATTTAAAATGATAACAGACACCATATTGCCCAAAGAAAACATAGATTTAATTCAAAACTTGTTGGATTCAACAGCAAGGGAGAGTTACATGAACAATCTCAGCGTTGTGTGATGGCTATACACTTGTAACCAACTCACATGCATGAATTTCCAACACGAGACATTAACCTAGTTCTTTGATAGATTTCTCAAAAAATGAGCTTTCTCTCAGAATTTTCTCATGATTTTCAACTCCTAACCCTTTACAAATTCTCCAAAAATGCATTGTATACCTCATGCCACATTGGATTATTCCTTCCAAAGCAAAGGATATGCCATGGGTTCAAGTTTGTTACAAAAACCCTCATGATTTAATGACAGTGACACCAAACAGAAAAACAACTCGCAAGTTGTCAGGTATGCACAAAAATTAAATCATTACAAATATTTGGATCATTATCCATTCTGGAGGCATGTTTTTCATCATTTGAGACATGCAAACATATTTCACCCACCATTTTCACCTTTTTACCCTTTTAAACTACCTCTGTAACTTTTGATGTTGACATTTCTCATTTTTTCTTAGGCCTGAGCCAAATTTTACTTAAAAAACACCATAACTTGAAGAATTAAGTCATGCAAATGATTCCAATGCTCTCAGAAGGCCAAGACGACCGAAAATCATATAAAATTTGATGAAAAAACATGTTTTCCAAGATTCTTGGAGCTCTTTTGGCGGCCAAAAATCAAATTACACAGCAACCGTTGATCTTACATCAAATTTTAATACCAACCCTCCATGTGGAAGAAGCAATCCAAAAACACGCTCAATATTACCTTATAAAATTTTGATAAGGCGGGACACGTGTCAAAAAATAATTGGAACTATCCCATGCCTTTTAAATAATGCATTTGTGACCTTTTTGAAAATTTTGGAAATTTTGGACTTTTTCCCCCGCCCGTCTACCTTTGAAATTTGGAGTTGACACGTGGCATATGGTGGGCCACATCGGGATCGTGTTTCAATTCTATGCATTTTTTACCTATTTTGGAAGTTGGGAAAATTTCCACTTTTTCCCTATGGGCCCGCACCTCCGAATTTTCCCTTATCACGTGACTTCTTGTGATTTGCTAGCGGGCCAGTGCTTCAAATTTTTATTTTGAACATTTTTGGAAAAAGGGAAAAAAAATTCCTTCTTGCCTCCACCGACATGTCGACCTACCTTGCCCTGTTGGACACGTGTCCACCTGTGATTGGCATAGTGTTATTCTTCATTTTTTTACAAAGCCAAAAAGTTACAAAAATTTCCTTCGGCCCCTTCCTCCACCTTTTTCCCTTTTGGACACACGTCCTCTTATTATTGGCCACGGGCTTTTGGTCCAAAATTTTACTTTAACCCTGTCGACCTGTTCTGTGCCATCGTGCTACCACGTGTCCTCCTCTAATTGAAATGGAGGCAAAATTGTTTTGAATCCTTATAAAATTAGAGACAAGAAACTCTAAGTCCCCTCATAGCCTGTACTTTTGTTTTGGAACTTTTAGGACATGTGTCCTCTTGTGATTGGCTACGGGCACTCGGGCCAAAATTCTCCCTTAGGTTTTTGAGCCAAAAGACACAAAAATTTTACAAGTCTTTCCCCGCCACCCGCATCTCCTCCATGCCATGTGTCCTCTCCCTATTTGCTGTGGGCCTTTAGGAAAAATTTTTACTTTAAAACCTTTGCAAGACTAAGGTCGAAAAACCTTAAGTGAATCTAACCACCGACCATCTCACCTACCAATTAGATCGTGCCACATAGGCAAATTTGGAAAAAATAGGGCCTTGGGCTGGAAAATGCCCTATTTGCTTGAAAAAAGGTGAAAAATGAAAATTTAAAGCACCTCCCCACCATTCCTCAGCCAATGCAAACCCGCCATGTTTCCATTCTCTTCCAATGATGAATTTGACGGGAAAATGACACCCGTGTGACCATCAAAATGTGAAAAATTCAAAGGATGCCCTAGAAATCAAATTTTTCAACAACGATAGAAATTTTTTTTATTTTAAATCAATTGAAGCATGATTTGACATCATTTTCAACCTTGGCACAGGGGTTTCAAATACAAACAAGTATAAATTGATCAAATTTGATTTTTTTCACAATCTGGCAAAGGGAAAAAAATGACATAACCCATGAAATTGGAAAAATTAGGGCATAGAAAAGGGAAAACTTGGAAAATTCCTTCAAATTAGGGCAAAACAACAAGTTTGTGAGCATTTTTAAGCATTTCAACCAGGGGGAGAAATTACAGGTCACCAAGTCAAAGGGAAAAGTGCTTTTGAGCAAAATGGACATGAAAAATTAGGGCACATAATGCAAGCTCAGAAATGGCACCAACATTAGCTCCTGCTTAGGGATGAGCACTCCCAGTGAGTGCCACAAGGACAAAACGTAGACCAAATTCCAAAAAACCATTGGGTGGAGGAGTCAAGAGCCCAAAAAAACACCAAAAATTAGTTGAGAACCCAACAAAAAAGTCTTCCAAGAACAAAGGGAAAACCATAAACCACCAAACAACAAAAATGGAGCAAAAAAAAAGACTATAAAAATGTACAATTTGTGCATACCTCACTTTGGGGATTAATCCAAGAAAGGTTTTAAATTTCTACCATTAACATGCAGCTCCAACAGCTCCCCATCTAGATCTTTGAGAAAAAAGGTATGTTCACCAATTCTCATATCAATGGCATAAGGGCCCATCCATAATGCATCAAATTTTCCATGTTTTCCCTTGTCTTCATGCCTACTATCCCATAGCAAAACCAAATCTCTAACATTGAAGGCTCTAGGAGTGACCTTCTTGTCAAAAAATCTCTTCAATGTTTCTCTAAATCTAACATGCCTTTGATGGGATGCTCTTCTCTCCTCATCAAGCTCAATAATCTTATTGATCCTTGATTCATATGGGCCAAGCTCTTGACCTTCCAACTATTGGGAAAACTGAAATGAAGATAATTGTAGATGTAAGGGTAGAAAATCCTGATTTCCATACACCAATTCAAATGGGTTTTTACCAGTAGCTCTTTTAGGAGTTATCCTATCAGCCCAAACTACAAATTTCAATTGTTCACCCCATTTCTTCTTGTTTTTCTCCAAGGTTCTTCTAATGATCTTCAACAAATTCTTATTGTTGGACTCAGCTTGTCCATTCCCTTGGGGCTTATAGTTTGAAGAATAATTCAGATTGATTCCATATTCATTGCACATTTCCATTAAAGGTTTGGCTCTAAAGCACATGACATTATCAGCTACAATCTTGATTGGGACTCCAAATATACATATGATCTGATTCAACAAGAAGTCCATAACTACTTGGTGTGTTGCTTTCTTGGTGGGGATTGCCTCTACCCACTTTGTAAAATAATTAGTAGCTACAAGGATCCACTTATGTCTAGCACTAGAAGGATCGAAAATATCACCAATGAATTCCATCCACCATTGCTTGAAAGGAGTTTTAATTGATACAGGCTGCAAAGGAAGGGATCCTGAAGCTTTCAGTCTTCTAGAGAAACGTTGGCAACTATCACATCTTTCTAACCAGCTAGGTTACATCTTTGAAAAGAGAAGGCCACCAATAACCAGCTCTCAAAATCTTATGTGTTGTTACTCTTCTAGCAAAGTGTCCTCCACAAACTCCCCCATGGAGATCAGCAACTATCTTGGGATCTTCATCTTCATTTATGCATTTCAAGAGGACACCTTCAGGGTTCTTCCAAGCCAGCCCAAGGTCTATTATTATATATTTTGAAGAAGCCAGCTTGAGGGCTCTTTTCTTATTTTTATTTAAATGATCAGGACAGCAAAGATGTCTAAGGTAAAATATTACATCCTTGTACCACTCAGAATTTACCGACTTTACAAGCACATCTACCCTTCTTCCTCTAGCTGATTCACTTCCACATTTTGTAAGTTTCTCTCAGCCATGAGCTTAGCAAGACCCAAACCTCTTACCAAATTTTTGGTTTGGATGTTCATATCATACCCCTACATTTTGTTCACCCATCTACAACTTTTACTTGAGATTTCCATTTCTGATAAGATATCTTTCACCGTGGTGTGGGGAACATAAGCAAAAACTTTTGAACTTAATATGTAAGGCCTGAAAACTTTTGTTTCTTTCACCAAGGAAAATGCTTGTTTCTCCATGATTGTATATCTTAACTCAGCAGCTTGTAAAGCCTTGCTAAATAAGGCAATAGGCCCCTCAACCTCATTCTCATCCTTTTGTAAAAAAACAAAAGCAATGGTATATTCAGAAGCAAAGGAAAATATTTGGAAAGGCCTCTTGTAATTTGGGGTTGCTAAAACAGGTGCATGTTTAAGTGCATCCTTAATTCCTTCAAAAGCTTGAATGACATCCTCTTCCCACTTGATAACTTGGTCCTTCTTTAGCATGCTTGTGATTGGAAGAGTCATCTTAGCAAAGTTGGAAACAACAACCTTCTGATAAAATTAATTTGGCTAAAGAAAGACTGAATGTCTTTCCTTGTTTTTGGGATAGGTACCTTGCTGATTGCTTCCACTCTCTCAGGGTCTATCATAACACCATCCTTTGACACAATGTGACCAAGTAGTTTGGCATTTTGCATGCCAAAATGACACTTCTTTGAATTAAGAGAAATGTCACACTCTCTACATCTGATCAGCATCTTTTCTAAGTGCTGCAAATGATCACCTCTTTGCCTTGAAAAATATAGTCACATCATCTTGGCAAAATGCAATGAACTCATTGATTTAACCAAAAAAATTAGCATCCATTTCTCTTTGAAAAGTGGCACTAGTATTCATCAAACCAAAGGGCATCCTAACAAAAAAATACGTTCCCCAAGGAGTAGTGAATGTTTTCTTAAGTCTTTCTGATTCTTTGACAACCACTTGATTATATCTAGAGAAACCATCCAATGTAGAAAGTAATTCAAACCCTGTCACAAGAGCTGCAACATATTTTCCATATTTGGAAAGGGATAGTTGTCCTTCATGGATGTTTTATTTAGATTTCTAAAATCCACAGAAATTCTGATGTCTTCGTTCTTCTTTTTAACTAGCACAAGGTTTGCAACCCAAGATGAATATCTAGTGGGTTGGATTATACCTCCATCTCTCAATTTCTTCAACTCTTCTTGCGTTTTCATGGAGAGAAGTAGATTAATTGGCCTTTTCCTCTTTATGAATGGTTTTGGCATCCTTTTCAAGAGGGATCTCATGCTAAAACAAGTCTTCTCTATATGCTTTCAGCTCTGAATAGGACCAAGCAAGGCAGTCTTGATATTGTTTCAACAATTAGAGGTACGACTATTTTTCTTCCTTATTTAAACTACTACCCAAACAAACTTTTTTTGGTTTGTTCTTTATTCCCAATTCATGCTCTTCCACATCCCTTAAGGTAGACATGTTTCTATTATGATGCAATCAGCATTGTTAAAATTTGACTCAAGTGCAACAAAACCTCTAGGAATGGTGTTTGTTTTCAATTGTATGATATCTTTTCCAAATAAAGTTTCTCTTCCTTTAGTCATATATACCATTGGCTCCCAATCAATATGCTAATCTAAAAACTCACCTTGACTCTGCAAGAACCTGTCGACACTAAAAATTTTCCTCCATAATTTCTATTTCATTAATGTATGTATTAGGAATAGGATGTTGTTAAGTATAATTAGTAGTAGCGTCTGATAGAAGATAACGGCATCGTCAGTACGGTGTCGCCAATAATGTGGAGTATGATAGCAGTCAAAGTACAATAGGAATGTTGTAAAAAGTAAATATTTATCGTAAGTGGTTCGGTAATGTTAAAATGTCAAAGTTTGGGTAATTAGAGAAGTAGGGTCTACATGATTAGGAATTAGAAATATTATATTGGTAATAAGGACAAGGAGTGAGGTCATAAATATTTTGTGTATTTTATTTGTAAAAAGTCTAAAAATGTGGAACCCATGTAAAATGATAAGGTTTATCTTATCTTAAGAGATAAGCTTACATGTACAGATAAGAGTTAAGGTATGGAATATGATTCGTCAGAGTGGATTTCTTATCCTATCTTAGAGATTAGGATGGATAAGCCTGGAAGTTCTATAAATAGAGAGGCCACCCCCCTCATTCAGCATAGAAAGAAGCAGTGGGAAATATTATAGGAAGTGTGGCAAAGGAATCCATCAGTTAAAGGTGTGTTGAAGAAGCCATCAAGAGGCATAATTGTAAAGTTTCTTCCATAGTCTTGTTGAAGTACCTCATGGGTGAGATTGTAACAATTTCATGTTAATATTATAATTTACTTTGATATTTCAGATTTGTCATCATTTCGTCTTATCATAGTCAATGGTATTCTTGTGTTCGGTTGTTCTTTTGTTTCCAGATTACATCCACCAAACTAAAGGCTGTGCATTAGTAAATAATCATAGCATGAGGAGTTCCCGGTGAAGAATTATCATAGTGCCGGATTGGTGATCACATTTTGGTTCTGTTGCTGGGACCATTCCTCGTTGGTGGATTTTCTGGAGAGATATTCCCACTTAGTTAAAAATCAATTAGAGGGTAACCTTGTTTTTACCGTGCATAGTAGTTACCGTGGTAAAATCATTTTTACCGTGAATAGTAGTTACCAATGATAAATTCATTTTTGCTGTGAATAGTATTTATCACAATAAAGTCACTTTTTACCGTGAATAGTATTTACCACAGTAACTTCACTTTTTACCAGTGAATAGTGTTTACCATAGTAAAATCAGTTTTTACTGCAGTAAGTCAAGTTTTACCATAGTTTACCGTGGTCATTTCTATAGTAATTCCAATTATTTGTGCACATAAGTCTTGTTGATTTGTACTTGTGGGTTGTTATTTCACGGTGGTTACTTTTGAAAATGGGAAAGATTCCTGTTTTTTCAGCTCAATCTAATGAAGATGCTTCTTCTTTCATTCAAGAGTTTAAGCGATCTTGTATTTGTAATGGCCTTATAAGAAGGGAACAATGGACTGAATTTTTTCCTACCTTTTTGGATGGTTCAGCACTTAGGTGGTTTGAAACACTAGGTGATAATGTGAAAAATTCATGGGATTTATTAACTGAAAGTTTTCTTGAAGAATTTGGTGAACAACAGAGATATGCAGATCTCATGATTGATATCACAAAGCTAACCCAAGTAGAGAAGGAGAAGATAAGGGATTATCATGCTCGTGTTCTAGAGCTAAGGAGGAAGCTCGATGCCTAGATCTGGAAGGAAGGATTAGCGGATGGGTTGATGAATGGCGTGGATAATCTCCTCTGTAAGCACTTCATTCTTGGGATGAAGCCAGAGATCAAACAACAAGTGAAGTATGACCCCCTAGCTACCATTGAACAAGCAAAGGAGATTGCAAGAAGGTAAGAAGAAAGCATGGAAGAGGAGCCCAAAGAAATTGTTGCTAAAGTAGAGCCTACACCAGCACCTTTGGTCCAGAATCCACAACCACTCCCGGTGAGCACAAATATTTCTCCTAGTACATCTACTGAGTATGAAGATCTGCTTAGGAAGATGGGCCAGTTAACTATTAATCTTCTTCAAGGAAAGGAATTTAGTTCTCAGGGAGGAGATAGAGGTCCAAAAAGAAATATTTATGAAGTTGTTTGTTATGGTTGTTATAAAAAGGGTCATTATAAGTATAATTGTCCAGATAGAGCTTCTACATCTGGTACAAGAGATAATGATAAAGGAAAAGCACCTATGAATTCTCTTGATGTAGTAGATAAGAGTAGAAATAATGAAGTAGATGTGTTTGTAACAAAAAGAAAGAAAGAAAAAGATAATCAAGATGGAACTGATCCTAAGAAAATGAAAGGACAAACTAGTAAGAAACATAGGAGAAGAAAGTTGGGTGTGTAAGATTTTCTGATTTCACAGGGGCAAGGAGCATACTCCATCTTGGAAGATCTATCCAAAAGGCCTGAAAATATTACATATGGTCAACTCTTGGCTATGTCTTCTGAGAAGAGGCGGGAGTTGCGAGGTGGACTCAATGCTCGAAGAAGGAAGGAGGTTGAGGTCCTTGTTTTGGAGGCAGAGGCAGATCCCTATGCTCCACAAGCTGAGGTATTATGTAATGGTATTTCAATTCATGATGTCTTAGTTGATGGAGGTGCTGCAGTTAATGTAATGACCGAATCTGTAATGAATATGTTGGGTTTAAAAATTGATCGCCCTTCAACACTTATGTTAAGGTCATTAAATAAGGGAAAAACTAAACCAGAAGGTGTAGTTTCAAATGTGGCAATATCTGTTATGGGTGTTGTATGTGTGGTAGAATTTCAAGTGATGAAAAATGGTACTGTTGCATACCCAATGCTGCTGGGAAGACCATGGCTAAGGAGAGTTCATGCAAGAAACTACTGGAATGAAGGTTTCATGACACATGGATGTGGTAGAGAGAGCGTGAAGATAAACGTGATCCCTCGACATCATAAAGCAGAACCTGTGGATTCAAGTGATGAAACTGATGATTGGACATCCTATGATTACTCTAGTACCAGTGAAGTGGACACTGAAGATGAAGAAAGTGAGGTTGACGTTTCAGTCATTGATATTCTTTCAGTCACACCAACCCAGGACCCCATAAAATTATCTAAAGAAGAAGTTGATGATCGTCTCCAACAAATAAATATTGGTGATGTTGTGATGGAGAGTGAGAAGGAATCCTACCTCCAGCTCTTTCGAAGTTACATACACCTATTCACTTTTGATTACAAGGAACTCCGTCAAGTAAGTTGGGTAGAACATTGTATTGAGTTGGTAGATGGTGCTAAGCCCATAAAGCAAATGCCATATAGAATGAATCCTAATTTTTCCAAGACTGTAAAAGAAGAAATAGATAAGTTGCTTGATGCAGGATTCATATTTACTATGGAGAATTCAGAATGGGTTTCTCCCATTGTGATCTCAATAAAAAAGAATGGGAAGCTACGCATTTGTGTTGATTACAGGAAGCTCAATAAGGCAACAAAGAAGGATCATTACCCTCTTCCATTTTTAGATCAGATCTTGGACGAAGTAGCTGGCTATGAGTGCTATAGTTTTGCTGATGGATATAGCGGCTACAACCAAGTTCCTATAGCATAGAAAGATCAGCTGAAGACCACATTCACCACTCCTTGGGGAACGTTTGCTTATAGAGTTATGCCTTTTGGGTTGTGTAATGCTCCAGCAACATTCCAGCGTTTGATGAATAGGGTGTTCGAACCCTACATTGGGACCTTCATCAGAGTATTTATGGATGATTTTTACATCTATGGGAGCAAGTTGGACCACTTGCACTAGATGGAGACAACATTTCAAAGGTTAGATGAAGAACAAGCCTCACTAAACCCTACAAAGTGTGTCTTTGGATGTTCTAAAGGCATTTTGTTAGGGAATGTTGTATCCAGAGATGGTATTGGTACTGATCCTGATAAAGTTTCAAAAATCAAAGATTTACCATTTCCTATGAATAGAAGTAAGTTGAGATCATTTTTAGGCCATTTGGGTTACTATAGAAGGTTCATCAAGAATTTCTCAAAGATTGCACAGCCACTAACCCAGTTCTTGAAGAAGGATGTTGCTTATGAACCAGGAAACAAGGTGCATGAAGCTTTTGGACAACTGAAGGAAGCCCTGGTGTCTTCACCTATTTTGAAGAATCCAGATTGGAGCAAGCCATTCATTGTGTACACTGATGCCTCAGATGCAGCACTAGGTAGTACTTTGAGCCAAAGGGATGAAAATGGGAATGAACATCCAATTTACTTTGGGAGCAGACAAATGAGCAGTGCTGAGGTAAACTATACTGTAACTGAAAAAGAGGCTCTGGCTATCATTTTTGTTGTAAAGAAGTTTAGAAATTACTTGCTAGGGCAGAAATTTATAGTTGTAACAGATCATCAGGCTCTGAAATATATTGTCAATAAGCCTAACCCATCAGGGAGAATAGCAAGATGGATAATTTTGCTACAAGAATTTGAATTTGATATTATAGATAGGCCAGGAAAGAAGCATGTCAATGCAGATGCACTCTCTCGAGCCTATGATGGTTTAGGATCATCTTGTGATGATGATGATTTCCCCGATGTAGCATTGTTATCCCTTGACACAATCCCTAGTGAATACATAGATATTTGGAATTATCTGAATGAATTCAAGTTTCCTAATGGTGTCAATGCAAAGACTAAGAGAAAGATTACTCAAGCCAATCGTCCATATTCTATTCTGCATGGAGCATTATTTCAAATAGGACCTGATGGACAGTACAAGAGGGAAGTTGGACGTGATCAATGAAAGGAGCTGCTAGAAGAATTCCACAATGGTACATGTGGAGGGCACTTCTCTGGACAACTTATAGCAAGAAGGATCTTGGATGCAGGTTATCACTAGCCCACTCTTTTTAAAGATTGTTATAATTAATGTAAGACATGTGATATTTGTCAAACACATGGTAACCGTAAGACTTCATCAGCTCCATTATGTCCTATTATTCCACTTGGTCCCTTTGAAAAGTGGGGAATAGACATTATAGGTCCACTTCCAACTACATCACACCAAAATAAGTATATTGTAGTTGCCACAGATTATTTAACCAAGTGGGTTGAAGCTAGGCCATTGAAAACAGCTTCCATGGATGAAGTGGCAAGGTTCATATATGAACGCATTGTCACCAGATTTGGTTGTCAATTAGAAATTGTAACAGATCAAGGAAGCCACTTCATTAATGAGGTGGTAGAAGCCCTAGTCAATAAGTTTTCTATTAAGCACAGGAAGGCAACAACATACAAGCCAAGCACAAATGGATAGGTGGAACGAACAAATTTTGTGATGTGTCAAATTCTAGCAAAAGATGCAGCCTTGCAGGTACATAAATGGGATAAAAGGATTCATGCAGCATTGTGGGCATATAGGGCAACATCAAAGTCAACAACAGGATACTCCCCATTTCAGTTGGCCTATAGCATTGATCCAGTTCTTCCTATTGAGTTTGATATTCCCACTGTGAGAGTTATGAAAAATGAAAGGATGGATGAAAGTGATTCAGTAAAAGAAAGGTTGGTACATCTTCATTTGCTAGAGGAAATGAGGGAAATAGTGAAGGATACAAGCCATAAGAAGAAAATGAAATAGAAGGAATACTTTGATCAAAAGATCCGATGGTCTCCATTTCATGTGAATGACTTGGTCCTAGTATATGATTCTAGATACAAAAAAGAAGACAGAGAAAATTTCTTCCAAAATGGATGGGGCCCTACAAAATAGCAGTTGTGTATGAAAATGGTACGTACCGACTGGAGGAATTGGATGGCACTCCCATTACGAAATGGGTCAACCACGACAAGTTGAAGATTTTCCAAGCACCAAAATAGTCTACTCCGAGGACAGAGTAGAAGCTAGGAAGGGGGAAGATGTCGACACTAAAATTTTCCTCCATAATTTATATTTCATTAATGTATGTATTAGGAATAAGATGTTGTTAAGTATAATTAGTAGTAGCGTCTAATAGAAGATAACGACGCCATCAGTACAGTGTCGCCAATAATGTGGAGTACGGTAACAGTCAAAGTACAATAGGAATGTTGTAAAAAGTAAATATTTGTCGTAAGTGGTTCGGTAATGTTAAAATGTCAATGTTTGGGTAATTAGAGAAGTAGGGTCTACATGATTAGGAATTAGAAATATTATATTGGTAATAAGGACAAGGAGTGAGGTCATAAATATTTTCGATATTTTATTTGTAAAAAGTCTAAAAATGTGGAACCCATGTAAAATGATAAGGTTTATCTTATCTTAAGAGATAAGCTTACATGTACAGATAAGAGTTAAGGTATGGAATATGATTCGTCAGAGTGGATTTCTTATCCTATCTTAGAGATAGGATGGATAATCCTGGAAGTTCTATAAATAGAGAGGCCACCCCCCTCATTTAGCATAGAAAGAAGTAGTTGGAAATATTGTAGGAAGTGTGCAAAGGAAGCCATCAGTTAAAGGTGTGTTGAAGAAGCCATCAAGAGGCGTAATTGTAAAGTTTATCCCATAGTCTTGTTGAAGTACCTCATGGGTGAGATTGTAACAATTTCATGTTAATATTATAATTTACTTTGATATTTCAGATTTGTCATCATTTCGTCTTATCATAGTCAATGGTATTCTTGTGTTCGGTTGTTCTTTTGTTTCCAGATTACATCCACCAAACTAAAGGCTGTGCATTAGTAAATAATCATAGCACGAGGAGTTCCCGGTGAAGAATTATCATAGTGCCGGATTGGTGATGACAAACCTTAGCACTTGAGAATCATCATCAAACACTTGCCAATGTTTCACATTATCAGGGACAGTTGGCCTAGTCAACACTTCAACATTGTACTCAAAATAAGGTGAAATGGTGCAAATTTCAAATCTAGAACCCAACACTGCCAACTTGTTAGTAGTAGCATTGATACCTCTGTCATGATACACAATGTTAAAGGAATCAAACATTTCAATTAGATCCCAAACTGCATGCTTATACTATTTCATATGATGATTTTTTGTAGCATACGTTTTTCTTATTTGTTTAACAACCAGCTCTAAGTATCCTTTTGCAACAATATCTTTTACTTCATACTTCCATGCAATTATTAGCCCCAACAACAATGCTTCATACTCAACAATGTTGTTAGTGTGTTCAAAATTAAGTTTGAAGGAAAAATTAAATTCTTCCAAATTAGGAGAAAGAATAACTATACCAACACCATTTCTGAATTTGGAGCAAGCTATGTCAAATAACAAGGTCCAAGGAGAACCTACCATATCAAGAAACTTTTATTTTTCCATAATACTTTCGTTTCCATTAGCAAAACCAATGAAATTTTTAGCATCTACATCAGCAAACAACACTTCATAGGAAGCATTGTTGGGATCTTCAATTAGGTGCAACATCTTCTTTTCACCATACAGTTTGACAAGGCTTCCCTCAATGGGAATGGTGGCAAAAGACATGTCCATCTGAACACTACCACCAACACTTGCAGTCCATTTTCTTGACAAAAGCATACCCCATTTAGCAGGGCAGTCATCAATTACAACATCCAGTTTCAAATTCTTACCCAGATAGGATGCAAGTTGCACTATCAAACCTTTCACACAACCAACCACTGACACTTCCCTTGAATCCATGGAAGTACACTTCCCATAGGTAGTTGTCACTTTGATATCCAACTCATTCATGACTTCTAGAAGCATGACATTACATGATGCACCGGAATCAAACATACAATTGTGAAGTAGCCTTTCTTTTATGAGAAAATTTGTGAAGAATGGATCAACATTCAGTTGGGAATCAACCAAATATGTCCCCAAATATACCTCAAGTGTCTCTCCAAGATATTCTACTGCTGGTGGTGTTTCAAAGTCAACAATGATTTGAGGTGGAGTTTCAACAACATTTATATTTCTGCTTGGAGTAACCTTCTCTTTTTTCAATCCCAAGTACTCAAATAATCTCTTCTTATGCTCAGGAATTCTAAGAAACTCAATGATTGGAACAATCACTTTAATTTGGATAAATAATTGGGCTATATCATATGGGACACTCTTTGGTAAAACAGCATTAGAAGAGTTACAAATAGATTCACTAAAGGGCAATGGATTCTTGGCATCTTGGGCATGATGAGGACTGTAATTTTTTCTTGGGACAGCAGAGCTTTTAGCATGTTTTTATTTCTTAGGAGATTCATGTGGAATGCTTGTGAGAAAGGGTGTTTTAGGTTTTTATTGAGGCCCAACTCCTTTAACAACCTTTCTTCTAGTGTTATAATCTTTCTCTTGAGCTACAACATCATTCATCAACAATTGTTTATCTTCCTCCGAAGGGATACCACCATCATATTTCTTGATCATCAAAGCTCTTAGATGTTCAAAGTCATTATTAGGAATTTCAAAGGCCTGAACTACATCTACATCATAAGTTTGAGAAAGAGAAAGAAGTGGTACCCATTTTATGCTATCCCAAAAGGTTGCAGTAGTCCATACACTTATAACCTCTGTTGATGTTGTTGCTTGTTGTGAGCTTCCCCCCATGCAAATTTCATTATCAGTTCCATCCTCATTATATTCTTCAACAACTTGTTGGTCCACTTCACAAGGAGGATGATGAAGAAAACATCTATCACACCAATCCATATCAGCAATTTCATCAACAACAGAAACGCTGGCAGGTAGAGGGTCAGAAACCAATCTATGTTCACATGTTTGGGGTTGTCTATTTCCCCATCCCATAGGTCCTTTACCTCTATCATCTTGCCTTTGATCACCCCTAGGATGATTTCAAAATCTATCTTGTGCTTGTTGCCTACGCTGACCTTGTGAAGTCTACCCAATTCCTTTCTCAGTTGTTGCCATCTTGTATGAGATTTCTTTAACAACCCTTGCCAAATTTTTCACAACCTCTTCTAAATCAACACCTTTGCTAGCTTGAGGTTTTACAAGGTTTATCAATTTTACACCATCTCTCTTGAGAGGTTTCCTAATAGCCTTGATATTGTTTTCAAGTTGAAGTTCCATGGTGAAATCTTGTCTTAGATTGGTTGGGTCCTTGTCTCTTAGGTAATAGGGTCCCTTTTTATCAAATGCATCTGCATATTTGATTAAACAAGATTCATCACAAGGCCTCAAACCAATAGGAAGCCTTCTCAATGTTTTATTGAATGTTGAAGTTGTGCACTGATTCATTAGGGTTCTTCTTGATATTCTCAAACTTAGACAAAAGAAATCTAGGATCAGTCTTGTCACCATATTGCAACCTAAATGCATTTTTCATTTCAGTTCATGAATCAACACAATTATCAGGTAGAGCCTTGTACCAATCGCTAGCATTTTCTTCTAGTGTATGAATGAATAACTTAATATACACATCCTCAAACTCTATCTCAAAATATTCCATCATATTAATAAAGAGTTTGAGATGTTGATCACCTGTTATTGCATTGTTGCCTTGAAATTTTGACAATCTATTTCTCACATCTTGTGGAACAGCATTCGGGTAACCATCCATTCCTCTAAAATTTATAGGAAAAAAGGTGTTAACAAAAAATGGAGGTCTAGACTGAGCCATATTGTTTGGTGGGGGTGATATTGGAGGTGAGAAAAGCTGATGAGGAGTGTTGTATCTTTGGGGCTCAAGAATGTGATTCACAAGACTGGTATTCTCTAAGTGCTGATTTTCTTGGAAAGATTTACTCAAATTAAAACACAGAGGTACAAATTAGAGAAGGAAATTACCAGGTACAACAAGAAGGACCTTCACTAGCTAAGGAAAATAGATTTATGAGAGGATTTCTTGAATCAGAATCACTTGAAGAAGAGTGATAGTCCTCTACCAAAGGCTAATCTCTCTCACCAATGGCTATAGATCTTTCCCTGATGTCTAACCTTTAACCACTTTCCAAAATCTTCTCCCTTCCAACTCTGAATTTCTTGACTCTGAGAAAGATTTCTTAGTAGAGTCTCTAAGGAAGATAGATCTTCTTCCCTCCAGTTTTGCAAAGGTTATGAGTACAAAAATAAATGATAGAAAGCTTAAGACACTAGTATTTTCAAGATAAAATCAGCATGGAGTCGTCACTAAGGAATGTCATCTTAGTTGTGCAAGAATGCACTAAAATAATCTGTAAAATGTTTACTAGCACTGAAAACTTTACAAATACTTATAAACTAGATGTTCTTCTTCTTAAATCAATCAATCATAATGCACCCAAAGTATACGAACTACTAGTAAATGGAAAAATGATAGACATGACTTGAAACCCTTGTTCTAAAACTTACAGATCTGAAGCATAGAATTATATTTTAACAATGTATTAGATCAAAAACTTGAATACACAAATGGTCAAACTCTTCAAACTCTTGAAAAAAACCAATAAATTCAAAAAATTCCCCGGAAGCGGCGCCCTCGTGTTGGTATCCAAATTTGTTCTCCTTATCAATCTAAGCAGCACCAGCAAAGATGTCATGGGGATTAAAGATAGATTATACCATGTTTTATGTCATTGGTATCAAGGGAAGTTATCTAGCTGGCACTCAGATTTGTGGAGAAATGGATAGCACTCCAATAGGACTTGATCTTGTCCTAGATGTTTTAGGTTGTGCCTTGTAACCAAGGTAAGAGGACCTATTTTGTAACCTTGCAATGGTGAAGGGGATGAAGATTTCCTTCTCTTTTCTTGAAATTATATGATGGAGACCTTGATGAAAACATGATCAACACCCCAGATCTGAAATCTCATGAGTTGTCACTTCTCAAAACATGGGTATGCTCTCAAAACAAGGAAAAGGTTACTAGACACATTGAAAATATGGATCTGTTATGCATACTTTTGCAAATGGATTTTGGTCTTCTGTGGGTATACAAATGTAAATTAGGGGTAGTACATGATAGGATATTTGTTATTTAGATTATTTTTGGTGGGGGATTGACAATTTTTTTTGGGATAGATCAGATCTTTGACTATCTCTACAATATTTGAACAACTATCAGATGAAATGCTTCAAATAGTCAGGATGTTCTTTGAACCAGAAGAGGAACAAATGGAATCCCAGGTTGCACTCTTCACACAATATTTGAGAACTCAACACAAAGGCTTAAAGTAAAGAACTCAATCAAACACAAAAATCCATGATCAAACCATGCCTAAGGTACCCCCAAAGGCTTACAAGAAATATCTATAATCAAGGAAGGCAAAGTGATTTTAAATTTGTTTATCTCCTTATCAGATGAAGGCTCTTCTAAACATGAGATTGCAAATGCCACTAAACTATCAATAAGAAATGGAGATTATCTGTGATTTCTAAATACTTTAAAATTAAGATTGCAACAAAAATAATGAAAACTATCCACTAGCATTTAAAAATGATAACAGACACCATATTGCCCAAAGAAAACACAGATTTAATTCAAAACTTGTTGGATTCAACACCAGGGGAGAGTTACATGAACAATATTAGAGCTATGTGATGGCTGTACAATTTTAACCAACTCACATACATGAATTTCCAACACATGAGACATTAACTTGGTTCTTTGATGGATTTCTCAGAAAATGAGCTTTCTCTCAAAAATTTCTCATGATTTTCAACTCCCGACCCTTTACAAATTCTCCAAAAATGCATTATATACGTCATGCCATTGTAGACACCAAATTTGTGTCTTACGACACCCTGTTCCCCACATCTCCTCTCACAACCTAAACCTCACCACCTAAACCTTACACAATTATTTATTAATTACCTTATAATTAATAAATCCACATCTCTAAACCTGCCACCTCACTTTGCCACCTCATCATGACCTAGCCGTAACCCTAAACTAACCTAATTAAGCCCTATAACTTGGTCTACACCCACACCCATGACCAATTACTCCTCACCCGCACCAAAACGAACCTAATAATGACTTGACCAAGCCCACAACTAATCCCTCAGGAGAAAAGGAGGGAAAGTTGGCCATTTTACCATAAAATAGCAAACTTTGACCTAACCGACATCGGTTCCTACTCGAGCGCTGTCGGTTATGTAACTACCATCGGTCCCCTGTAAATGACCTCCCACTAGCCAAAAACAAAGGATCTAGAAATTCATTTGCAAGACAAAGACAAGTGAAGAAAAGGGAAGAGTTTGTAGAAAAGGACATCGAGCCCAAGACTGCAACTGAGTAACTGGGTCACTATCACACTTGTATAGGCATTGGGAGAGTCATAGGATAGCTTCATTAGCTCACTTTTGATTGTCGAGATCATCCCACCTGAGCCTTTCATTCGTCACTACATTTATTATACCTGAATCTTCATCAAGAACTAGAAATTAGTGTCTTGTATGTTTCTAAACACCATTTCTTGAACTTTTGATTCTTAGTAATTATAAGCTCACTCCTAGATCTACCACCCGGCAGCAACCTACAGCTAACCTTCATTTATACATCCTTGTATTTCCTAGAAGATAATTTTCTCACTCTTTGAGTCTTCCCCATCCCCTCACCATTCCCCTCAACCATCCACCAGTCTTCAAAACCCCCATAGCCACCCTACAATCAACCTCTACCCAGAAGCCCCTAAATCACTGCCCCTACCGGTCTTCGGTTATCCCCTACCGGTAGCAGTTTCCTAACCGCGGTCGGTTATCCATTGACCGGCATCGGTCACTATGACTTATACCCAAAACTAGCCTTTCACCTATTTATCTCCTAACAACCTCAGATCCAGCCTGGTCTATCCCTGTAACTTGATCTGAACGTATTAATAACCAGTGACCAAAAAAAAAACATGACATACTATTATTGGTAGTTTAGTCTCTATTGCTTTTAGTAACGACATATCTAAATCATGAGTTTGCAATAGCTTCTTTATTATCATTTACATTAATTTTTATTGAAAGGGAGCTGACCACCTTTGAAAGGAAGTTTAATATTTCCTGGGCCCAAGGCAGTTCCCCATTTTTTGTCTAACTAAAATCTGGTGGTCTTGCATTCTTAGTCATAGGTAGTCCTTCCTAGAAAAAAAAGGATTTCTTCGCAATCGATATGATCTCTTTATGGTACTTGCACATCTTCCCAACACTCCACAGGTATTCCTCCTAGCCCTAACCCTTATCTATTTCTCAAAAGAATGAAAAGATAGAAGTAACTCTACTCTGGAACATTACATTCTGATCAAAACATTTTGACACGCCCGATGGGAGAACTACATCGGTCTGAGGCCCCTCCTTGCTTTGCGCAAAGGGATATGTAGGTAGCACTTAGGAGACATGGGGTCTCCCAAGGTTAGCTCGACCATCCCCTACCATAACCTATCATGTGTTGTGTTTTCCTTAAAAATATAAATATTTTCACGTATTTATATTGATAACACTCACCTTTTTCCTGTATCAATCCAAACATTCAAAACATAAACATTCTTATTATTATCATAACTCAAATCAACATACATACGTTTTATCAACCAATCTCCCATTTTTCACAACATCAAATACATATTCAGTTTTATTTAGATGTTAACCTAACTCCCGCCCTTATCCACCAATCTCCATTTTTCACCACCTCACCTACCCCTAACTTTGTTGAATAACCTTATTGTGACTTCAATCGGCCCGACCCAAGGCCGCAACCAACCAATCGGCTAGACCCAAGGCCGAAACCAACCAATCAGCCCAGACCCAAGGCTGCTCCCAATAAATCGGCCCAACCTAAGGCCACCACCAACCAATCGGCCCGACCCAAGGCCGCAAACAACTCTATCGGCCCGACCTAAGGCTGCAATCAACTCAATCGGCCCAACCCAAGGCCACAACCAACCAATCGGCCCAACCTAAGGCCACAACCAACCAATCGGCCTGACCCAAGGCCAAAACCAACCAATCGGCCTGACCCAAGGCTGCAACCAACCAACCGGCCCGACCCAAGGCCACAACCAACCAACTCGTCCGACCCAAGGCCATGCAACCAACCAACCGGCCTGACCCACGGCTGCAACCAACCAATCGGCCCAACCCAAGGCCGCACCAATTAAGTCCCTCAACCGAGACCCACAAATTATGATTCTCTCCCCCCATCATGTACCTTTTTGTTCAATCGAGCTCACCTGTTCGTGTTTTAGCATGATTAGGATACTTGAATTGATCAGCCGACCAACTTTGCCTAGACCGAGACCGTGATGTTTATCTCAACCAAACCAACCATTTGGTAGTGCCAAAAATGCCTAAACATTCCAATAACTTACCCATCATATCCCCTGGAGCTACTTCCTATGCCTTGGATACCAGGATTATATCAACTTTGTTTGGATAAACTATCGACCTTTGCCTATGAATTGTTTGTTTTCTCTTCAAATCGTGTACCCTGGTCGCACTACTACATTTCAATGTGCGTCTACTTCCTTAAACTTACTCCGCCATCTTCTCATCATCTCAAAACCATTCACCATTTATCAACCCTATCCCTGATTTCCCATCACCTCAATCTGTGATAGATTTGAGGGGGATTACCTATACCCTTAACCACGGCAACCACTTCTTATTATTGTCAGTGCAACTTTAGAAGACAAACTACATGAAAAAAGGGGAAAATGTAGACACAAAAATTTGGGTCTTACAACGCCCTGTGCCTAGCATCTCGTCTCGCAACCTAACCCTACCTCACCACCTAAACCTTACACAATTATTTATTAATTACCTTATAATTAATAAATCCACATCTCCAACCCTGCCACCTCACTTCGCCACCTCATCATGACCTAGCCCTAACCCTAAACTAACCTAATTAAGACCTATAACTTGGTCTACGCTCACACCCATGACTAATTATTCCTCACCTGCACCAAAACGAACCTAATAATGACTAGACCAAGCCCACAACTAATCTCTCGAGAGAAAAGGAGGGAAAGTTGGCTATTTTACTAAAAATAGCCACTTTGACCTAACTGACATCAGTTCCTACTTGACCGTCATTAGTTATGTAACCACCATCGGTTCCTTGTAAATGACCTCCCCCAACCAAAAATAAAGGATATGGAATTCATTTGTAAGATAGAGACAAGTGAAGAAAAGGGAAGAGTTTACAGAGAAGGAGATTGAGCCCAAGACTGTAACTAAGTAACTGGATCATTGTCACACTTTTCCAGGCATTAGGAGAGTCAGAGGATAGCTTCATTAGCTCACTTTTGATTGTCGGATCATTCCACCTGATCCTTGTATTCATCAATGCATTTCTTAGACCTGAATCTTCATTAAGAACTAGTAAGTAGTGTCTTGTATGTTTCTAAACACCATTTCTTGAACTTTTGATTCTAAATAATTATAAGCTCACTCCTCGATCTACCACCCAGAAGCACCCTACAGCTAGCCTTCATTTATACATCCTTTTATTACCAAGAAGATAATTTTCTCACTCTCTTGAGTCTTCCCCATCACCTCACCATTCCCTTCAACCATCCACCAGTCTTAAAAACCCCATAGCCACCCTACAATCAACCTCTACCCAGAAGCCCCTAATTCACTGCCCCTACCGGTATTTGTTATCCCCTACTAGTAGCGGTTCTCTAACCATGGTCGGCTATCTAGTGACTGGCATCGGTCACTGTGACTTATACCCAAAACCAACCTTTCACCTATTTATCTCCTAACAACCTCAGATCCAACCTGGTCTATCCCTATAACTTGATCTGAACGTATCAATAACCAGTGACCAAACAAACAGTGTGACATACTATTATTGGTATTTTAGTCTCTATTGCTTTTAGTAACGAGATATCTAAATTATGAGTTTGCAATAGCTTCCTTATTATCATTTACATCAATTTGTATTGAAAGGGAGCTTACCACCTTCGAAAGGAAGTTTAATATTTCCTGGGCCCAAGGCAGTTCCTTAATTTGTTGTCTAACTAAAATCTAATGGTCTTGCATTCTTATTCACAGGTAGTCCTTCCCAGACAAAAAGGAGTTCTTCGTAATCGATCTGATCTCTTTATGGTACGTGCACATCTTCCCAACACTCCACAGGTATTCCTCCTAGCCCTAACCCTTATCTATTTCTCAAAAGAATAAAAAGATAGAAGTAACTCTACTCTGGAAGAGTACATTCTAAACACCATTTCTTGAACTTTTGATTCTTAGTAATTATAAGCTCACTCCTAGATCTACCACCCAGCAGCACCCTACAGCTAACCTTCATTTATACATCCTTGTATTGCCCAGAAGATAATTTTCTCACTCTCTGAGTCTTCCCCATCACCTCACCATTCCCCTCAACCATCCACCAGTCTTAAAAACCCCATAGCCACCCTACAATCAACCTCTACCCAGAAGCCCCTAAATCACTACCCCTACCGGTATCGGTTATCCCCTACCGGTAGTGGTTCTCTAACTGAGGTCGGTTATCCAATGACTGGCATCAATCACTATGACTTATACCCAAAACCAACCTTTCACCTATTTATCTCCTAACAACCTCAGATCCAGCCATGGTCTATCTCTGTAACTTGATATGAATGTATCAATAACCAGTGACCAAACAAACAGTGTGACATACTATTATTGGTAGCTTAGTCTCTATTGCTTTTAGTAACGAGATATCTAAATCGTGAGTTTGCAATAGCTTCTTTATTATCATTTACATCAATTTGTATTGAAAGGGAGCTGACCACCTTTGAAAGGAAGATTAATATTTCATGGGCCCAAGGTAGTTCCCTCATTTGTTGTCTAACTAAAATCTGGTGGTCTTGCATTCTTATTCACAAGTAGTCCTTCCCAGACAAAAAGGAGTTCTTCGCAATTGATCTGATCTCATTACGATACGCACACATCTTCCCAACACTCCACTAGTATTCCTCCTAGCCCTAACCCTTATCTGTTTCTCAAAAGAATGAAAAGATATAAGTAACTCTACTCTAGAATAGTACATTCTGAGTGAAACATTTTGGCACGCCCGGTGGGACCCTTATTGGGTTTCTTTCTTTCTTGCTTGCTTTCATATAGAGAGCACACTTGATATTTCTTTCTTCTAAATATTCACAAAATATTTTGTCATTTTGGTAAAAGAATTTGTCTTTCTTTTGCATCTTTGCATTAGTAAAAGTCATCTTCTTTTCTTCATCGATTATCATTTTCGATTTGGGTTTAAAACACGTGCATTACATTCTTGCTAGCTGTTTTTAATTCTAGTGAACGTAGATTAAGTAATAGGTTGTAACAGATGGAGGTGATATCCATGGTATTGATGAGAAATTAATCTTACTTTGACTGTACAACACATACCAAATCACATCATAATTAACACAACGGCTCAAACATCCCCCCTTTCCATGATATTCCTCTGCCCGATTGACGTAACCTTACAAGCCAAAACAAACTTGACATTCCCCTTAGGTATTTTGTTTAGGATTGACATCATCTTGTGTCTAAGACATAAGCCAAAATTAATTAAAAATAATCCTAGGGTTATTCTCTTGATTTTCTTGTGTATCTTGCTTGTTTTTAGTTCTATTTCTCTGTCATACCTTGTTTCACTGATCATTTCAAGACAGTTTGGTGGGTATACTAAGGATTGTTATCCCCAAACCAGTAGCTTCTTACATCCTCTCTTTGCTTTCACAGTGACTGACATCAGTCCTATTCTACTGACATTGGTTAATTGACCGACACCGGCTATAGTCTAACCAACATCGGTTATCAGACTGATATCGGTTACTTTCTTTCACAGTTCTCGACAAACCAGCAACCTACCAATTCCAACATTTTGTTTTTATTTCATGTCAGATTGACTAATTCCCTTCTATTTCTTCTTGTCCATGGTTTTTATAACTCGGAAACAAGCCGCAACCATGGTTTCACATGCCTTTTCCATGCCTTTTCCTGAGTCACCCCCTTCACATCCTATGGGGAATCCTACGGATACCAGTAATTTTTGCAAGATCCCTATAGGAGATAAGGACTTTGCCAAATTTTTGGATGCTAATCCTAGTGCCGTACAACATTATTTGTCTCATACCCCTGACCGTACACCCGACGGTCAACTCCTTATTGGTATGCCTCTTAGTATAGCTGCTCATTTAGCCCCTTCCCCACCTAATAACCCCACCTTACCATCTTCATCCTTAGCCCCGTCTCCCAGGTCAGTGGCTTCGTTAGTTCATACTACACCGATTGGCTTTCCTTTGGTTAATCTGGGACCCCACATATCACTACCATCCACTGCCCCTCCCTCATCTCTCTCATAGATTGCCCCTTTCATAACTTGCTCTCTGCCACCTATCCACACGAGATTTCCCTCTCAAGCTCCGCCCACCTTCTCATTTCCACAAACTCATCCGGTGGCCTGAACATCTTATATAGGACACCCTTATTTGGTCACCTCAACACATTCGTCATCAATACCTTATCAACACTTAACCCCACCATTGTCTAGTAGTGGCTCTTGGCACAATCCTCCTCTGTTTACGACAACCGCACCATCATCTTACCCAACCACTGATTTAATCAAACAAATGATGGACAAGATGCAAAATCTTGAGGCTTATGTTTCCGGAAGCCATAACACCCTGACATACAAGCAAGTTTTTCAAGAGCCTATTCATCCTTCTGTCCCCCTTCATACATATCCTCCTCAATGGGAATTACCAAAATTTACTCGCTTTAATAGTAAGGAGGACCCTCAACAACATTTGCTATCGTTTAGACATGCCTGCTATCTGATTGCTCATGATGATGCCCTATTACTCCGTACCTTTCCCATGTCCTTATCAGGACCCACCTTGGAGTGGTACAGTGCTTTAGCCCAACACTCAATCTTCTCCTTTAACCAATTAGCCCAATCTTTCTTGGATCATTTCTCCATCAATATTGCCAAGCAAGTATCCATCACTGACCTCTATGCCATCTAACAATTTGAAGATGAATTTATCACAGATTTTGTTAGACGATGGCAGGGCCACATCAACCAACTTACTTATGCCTTACCACAGGCTGAAATCATCAAAATCTTTGCACGGGCCTGCGCTAAGCACATTTATCCCACCCTCCAAATTCAAACTTTCTGCACCTTTGATGAGGCCTTTACTATGGCTCGGAAACTAGAGATTCAAGCCTTAGAGGAGGAGAAATTGAGGTTGTGCAACAAAAACCCCAATTTCTGAACCCAAGACTCCACCAACAAACCCAACACCACCAATTCTCATGCATTGACTACTTCGAAATCAAAAGGATCTGTCCATGTGGTGATGGTCAAATCCAAAGCACCGTCTAATACCCCGCCAAAATCCACCTATAAGTATAAAGCCGAACCCATCAATTACACTCCCTTGGGAGAAACTTATGGTGTGATCTTGGAAAAATTGCTCAAAGCAGGAGCTATCACCTTGCCTCCTGTTAAACCTCACTCTGGGTTTGATTCCACCCGCGCTATACCTTCTTGGTACAAAGAAAATGATTTCTATAACTTCCATCGTGTGAAGGGACACAGTCACAAAAACTGCAAGATGTTGAAAAACATAGTGCAGGAAATGGTTGATGCAGGGGATATAACCCTCGATAATCCTAGTGCCCCTGCTAATTGAAATTTGAAAATCTTCAACAAACCATTTCCTAACCATTCATCTAACAGTAACATAAACCAAGACACCTTAGCCGAGCAGAAGAGTGTTCATGAAATCCAGGCAGTTTTCAACTCCCAACCAAAAGCTTCTATTAAGGAAATTCTGAATCAAGCCTCTTCACTAATGCAGGGATCCACACCCCCTTCTCCTCCATCAAGACAAGATGATAACCTTGCCATTCCTTTACCCACAAAGGAATTAACCACCCAGATTTCTCTTCTCACGAATGAGTCTTCTTACACCACATCCCTGCAAGACTGTGAGTGGATCTTATCTAACTTATCAATTTCCCAGACATCTCCTTCCATCACTCTTGCTATAAAAGAAGAAGGCTCGCCACTTTTTCAGTCATCCTTAGAAGAGAAACCACTCGAGCCTACATCACCAAACTCCTTAATCATGACGGATCCTCTCAAACATGCCCTCGTAGCTATTAGTTCGTAATCGCCTAAATCTTTCTAGCGACTGGTTGACCTCTTAACACTCATTGATACAATGCCTCATTTACCCCCGTGTATCACACCCACAATGGACTGGAATCACAACCCACCTTTCTTCCATACAAAAGTTCATGTTCACACGTGAAGATTGTCATCCCCCAGAAGATAGACGAGTCTTATGGGAATGTTTTAGTACACCATGCTCTACTCAAATGCAGATGACTAATCCAGACACCTCTACCATATACCCGAGGTGTTTACAAAAGCTCAAAATGCCTATATCCTCACCTTCACCCCCCTCATCTTTACCGAATACCTCATCCACCTCTATTAACGTAACCAAACCTTCCCCTACGCTTGGAACTTCACCAATACCCAGCCTAACACACCCACCTAAATGGTTAGATTTATCCAAAAATAAAGTTGTCAACCCACCTAGGAAACAGACCCAATCTCCTCAAGTCCAATCTATGCCTCTATCACAACTAAAACCCTCACACCTGATTACACCAATATAACAGGCACAGTTTCAAGCCTCGCCGTCACACCTACCTTCTATATTGGGGCCTCACCCCTCCACCTTGCCTCAATACATCAAGCCTCCCACATTTTCTTTAAAAAGACCTGCACCTTCTACATCCATACAAAAATCCATGGGCGTATCAAACCCGTCGCCCCAAGTATCCTATCCACCTATCAACCCTAAGCAAACTCGATCATCAAAGGATTTGTTTACTATCGCTCCTCTCTCCCCGTGGTTGTTTCCTGCCACTACTTCATCTGTGGCCTCGTCATCTAACCAGCTAAACATGACTTCTACGCCAAAGAAGCCACGCTTAGTTAAAACCAATCATCAAAACCCCTTGTCTAACCACCACCTGAATGAACCACCCATACCCAACCATTACCAAAACCCACCCAATCAATAGCCTCATCTTCATTTGACTTTGACCCGCTCAAAGGATCTTACGACAAGATCCTTGATATGTTGGTAGGGAATGCGACCATTTCCCTACCCCCACTCAGACCCTATGATCCATCTAAACCTCGACCTATAGGTTATGATGATTCTAAAATATGAGCTTACCACCGCACAACAGGACATGATGTAGAGGGATACAGAGCTTTGAAAGCAATCCTTCATCAATCACCTATCTCGGATAGAAAGCCTAAGAAAGATAACTTATGGAGGGAGAAACCTTTAGCTTCAATCCCCTCTCCTATACCATCTGTCCCCGCCTCACCAAAATCTATCATTATTGCAACCCCGCCTCTAGCAGACAATGACTTATCCCTACCATCTTCCTCCTCTCATGTTCATGAGATCAACATGATTAGCATTGCTACTTTTTGGTGTGAAAATCTGTCGCTTGGGCAGATCTATGGATAAACGAGCCAACAGTGTGTAGGGCATAGCCCCTCTTTGAGTCAGCAAAGCAAAACTGGTTTATTGCTATTCTACCAGCAGGAATCTATGCAAGTCTCACAGATTCTGCCTTCAGGGGTTTGGGATCTCATCCCAGTAGGTTTATTTCCGGCTGCGAAGAGAAAGGAATGAAAGAGAGGAGGAAGAAGGAACAGGTCCGAAGGGAGAAAAGAAATGAATTCCAAAGCAGAAAGGTCGGAAGATTTATGTTTTTGGGTTGGTAGTAAACAGAGCCAAACCTACTTGCATAAATAAACAAAGCAATACTGATGATAAATAAATGACAATAAAATAGAAGCAGATCCAACAGAATAAATACACAGATCTAACATAAGAAAGATCTAATGTATATAACACAGGTATTCAGCACAAAGTTCAAATATTGTATTACTAATTTGTTCTGTTACAAAAATCTCAAACTCTTTTCTCCTTACTCCTATTTCTCATCTGAAAGATATTCATCCATCCCTTAACACAAGTGTTGGGGTATTTATAGAAGAAGAGGAGAAAATAAGGCAAAAAGGAGCCAACAGCTAGTTACAAAGATATTTACAAAATATCTAAAAGTCATGTCGACTTTTTACAACTTGATGGATGACATCATCCCATGATGCAACATGGATGATGTCATCGTTTGCATCAACATACTTCAGACATTCCAACAAGAAAGTCGGAGAAGAGAGAGAAGAAGAAGAAGAAGAAGTAGCTACTTGTCATCATCATCCTACGGCCGAAAGGGAGTAGCCTGCTTTTGATGCTGCTCAGGTGATGAGATATGGAATTGAGTGTGGTATTCCAAAAACTTGTTAACCATCGGCCCAAATTGATCCTGAGAAGGATCCTTGTGCAGTTCGCTGATTGCCTCACAAGTCTCCCGCTCATCTATGAGCTTCTCTGGGAGTTTGGAAAAATCCTTTTCCGCCTCAATGAGGAACCCTACGAAGTCCCTATAGGCCAGCAGGTTATTGATAGATTCAGTGTCAAATGCGACCTCTGGCCCCGTTCCTTGAGAATTGATCTCCTTGAAGATCCGGATGGTTTCATCAGCTGTCCTTAAGGTAAAGGAAGGAGTGAGCAACCCTGTGGACATATTGAGAACAATTCGTTCCATTTGATGCATTGCATCCAGGGCCTCTTCCTTTACTTTGTCAATCTTTTCCAGAATAAATTATATCTTATCTATCCGATAGTCCAGAGTGGACATGGTTTTATTGAGGGCCCTTGGATGGCCAAAGACACCGAACTTGACCAGATCTTTGACTGAATAGTCGAACATCTGTTGAAAGGTCTCGTGTTGGAGTCTAGCATGATCTAGCTCTTTTGATATGGGACCTGCTAATGCTTGAAGTTCCTTGTTCGCCTTTCCGATGTTTAGATATAAATTGACAAACTCGGCGATCACTTTTTCACTGTCCTTGAGGATCTGGCTCCTCCAAGCAGAAACGGCCATACCCTGCTCACCGATCTTTGAATATTTGTTGATTTTCTCCTGGCTAAGAAGCTCAAAAGTTTCGGTAGCAGTCGTGGGCGGCGCATTGCCCATCTTCTGTAAGGCCTGAAGCAGATAGTTGTTCTGCTCCTTGAGTAGCCTTTTCTCTTCTTTGGTTTCTTGAAGATTTTTGCAGAGGGCGTCGACCGCGGAAAGAGCTTCCCCCTGGAGACTTTCAGAAGATGTCCCCATTGTGACTTGGGTCACAGAAATTCTGTCGGAGACAGATCCTTCTTCTCTTTGAGGGGATTGGGGTATGCAATTTCCATGATTCTCTCACCCGCAGCACTTTTAGAGAAGCGTGTAATAGGTTTTAGCTTCTTTGCCCCTTTGATTGGGATCACTGAAAAGTCCATCGGAGCAATGGGAACTTTCCTCTTTTGTTGGCTCAGCTGTTGAGAGATCCAGGCTGGTCCTATGGAAGAAGGACCAGAAACAGAGGAGGGGGCATTGAGAGAATAGCCGAAGAAGTTTCCACAGGAGGAAGGGAAACTGCAGCTGCGAAAGACATAGGAAGGGAAGGGAGCTCGAAGATGAGGGAAGAAATGGAGGAGGAAAGATCAGCGAGGGAAGAGAAGATAGATGAAGAAGCAGGGGAAAGAGTAGAAGAAGGGACGGAGGACACGACCAAAGGGATGGTCGCTTGAGTCACTCGAGGAGGGGAATGAAGAGAAGAAGAAGGGATAGAAGGGACCTCTATTGTAGTAGCAATGCCGAAATCCTGAGTGGATGGGCCAATTGGACTATCCCCTGCTGCTTCTTTCTCTGGCGAATCCAGAGTTATTACCTGTTCTGGCACTGTGGAAGGAGGACTTTCGGGGGCTTCTCCCTGAGTGGTGCTTGATTCACCTTCTGCACCTTTGCCTTGAAGCTGCTTCTTGGACCGTGGAGGTGCGTTGCCCAATGGGGATGTTGTGAAATCAACCCCGAGGTAGATTAGGCCGTTCATCCGGCACCAGTGCTCTGTCCTCTGCAAGGTTTCCTTGACCCTCTCCTTAATTGTCTGAGGAGCCTTAGTTCTGTCAATGGCCTGAAAGGGCCAATCATCCCCTTCTGTATCATTATATACTTTGTCCACTTCATCTTCTATTGTTTGGTAGCCTTTGGGGACAATGGCTACCCCATACTGGATAATTTCTGCCAATGCTAGGCGAGAATGATCCTTTCTTCTGAGTTTTACCTCATGGAGAACGTCAATATAAATATCCTCAATTTGAGGGACATGGATCGGATCAAGTTTCGCTCTTGGCAGGCAGTCTCTTGGGTCGAAGGTAGGCCTCGCTGGGAAGTCATGCTTCAAATTAAGCAACTCCAACTCTGCGAACATTTCCTTCACTTTATGGTGGGTAGGGCATGTGTATCGGCCCATTGTGAGGGGGAAACGAGTTCCACCCTTCTTTCTTTTTTGGCACTTTTCGTGATATGTGACTAGCTGCCTCGATAGTTCCAGCAAAATCAGCTTAGGCCCAGCATACCTTGGCAGCCTGGTTGGCTCTTCCAAAAAGTTGGCGGCCCTTAGATAGGTGAATGTGGGAAATTGGGTGAACAGGGCCCCTCATTTCTCTGTGGCTGCCACTATGTTTTTGGTTGTTCGACTATGAGTCAGATTTGGCCTCAATAGGTAGATTACCTCATAGAAGAAGGCATCATTGATTTTTGCAGAACTGAGGCGATGCTGTTCTTGAGCCTTCAGCTCTGGGTAGATATTCATATATTTTGACCTAAGGCCATACACCTGTTTCGTTCCAGGCCTGTGATAGTCTCTCGTCTGATGCTGTAATGCTATACAACATAGAAATTCATATAGAACTACTCCCAGTTGTGCATGACCTGTTGAAGTTGCTCGAGAGATGGTATCGCTGATGATCTTCCCACAGCCAAAAGCGCTGACTCAAGCACATTCTTGCTCATGGTCTCTAAGTACCTGCAGCATCCATTTATGGAAATGATGGGCATCAGGAAGCCCGATATAATTTTCTCAGGAAGGTGATTGTATCACTCAGTTCCTCCGATTGAAGTCACTGCAGATGGATAGATTTGTGGCCATCGGGTTACTCACCGGATTTTTGTTCTTTAAGATATAGCTTCATTCATCATTTGCATACATTTGTCTTCATTTTCATCCCATGCCTTCTTGCAATCTTCTAGGCTTATGGTGATGTACTGCCTATAATGAGGGATGCCCAGAGTATCATTTCAAAGTGACGAGAAGTTAGGTCGAATGACCATCTCGCCCTTGCTGTTATCCTCGACACATCTTGTGTCCTTGTTATAGCATCTGAGCCACCAACATGATGAACTCATTGTTGAATAGCACGTGACTGGCATTCCTCAACGGTGCAAAGTGTAGGGCAACTGCCTATCAATGTTTGTTCATCCAGGGACTCATTAGTGGCCTAGTCTGAGTTCTTGCCCAGAAGTTCCTCCATATCAATGTGACCTGAGCTCTGAAGTGTCTGATGTCGATGATGCACTCTCTGCGTATGAGTCAGGTCATCCTGACTTTTTGATACTTGTATACTTCATCTCTTGCTTCTGTCAACTTAGCCTTTACCTTTAGACTTGGTTGACGGGTCTCTTGCTCGATGATAGACATGTGTGATCTTTCGAGGACTGGCTGTTGTTGTTCTGCATGAAGGACAATCAAGGAGGTCCAATCACAGAAGAGCCATGAATCAGCCATGTCATGTTATTCCATAATGAAATGCTTAGCAGAAAGAAAGAATGAGCAGATTATAAGGATTAGGGCGCAAGGCACATGCATATTCATAGCATACTGTAGAGGCTTAAAATAGGTTGGGTGCACAGGAAGAGTGATGTTGCAAAATGTTAAACTGGTGTTCCAAAGTGTTGCAGTTAGGCACATAGATCTAAGCCAGATTGCATTGTATAAAGGGGCGCACTTTTGAAAATTGAGTGTTGCATAGTGAAAGGTTTTAATGCGCCATGTAGTAAGCATGCGAGGCGCAGGTTAGCAACACACAACATGAAGTGCGCCCTTTGGTGTTATAGAAATGGTGCCAACGCTAATAAAAGTACTTTTGGTAGGGTGCCAGAAGGGAATGATGGTGTTGCATGCACTGAAAAAGTGCACCCAAGGCATAATGTTATTGAAGATCGTTTTAAAGGATGCTGCAATGCGCCAAAGGAAAAGTGCTTGGTACAGATTTGCGCAGAAACACAACATCAAATGTGTCGCATGTTGAAGTTGGGATGCGCCATTGGCACCTTTAAGAAATTTGTTAAGTGTTTATATTTGGCACAGGTTATGGATGTGTTACATGCGAGGCGCAAGTTTTCTAAGTGCATGAAAGTGACGCGCCGATTTGCCAATAGGAAAGGACAGTGCACCAAAGGACTCTTTAAAGAATGATTTTGCACTGGTTATTTACAACTTCTCAGATTCTTATCTTAACAAGACTTTTCTCTAGGTCTTTGGTGTAAATAAAACGATGCTAAAATAGGCAGGGCCAGGAGAGGGACTATCTTGCAAGGCAGAGCCTTCTCAGATTCCAGTAGATCTGGAAGGAGGGAAAATGGGGTTTTCAGCTGGTTATAGCAAATGGTGGGTTTATTCATTTTAGGTTTTTATATTTAACCTCTTAGCATTTATCAATAACCAACTAACAACCTAACAACCAGACCAGGAAACAAAACCACAGAACTGAATAATGCATAAGAGTGATGAAGAACCACTTACCCCCGGTTTAATAAAGGACGAAGGATCGTAATTTGGGGTCCACAAGGCGATCGAAAACTATAATGCGGGCGTGACAGGGATAGCTGACAGGCTGCAGAGGAATATTTTTTACAATGCTTAGCAAATCAGTGAAAATAACAGGTGTTAAGTGCGCAAACTATGTATAGAAAAATTGGCTGGACATTATTACCCCACCCAATTTTCTTTGGCACACTTTTCATGAGAGTGGTTGTCGACATGAGTATAGCGTGTGCCCTTTAGCGCACCAATTTGGTTACCTGTCGACACATGAAATAAAGCTGCACCTTAAGCGCATGTTTCGCTGATGTCGACAGAAAAGTATGTCCAACGCTTTTGGCACACCAAAATCTATTTAGTTGCAATATTTTTATGTGTTGACATCATTTGGCGCACCAAAAGGTTGCACTTAGCAAACGATTTTTTAGGCACATGTTTAATGAATGCTTGACATATCATTCTGGCTGCACCAAAGGGGCACAACTTCTCTGATGTTAACATCGTCATTTAGGGCGCCAAAGGATTTTCTAAGGGGGCACACTTTTCAGTTGGTGTCGACACAGCATATTTCTTACGCCCCAGTTCAAAAAAGGCTGAAAATGGCTAAGTTCTTTCAAACTTGATATCTCGGAAAGCAGATTTTAGGCAACATTTTTAACGTTATCAGGGATCTCTAACAAGGGACCAAAGTGGACAAAATTTCGTTATGGTTATCTGCAAAATTTCCCTTGTTAATTTTACAGGATAACAACTGGCTCTTTCTGGGGACTATCCTTAAGTGAAACTTAAGGGTAGAGAATTCCAGATTTCTTATGTGCCTATCCATTGGGTTACAGAGAGTCAAAAACAAGGGTGACCGAAAAGGAAGCAAAGGGAACACACAACAAACAAGAAAGTAAACACATGACAAAAGCAAACACACGACACAAATTAATTTGTACAAAGAAGAGAGCAAGCTCTACTTCCTGAAGATCTTTAGGTGCTGCCCACTGTAAGGGAAGCGAGAGCTTAGTTCCATCTAGATATGAGAGATAGAAACTATTCTCTCCATTGAGCTACTTGATCTTGTATGGTCCCTCTCCAAAGAGAGTCAAACTTTCTGTGCATGCCCTTTCGGTTCTCTTCATTTGTCCCACAGAAGGACAAGATCTCTTACCTAGAAAGTATCTCTACCTAGCTTTCTTTTCAAGACAACCTCTTGACTTGATTCTGATGTTCAGTGATCTTGTCGACCACTTTTACCTTGCTTTTCTTCAAGTTCCTGCCAGGTAAATAATTCTCTTTTCCAGAGAAATCTGAAAATTTTCATCTTTGATTTCTCGATGCCAAGTTCAGAGCAGGAAGTTCTGCAGAGATAGTGAATTTTGGCATCGGTCCCATAAAACACTTGGAAAGGTGACATGCCAAGAGATCTCTTTAGAGTGATGCAATCGTACCCACAAAGTGAATCATATAATGACTTATGCCAGAATCACTGGTTCTCATCAACTAGCTTCCATATGATGGTTACCAGGTTTTTGTTGTTAGATTCTGTCTGACCATTTCCCTGAGGATAGTAATCAGAAGCATGAGCCAAGGTTATTCTATATCCATAGAAAAAACTAATTACTTCCCGTGAAGAGAACTTGGAAGCATTTTCAGCAACGATTTTGCTGTGGGATGCCAAATCTCACAATAATATTTTCCTTGACGAAGTTACAAACAACTTCAAAAGTGGAATTCTTGACGGGTATGGCCTCCACCCATTTTGTGAAGTAATTTGTTGTTGTTAGGACATAACTATGTCTAGCACTCGATTGAGGATTGAGTGCTCCAATGAAATCAATTCCCCATTTCCTGAATGGTTCGTCAATAATCATGGGCCTGAGGGGAAATGCAGCCAGTTTTGGTTTTCCAACGAATGGTTGAAAAAGTTCACATTTCGTAACCCAAGTAGCTGCATCCTAAAATAGCATCAACAAATAGTACCTGGCCCGAATGATTTTATGTGTTGTCACGGATGAGGAGAAGTGACCACTCCACAGGTTGAGTTGTGAAATCTTTTTAACAATCTTATTTGCTGCGACTTATCAACACATCGTAGAAAGACACCATCAATTCCATGCTTGTACAGTCCATCATCCCATATGACATATCGTAGCAGCTCTGAGCTTTACCACTGCACTTCTTCTTTAGTGGTTAGGTGCAGTTGGGAATTCTCCATAGGTGAGAAAGAATGTGATGTTAGAATACCATTCGTCATTGGTTGCGACAAATAGAACCATGAGGTAAAGAAACGGGCTCTTCCTGCCAACTCATGTTTATTCTTCATCAACAGTGAGCAGCTTGCTCCTCAGGATGCCTTCTGGGTCTTTATTTTCAGCCATTAGCTGACATAGGCCCTTACCCCTTACCAAATTGGTCAGTCTGATGTCTAGATCATATTCTTGGACCTTTGCAATCCAATTTCCCTCTCATAAGCTCCCTAACTCCTGTTGAGTTAGGATAGACTTAACAGCCGTGTCTAGAACTAGTACTACCGTATACGAGAATTCAGTATGTAGTAGCAGAAACTTCTTGAATGCTTTTACCATGGTGAATGTGCATGTTTTTCCAATTGCGAGTCATCTTCAGTTCATGAGGCTTTAGAGGAGAGCTCAGGAAAGCAATCGGGGATTCAAGATCCTTCATAGTTCTTCTACATTAAGATAGCCGATATAGTATGCGCGGACACATAACTGTACATGATGAAATCCTTGGAGAAAGTCAAGACATACCAGGACAGGTGCATGAGCAATGGAGGCTTTTATATCTTCGAATGACGTCTTGCCTTCTTCACTTCATCAGAATTTTTGTGACCCTTTCATCATATTGAATATGTGACAGGTTTTTTCAGCAAAGTTGGGAACAAAACGTCTGAGAAATTTCACCTTTCCAAAGAAAGAATGAACACCAGTCTTGCTTGTAGGCAGACTAAGGCTCTGAATAGCCTTAACTCTTTCGGCATCTATCTTTGTTCCTTCTTTGCTAACCACATGGCCTAGCAACTTCCCTTCCATGACTCCAAAAACAGACTTTTTTGGGTTTAGGGAAATTCTATGTTCTCGGCACCTGGCCAACACTTGCTCCAAATGATTACAATGATCATTTCGCTGTTTAGAGAACACAGTTAAGTCATCTAGGTAAACCACAATGAATTTCCCCATCATACCTTTGAATGTGAAATCCATGGCCCGCTGAAAAGTGGCACCAGCATTAGTTAGGCCGAAAGGCATCCTGCTGTAGGCAAATGTACCCCAGGGAGTAGTGAATGTTGTTTTAAACTAATCTTTAGGTGAAACTTCAATCTAATTGTAACCTGAAAAACCGTCAAGCATGGACAGCATCTCTGATCCAGTTACTGCTTACAGAACTTGATCCATTATCGGAAGAGGGTAGTTGTCTTTCAGCGAAGCTTGATTCAAATTTTGAAAGTCTACGCATATGCGTATCTCGCCGTTTTTCTTGCGTACTGGCACAATATTTGCTACCCAAGTGCTGTGATGGATAGGGAAGATGATTCTTGCGTCCAGCATCTTCTGAATTTCAGCCTGGATGGTACCTAAAATCTTGGGATTATAGTGCCTCTGCTTCTGGCAGAAGGCTTTGACATCGTCTTTCAATGGAATATCGTGCTGAACGTCCTTTGGCTTGAAGGACTTTAAATCGGCATAGGACCATGCCAATACATCTATAATTTTTTTTAGCAACTTGACAAATTTTCACTTCTCTTCAGGCGTGCAACATTTGCCAATGTTCACGAATTGCGGGTGTTCCATCGAACCTATATTGACCGGTTCGGTTTCTGGGGACGAGCTAGGGTCGTCCCGCCTCTTCTTTTTTACAAAACGGTCATGCATGTCGAACAGGCGTTCCAGAGAAACCAGGCCCTTTGGAATTTTATTTCCCTTGAGCTGACATATGATTGAAAGAGGGTTTGAAAACCCACAAGCGAGGATCACGAGGGATGACGTGCACATCAACGGACGTGCGAACGGTAGCGTGAAGAGATCTCAGGAGGAGCGAGCATCAACTGAATGTGCATGCAAAGATTTGAAAACGGGCAGAACCTGGTTAAGCCATAAAACTCTCCTCTATCTCATAGATCAAAAGACGTGTACATATAGGAGGTGCTGAGTAACCCCCAGTGCTGCAATCATGACAACTCGAGTAGAGAGGGGGAGTTACATTCCCAGAATAGAAGTGTAACTCCCAATGACGCATATGACGCACTGACGTGCTGCACTGACGCGCTGACGCACTGACGCGTAAGGGAATCTCATAATGACCCCTAAATGACACATGGACCTACGATCTCACCTAAGTGAGATGACTCACCTAATGATGTGGAAAATACACACACCAACACCCCCCCTTCATCGTAACTTAGGATGAGGCGGCAAGTCAGAAATGAGAAATGGGTCCCGGCACAAAGCCTGATGAGGTACCCATGTACAAGAAAGAAGTCCCAAGCAGTGAAGGAAAACCCAGTGGGAAAAACATCCACCACAAGAGAACAAAACACACTCTCTAATCTAAGAAAGATGCCAAATATGGGTCCCGGCCATAGACGAGCCTGAAAGGGTACCCATGTACAAAGAGGCAATCTCTCAGAAAGAAGAAGAAGAGAGAAGAAGAGGGAGATGAGAGGAATGCAGAAGATGCCATGGACGGATCTGAACTCTGCAGCTCTAGGAAGTCTCCCAGAAGAATGTCGATGACGAGATCCTCTGCCTCTGGACTGAAGAAGAGCCACCCGCAACGAACTGTGTGCCTACCCTTAGGAAGGATAGAAATGATGTGCTGGAAGTCTGCCCACTCCACAAAGGAAACTGAAGGCAGCAACACGAAGAACTCTGAGTCTGGTGCACTGAAGTGTGACATAGGTCTAGCGAGTGAGTGCCAAGGAACCGAAGGTAATGCCACGTGCGTAGAACTGTCAGAGTGAAGAGGAACACCCACAGAAAGGATGTCCAAGTGATGTGAAGGGAACAAAACATCCTCCACAACAGAAAAGGGATCCACAACTGAGGGTGGATCAATGAAGGTCTCTGGAAAAGTGGAAGTGGTAAGATTCCCAGAAGGGGCACTCCCAACAACAGAGATGATGAACTCCTCTGAAACACCTGTAGATGGATGAGGGACCTGTAGTGCATCACAAGTAGACTCTGCGAAAAGACGACTAAGGTCAGGTAGATACTCGTCCCAATGAGGGGGCTCAACAAACAGAAGAGTGATGTCAGATAGGTATGAGTCATCCAATGAAGGTAGAGGAGTGAAATGGGCCTCGCACACTGGAAGTGGAAAGGAGGCGGGTGTAATGATGGTGTGAGACTGAGAAGGAGACTGCTCGATATCTGATGAGATGTGGGGGGTGACAACAATGTCTGGAATAGTGAGAGAAAGAGGAGAAGAGTCCTCTGTAGTACTCTCGACATCAGAACTGGATGCACAATCCTCATCATTAGAAGTAGAACCAAGCGAGCCTATGTCAGTGGAACTGTCATCACATGAAGAAATGGAGGAGACAACTGAATCAGCAGTAGCAACAACAATGGCGGCAGTATGTGAAGGGTCTCCATAGAAGGACTGAAGAATGCTCCAGACACGGTGAGGTGGATCTGAGTCTGCCACGTGAAACCAGAGAGAACGAGAGACATGCATCATCATGTGACCAAAGACATGGTCACAAGTGTCAAGGAAGTCCTCTAGATGACGATGATCAGCGGGTGCAGGAACTGGCCCAAGTAAGAAGGGTAAAAGACCCTCATGGGCGAAGTAACGTTCCATGGAAGCACGCCAGGCTGAATAGGTCTCTCTCCCAGTGAGAAGTGGCGGAGGCTGTAAGGTGATCCTATGATGCTCACGTCTAGAAAGAGCACTCTCCATGATGAAAAAATGCAAGATGCAGGTGCAAAAGCAAGACGTCAGACTCGGCCGATAATGCGTCTGCATGTGTAGGCCCAAGAGTACAAGCAACCCCCCAGAATGTGGCACTTTATAAAAGTAGTGCATTTACAAAATTGGCAATGCCATCACGTAGTGTGCAAAAAATCATGCAACTTTGACCAAGGAAGCGCTCAGAAATGAGCAGCGAGTCAAAAGTTATGGCATTAAAACGATTCCCGCAACTGATGGAAAAATGCACTAGATGCTGTAAACACATTAAAAAAGTGCACGAAATGGGTGCAAAGGGTATCGTGTGGGTACTCGTTGGAAATGGCACAAAATTTTAGCATAGGGTTTGTTTTGACTGCGAGGGGGGGTTAGCCTCCTGCCAACCCCGGACCTCGCCCTCCGTCTTCGACACTCGTAGGAGGGGATTAAATTACAAGCAAAATACAACCTAAAATTATTACAATGCCATGAAATGAAATGTTTTGTTTTTTTAACACCCTAAAACATTAAAAAAAAGGTGGAGAGGAGGGGCCCACGTTGGAAGAGTGGACATGAGAAGCTGCACCAGTCAAGGACCACGTGCTGAGTTGTACATGTGAAAACGTCCAAAAAAACAGCTGTACAGTGTCACTGGAGGTCACATGCTGGAGGCTGAATGAGGCTGCTGCAGACACAGTGTGGAGGTCGTTGGCAGGTGCTGGGAGCATGGTGGTGCAACAACAGGTGGCTCCAAAAAACGTGCAAGACCACGTGCTGTTAGAACCAAAAGCCGTTTGAAAGAGCCAAAATGTTGCCAAAAAGGAGCCCAGAAACGCCCAAGGCCAACGGTGTGTTGAAAGTCAAAAAAAACTGAAGCCAATGCTGTGAGGTCAGTGTGCAGCTGTAACACTGGCTGCACAAGCAAGTCCAAAAGACCCAAAACAACCCCAAAAAACGCGCCGTTTTCCAATGCAAGCCAAAAAACAGGTTGATGCAAAGAAATCTGTAATACGCACATGCCAATGCAGAAAAACGTCCAGGTGAGCTGGGAACAAAAACATTTGGCTGAGCTAGAACAAGGTAGGTTTGCAACAGTTTTCCACTGCAAAAAAGGTCTGTTTGTTGCTGGACCAAGATGCAAAATGCTACCCAAGCCAGAGATGGAGGGAGCAAGAGCACGCAGCAAAGAACCACGATGATCCCATGCAAGTCAGATACGCAGGCAAACATGAATCCACAGTGAGCAAGAAACACTGAACAAGTCAAGATGCCGAGCCGAATGTGCATGCACTCAATCCAAGGAACCCAAACAAAGCACTGAAGCTGATGCAAAGTCTAAGCCCAAAACCACTATAAGCCCTAGTAAAACAAGCACTTCTAGAGCTCAGATCTGCAATAGACCTCATAAAAAACACCTCCAAAACTGCATGAAAGAAAATCGAGTGGTCAAAGACACTAAACCTCGAAAAACACAGAAACGAACACCACCGAAAACCAAACCACGAATAACCCGAAACGGAGGTATAAATGCCCGAATCAATGCAAGTAGAGCACGAAAAATCGGAATCCATTACGACACACGCAACGAGAATCTGATATCACGCCGGAAGCCGGAAAACACGCACAGAAATGCCGATGAGTGCACGGATCCACAAGATCCGCTCTGATACCATGAAAGAGGGTTTGAAAACCCACAAGCGAGGATCACGAGGGACGACGTGCACATCAACGGACGTGTGAACGACAACGTGAAGAGATCTCAGGAGGAGCGAGCATCAACCAAATGTGCATGCAAAGATTTGACAAACGGGCAGAACCTGGTTAAGCCATAAAACTCTCCTCTATCTCATAGATCAAAAGACGTGTACATATAGGAGGTGCTGAGTAACCCCCAGTGCTGCAATCATGACAACTCGAGTAGAGAGGGGGAGTTACATTCCCAGAATAGAAGTGTAACTCCCAATGACGCATATGACGACACATTGACGTGCTGACACACTGATGCACTGATGCACTGACGCTGATGCACTGACGCGTAAGGGAATCTCATAATGACCCCTAAATGACACATGGACCTACGATCTCACCTAAGTGAGATGACTCACCTAATGATGTGGAAAATACACACACCAACAATTATGTTGAACACCTGCCAATGCTGAGAATTATCTGGTACGCTCGGGTGGAAAACCACCTCAATGGTGTACTTGTTTGTTTTCAAACCTGGGTGTGGGAGCATGAGGAGATGCTGAAACAGCCAATGAATCAGCCATGTCATTTTGGGTTCTTGGAATAGATTCAATTGAAAAAGGCATCAAACTCTTCAATGTTGTCCCATACCGCGTTACGGTAATGCCTGAGCCTTTCATTCTTCACTTGGTAAATCCTTTTGACCTAATTTACAACTAGCTCTGCATCACCTTGCACTTTTTAGATTTTTAATTCCTCTTTCTTTTGCAACTTGCATACCGAGTAACAGAGATTCATACTCAGCAGTATTGTTAGTGTTGAAAAACTGCAATTTGAAAGAGAGAGGAATTACCTCCTCTTCGGGAGATATCAGCACGGCCCCAGCGCCACATCCACTAGTTGCACAGCTGCCATCGAATTGCAATGTCCAGATCTTATTAAGATCTCCTTCTTGAACAAGGACACCCGTTTTATCCGTCTCGGTAGATAAGAAGTAATTCCCCATCCCTGATGATTCAAAAAGGATTTGGGCCTTGGGGTCTTCAGAGCTAGTGACCAAGTACTTCTTTTGGGATTCTGGCTCCAAAGTCTGCATTACGACTTTGACTGGAATTCTAGCTTTAGACCAGTCCATATGAATTTCTCCACCAACTTCACTGCAAAAACTTCTTCCCAGCAATATTCCATAGGCTGTCGGAATGTCAGCAATGAGAACTGTCATTTTTACTCTTTTATCCGGGGAAGGCCGTAAATGCAAATTGGCGCGTCTTTGATTTGGCCAACCAACGGAACCTACTTGGTTTCCAATGAATAACACCTGCCAAAAAGGCTTGGTAAGAGTGAGGCCCAAATCATGGGCGACTTTTACCGGCATGACGTTGTCAGAAGCTCTGGAATCAATTATATAGTTACTCAACTTATGTCCATTGATTAGGAGAGAGAGATAGAAAGGCTCTATCTTACCTGATGCAGATGTTGAAGCAACATTTATGTGGGATTCAGGGGGAGTGGAAAGGATTCCTTTTGGGAAACCTGATTAGATATAACAGCTTGACTCTGAATATATTTGGTCAACCTTACAAGCTGTTCGGGGTTTGACTGAAGGTACTCAGCTTCAGACATTTGGATCTTGGTCTTTTTTGCATGATCTATGATATTAAATGCGGCCAAGGGTTGCGTTGGTGAGGGAATGAGTCCCTCACCTCGCGATGGTGGAACAGGATTACTGATCTTGATAGGAATATGAGGGGGTTGATTTGGACGTGGAGAGATGGGGGGAAAATATTTCTTTGTAAAAGACTTAACAGGGAGTTGAGTAGGAAGAGGATTATCCCTTTTAGCAATGGTTGGAGGCACGTTTGACACGGCCTTCTCCTTCTACACATGGGCAGCGACTTCTGCTTCTTTTCCTTGCGAGCGGGTAAAAACAACATATGATTGTTCGCTTACGTAGCCCTGGGTACCCTCTTCTTCATCAAATTCTTCCTCATCAAATTCCATGTATCCAATAGTAGAGTCTCGCTAGTCGGTTCACCGACATCTTGATCATCTTCGCCTTGAGACGAAGGTTCTTCATAGTACTGCTCTTCTCTTCAATTTCAGCCATAGCATTGACCGAAGGAGCTTCAAGCGCTAACCGTGGAGCAGTTGCAGGTAGGGCGCGGCCTTTGTGAAACATTATTGGGAACGAAACTCCTTCGTGGAACATCCTGGTATGAGGAACTGGGAGAGGCCTGGGCCAACTGTTTTCTTCAATGCGAGAAAATCGTTCGCCATCTTTTGGAATGCTGGATCAGATGAAGTGGTGGGCGAAGGGCCCAAAGATTTAGGATTGGCTGATTCCTTTTTTAATTCACCGGATATTATCAGATTATCCTCTATCCGAATGGCGGCGGCTTGGGCGAGGATCAAGGTAGCCACTCATTCCTGAAGGATCAAGAAACTAACTTTTGAGCTCATAGCATTTACGAAGAAACACTTTTGATTCTCCAGTGTTGGAAGCATGGCAACAGGGACACGGTTAATTAGTGCATTAAACCGGGCAACAAAATCGCGCATGGTCTCATTCGCCTCCTTCTTCAGGTGAGTGATTCGTGATAATAATGCAAATGCATCCTCTGAAGGCTTGTATCTATCTTCGAAAGCCTCTCATAAAGTGGCCCAACTGGTGATCAGATCCAGCCAGAAAATGCTGAAATCATTCAGCTGCAGGTCCTTGTAGGGTTTCGAGCAAAAGGCGAACCGACACATCTTCATGTGTCACATCCAAAATACTGCATGACATGATGAATGCAGATATGTGGGAATCCGTGCTTTGATTTTCAACTCCCATCGAATTTGGGAAAATTCTTTCGATTTCCGTGAGGGAGCGTGTGAACTGGATGCAGTAAAGCCAAAGGACCCATTGCGTTTCCCCATGGTACCCGCCATCTGAAAAAGTCGGAAAGAGAACACGAGCTGGAAGTGCGGTTCCACTGAGTAGCAAGGCACTACAAAGGGATGTGGATGCCCCTTGTGAAATACTTTTTCTTCGTGAAGGTGAGACGCTCCTGGATGACCGGCTGGCCCGAGCTCAGCACTGAAAAACATGCCAGCGTTATGCTGAAATTGTGCCTTTGAAGCAGATCAAAAGTAAGATCAGCTTCTCCACGGGCTCTCCTGCTGCGCGTAAAAGGTTCACTCGCCAGTGTACCTTCCAGATCTGTGATATTATGGCGCAGATTCAAACTTTCTTTTTGGTTGTACTTGCTGATTTTCTAGTTTTCTGACTAAAAACCAGCAGCAGATACATTTCTAAATATTTAAAAATATCCTCTTCAGAAAACCGATTGCGGTTAAATGACAAATTACAGCGAGGATAAGATGGCAGGGAAGACTAGTAAGCTGATTTTCGGATCTGATTTTAAATTTTTCAGAGGGTTTCAAACTTTTTGCAAACAGTCAAAACTCAGATCTATGGCAAAATACTAATTTTTTGTAAAAACTCAGCGAACTAAAGATCTTTAACTGGACCAGATCTATGACTCTCAGAAGAAAATTTTTCAATTTGAGAACTTTTGCAAATTTTTGGATTTTTATCAAAAAGTTCAGATCTATAAACAAGCAGCGATTTTCTTATTTTTTTTGATTTTGCAATCTTACCACCATAATAGATCTGGGCAGATCTGTTCGATCCCCAGCGGAGTCACCAAAAACTATTGGCATGAAAATCTGTTGCTTGGGCAGATCTATGGATAAACGAGCCAACAGTGTGCAGGGCATAGCCCCTCTTTGAGTCAGCAAAGTGAAACTGGTTTATTGCTATTCTACCAGCAGGAATCTATGCAAGTCTCACAGATTCTGCCTTCGGGGGTTTGGGATCTCATCCCAGTAGGTTTATTTCCGGCTGCGAAGAGAAAGGAATGAAAGAGAGGAGGAAGAAGGAACAGGTCCGAAGGGAGAAAAGAAATGAATTCCAAAGCAGAAAGGTCAGAAGATTTATGTTTTTGGGTTGGTAGTAAACAGAGCCAAACCTACTTGCATAAATAAACAAAGAAATACTAATGATAAATAAATGACAATAAAATAGAAACAGATCCAACAGAATAAATACACAGATCTAACATAAGAAAGATCTAATGTATATAACACAGGTATTCAGCACAAAGTCCAAATATTGTATTACTAATTTGTTCTGTTACAAAAAGCTCAAAGTCTTTTCTCCTTACTCCTATTTCTCATCTGAAAGATATTCATCCATCCCTCAACACAACAAGTGTTGGGGTATTTATAGAAGAAGAGGAGAAAAGAAGGCAAAAAGGAGCCAACAACTATTTACAAAGATATTTACAAAATATCTAAAAGTCATGTTGACTTTTTACAACTTGATGGATGACATCATCCCATGATGCAACATGGATGATGTTATCGTTTGCATCAACATACTTCAGACATTCCAACAAGAAAGTCGGAGAAGAGAGAGAAGAAGAAGAAGAAGAAGAAGAAGCAGCAGCTACTCGTTATCATCATCCTGCGGTCGAAAGGGAGTAGCCTGCTTTTGATGCTGCTCAGGTGATGAGATATGGAACTGAGCGCGGTATTCCAAAAAATTGTTAATCATACGGCCCAAATTGATCCTGAGAAGGATCCTTGTGCAGTTCGTTGATTGCCTCACAAGTCTCCCACTCATCTATGAGCTTCTCTGGGAGTTTGGAAAAATCCTTTTCCGCCTCGATGAGGACCCTACGAAGTCCCTATAGGCTAGCAGGTTATTGATAGATTCAAGGTCAAATGCGACCTCTGGCCCCGTTCCTTGAGAAGCGATCTCCTTGAAGATCCGGATGGTTTCATCAGCTGTCCTTAAGGTAAAGGAAGGAGTGAGCAACCCTGTAGACATATTGAGAACAATTCATTCCATTTGATGCATTGCATCCAGGGCCTCTTCCTTTACTTTGTCAATCTTTTCCAGAATAAATTCTAGCTGATCTATTCGATATTCCAGAGTGGACATGCTTTTATTGAGGGCCCTTGGATGGCCAAAGACACTGAACTTGACCTGATCTTCGACTGAACAGTCGAACATCTGTTGAAAGGTCTCGTGTTGGAGTCTAGCATGATCTAGCTCTTCTGATATGGGACCCGCTAATGCTTGGAGTTCCTGGTTCTCCTTTCCGATGTTTAGATACAAATTGACAAACTTGGCGATCACTTTTTCACTGTCCTTGAGGATCTGGCTCCTCCAAGCAGAAACGGCCATACCCTGCTCACCGATCTTTGAATATTCGTTGATTTTCTCCTGGCTAAGAAGCTCAGAAGTTTCGGCAGCAGTCATGGGCGGCGCATTGCCCATCTTCTGTAAGGCCTGAAGCAGATAGTTGTTCTGCTCCTTGAGTAGCCTTTTCTCTTCTTTGGTTTCTGAAGCTTTTTGCAAAGGGCTTCGACCGCGGAAAGAGCTTCCCCCTGGAGACTTTCAGAAGATGTCCCCATTGTGACTTGGGTCATGGTAAAATCTGTCCGGAGACAGATCCTTCTTCTCTTTGAGGGGATCGGGGTATGCAATTTCCATGATTCTCTCACCTGCAGCACTTTTAGAGAAGCGTGTAACAGGTTTCAACTTCTTTGCCCCTTTGATTGGGATCACTGAAAAGTCCATCGGAGCGATGGGAACTTTCCTCTTTTGTTGGCTCAGCTACTGAGAGATCCTGGCTGGTCCTATGGAAGAAGGACCAGAAACAGAGGAGGGGGAAGCAACAGTAGAAGAGGGGAAAAATGTGGAGACACGCGGAGGCGGTATTGAGAGAATAGCTGAAGAAGTGTCCACATGAGGAAGGGAAACTGCAGCTACGGAAGATATAGGAAGCGAAGGGAGCTCGGAGATGAGGGAAGAAATGGAGGAGGAAAGATCAACGAGGGAAGAGAAGATAGATGAAGAAGCAGGGGAAAGAGTAGAAGAAGGGGCGGAGGACACGACCAAAGGGATGGTCACTTGAGTCACTCGAGGAGGGGAAGGAAGAGAAGAAGAAGGGATAGAAGGGACCTCTGTTGTAGTAGCAATGCTGAAATCTTGAGTGGATGGGCCAATTGGACTATCCCCTGCTGCTTCTTTCTCTGGCAAATCCAGAGTTATTACCTGTTCTGGCACTGTGGAAGGAGGACTTTCGGGGGCTTCTCCCTGAGTGGTGCTTGATTCACCTTCTGCACCTTTTCCTTGAAGCTGCTTGGACCGTGGAGGTGCGTTGCCCAATGGGGATGTTGTGAAATCAACCCCGAGGTAGATTAGGCCGTTCATCTGGCACCAGTGCTCTGTCCTCCGCAAGGTTTCCTTGACCCTCTCCTCAATTGTCTGAGGAGCCTTAGTTCTGTCAATGGTCCGAAAGGGCCAACCGTCCCCTTCTGTATCATTATATACTTTGTCCACTTCATCTTCTATTGTTTGGTAGCCTTTGGGGACAATGGCTACCCCATACTGGATAATTTATGCCAATGCTAGGCAAGAATGATCCTTTCTTCTGAGTTCTACCTCATGGAGAACGTCAATATAAATATCCTCAATTTGAGGGACATGGATCGGATCAAGTTTCGCTCTTGGCAGGCAGCCTCTTGGGTCGAAGGTAGGCCTGGCTGGGAAGTCATGCTTCAAATTAAGCAACTCCAGCTTTGCGAACATTTCCTTCACTTTGTGGTGGGTATGGCATGTGTATCGGCCCACTGTGAGGGGGAAAGGAGTTCCGCCCTTCTTTCTTTTTTGGCACTTTTCGTGATATGTGACTAGCTGCCTCGATAGTTCTAACAAAATCAGCTTAGGCCCAGCATACCTTGGCAGCCTGGTTGGCTCTCCCAAAAATTTGGCGGCCCTTAGATAGGTGAATGTGGGAAATTGGGTGAACAGGGCCCCCCATTTCTCTGTGGCTGCCACTATGTTTTTGGTTGTTTGACTATGAGTCAAATTTGGCCTCAATAGGCAGATGATGTGATAAAAGAATGCATCGTTGATTTTGGCAAATTGGGCAATGCTATTCTCCATCTTCAACTCTGGATAATACTCATATATTTTGACCTGAGGCCAAACACCACTTTGTGCTAGGCCCGGATAATCCCTCTCTGATGCTGCAGCGTAGACCACGTAGGAGTTCATATGGAATACTCCCGTTGTGCTGAACTGTTGTAGCTGCTCGGAGATGGTGTTGCTTATGATCTCCCCCCAGTAAAAGTGCTGATCAGGAAAATTCTTGTTCATTGTTTCCAGGTAGCGCAGCATCCATTTATGGAAGTAATGGGTGTCAGAAAGCCCGAAGACCCTGCTCAGGAAGGTGATGGTATCGCCTCAGCTCTTCTGAGAAGTCACTGCAGTGGATGATTGGGGGCCACCGGGTTACCACCTTCTTGTTCTTCAAGTAGACTTTGTTCATTAGTTGCATGCATTGGTCTTCATTGTCTTCCCAGGCCTTGATACACTCTGCTTGGCTGACGGCCACGAAGTGCCGGTGGTGAGGGATGCCAAGTATCATCTCAAAATGACGGGCAGTGAGGTTAATGACTACCTCGCCCTTGCTGTTTTCGACACATCTGGTGTCTTTGTTGTAACAATGAGCAACCACCATTATAAATTCATTATTGACTATGCTGACAGGGATTCCTCCGGCGAAGTGCAGGGCACTGCCTATCAATTTGTCCATCCATGGACTCCTTGTAACTTTCTGAGTTCTGGCCCAGAATTCCTCCATGTCAATATGACCCAATTCTGAGTCTCTGACGTCCATGCTGCATTCAATCTGTGACTCAGGAATCCTGACTCTCTGATATTTATACTTCATCTCTTCTTCTATGAGCTTAGCCTTTCCTTTAGATTTGACAGGTCTCTTACTGGATGTAGACATATGTTCTTTCGAACTTAGTTGCTGATCTGCATGAAGAAGAAGCGAGACCCAATCCAGAAAGGTTGAATTAGCCATTTGATCTTCCATTGAAATGTTAGCAGAAGAAAGAGTTAGAGATTATAAGGCTCAGGGCGTAGGGCGCATGCGTATTACAGCTTATAGGGCTAAAATAGGTAGGGCGCACAGGAAGAGGATGTTGCAAAGGTTAAACTGGCGCCAAAGGCGCATGACGCATGGATGTTGCAGATTGCATTGTATAAAGGGCGCATGAAATTGAGTGTTACATAGTGACAGGATGCGCCCTTTGGCGCATGAAATTTTCATGTTGCATTGGAAATTGGCATGCACTTTGGCGCATGGATGGTTCGTGTAGCAATGACTTTTCGTGCGCCAAAGGGAATATGGCGCGGCACACGAAAAAATCACACAACATGGTGTTATTGCAATCGGGGGATGTGCCTGCGCCTTTATAGCTTCATACTTGCGCAGATAAAACTTGTGTTGCATGGAAGCTGGGTGCGCCATCGGTACGGGTTTTGCTCATGTAACAGTGGGGGCAGACGCACCATGGGGGCGCAACTGTTCTTAGTGTTGCAGGACGTGCCGATGTGCCAAGGGGAAAAGACAGCGAACTAAATAACTCTTTAAAGGGGATTTACATGGTTTTTAGATTTCTTCTCCTCTTTTCCTTTTTTACAAGTCAGTGGTGTAAATGAAACAATTCTAGATTAGTAGGGCCACAACCACTGTTTCAAGGATGACATCCTCTTCCAGCAGATCTGGAAAGAGGAAGGTAGGGAAAGGCAGACAACAAACGGAGGAGGCTAGGTCAATATGCATATATCAACAACCAACCAACAAGCTAAAACCAGACCTCGAACACACCAAGAACTGAAAACGCATAAGAGGGAGAAGAACCTCTTACCTGGATAAATAGCAAAAGTTCGTAACAGGTCCACAAGGCGATGAAAATGACGAAGCAGGGGCTGACAGGCTCTGAAAAATCACATGCTCAGCAAAAGTGAAAATGACATTTGGGTGCGCAAACCATATATATAGGTTAGCTGGACATTAATGCGCCACCCACTTTTTGAAAGGCGCATGAGAGTGGCTGTTGACAGGGAAAAGTGTGCGCCCTTTGGCGCACCAAAATGCCTGCCAACATGAAATAAAGCGTGCCTTTGGCGCACCAAACGCTATCTCGATAGAAAATTATGTGCGCCTTTTGGCGCACCAAAGCATGTGTTGCAATAAAATTATGTGCGCCCTTTAGCGCACCAAAAGGTGGCGCAACAAACGATGTTATTACACAGGCGCATGTGCCTTGGCACACGCAGGGAAGGCTCAACAATCTTTGGCGCACCGAAAGTTGTGTTAACATCGAAAATCATGTGCCAAAGGTTTTAAAGGGGGCACACCAAAAGTTGGTGTTACATAGCAATTTCATGCGCCCCAGCCAAAAAAGGCTCAAAAGACTGAGTTCGAAAAACCAGGTTTCCCGGGAAGGGATTTTACAACGTTTTAAATGTAAGGGATCCCTAACGAGGGATCGGGGCAAAATTTCGGTATGGTTATCGGAAAAATTGCCCTTGTCAATTTTACGGGGATAACACTACTCGAGGTCAAAAAAACAATGGGAAAGCTAAAGAAAGCACACCTTTGGCCTCTCTTTCTCCGTCTGCCATCCCGATCGCATCACCACCTAAAGTGGTTATTCTTGGACCTGCCTACCCCATCTCTGATGGAGTTGCCCATCATACCATGATCAAACAGCTTCACCAATCACCTATAAAAATGACACTATATGATCTCATTCAAACCTCTGATTCTCATCAACAAGCTTTAATTTAGATCCTCTAAGGGATAGAGGTCCTACCTAATGAAACCTTGCCCATCCCTTCCATCTTAACACCCAACCATGTTGCTTCTCTCACCAAACAACCTACCTCCCCAACCACTTCTGTCCCTATACAACAAGCCGCTACTATCAGTTTTTCTGAAGACGAAATTGTCATCTTTGGTGCAGAAGATCCTGACCCCACTCTTTTCATCTTAGCTTACATCTAGGACATCCGAGTACGTTGTGTTATGATTGACGGGGGTGCTAGCCTAAATATCATCTCTTCCAAAGCCTTCCAACAAATGAATATCCCTTCTAGCTGCATGTGTGCCAACCCCACCATGTTGCGTTCATTTAATGATGTTATTACTTCTACCCTAGGCACCGTGATCCTTAACATTCATGTAGGGCCATGTACCTTACCTGAACTCTTCTATGTCCTTGAGGGATAAGTTCAATACAACATTTTGTTAGGCCGTCCTTGGATCTGGGCCATGGGATGCGTTCCCTCCACCTTACATAGATGCATAAAATTTGAGTGTGAGGGGAAGTCATACACTTTAAAAGCTTATGCTTCCCCCTTCAAAACCTGCAATATGTTATATCACCCTAATGATGTGCTTGTACCATTCAAGGCACCCATTGATCCAACCCAACCATCTACTTCAACCACACCTTAGCTGCACCTACACCTTCAACCAATGAAACCGCCACCACAAATACCACTTCCTTCCCCGCGAACAACATCCCAACCTTAGATCCCTTGGTAGATGTTTTTCAATGTCTTACGATGGGGGAGTATCACCTATATAACATTATCACTTTCCATACTCCACAGGAGTATAGACATTTACATGCGCATCCTACCTATAACCATCGTGTGGGGGAGGTGATCTCCTACAGACCACCTAATTGCCACACCAATCTAATGTATGGGGGTGTCGACACATGCTCTGTCACCCCTGAAGCTCCCCTTGGTGTGGTTCCCTTCCAATCTGATTTTCAATATCTAACAAATTGTCGTTTCACCCTCACCTTCTTGACTCGCTCTGCTTGGAAAGGCTTTGGTTTCAGTTTTTATGAACGAGGCCGACATACAATCATTCCCGTGACTACACGCAAACACAAAGATCATAGTGGTCTTGGATTTTCTAAACCACTTACACCGAAGAAACCTCGTGTCAGTTGTATCTGGGAAGACAACGACATCACACCTTCCGAACCATCATCACCTATTTTTTCATCTTCACCCACAGACTCAATAGACCCGGAATCTATCCCTCCTAACTTTTTTTTTTCATGAATGCTATCTTTTTGGGTCCTCTTACTTATCAACGTGATAATGAAGACCCATCTTCTCTCCCCCTTCTATATCCAGACATGATTGAAGAAGACTCGCCTTCAATTAATGTTGTTGAGTGCCAGGATGACGAATCCATCCTCGCCTACCTTGGTGCAGACGACTCTTATATTCAACGCGCCTTACCATCTGAAACCTAAAACATGTTGAATGAGTCAACTATAGAAATCAACATCCACATAGAGTACGATCCTCACATTGTGAAGATCAGACAATCTCTTAACGCATTAGAACAAACTACCTTCACTACCTTCCTATGTGCCCGCAACCAAGCTTTTGCTTGGTCCTACACTGACATGCCAGGAATCGATCCTGACATCACTGTCCATAACATCACTCTGAAACCCGACTCTAAACTAGTTAAACATAAAATGAGAAAAATGCATCCACGCATTGCCCTCTTCGTCAAATAAGAACTTCAACGACTCCTTTCTGTTTCCTTCATCTTACCTATTGACTATCCTCAATGGATTTCTAACATCGTACCTGTCACTAAAGTGATGGGGGGACTTCGGATATGTATAGATTTTCGGGACCTTAACCTCGCTTGCCCAAAGGATGACTTCCCCCTACCTAGTATTGATCAACTTTTTGATCTCACAGCGGGCCATGAGATGTTTTCTCTCATGGATGGCTTCTTGGGATACAATCAAAGTTTGGTAGCCCCGACCGATCAACATTAAACCACCTTCATTACTCCTTGGGGAACCTTCTACTATCGTGTCATGCCGTTTGGCCTTAAGAATGCTGGTGTGACCTATCAGCGGGCTATGACTTGCATTTTTCATGACATTATGCACACTATCCTTGAGGATTATGTCGATGATCTTTTTGGAAAATCCAAACATCGCAGTGAACATCTTGATGTTTTAACCATTATTTTCGATCACCTGTTACAATACTATGTTCATCTTCAACAAAAGAAATGCATCTTTGGCATCCTTTTGCAAAAAATCCTTGGTTTTATTGTCTCTTTGTGTGGCATTGAGGTCGATCCAGCAAAAGTCAAAGCTATCCTAGAAATGCCCCCACCCACTAACCTCAAACAATTGCGTAGTTTATAGGGAAAACTCCAATCTATCCGGCATTTCATCTCACAACTCTCGGATCGATTTCAACCTTTCCATCATCTCCTTAAAAAGGAAATTGTCTTTCAATGGAGCGAGAAGTGCCACCAAGCCTTTGAGGCTCTTAAAACCTATCTCTTGCAGCCACCCGTACTTGTCCCACCCCAGGATGATCACCCTTTCTACCTTTACCTTTCTGCCACTGACCATGCTGTAGGAGCCATGCTCGTACATCGTGAGTCCGAGCATCAATAACAAGTAGTTTATTACATAAGTCATACTCTTGTGGATTACGAGACTAGGTATACACATGTAGAAAAGTTATGGCTAGCCCTATCATTCGTGGCCACCAAACTCCGAAATTACCTCCTGAATCACAAAACTTTTGTCATCACCAACGCTGACCCTATACATTATATGTACACCAAACCTCATCTAAACCAATGCATCGCCCAATGGCCTATGTTTCTCGCTGACCTCGACCTTGAGTTTGTACACCAGAAATCAATCAAAGGACAAACTATCGCAGATCAACTTGCGGAAGCCCCTTTACCTGCGGAACAATTTACCAACTTTACTTTCCTTGACAAACTCATCACAACTCTTTCACTCAGTGATGTGTCTTATCCAATGACCCTCTTCTTCGATGGATCCAAATTCCAACACAGCGGAGGGGCAGACATTGTTCTCATTCCTCTTGATGCTGAACCTATGCCTCTTTCATTCCGGCTTGATTTCCCCTGCACTAATAATACAGCGGAATACGAGGCCCTTATTTTGGTTCTCCATGTTGCGTTACACTTAGGTGTAAATTCTATTAACATTTTCAGTTACTCTCAATTGGTAGTCAATCAAGTTACGGATATCTACCAATATAAAAATGAGGAACTTCAAAAGCACAAACATTACGTGGATTCACTTTTGAACTTATTTACTCATTATTCTATCCAAACCATTCCCCGCTCAACTAATAAATTTATGGATACTATGGCTTTATTGGCCTCACAAATTCCTGCCTCACCAACTGAATCTAACATATTTTTCTTGGTACAACAACTCTTTGCCCCATATTACTCAGTCCCAGATGTTCGTACGGTAAATAATGTATCTGTTAATTTACAGGATACCTGGTATCACCAATTTCATGACTACCTTATAACCTCTGTTCTCCCACCTGACCTTACTAGCAATAGAAAATTCACTATTCTTAAAAGTGTTTCTCATTATGTCATCATGGGGGGACTCCCCTATAAACGTGGCTTTGATGGTATCCTCCTTTGATGTCTAACCGGTGCGGAAGTCACCTATACCATCCAAAAAGTCCATGACAGAATTTGTGGTGGACATTTTAGTGGCCTTGCCATGGCCAAGAAGATCCTTCGCCTAGGCTATTATTGGCCTACTCTTAATAACGACTGCTACAAATATGTTAAGCGTTGTGTTATGTCTCAACAACATGCCAACCTTCAACATACTCCTAGCCACCCGCTACAGGTCGCACGAGATATTTGTCCTTTCTCACAATGGGATTTAGACCTTATTGGTGAGATTCACCAGCCTTATTCACAACGTCACCATTGGATAATCACGACAACCGAATATTACACTAAATGGGTGGAGGCCATTTCACTCATTTCAACCAAAAAAGAAAAAATCGTAGAGTTCATCAACCATCACATTATCTGTCGTTTTGGTGTTCCTCATCACCTGATAACAGATAATGGAAAATCTTTCAAAAACAAAGGACCTCCCCCAGCAAAAAACAAAGGATCCATAAATTCATTTGCAAGACAGAGACAAGTGAAGAAAAGGGAAGAGTTTGCAGAGAAGGACATCGAGCCCAAGACTGCAACTGAGTAACTGGATCACTGTCACACTTGTCTAGGCATTGGGAGAGTAAGAGGATAGCTTCATCAGCTCACTTTTCATTGTCAGATCATCCCACCTAAGCCTTGCATTCGTCACTGCATTTCTTAGACCTGAATCTTCATCAAGAACTAGTAAGTAGTGTCTTGTATGTTTCTAAACACCATTTCTTGAACTTTTGATTCTTAGTAATTATAAGCTCACTCCTAGATATACCACCCGGTAGCACCCTACAGCTAACCTTCATTTATACATCCTTGTATTGCCCAGAAGATAATTTTCTCACTCTCTGAGTCTTCCCCATCGCCTCACCATTCCCCTCAACCATCCACCAGTCTTAAAAACCCCATAGCCACCCTATAATTAACCTCTACCCAGAAGCCCCTAAATCATTGCCCCTACCAGTATCGGTTATCCCCTACCGGTAGCAGTTCTCTAACCATGGTTGGTTATCCAGTTACTGGCATCGGTCACTGTGACTTATACCCAAAACCAACCTTTCACCTATTTATCTCCTAACAACCTCAGATCCAGCCTGGTCTATCCCTGTAACTTGATCTGAACGTATTAATAACCAATGACCAAACAAACAGTGTGACATACTGTTATTGGTAGTTTAGTCTCTATTGCTTTTAGTAACGAGATATCTAAATCGTGAGTTTGCAATAGCTTCTTTATTATCATTTACATCAATTTGTATTGAAAGGGAGCTGACCACCTTTGAAAGGAAGTTTAATATTTCTTGGGCCCAAGGCAGTTCCCTCATTTGTTGTCTAACTAAAATCTGGTGGTCTTGCATTCTTATTCATAGGTAGTCCTTCCCATAAAAAAAGGATTTCTTCGCAATTGATCTGATCTCTTTACGGTACGCACACATCTTCCCAACACTCCACAGGTATTCCTCCTAGCCCTAACCCTTATCTGTTTCTCAAAATAATGAAAAGATAGAAGTAACTTTACTCTGGAACAGTACATTTTGAGTGAAATAGCCACATTGGATTCTTCCTTCCCAAGCAAAGGATATGCCATGGGATTAAGTTTGTTACAAAAGCCCTCATGATTTAATGATAGTGACACCAAATAGAAAAACAACTCGCAGGTTGCCAAATATGCACAAAACTTAAATCATTACAAATATTTGGATCATTATCCATTCTGGAGGCTTGTTTTTCATCATTTGAGGCATGAAAGCATCTTTCACCCACCATTTTCATCTTTTTACACTTTTAAACTACCTTTACAACTTTTGATGTTGACATTTCTCATTTTTTCTCGGGCCTGAGCCAAAATTTACTTAAAAAACACCATAGATCAAAGAATTGAGTCATGAAAATGATTCCAATGCTCTCATAAGGCCAAGACGACCCAAAATCATATAAAATTTGATGAAAAAATGTGATTTCCAAGCTTCTTGGAGTTCCTATGGCAGCCAAAAATGAAATTACACAGCAACCATTGATCTTACATCAACTTTTAATACCATCCCTCCAAGTGGAAGAAGCAATCCAAAAATACGCTCAATATTACCTTTTAAACATTGGATAAGGTGGGACACGTGTCAAAAAATGATTGGAATGGGCCCATGCCTTTTAAAAAATGCATTTGCGACCTTTTAAAAATTTTGGAAAATTTTGACATTTTTCCCTGCCCCTCCAGCTTTTAAATTCGGAGTTGACACATGTTATATAGTGGGCCCCATCGGGATTGTGCTTCAATTCTACGCATTTTTAACTATTTTGGAAATTGGGAAAAATTTCACTTTTTTCTCCACGTGCCCGCATCTCTGAATTTTCCCTTGCCACGTGTCTCCTTGTGATTCGTTAGTGGGCCAGGGCTTTGAATTTTGATTTTGTACATTTTTGGCAAAAGGGAAAAAAAATTCCTTCCTACCTCCGCCAGACTGCCAACCCGCCTTGCCCTATCTCACACATGTCCACCTATGATTAGCACGGTGCTATTCTTCATTTTTTTGCAAAGGCAAAAAGTTAAAAAATTTCCTTTAGCCCCTTCCTCTGCCTTTTTCCCTTTTGGACACGCGTCCTCTTATTATTGGCCATGGGCTTTCGGGAAAAAATTTTACTTTAACCCTTCTGCGAAAAGGGAAAAATTCCCCTTTTCCATCCACCGGCCCGCTGACCCATTCTGCATCGTCATGCTGCCACGTGTCCTCCTCTGACTGAAGTGGAGGCAAAATTGTTTTTGAAACCTTATAAAATTAGAGCCAAAAAACTCTAATTCCCCCCGTGGCCCATACTTCTATTTTGGCACTTTTAGGACACATGTCCTCTTTCGATTGGTTGCGGGTGCTCGGGCCAAAATTTTCCCTTAGGTTTTTGAGCCAAAAAACAAAAAAAAATTACAAGTCTTTCCTCGCCACCCGCATCTCCTCCGTGCCACCTGTCCTCTCCCTATTTTCTATGGGCCTTCGGGTAAAAAATTTGACTTTAAAACCTTTGTAAGACTAAGGTCAAAAAACCTTAAGTGAATCCAACCACCCACCATCCCGCTTGCTAATCAGATCATGCCACGTAGGAAAATTTGGAAAAAATGGGGTCTCGCACCTGAAAATGCCCTATTTTCTTGAAAAAAGGTGAAAAATGAAAATTTAAAGTGCCTCCCCACCATTCCTCAGCCAATGCAAACCTGCCATGTTGTCATTATCTTCCAATGATGAATTTGATGGGAAAATGACACCCGTATGACCGTCAAAATGTCAAAAATTCAATGGATGCCCTGGAAATCAAAATTTTCAACAAGGATTGCAATTTTTTTGATTTTAAATCAATTGAAGCATGATTTGACATCATTTTCAACCTTGGGATAGGATTTTCAAATACAAACAAGTATAAATTGATCAAATTTGATTTTTTCATGATCTAGTAAAGGGAAAAAAATGACATAGCCTGTGAAATTGGAAAAATTAGGGCATAGGAAAGGGAAAACTTGGAAAATTCCTTCCAATTAGGTCAAAACAACAAGTTTGTGAGAATTTTTAAGCATTTCAACTAGGGGGGAGAAATTAGTCATCGAGTCAAAGGGAAAAATTCTTTTGAGAAAAATGGACATGAAAAATTAGGGCACATAATGCAAGCTCAGAAATGGCACCAACAGACCTATAAATATATATCAAGCTTAGACCAATCTCTTGTAGTACATCACCTTGTAGTACATCTGAATGCAAATCCTCTAAAACAAAAATTACATAGAATACATCCAAAGGTAGCATTTCTTGTAAAATTTTAACTCCAGAAACTATTAGAGGTAGAATTTATAAGACCAATCGACTACTCTGAATGGATATCCAACATATTTCCTGTAGCCAAGAAAAATCCCAACATTATGGTATGAATATATTTCTATGATATCAATAAAGCTTATCCAAAAATTAATTTCACATGCCAAACATAGACATGATTGTTGACTCTACGGCAAGCCATGAAATGCTCTCCCTAATGGATGGATTTATGGCTATAACCAAATACGCATCGCTAAATAATATTATCAAAAAATTACATTTACTACACCATTGGGAACCTTCTTCTATAAGGTCATTCTGTTTGGGCTGAAAAATGTTGGTGTCATATATCAACGAGCCATGACAATTATATTTCATGATATGTTACATGATATCAAGGAAGACTATGTCAATAATAGACTAGCCAAATCCAAAACATGGATAGGTCATCTAGGTTTTTTGAGATGCATATTTGAACAGTTATGTGAGTATAAGGTCCTGAATTAATCCAAAAAAATGTGTATTTGTTGTGACTTTTGGAAAGTTATTAGGATTCATCGTTTCTCGTAGAAGTATAGAAGTTGATCCCACAAAGGTTGAAGCCATCATGGAAATTTCTGCTCCCCAAAATCTCAAACAATTATAGTCTTCAAGGAAAAATATAGTCTATTCAACATTTTATATCACAGTTAGTTGATAATTTTCATCATTTCAATCAAATGCTTAAGAAATATGCACGGTTGGAATGGAATCAAGATTGCCAATATTATTTCATGAAATTAAAAGAATACCTCTCTAATCCACCTATCATCATGTCACAAATCATAGATAAACCCATTCTTCTTTATATATATGCCAATGTACATGCCATAGGATCTTTAGTATCACAATACAATGATAAGGAAAAGGAGCTAGCAATTTATTACCTTAATTGAACACTCATTGAGCACGAGGTATAGTACTCCCAAATCGAAAAGGTATGCTTGGTAGTTGATTTCACATTCCATAAACTATGTCATTATGTGCTCAATCATACAACCAAAATTATCGCTAAGGTATATCCCCTCAAGTATCTCCTCTTTAGGCCTATACTCATGGGAATAATGTCTAGTTGGGTCATCCTAATTAGTGAATTTTTTGTTGAATTCATTACTCAAAGGTAATTAAAGGAAAATCCCTCACAGATCAACTTTTTGAGGAACCTATTTTAGGAATAGAACTGCTCCATTTTACATTTCTTGATGAAGATAAATTATACATAGATATAGTGTCATCTTGGACGTTATAGTTGATGGATCTTGTAACCTATATGGATTAGGATCTAGTAATTTTATTATCACACTTGATGGACATGTTATCGTCAAATAATTTTTATTAGCATTCTCATGTATTAATAATAACATAGAGTGTGAATTTTTCATCACTGGATTCAAACTAGCCATATTGTGGAACATTAAACAGTTTGGTTGTATTTGGTGACTCATTACTTATCATTAAATAGGTTACCAATGAACACCAGGTTAAGGATGAAAATATTATACCATATAAACGTATGCTAGATAACCTCCAAAGCTATTTTTGGCTGATTAGTTTTGACCAAATCCCGATAATTCATAATAAATCCACACTACTATGGAAACTACCATATCTCTATTAGAATCGGGTCCAATCAACCCCAGATGCACTTTCTCACAGAACACCTTTTAAGGCCTCTCTTATAATCTACCAAAAAAATACCATGATATGCAAAATCGTGGGTCCTAACAATCCTTGGTACCATGATATTTACACTTTCATCCAAAACAAAACATTTCGTATCAATATAAAACCTAGTCATAGACAAACTTTAGCACAACATGCCTCTGTTACACCATCTTAGCATAAACTCTTTAAAGATGAGGTTACGATGGCACTATACTCCAATATCATAATCATGATGAGACATCTAGTGTTCTAACCAAAGTACACTCTGATATTTATGCAGTGTACACAAATGATATGACTCTAGCTAGGAGAATCCTACTTGTTGGGTATTATTGGTCCACCATGGAGAATAAAACATGCCTTTTTTTCAAACGATGTTAGGCTTGTCATAAACATGGAAGCCTTATCCACACACCTTCTCAATCACTACAACCAATCACAAAACATTGGCTCTTTTATCAATGGGGGCTTGATCTCATCGGTAAAATTAGACCAATGTCATCCAATGTGCATAAGTTCATCATTACCACTATCGATTAATTCACCAAGTGGGTCAATGCTATGTCTCTCACCTACATTACTGGAAGACAAATATAAAAGTTCATTTTCAATAAGATCATCTATCATTTTGGCATTCCATCCTCCATTGTCACTAATAATGGAAAAAAATTTAAAAACTAGCTAGTCAAATACTTTGCAAAGTGTTTCCACATCAAACTTAAATGGTCTACACCATACTATCCCTGAGGTAATGGCTGAGTAGAAGCAACCAATAAAAATTTAAAATATATCATGGAAAAAATCATCAACACACATGGAAGAAATTGATAGACTCAAATTTACCATGTTTTTTGGGCTTACTGCACATCTTACTTCACACCTACGGGAGCCACCCCATTCTCCCTTTTTTTATGGTTGTGAAGCCATTTTACCTGACGAGGTTGAACTCCTCTCCTTGTGAATATCCCTTAAATACGTAATTAATGAAGATGAATATCAATAGTCATGGCTTAGTGAACTCGATATTCTCAATGAAAAATGGGTTAATGCTCTCAATCATTTTTTTAGGTCTATCAAAACCAACTACAACACAACTATCACAAAAAAGTAAAACCTAGAGAGTTCAAGGTTGGTGATCTCATTCTCAAATAAAATCAAAAGAATACCTCAAAAGAGTGATAAAAAATAGGGAAAATTTGAACCTAAATAATTATGGCCCTATATAATCAGAGCTAAATTTGGCTCTGGATTCTATAAGTTGGCCACTGAAATATGGTCAATAACTTGAAGAACTAATGAATCCACTCCATCTAAAAACATTTTATTCAGGGAGGTGCTCTCTATCTTGGGATGATACATATTTTCCCATTCCCTCATATCTGAATTCATCTACCAAATAGTTTTAAAGTTATTCAATCCATTGGAAGATATTCCCATTATAAAAAATCACATCCTCATATTTATCATCATGAGACAAGTGTTAATATAGATCCTATTAAGTCTTGTGATTCTTATACTTCTTATAATTTCTTCCATTATTAATTGATTTCACCTATGGTCATACCTAAAATCTTACTAATGGTAATATATTCCCTTCTAAATTAGTTTTCTCTTTCACAACAAAGCTCTAAAATTCTTTACCTAGGTTTGTTTGACCGCATATCTTAGTCTTCAGTGTTGAAGACTCACATCCTCCTAGTCATCATGTGGTGCTGAGAATGGGGGAAAACATTCCTTCCCGAATGAAAAGCACTATAATGCAAATCAACCAATCAAATAACTTATGAATAACAAACTATCACATGTCTTTATTCCTTCACAGTCTTTGGTGTTGAGCACACACTTCTTACTAGTAGTGTGAGACTGGGAAGGGAGAATGGTTACCTTACTCATCCACGTATTGTATTTGGTGAAGAACCATTTCCTCTTACTGGTGGCATGGTGTAAAGCATAAAGGGTCATTCATATAATTACAAAGTATTAAATGTAAAAAATTATTAATACTCACCTACATTTTGTCTTTAGTGATGAATGTGGACACCTAAATTCAGTATCTCTACCCTTGTCTTCCCACATGCGCGTATTTCACATTGGTCCTATCTAGGTCTTACCTTAATTAAATTCATCCCCCCTTTATTTAATTAAACGCCCATTTATCCCATCACCTATTAATCTTTATTAATAAACATCGATTAATTAATCTTTGTTAATTAATTAATTAATCAATATCCATTCACATGCCCTAATTAACCTTTCATTTAGGGTGCTTTCATTCTAAATCCACACCCCTCTAATTTTTTAGCTTTTATCCTATCTAGATTTATTTCCTACACATCCATAAAATAGCCTATTCCCTCCCATATGCTTTAAAGAAACTTTTCCATTCATCAAAAACCCGCAATCTTGATCTAAATAATAAAATCTATCCCCATTGGGGAAACATTATCCATAGTTAGCGGTGACCCACCCTAGTCACCATCGACCCTATAAAACTAAGTCTTTTCTTTCCATAATCATCATATGTATGTGAAATTTTTAGCTTTCTTGCAACCTCTGACTTCTCCCTCATGCCTGAGAATCCCTGCAACAATTTCATACCTCATGGATCTCCTTCAGACATGTTTTCATCACTCACAATCATACTTCATGAGATTTATTATTATATTTGTATTTATTTATTCATATTTTATTATATAGTTCTTGTGCTACTTCCTTCTAATGTTTTGTACGTCCATATTAGCTTCAACAATACTTAGAGGTCCCTTAGTGGCCTTTTGTTACAACTTCTTTTCTTGCAGGTTTCCTTTTCCATTCATTTATGCTTAGCCTTATCCTACTCTACTATAGTCATCATCAACCCTATCAAATTGTCATCGAACCATCCTTTAGCAACTATGATTTCAACTTCCAAATCCCTTTTCTACTTCCACCTTCTTCCTTTTTCTATCTTATAACATCCTCATTTAAGACTACAATAAAAGGGAAAAGAAAATAACACAATGTTTCACTGTTCTAAATTCACATAATTTAGAACCAACATTATCTTAGTCAATCCATCATATAATAGTAAACTATATGCAATTGTTATGATTCAAGTTTAAACTAATCCCTCATATCCAATTAATCAAATGTGTATACAAAGTATACTTGTGGTTTCCTTATTATTTCAAGGTGAATCAAGTGTTATTCTTTAAAGAGTATATCTAGGTATATATTACTGATAACCCATCTGATATCCTACATCTTTAAGTCTAGGTGAAATTATGATAGCACAATCAGTATCTTGTGTTACTTTGGACAAAGTTATAAGACATGTTTTCCATGCTTAAATTCCTAGACAACATAATCGTCGAAAGGAATATGTATTTCACTATACACTCAAAAACTATTGTCTAGATTATGAATAATTTTAATTTACATCAATCACTTCCAAGGTTCATTCTAGGTACTAATTTAAAATATCAAGTATTCACAAGTGTTGATAAGTCATATTAGGATGACTATGGGGAAGTAAACATATCTGAATTGACTTGTGTCACTTCGGGTCTGCTTCCTTTCCCATATTTATCATAAGATGACATCAATACTTATCCATACTACTACCTTGAATTGGTATCTATCACTTACTTGAATCCATGGTTTTACAATAGTTAAATTTATGGGATCTCGATGGATTATCATACCATAGTAGTTATTCCATAGTAGCCAATTAATTACTTACGTCATTAACTGGTAACTATGCAGCAGTGGCTATGTTACGACATCTTGTTGAGTTATGCTAAATGAAACAGTGTATCTTAACAAGTTAATTAGTTTAATTAATTCCCAAATTTCCAATCCTTATAAACCAACGTTACTCTCAGCGGTAGGTTTCATTCCTAAGGGTCTAATGAGAGGTCGCAATTGTCATCTTCTTAATTTGAGTTTGTATGTTATCAATTAATTAATTGCATGTTGTAGGTATAAATATGAATAATGTATTATCCCAAAATCATACATTGCTCCTTAACCAAGTAATTATCATTTATTATAGCATTCTTCTTATTAACTGAATTCTAAATAAGCAACCATTCCTACAACAAGTATCCACTTATGGTCATTCAACATAATTACAAGTATCCATATATATATATATATATGTATGTATATGTATGTATGTATGTATCACTATATATTATGATCATATGAAGCACTTAACAGACTATATATACTATTTATTTTGTTTGCATAATAATCATACTTATCACCATAGTTCATATTATTACAAAAAGCTCATATTATGCTAAGTATATAATGATTTAACACTTGTATTAATATAATAAAGTATTGCATCTTTAATACAACCCAAATATGAACTAATTTTGATGAATTTTCTATTCCCAACCAAGATATTATGTTGCATAAAGAAAATAAAACAACCTTCTTATTCATTTCCTTGAATTCAGATACAATAGAATTGCTAAAAGACATCATAAGTCTTATAATTCCCCTTTTTTGGATTAATACAAATAATTAGACCAACTTGCCATTTTAGTATCAACATTACAAGAATACTTCATTTTAATCATAAACACAATAAAGTGATACAAATTTAGCTTTCTTCAATCGATAAAATAGATGTAAACTTTTAAACTTCATCCTGCTTTCACCTTTCAAGAAGTCCATCTATAAAAGTTTTAGCAACTGTCAGTTCATACGAACTAGCCTAATAAGATCTATATCTCCTACAACAACTTGCGCTATCTAGTATTTTCATAAAATAAATACTGCAGCAAGTTAAAATCACATAGTTTTCCAAACAGGAACACACGTCACATTTGAATTTTTCAGAAATCACTACATTCATATATTTAGTTTATTTCATTGTTAAAAAGATTTAAAGATAACAATCAAGTATAATCTAATTAATCAGTGTGATCAACCATTTCATTATCCTTTTTTTAGTTTTGAATATACTTGATAAATCATTGCATTTATAACTTCCTAACACAAGGTTATTACTTTACTATAAACTTCACCTTAATAGTGTAACCTTTAAGGTCAACCAAACAACTAATTCGGTCAAAGATATTGAATGAGGTATAACGGTAATATCATATCATTTATTATCTTACTAATATCTGATCTTGTTGCCCTACATATTCACACATGTCTTATACAAGACTCAAAAATTTTATCCAATTCAAATAGATATTAAAATTAGATTAGACTCCATCATTACAGTAATTATATTAACATTCTATTGATACACCTTGTACAATTTTCCCCTATTAAATATTTGGTAATATCGATGTATCAAGTATAAACATACTTCCCAACCAATTGTTGTCCATGTTTGTATTATCAGAGAGCCTCTCCCAAACATAACATGATATTATAGTAAAATAAAGCCACACTTCCAAAATATTTGATAGTAATCATACAACTTCAACTGCTAGTTCCTTTGTCAGCCAAGGATCAAAATAACCACAAATTTGCATCTAAATACCTTTTAGGTCTCGAAATGTTATATCTTATATCATGGATCTAGCCTAGAAAGGACACTGAATTGAATACCAAGTAATCATTTGCCTTAGTATTTTAGAAGGAAAGTGACCATATAGACCTCTAGCATTTACCTATATTAGTCAAACATGGTATCAATAAACATATTACCCTTATAGACATTAATGCATTCACCAAAACTGACTAAGTTACAGAGAGGTGAATTTAATTTATGAAATCAACATGATTTTTTCTTCAATAGTGCTATTAAACTAACACAAAAATCAAAAAATAATAGTACCCAACTCGTATAACAATGAATATATCATTGCTTAATAGGAGACAACAACAAGCCCATCTACTACAAATCATTTGTTAAATTTACCTACATAAAAATGGTCTCATTTTATCTTCACAAAGAATCCCAGGTCGAAGACCCAAAAAATTTATACTTGGTATTACCAAGTGATCACCGAGTAACATACTTGGAACCCGTAGTAAAAATGGGATTTCATATAGAGATATCCCCATGATAAAAGGAGAGGAAATATGCAGTCATTATCAATAATGTCTACTCCTATACCTCTTCAAAAGTTTACTTAATATTTTGAGGTGGTATATCCATTAAAATGGTAAACCTAGAAATTTGTATACATTCATAAGGGAATGATGAACACGAAACCCCTTTTAAAAAAAATAATCCAAATAACACATACAATCCTACTATCAGCCACGTATATTTTTAACCTTTCTATACATACTATAATACATCAAGTTCAGATCGTATTCATTTCCAGGTATAGATTTCATACCTTGATCTAAAAATTTGTACAAAACATGAAATATCATAGTTCCAAATGAAATCCACAACCACTATACACAACTAAAAACTTAGAGCAAGTAATAAATATAACACGATATCAAGAATATATAGAGCCTATCATGCTTGGTAGAACTCCTTATCTTTCCTCCAAGTTGTCCTTTTCAAGCTCGAATGTAATATGACTCAACTAAGAACTTGAAATTAGTAGTGCCCACTTCCCTTTGACACTTTTAGATACTGATTTTGATACTATTGATCATATTATGGACACTATTATGCTTTATTTTAATATGATGGTTAGATGTTATATCTTGGATTAGTATTGATATGGATTCAGTTATTATGCTTGATGATATACTATTTGACATGGACATATTATAGATGTTGATTTTGACTTATGATATTGGATATTTTGAGTAGATCTGGTATGGTAGATTTTGATGATGATATAGTTGATTTATTTAATGAAAAATGATAATGTTGAATTATTGATATTGTTGTGATCTGTGTGTTTGGATGATTTTGAGATATTTTTTATATTATATTAGATGTTTTGATATGGCCACGAGGCTGAAGGAGGTATTTACATTTTGTAGGTTAAAAATCACAACAATGTCGGGGGACTGGAGACTATCCATATTGAAATTCTAGGTGAAATCAACAAGGTCACCATGGCAACTATGTTATGAGTTTGTGTGTTTTGTTATGTTAGGAATTCCCATGGGGGGGATTTCCATTATATGTAACCATGGGATAAATGTGTTATTTATGTGTTCCTTTTTTTATTATTATTGTATATACTTTATTTGTAATGTGTTCCTTCTTTTAATTAATTTAAATGTGGTAGATTAATGTGATAGTCATATAGTTAAATTTTATTTAAATTAAATTAGGATGTGAAATGTAATTAATAAAGTTTTTGTCTTAGATATTAATGTTGGAAGAATGTGCAAGAAATTGTAAGAGTATATAAGGTAGATTTTGGAAGGTCTAGCACTCCATCTTTTATGAAATTCGAATTTGACCTTGGAGGCCAAAATTGGAGGCTTGTGGGACAAGTTAAACTTGTACCACACCTCTTAAAATGATCCACCAACCATGCCTATGGTTTGGAGGTTAAATGTCGGCATTTATAATGAATTTTGAGGTGACAATATGTAAGTTTTAATTACACTTCTCTTACATGTTTTTAATTTGTTCCTTTGGAGTGTGGGTTGAATTGGAGTATGTAAGTGATTTTGTCATGTTTAATTTATTGTGATTTGTTTTTTTTTTATGGATTTCTTCTTGGGGATGAGGAAAAATTATGTGGCATCCCACTTGGATCCACATCATCCTCGTTGTTTCCTTTCCTATAAAAGTGAAGCTTCTTGCTCATTTGGAGGTTGCTGAAAACTTAGTTGTTGCCTCTTAGGGGTACATTTTTTAGTTTTTTATTTATTTTGGAACTTGTTTAAGGAAGAGCTTGGAGTTTTTTACTTTCTTATACTTTCTAGTTTTAGATTGCACTTTGACATTTTGGAAAGCTTGTGAGCTTGGAACAAACTCCATTATAGAGAGGTAGGCATCTTGAGTTGTATTTTTTAAATGCTTTCCTTCTCTTGTATGCATTTTTCAATGGTGTTTGTGTTTACATTCTTAGCTTGTTGGGTAGAATTCTTAAAGGTAAGGTGTAGGAGAAGGATATGGGAATTTCATATGGGGGTAATAAGGGATTGCGAATGGCACAATTTTATTGTGGAGGGAGTTTTGGTTTGGGATCCACCTTGGAAAAGAAACTGCTTGCATTTCTTACTATGGGGGGGCATAAGGAGGGGTTGGGAGATATAAGGTTTATGGGGTTGATATGATTATTGGTGGTATGCATTTTGGTGGATGCCCAATTCTAAATTGGGAGGCATAAGGAGTTCCCCATAGTCCTTGCTCTTTTTTGCTTGCTTGATCAAGCCTATGTGTTGTATGAATTGTTTCAAATACAGTTGGGAACTGTTGTCTTATTTTGACACTATGCATTTTGTTGATTCTATGAAATGTGAATGTTGCTTGTATGTGATATAATCCTATGTTACCATGTGTTGATATTCATGCTCCATTTTCAATATGGTTGGGGCTCGGGGGCTAAAGGGGAAGGATGGATTCTCTTTTCTCATTGGATGTCTTGGTTGGGTGGAGAGCGTTTCCTTTCCCCCTTCCTTATTGTGATCAAAGTTTCAAAGAAGAAGAAACAAGCATGTTGTTGTTTGGAGAAATAATTTCACAGTTTGACAATCATTTCCCTTTTGAGTAAAATTCAACGTAACCTTTCCCACTTCGAGTGGATGAGTGTATAAATGTTGTAATGTGAAGTTATTGTATTGATAATAGAATTTTTAATTTGAATTGAGAAATGTAGAGAGTTGTATCCAATCTTTGTTTTGTAAAAAAATGAGAAGAATGTATATGTATATTGTAAATTGTATTTTGAATTCAAATTGGAAAGGAGATCAGTTGTAAATTTATTTTAATTAGCAATAAAGGATGCCATTGGTTCTTTTAAATTTTTATGGTAATGTATACTAGAATTGAATTGTTGTCCAAGAATGATATCTTTGTTTTGAAAAGGAATAAGAAACAGTGTTGTTATTGTATGTATTGTATTTGAAATCAAATAGAAAGGAAAGTTGTAAAAGTGTATTGAGGATCAATGAAAGAATGCATTCCCCTCTTAAAAGTGTATTGCACAATTGATTTGAATTATTGTTGAAAATTGATTGTTGTTTGAAAAGAAAAGAAAGAAGCATGCATATGGAATGAAAGATAGTGTAATATTAATTACAAAATTAAATATTAAAATTGAAATTAGAGATGAATTTTTAGTTAGAATTGAATGGATGACCTAATAAGTATTGTATTTGACTAAGTTAGAATCATATGCACATTGAAAAGAAAAATTGCTAAATCAATTTAAAGGAAACAACTCATTGTATTAAAACTTAAATCTGGCAATGCACATTTTAATTAAAATGAGTAGTTCATAATTATACTCAAAATTAAGTTATGAAACTTTGAAATTCAAATTTAGGAAGACCTAAGGAAATCTAATTCACTCTAACAATTATGAATGAATCTCTAAAACTTAATGAATTTCAATTCAGAGCTTGCACAGTCATTTTTCTGTCTATTTCCAAAAAAAATGAAACCTTAAACAAATTGGATAAATTTAATTCCATAAAATACTCTAAACCCTCCCTATAATGATCCTCCATGTATTTTTGACATGTTGAGTGAAGGAGGAGTTCAAATTTTATCCAAATTATAAGTTGGAAATTGCCAGTTTGCCAAATAAAGGCCTGTAGATAGTTTTTACAAAATTTACCCTTAAAAATTCATCAAAAATCAATTTTTATGTTCCTTGTGTAAAGAGGGCATTGATATATTTCCAAAAAGTCCTTGTTTTCCCAAAACTGATCTTTCTAGCTCAAGTTATGACACTTTGAAGGTTTTGTGCCTTGGCGGGAAAATTTGGGAAAATTTTCCCTATCGGGCCCGTAACCCAAAAAATTTCCCATCAAAATTGTCCCTTATAAAATATTCAAAATTTTGGGCTCAGGTAAATTTTTATCTTTTCCCTCCACCAGCCCACAACTAATTAGAGGTTTCCATGTGTCCTCCAGGGGCTGAGGCGGAGGCGCGGATAAAATTTTACCCCTTAGAGTTTTTGAAAAAAAATTGGAAAATTTTCACTTTTCCCTCCGTTGGCCCACAGCCAATCAGAGGGCACCACATGTCTACTTGTGGCTATGGTGGAGGCGTGGGTTATTTTTAACCCCTTAGCTTTTAAAATTTTTGGGGGAAAATTTTCCATGTTGACCCCGCCAGCCCACGGCCAATGAACACGTGCCACGTGGCACCATGGGGTGGCGGCAGGAGGTTCGGGAGAAATTTTCATTTTTAGGCATTTGGGAAAAATTGCCTAGAATCTTTCCGTAGCCCACAACTCTTCCTTCTCCCTCATTTTCCATCCTTCAGTGGGCGCACTGACCCACGCGTCATTTCTTCCCATTTTTCACCTCAGGCGCAAAGCGCCAATTCGATCCATCGCCCCACCCTTTCCTTTCCCCTTTGTTTTTTTTTTTACCTTGCAAGGACCCACGGGGGTGCGGAGTGCATTTTTACTTTGAGCCCACATTGGGAAAATTTCCCAATGCCACCCCGGTGACCCACCAACCTGCCCAAGGTGCACTCCTCCTCCTCTTGCCACGTGTTCCCCTTGGGGAAAATTTGATCCCCAAACTCCGCCCACTCATAACTTGAGTTCTGTAAGGAGTTAGGAGGACTTCGTTATATCACCGGAAAGGTGAGAAAATTTCCTATCCATTGGAAATGGTTTAGGGAAATTTTGGAAGCATTAAGTATGATAAAAATATAGTTGAAGTTCTGATCCTGTTAGAGAGCAGGCATGGGGGTAAGATTACTCCCTAAACCCAACCAAAATATGTAAGCCTAAAATTTAAACCTTATAAACGTGTTATAAGTTAATAAAGGAAAAAAAAAATTTGGTAAGTAGGTTTTTTTTTCGGAACCTATGAGTGAAAAATGATGTCTTACAACTTAGTTGTAGACACTTCAAATCAAAAAAAAAAAATTATCCCATAATTTACTAGCTAACCCTAAGTTGTTTCTTAGGTCTCAGGTGGTTGTTTGAATGGGCACTACAAAATTGATTCCAAAGAAACCCCCAAACTCTCTATCTTCCATCTCTTTTTATTTATTGCTAAGGGATAATAATGGCTCCAGATATTTTCTCTTCACAGAAATATAATAGCATGTACCATTTCAAAATAACCAAAGCATCCAAAAAAATAGGAGAACAAACAACATGTAGAGATCCCTAAGATTTCGTTACAAACCAACAAAAATGAAACAACCAAACTCTATTTTTCCCACAAAACTATTAGTGTGTTCCCCAAATTATTGGTGGAGAATTTCGAGGTCATTCAATGCATAAGAGGATTTTCAGTCATTCCTAATTTTCCCGCCTCCACTTCCACTTTTCTTTAAATTTAGCGAAGTGCAAACTTAGCTTCCTAATCACTTAGATCACAAATTATTCATGACAGTGGTTGATACAACTAAATGTATTTGTGCCTTTCACTTAAGTCATGGCCACGACCAATAAATTCCATGCCATAATATAAGGTGTACATGATGACAAGAATTTTGATTAGCATCCAATGTCATCTTTAATCTAGCCTTAGCCAAAACATAGCAATACCTTAGGTAGGTTTTAAAGATAATTATAAAGGTCCTCATAAAATCTCATCAACATTATAGGAATTTATAAATTTAGTCATATTAATCTTGAATCTCAGTCTATATATGTTCATCTAATAATGAACATAGTTACACATAGCTATTTGCCCATCAATTATATGCATGCCAAGGCTTAAAATCCTCCATAATTTTGAATGAAAATATTTATATACTTGATTCTTGATCAAGGTTAGGTTCGAAATCAATTTAGGCCCTATTAATAGTTTCCTTAGAGCCTTTAGATAAATTAAGCAAACCTTATCGTTAGAGTCTACATTATGATGTCGACATGGGATAATATCCTATACTTATATAAATTGATCTAGGGTATGATTCTGGAGCATGATCCAATCATAACATTTATAAAGATCCCAAATAAAAGTAGAGCAGACCTATATTTACTAAGGCCATGTTTGTTGAAGAAATAAAATAGTAAAAATGATAAATATTACCTCATAAACGTTACACTTTTATGCTCTTGCTTTCGGATCACATTATCTAAGTGTCAGAATTACTTACTTTTCATAATGATCACGAACACAAAGATAAGAAAACAACAAAAATATGATCATAGATCACAAGTATATCAAATCAGCATGCCCAAAAATTATAAATCAAAACAGTCAAGATATACAAGTTTATCAATTCATTAGATAATCATAATATTGTCTTAAGAATGCATTCACACATAACCCCATCAATATCATTAAGGAGAATGTAGTTTCTCTGTAATTGTATGTCAATCATCATGGAAATCAAATTAAAAATAATAGAATAGTAGGGGTATTACCTACCTCCCCCCTTAAAAGCATCATCATCATCATGATTAACTTTCAAGTCAAAAAAAATTCAAGCAAACAAATAATAGATTACTTATTCAACTATCAATTACTCAAACAAAATAATGTGAACTTGTAGAAATTCAAGCTTCTAGAATTTATAACAGCTTCATATCAGCTGCAAACAACATTTATTTAAGATTTTTTCTTGAAAACAACAAAATTTAAGATAGTCTTTCAACCAATAAAATAATAAAATATCAAAGTATTATAGAAAAACTGTAATTTTTCTGCTAAAATAGATGCGGAAAAGAAATTTTTATATCTTCTAGATTCTTCTAGGCTACATTTTCTTCATTAAACTAGTCTGACTGGACCTTGTATTGAATTATTTCTTGGTTAATGCAAGTGTAACTTTTGAGTTTCCAGAAGCCTTACGAATTCAACCATGATGACACCTGGGTCTTAGACCTACAAAGAATTCCAGTTTAACATGTGTGACAAATTAGAAACATATTTTTTAAGCAAGGAAATATGAAAAACATCATAAATCCATGCCAATGAGATAGGAAATGCTAGACGATAAGCCACATGACTGATAACTTCAACAATTTTAAAGGGTCCTACATATCGAGGTGATAGCTTGGTTGATTTACCAAAAGAAATAGAGTTCTTTTTAGGCTTGACTCTCAGAAAGACCTTTTCACCAAGTTCAAATTTCCTATTAAATCTTTTCAGCTCTACATAAATTTTCTACTTGTTAGCATCTTCCTTTAATCATTACCAAATTAATTTTACTTGTTATTCCATTTTAGTAAGCATTGTAGGTCTTATTACCTATCTATCTTCTATGTTGTCCTAGCTAATAGGTGTTCTACACCTTCGTCCATATAAAGCTTCAAATGGTGCCATTTTTAGAGAGGTATGATAGGTATTATTGTATGTAAATTTGACCAAAGGAAGGTACTCTTCCCATGTGTATTGTTGATCCATATAGTACATCGTAAGTATGTCTTCCATTATTTGATTTCCTCTTTCAGTTTTCTCATCATTTTTTGGATGGTATGCAGAACTGAAATTCAGTTTTGTTCCTAAGGTTGCATTTAGAGTTTTCCAAAATCATGAAGTCATATTATAAATGATTAACTTAGGTACACAATGCAACCTGAAAATTTCATGCACAAATCTCTTTGTGAGAATAAGTGAATCATCTTTCAGATTCCCTTGAATAAAATGAGCTACTTTTGTTAATTTGTCCACTACAACCAAAATAACACCATGCTTAATTTTAGACATAGGCAACCCTTGAAAAAAATCCATGCTTATCACTTTCCACTTATACTATGGAATGTTATGAGGGAATAATAATCTAGCTAGGTGCATATGTTCAGCCTTACCACGCTAACATTCTAAGAAATGTCACACATAGTCAAGTATATTGGTTGAAAGCATTTTTGTCAATCCGGGATGTCTAGAGTAAGGTGGATTGTGAAATTCAGTCATCAATTTCTTCCTTAACTCATTTTACATGGGTACATACACCTGATTTTCATACCTTAGGATTCCTTTGATATTGAATCTAAATCCTTTATATCTAATGTCATTGGAATCTATAGCAAGTTTGTAGAAACCAACATTGGGTCATACTCTCATTAAAACCCCGTTAATTAAATTAATCATTTCCTACCTATTCATGTCCACTAGTGCACATATTAATTAAATTAATTATCTTAATTAAATTAATTAATATCCTCACTTAACCACCTCACCCATCCAACTCACCTATCCACCTCAATCAAACCTCATTAATGACCTAAGAACAAGTCTAAACCTATCCTAACCAACTAGGACTTAGTCTAAACCTAGACTTATCTCCTACTAACAAACCTAAAAAGACTCTTACTCATACTTTCATGATCTATCACTCAAGACTTGAATGAAGATAAAATACCATGCTAAAAATAGAAATAATCAGGCTATTTTTGGCTAACCTATATATTCTCACCTTTACCGATGCCGGTTATACCTCAACTGACGTCGTTCCTCTAACCATCACCAATCAGGTTAAATACATTTCCAAAATCCTTTTCCTAGGTTGGTCATTTGATTCAGGATTTCATATGAATAGAGACTTTCGAGAACTGGAAATTTTTGAAGCACTCAGGGAAAATGAAAACATACGGGAACACTACCAACCACCATTAGAATTCATCATCCTCTTCACAATTATGGATTCATGCATAGAAGCATGGAGTTTTGAGTTGTTGCGGCATGACACAACCTCTCTTCTCTCTAGATCTCTGCCATCACCACCCCCATCACCTGCATTCTCCAAACCTACTCTTCAGTAAGTACCTAAAATATCTTCATTCCCTTTCTCTCACTAACCTATCACCTTACCATACTGACCCTTTCATATTTCTTCACCCTCTTCTAATCATCTTTGAGCCTTCAATATCATTTTACGATCTCACCCTCACCATTTAAAACCTCTTTGTAATCACAGAGAGTCTCAAAACAAATTATCCAAGAAATTTTTGATAATTTCACCTACTGATGTTAGTTAGCCAACCGACATCGGTCATTCTACCTAACTAGCATCGTTCATACAACCGATGTCGATTACTATGTCTGGCAATATAGTTCAAACCAGCAAGCTAATACCCATTTCCTAACAACCCAGAATCACTTATAACCTTTACCAGACCCTGCCCAAAGCCTATACCAGACCTGTAACCCAATACCAGCTCATCACTTGACCTATTTTTACCTAAAACAATCTTTTGAACAACTTTTCTTGTTGTTTTATACGAGATACCTAAATCGTTCCAATTTCAATAGGATCGTTATTTCATGTATATTTTAAATAGCATTAATAATGTTATATAAAAAGTGGATTGAAACCTATTTAAGAAGCATCACGCTTCCCAGATCTAGATTCTCCTAGGCATTCAACTCATTGTTTTGTTTAACTCTATCTAGTGGTGTTATTTTACATTTACAGGTAGTTCTCTCCTAGCTAAAAGGGATCTCTCAATAGTCAACCTGGATCAGGAAAATTAGAACGCGTGCACAACCTCCAGCTGACACCATAAATAGGTATTCCTCCTTGGCCTGCTACCTCTTATCTGTTTCATTAATTTGTTTAAGAATCCAGTTGAAAACATTTTGGCATGCTCGGTGGGACACATCTGGGGGTTCCTTACATTTATTCATTCTTAGGGAACTCTTTTTATGTCTGTTTATTTTCAAAAGGAATTTAACATTTAAATTCTCTCCCTGGGGAATATTCTCTCTCTTCTATTTTTCTAAGTGGCATTTGTATTTTTGGACTTAAAAAGAATCATTATTTTTCTTCTTGCATTTTGCATTAGTTAAAGTCATTCTCTTTCCTATTCACTCCTTGTTTACATTGAATATCACATTTCAATTTGGGTTCTAAAATACTTGCAATTCATACTTTCTATGATTACATTTGTAGCTCACAATTAAAAATGAGGGAAACCTATATGCTGGAAGTCATGCGTAGCTGATGGTTAACATAATTGAATCATAGAGAACTTTCTCTTAACTCTCTTTACCAAACTGGACAAACAAAAGTCTACACATCTTCTTAAACAACACCTTACCTAGAAGAAGTTTTCAATAATCATGTGATCAGAGGATTGAAAATGGGGTGCCCAACTGGCTTCTTTTATCCGGTCATTATCTCAGAGAAAGGGATCCCCCCTCACCAAAACATTTACCTGAAACCACCCTTAGATCTTACCTTTCATAGGACACCTTCTTTCCAACAAAAAATCTCAATTCTATTCCTAAGTCATGTCTAAAATAGCCATAATCTAAAGAATTAAATTCACTCATAGGATTTTCATGATTTTCTTAGCTTTCTCCTAAGTTCTATATTTGAGTTGTGAGGTCACGTTCTTCTTTTTATACTTCCTTTCACACTCTGTCATCATAGTTAGTGTATTCTAACTATGTTTTAGTGTGTTAGGGTCCATTACTCTCATACTCAAGTTTCTGGGTTGATATTCCATCTTACTTAATTCACAAAATCAAATTTTCTTCATTTTTTTCAAATTTTACAGTGACCTTGCGTCAGCCTAGTGACCGTCATCAGTTTACCTAACTATTGTTGATTTCCATATTTCTTGGTTGTTTTACCAAAAATAACACTCATCACATCTTTCTAGTCTTTTGGAAGTTCTCAGAACAACATCATACCCCCCAAAATTTTTAAAATCACAATCAAATACAGTTTTCTTTACATAATTTTCATCATTTTTTACCTCATTTACAAAACTATTGATTTCCCACAATAACTGGTATTGGTTAACCTATTGGCAATGGTCACCTTGTCACCATCATCAGTTAACATAACTATCGTTGGTTCCTGTGTTTTAATTTTAATTAAAACAACAACCAACTTCACCTCCTGGAATCTATTTTTCTCCATTTCTTTTGTCTTTTTGTGTTATTTACAAAGAATAGATTACCATTTTTATGCTAACTCACATGGTTTTTAACTCATATCCAATCCAATTCCCTTTTGTTTCTCATTATCCTTTTAGCCATTTCCACCTATCCCATCGCCGCCTTCCATCTTGTCACCTATAGATCTAACTCATCCCATTACTATTATTATTGGAGATAAGGAGATCACAAGACTCCTTGACCAAAACCACTTCACCTTACTATACTATCTCACCCATTCCTCCACCCAGGACTCATCAGGATAGTTGGTATATGGCATACTCGCATCCATCCCACTTGCCCTTGCCCCCACTTCTGCATCAGCTAACACTATCCTCAGCGTTACCTTTAATCCACCTTACCACGTATTGTATCTAAACTAGACCCCAAATCCTCTATGACTACTACACATATGGCATCTATCACACCCGTGGTGTCAACTATCCCCTTCATCATCTACCTTGATAATAGCCCCGTCTACACTCGCCACCATCATATATACCTATTACACATCACAACTCACCCTTGGTATCAGAAACTCATACCCCATTCCAAAACCTCATCCTCTGGCATCCCATAGTCCTTACCCCCAATTACCACAATATTTCATTACGACTACCCCACCTACTTACACATATCAACCAACAACCCCCAATATCATCTATCACCTATTCAGGATATTTTCCACCTAAGTTCATTCCCCCTTCATAGTTCTTGTATTTGACACCACCATATTCAAGAATATCGTCCACATCATACATTCATCAGTCAACCCCCTTATTACTGTAGGGGGAACCCATTCATCACAAACTACCAATGACCTCATTAAGATGATGATGAAACATATGAAAACATTAGAAGCATCAGGTTTCTAGCTCTTGCAATTCTTTAACTTATGATTAAATCTATAATGATCCTATTCATCCATCTATTCTCATTCACCTGTACCCTATGCATTGGGAAATTCCCAAATTCAACCATTTCAATAGTAAAGAAGACCCGCAACAATACTTGCGATCATTCTAAACATGGTGTGTTATCTAATCGCTCATGATGATGTTTTAATCCTACAAACATTCCCCATGCCCTTGATAGGACCTGCATCAGATTGTTATAGTGCGTTTACCCATACATTCCATTTACTCATTTAACCAAGTGGGTCAAGCCTTATTTGGACCATTTTTTAATCAATGTTGTGAAGGAAAGTCACCATGAACAACCTATACTCAACACGAAAGTAAGAAAATGAATCTATCACAGATTTTGTCGGTTGTTGGAAAAGCCTCATCAACCAACTTACATTCAAGCTACCTCAAACTGGAGCTTATAGATTTTTTTTTACTAGAGCTTGTGCCAAGCACATATCACAACCTCTCCAAGTACAAACTTTCACTATCTTTGACAACACATTTACCGTGACACAAATACTATAAATTTGTGCCATTGAAGAGAAGAAAATTCAATTGCATTACAAAAAACACCTCATTTAAATCAAATGATTGCTTCTTCCTCTTCCAAAAAACCTAAAACAATTATTCAAAAGCCAACAGGATATGCCAACTTGGTAGTTCTTAAAGATGGCCCATCACACCCATCTAAACAAGAAAAACCTTCCTCTAATCTTTCTCCCATTTAAAAATTCTAGTTCAAACGGGATGCAATGAAAGTACACTCTAATTGGAGAACCCTATTCTTTAGTCTTAGAAAACCTTCTTAAAGATGGATCTATTTCCCTTCCACCCATAAAACCACATACTAGTTTCAACCCCACTCATCCTATGCCTACATGGTATAAGAAACATGACTATTGCAACTATTATCGTGTCAAAGGCCATAGCAATGGTAATCATATAACCTTTAAGGACATTATCAAGGAAATGTTAGATAATGGAGATCTCGTCTCTAGACAACCCGAACACCCCAGCTAATTAGAACTTACATATATTCAAGATTACATTTCCTAATCACACCCCATCATCTAACCAAACTAGCAAGCCTGTGACTAATGATAGTAATGCCCACGAATTTTATGTTGTTTTCAAAGTCATACCATCCCTTAAATAAATTCCTCCTTCCCCCTCCATCAAGGAAATATTAACACGAGTTATTTTATTAACGGAGGAGCCTATTTCATCTACTCCTTCACCACACAAAGGAGTCCCCTTTATCTCCCACTTCACCCATGAAGGAGACCATAATTTCTTCCAATGTCATTTTATTACTCATCCCATAACCTAATGAGCAATCTGCAGTGTTAACTCTCCTACCCATAGGAGAGTTCAGGCTCACCTCCCTCTCCATGGAAAGAGGTGCCTACCACATCCCACTTGCCATCTCCCCCTACCAATAGTGGAACCTTTAGAAGCACCACTTCCTGTTGGTGACAATCCCCATTAACATTCAGGATCCCATTGATCTGCTCTCATCTCTCTTACCCATAGATTCTGAAGCCAACAAGTTCCCTGTCTCACAGACATGTTTTACGGGGATTACTAACTAAATCAAAGCCATCTTATCTTACAATAGTTTCATTTTCACACCTAGACAACTGCTTGGATTATGTTGATAATTCCATGTTGTGGGGAGGTCTGTGGCTACCTTTTTCAACCCAAATGAAAAATTTCATATGTTGATACCTCTATAATTTATCCAAAGGTATTTCAGAAAATTGAACCAATAATGCCCATAATGGGCCATAATCAACTCTTCTTCATCACCCTCACCTACACCTAAACCTTGTACCAACAATCAAACTAGATCCTATGCATGAGAGCCTACCTGTGCCTACACTTTCCCCCATAGCTAGAACCATCCCCATATTGGGAGTCATGTCGACATCAAGTCTAGTCCATCCTTCCTATCAAACTGGACTTACCTACAACTTTAAAAAACTCATGCAAAAAGTAATTCCTCCACCTACAAGGAAGACCCAACCTTCTAGGTTGCACTCATCAGTTTCACCCACCACGTCTTTGTCACCTTCGCCCCCTCCATCCTATCCTCAAACCTCACCCATCTACCTTGGTCAAGAAACCTTCTACCTAGGGGAAAATCAAAAATCTAGTAGCCCACTTTTTCATCACAATCCTTTATTACACCCAATCTACTTGCATAGCCTTCATCATCACCCGCATCATTCTTCCCTCCTATACCCCCACCAGCTATAGTAATCCCATCAGTACCTATGAAATTTCCTTATCTTCAACCCATACCTTTGAACTCGCCTCTTCCAAAAACCTTCACCGTACCTCTGTTATCACCTTGGCTAACCCATCCTCTTCCACCATCCTCTTTCCCTTCCACATCATGTACTCCTCCTTCACCTTTACCCCGTAAAGGAGCAACCAAAGTTGAAAAAACAACTACCTCCCAAAGAGGTCATCAAACATGCAACACCTTATATTGCTAATTCATCTACTACACCTTTACCTAAGATAGCACAACCCAAGACTAAAATAGCACAAACTACCAAACCATTGTTTAAATCTACCCCACCTACACTTCCATCCAAAACCACACTCACTTCACATTGTTAATCCTTTGGTAGGGTCTTATGCCAAAATTTTAGCAAACCTTTTAGATATTTTTTTTCATAACATTGCCACCACCCAAACCTAATGACCCACTCAAACCCAAACCAAAAGAGTTTTGATGATACAAAAATTTGTGCCTACCATCGTGTGCCAGGACATGATATAGAAAATTTTAAGGCTCTAAAGACTGTACTTCTCCAACTATGTCCTTTCTAAAGAAAAAATTGACAATGATGATATTATTGATGAGGACCATGTTCCACCTTCACCTATACACCACACATCCTCACCCTTACTTATTCAGAAACCTACATCTCCACCTCAACACCTTTTTATTTTCCTCCAACAATCAAGATCAACATGGTCTGCATAAGAGAGCTAGCCAAACCTCCACCTAAATGTCATTTTTCCCAACGTCTTTCACAAATATGTTGTCCTTCATTCTATTTCTTATCCTATCACTACACCTATCATGGCTCACCTCCTCCTTCACCCCATATCAGTATGGTTGACATTGCCACTCGTGCCTAGAAAGACAAAGGAAAGGAGAAAGAAATTAGCCCATCCACTAATCTTGTGTCTAATATACCATTTTGCACCTACACCAAAAATCACTATTCAAAGACCAACATGCCTCGTTTCTGACGGGGTCTCCCATCATACAATGATAAAACACGTGTACCAATCCCCTCTAAAAATTTCTTTGTATGACCTTGTCCAAACCTTTAAATCTCACCGATAGGACCTCATGGAGATTCTAGAATCCATCGAGGTATTTACCTAATGACCCAACATTTGTTGCCTCCATTATCACCTCTCACCACTTTCATCCACCTTCTTATGCACCCGTAACCACTCACCAAGTAGCTTCCCTTAGCATTTGCTAATGGCAAGATTGTACCTCTCAAATCAAATGATCCTGATCCCGCTCTATTCATCTTTGTCTTATATTGATAATATACGCATTCGACGCATTATGAACGAGGGTGGGTACCTACATCAACATAATCTCCTCTCATGCATATAAAAAAATGAGCATCCCTGCCAATTACATGCATAATAATATTTTTATGTTGCATTCATTCTATGATGCCATCACTTTGACTCTTGGTGGTGGACACTAAAATTAGGTCACACTCCCCTTTGATCCCTCGACAAATAAGTACCCTTCATCACATTAACCTAGCCATGACCCCTTTCACCTCACTATTATTAATTTAATTAATTTAATTAAATTAATTCATTATCCTCACTATATTTATTATTTAAATATCTTAATTTAAATAATATCCCACACATACACCTCACTTAGACACCCTCATCAAGCGAACTCAAGCGAACACCTATTCATTAGTAAGTTACCATAACTAACTAAGACTTACCCAAACCCTAAAAATCAATGCCTAACATTCCCTCTAACCACATTCTCACTTACTTAAAAGAATATCCCAATCTAATCCTTAGGTAAATAGCATGAGATCCAAGGAAATCAAGAGGATCTCCCCCAATTTAGTAAACCTAGGAAATCCACACCTTGACCGTACACCGGTTACACCTAACCATCACCGGTTTAAGCTGGATCCGCCATCGGCTACCCTTTTAACCCCCCAAAAAACCTTATTCTCAAGGTCAGAAAAAGGTTTGAAAACGATCGGAAAAATTTGGAAAACCTTAGTGAATTTCTAGTGAGAACACGCATGTAGCTCATGCAAAAGATTTCCTTTAGTTGGTGATCACCTGCAGCCATCCCAACAATGATCTAATCTAACCAAGCAAAGAGGAATGTACATGCAGCTCATGCGAAATATTTCCTTCAGTTGCTGATCACCTGCGGGCCTTCAAAACCTCTCATCAACACCTCCATCCCTCACTCATAGGAATCTAGGACCAGAATCCAAGTAAGTAAACGTTATACTTCTCTGGTTTATTTTGTTTCATCATCATATTATCATCTATTATTTACCTAGCCACCCATTAACCTCCCCCAACACTCACCCCTCCATATACCCATTAAAACCCTGCCAAATCCTACCTAAATCACCAAATACCTCATCTCGACTAACCAAAATCCATTGTCTAATCACAAAGGAGACCTAAATCTCATTTTGTGGCATTCCTAGGACTCCACAGTAACTGGCACTAGTTATACCCAACTGCCACTAGTCACCCTTAACTGACATTAATTATTGTATTTACCCATACAACCCAAAACAATGACCTATCCACCTAATTCCCTATCACCCTCATGCACCTATGATCTACCTGAGACCTCTTTTAGACCTGCAAAGACCCAGAACTAGTTACTTGGCCTTTGGATCCTATTCTAACCTAGCATGTTAGATTAGATCTTTTTCTTATTGTGTTTTAAGTGAGATACCTAAATCATTTTGAATTACAATAGGATTTACCTTATTTACTACATTAATTTGTTTAAAACAGTGCACTGACAGCCATCTAGGAAGTATCACACTTCCTGGATCTAGCATACGCTAGGCAATTCACTGCATATATTGTTTAACTTTTTTTGGTGGTCGTGTTTTGTATTACAGGTAGTTCCTCCTAACCAAAAGGAATCTCTCACAATCTCTTGTGGATTCAGAAGTCATACACGCACAACAACCCATCAACCATCATTTAAACAGGTATTCCTCCTATGTCTGTTACCTTATTTGTTTCATCAATACTTCAAAGAAATGACCTAGAAATGGGTGAAACATTTTGGCATGCCCAGTGGCACCCATCTAGGGTTTCTTGCATTTCATTCATTCCTAGGAAAATTTGTGTGTTTTTTTACCTTATGAAAAGCATACACATTAATCTTCTTCCTTGGTAACCCACCTTTTTTTTCTATTTTCTCTAAAGGAAACCTTTCTTTTGGTGTAATTAAAAAAAACCATTTCGTCATGTTTTCTACATTGTAGTGAAAGAGAATCCCTCTTCCTCTTCATCTTATTATGTCATCCAACTTCACACTTTGATTTGGGCTTAAAAATAAGTGCATTGCATTAGCTCACATTAATTGAGGGCAACCTACACGCTAGAAGTCATGAGTAGCTGATGGTTGACAAACGAACTGTAGAAAGCACTTTCTTCCTCTTTCTCTCTCTCTAAGTCTTACCAAACCTCAAAAAAATAAAAAATACACACATTCTTAAACAACATCTTACCTGAGAGAAGCTATAGGTGATCACACGATCATGACACAGTGGGCACCCAGCTCACTGCTCTATTAAGTCATACTTCAGAGTGAAGCCCGCCCCCACCATAAAATACCTAAAACCTCGCCTTTTAGAGCTCCTTTTTCATAGGAAGCCATCCTCACTAAAAACTCTATTTCATAATTCATGTGTCAGTACTTAAATGGCATAAGCTAAACAAACATAATAGAAAGGGCACTCCTAGGATCACATTTTTCTTAGTGTTTCTACTTGGCTTGTATTTTGAGGTGAGAGATCGTGTTCTTCATTTTTCTTGTTCATCCTTGCATGCTCCTCATCACAGCTAGTGTATTTTGGCTTCACCTGAGTGTGCCTGGGCCATATCATCATCATTCCTAGAATTCTAGGTTTGATTCTACATCAGATTTTAAGTCATAACCACTTTTCTTTCATCACTGTTTCAATTTCATAGTAACCATCATCAGTTACCTTCTGACCATCATTAGTTATACCCAACCGACATCAGGTTCTGGGTCCCTTTGTTAACCTACCCAAAAGGACATTTTATTCATTTTCTTCCACTTTTCAAAATCCTTGTCACTTCCATTGTTCCCATTGACATTGTAAAACACCATTAGATTTGGCATACCTGTCAGATTTGACATTCTCTCTAGGTTTTCACTCACTGACCATTTTCTACAGTGAATGAAAGCAGCTACCCCTGACTAGCGTTAGTCTTCCTTAACTGGCATCAGTTAGCCTGTTTCACTTTCCAACCACCATTTGGTACCTAATCCACTTTTTACCATTAGATTCACTTGTTCTTGTTGTTGTCTGTGTCATTTACAGAGAAGCAGCCCTACCTGAACAATACTATTTGACATGGTGCTAACCTAAAGACAAGCAAGCGCACTTGTGTTTCACGCCAGTTGTCAACCACTCCCACCTAGTCCTTCACCAACTTCCATTTAATCACCAGTCATGGATCCCATCCTACTTATCACTATCGCTACTAGAGATGAGGAGTTCACATGACTCCTTGACCAAAACCCTACTGCCTTGTAGTTTTACCTTTCCCACACGTCCACTGGAGATGCCTCGGGTCAGTTGATATACGACATGCCTATATCTATGCCCCCAACTCTTTCTCCCACTCCTGCATCGGCTCCATTTAGCTTTGTGCTGCCCACATCTACCCTACCCCCATTCATTTCACAGCTAGGTCTAATACCCTCTATGACTTCCACATTTTCCACCTTTTTTACCTCCACCACATCCAACATAACCTTGAAAACTACCCAAAATGCAACCTCATCTGCCCCTAATGTCTCACACATACCCATAGCTACACTACCACCTCTTGTGTTGGTGACCCCTACCCTTTTTCAGAATGTGGCCCTTTCCATTCCACAATCATTAACTCCCATTGGCACTAGGGTTACCATGACCCTTCCACCTCCCTATACATACTATCAGCCACCTCCCGTTTCATCCATTATTCACTCAAGGTACGTGCCTCCTATTTCACTTCATTTTTCACTGCCTTGTTCCCAATCAACCTATATAGCAGCACCATACACTGGAGTTCCACCCCCATTATATGTATAAAACCAACCCTCTCATGCTACAGGAGGCACCCAATCATTGCAAATTACCAACGACCTAATCAAATTGATGTTGGAAAAGACACAGACATTAGAGGCATCGGTTTCTGGCTCCTGCAACACTCTCACCTACAATGAGATTTGAAATGAGACAATCCACCCATCCATTCCGATTTTCCCATACCTCATGCATTGGTAAATTCCTAAATTCAATCATTTCAATAACAAAGAAGACTCACAGAAACATTTGTGGTTGCTTAAACATGGGTGTTATCTGATTGCTCACGATGATGCCTTGCTCTTGAGAAATTTTCCCATGTCTCTGACTGGACCTGCACTAGATTAGTATAGGGAGTTACCTAGAAACTCCATATTCTCATTTAATCAGGTAGCCCAAGCCTTCTTGGATCATTTCTCTATCAATATTGTCAAAAAGGTTACCATGACCGACCTATACTCCATGCATCAATATGAGGATGAATCTATCATAGATTTTGTTGCTTGTTGGCGTAGCTTGATTGACCAACTCATCTTTCAACTACCACAAACAAAATTCATTGAGCTCTTCACATAGGCTTGTGCTAGACATATCTCACCGACCTTACAGGTCTAAACCTTCCAAACATTTGATGAAGCATTCACTATGACATAAAAGTTAGAGATTTGGGCCATTGAAGAAAAGAAAATCCAATTACGCAATAAGAATTTGGCATTCAAGTTGAATGATACCTCTTCTTCTTCCAAACCACAAACCAATTACTCAAAAAATAAGGGCACCACTAACACAGTGGTACTCAAGGCTATCCCAGCTCATCCATTAAATCAGGCTACCCCCTCATCTAATCTCTCACCCATCTAAACTTTTTCAATTCAGAAGAGAGCAATGGAAATACACCCCAATTGGGGAACCTTACTCTTTTGTCTTAGAAAATATTATTAAAGCTAGGGCCACTACCCTTCCACCCATAAAACCACACACTATTTTTGACCCTCTTCACCCCATGCCCACATGGTATAAAGAACATCACTTCTGTAACAATCATCGAGTAAAGGGTCATAGTGACAACAATTACATCACTTTCAAAAGTATTGTCCAAGAAATGTTCGAGAAAGGCAAGTTAACCGTGGATAATCCTAACGTACCTACCAACCAAAACCTACACATCTTCAAGAAACCATTTCCTAACCATGCCCATTCATCTGATCAAACCGGTGAGACCTAAACTCATGATACCCATACCTGTGAGGTCCATGCTATCTTTAATGACATACCTGTCACCTCCTAACTACCTCACATTCCTTCCAGAGAGGAAATCCTAGCCTGAAATCCTCCTTACACATCAGAACCAACCTCCCATGTTCCTTCACCCACATAGGAACATCTTTCATCTCCTTCATCACTTATGGAGGAGTCAACCACTAACATCAAGACCATATCACCCCTGGCTTCTCCACTTATAGAACCTTTACTCATAATACCTCCTCCACCCATAAAGGAGAACCCATTACCTCCTCCACCCATAGAGGAGCACCCATCATCTCCTCCACCTATAGAGGATCTCTCCTCATCTCCTCTACCTTTCATAGATCTAGTTGAGATATCTTTGCCTCTTAATGATAATTCTCCATCAGCTACCCAAAATCTTGCAAACGTACTTTTGGATCTCCTAACCATGAAAGCTGAAGATAGCCAATTTCCTAACTCTAAGACACATTTTATATGAATTTCCATTAGGTCATCATCAACTCAACCTATAGATGTGCCATTCTCATGTTTGGTTGATCACTTAGATTATGTGGATAAAGCCTTATTATGGGGACAACTTTTGCTTCTTGTCTCAACAAAGATGCAAAGGTCACTTGTTGATAGCTCCACTATCTACCCAAAAGTATTTCAACCAATCAAACCAAACACAACCACCTCTATCACAACTCCTTCCATGACAACTGTCATAGCTCAAACCAAATCCTTACCCATAGCCCAATCTATATATAAACCCAAACCCACACCTATGACATCATCCACGACTAAACCTATTACCACTTTAGGGGTCACCCTGATTACCAGCCTCACTCATCCACCTATCAAACTACATTTAGCTACATCCTCCAAAGAAAACACCGCACCTACTCCGACACCCAAATAGAAGTGCCACACCCATAGAAATCATACCTCGGATGCGCCAATCACACTTGTACTTGTCCCATCCATCTTAGGATCTCAGCTTCCCCCCATGGTCAAGAAACTTCCATTGACCAATAAACCAAAAACACAACAACCCATTCCTTCCTCACAAACCTCTAATCTCCCCAAATGCCCAACATGACTTACACTAGCACCTGCAGCATCTTTACCACACATACCTCCAATACCCTCAGTTATTACTTCACTACCCACTACACTTCAGTCACTGTCTCTCACACCCCAAGCACGACTCGCGTCATCTACCTTCATAGAACCATCGTTATCCCCATGGGTAACTCGCCCTCTTCCCCCATCTACTTTCCCTTCTAGACCTCGTACACCCATATCACCTTTACCCAAGAATGTGCAACCTAAAAACAAAACTCCACTACCCCATAATAAGGTAGTCAAAACAACCACACACCCTCCTACTCGTTCACCTACTATACCCATACCTAAACAAACATGATCGACACCCAAAACCACGCTATCACCCAAACCCATAGCTCAATGTGATCCTCCTCTTCTGAAGACCATTCCTCAACAATCAACTACACCTACACCCAAACCCACATTCACTTCCCATTGTGATCCACTAGCAGGGTCCTATGCCAAAATTTTAACCAATCTCCTTGAGACCTTTGTCATCACATTGCCTCCACTCAGACCTTACGACCCCCTCAAACCCAAGCCAAAAGGATTTGATGATACTAAAATTAACACTTATCATCATGTTCCAGGGCACGATGTGGAAAACTGTCCTTATCCAATTGTGTCCCCCAGAAGCCAACTTTGATAATGATGACCTTCTCAATGAGGATCCTGCTTCACCAACACCTATTCCCACACTACCCACGCAAAAACCACAAACTCCACCCTCACAGCTCCTAGAGGCACCCCGAAGATTTGAAATTAACATGGTTCACATCAGAGAACTTTCCATGCCACCACCCAAATGTCATTATGCCCAACTCACCTCACAGGGTTTTTCTCCTCTCATAGGTTTTTTCCCGTCATGTCGTTATACCACTCGCCCTACACCTTCTTTGTTTACAAACTCCCCTCAGATATACATGATACATGTCACTACATATGCTCAGAAGGATAAGGGCAAAGAAAAGGCAACTGACCAACCAATCAATCCTATACCCAACACACCATCTGCACCCATACCTAAAATCACTATCCACGACCTTACATACCCCATTTCTAATGGCATCACACATCACACCATGCTCAAAAAATTACACTAGTCTAACCTCAAAATGTCCCTATACCCTATATGACCTCACCCAAAGTTTGGAATCCCATTGTCATGCTCTCATGGAGGTTCTTCAATCTATTGGGTTTTTACCCAATGACCCTACACCCATGGCCTCCATTATCACACCCCATCATGTAGCCTCTCTCACCAAATTACCACCTTCATCTTCACCCCATCCTATTCACCAAGTGGCCTCCCTTAGCTTCTCAAAGAAAGAGATCGTGCCACACCAAAATGATGACCTGGACCCATCCCTCTTCATCTCTATCCACATTAATGACATACGGGTACACCGTGTGATGATTAATGGGGGTGCTAGCATTAACATCATTTCATCCCATGCATTCGCTCAAATGCACATACCTGACAATTTCATGCATAAACATCTGATCATGTTGCTCTCATTCAATGATGATATCACCTCTACACTAGGTACCGTCATCCTCCAAATTCGCATGGGCCCCCGCACTATGCTAGAATTATTTTATGTCTTGAAGGGGGAATTCCAATATAGCCTATTCCTTGGCAGACCCTAGATTCATGTCACAGGTTACGTTCCTTCCAATTTACATCATTGTGTAAAGTCTAAACATGAAGGACACACCTATACCATTCCAGCTGACCCGTCACCTTTTATAACATATAACATGCTTTACCGACCCAATGATGTGCTCATACCTATTAAGCCAACTACCTCTACAACTGTTAATTCTTCACCTACACCTCCACTTACCAATAAAGATGCTGCTGCTACCACACATACCTCCTCCATTCCTACCACTACCATAACCTCCACAGTTGACCCAATAGCTTCCCAATCCATTAACTCCACCTCTGCATTGACCTCTAACACATCATCCATTCCAGCTACCTACATACCAACCACTGATCCCTTGGAAGGTGTTTTTTAATGCCTCACTATGGGGGAGTACTGCCTATATCATGTCAAAACATTCCTTACTCCACAAGAGTATGGAATCCTTCACCAATACCCTCGGTATGATCACCGCATAGGATCATGCCTCCTCTATGGTCCTCCTCACCTTGGTACTAGTCTCACCTATGGGGGACTTGATACTACCACTTACACACCTAAGCCACTGTCACAAACTCACCCCTTTTCTATTGACTTCCAATCACTTACCAATTTTCATTTCACCCACACCTTCCTACACTGATGTGTGTGGAAGGGTTTTGGAATTGGATTTTATGAGCAAGGTTGCCATACTGTTATTCCATGTACCACCCACAAACATAATGACCGTAGTGGTATCGGCTTTCCTGAACCACCTACCAAATAGGCCCCCATTGAACTCATTAAGGACACTAACCCTTCTCCACCTTCCTCACCCGCTCCACATTCATCACCACCTTCACTGACAGAATTGATGGATCTTGAATCTATCCCTCCTAACTTTTTTTTTCATAAACACCATTTCCTTAGGGCCTCTGACTTATCAACGCGAAGGTGAGGCCTTTTCCACTCTTCCCTTCTTGTATCCTAAAATGATCGATGATGATACACCTTCAATTAATGCCATTCAATGTCAGGATGATGAATCCATACTCACCTACCTTGGTGCAGAAGAATCATATATTCATCATTTGTTACCTTCTGAGACACAAACCATGTTGAATGAATCGACTATCAAGATCAACATTTATACTCAGGATGACCCACACATCCTAAAGATCAAACAATATTTAGATGTTGTTGAACAGGAAGCCATCACTTCTTTTCTCAGAGATCATAACCATGCTTTTGCTTGGTCTTACACATATGTACCCAATATTGATCCCACCATAGTGGTCCACAATATCGTAACCATTCCCAATGCCAAACCCATTAAAAAAAAGTTGAGGAAAATGCACCCTCACATTGCCCTTCTCATCAAAGAGGAACTTCAGTGTCTTCTTTCTATTTCCTTCATCTTACCCATTGATTATCCTTATTGGATTTCTAACATTGTCCCTATCACAAATGCGACAGGGGGACTCCGTATTTTCACATACTTCTGTGACCTCAACCTAGCATGTCCAACATATGACTTTCCTTTACCTGGTATTGACCAGCTAGTTGACCTTACCGCTGGCCATGAGATGATATCACTCATGGATGGCTTCTCGGGTTATAACCAAATTTTTCTTTCCCCATAAGATCAACACAAAAACTCGTTCATCACCCCTTGGGGGACCTTCTGCTATCGAGTCATGCCTTTCGGCCTTAAAAACTCTAGTGCCACATATCAGTGGGCTATGACTTACATCTTCCATGGCATCATGCATCGCATATTGGAAGATTATCTGGATGATCTCTTGGCCAAATATAAATGCCACTCTGATCACCTTGCCATTCTCAAAACCATATTTGACCATCTCATTAAATATTGCATCTGCCTTCAACCAAAGAAGTGCATCTTTATGGTTCTCTAAGGAAAGATCGTTGTATTTATCATTTCCCTCTATGGTATAGAAGTTGACCCTATTAAATTCAAGGCCATTCTCGAAATGCCTCCACCTAATAACCTTAAACAACTCCGTAGCCTGCAAGGTAAGTTGTAGTCTATTCACCATTTCATTTCATAATTATCGGATCGGTGCCAACCGTTTCATCATCACTTAAAAAGGATGTCTCTTTTAAATGGGATGATGACTACCACAAAGCTTTTGATGCCCTAAAACAATACCTTCTCCAACCACATGTACTCATCCCACCTAAAGATGATCAACCTTTTTACCTATACATATCCACTACTTATCACTCCTTGGGAGCCATGCTCGCTCATCGTGATCAACAACACAGGGAGTAGGTAGTTTATTACATAAGCCATACTATTTTGGACTATGAAACCTGATACACCCATCCCAAAAAACTCTTCTTAGCCTTAGTTTTCATTACTATCAAACTCCGCCATTACCTCCTCAACCACAAAACCTATGTTGTGACCAACACCGACCCCTTACACTTCATGTATGCCAAACCTTATCAAAATCAATGTTCCACATGATGGCTTATCCTTTTAGCTGATCTTGACCTAGAATTCATTCATCAAAAGTCCATCAAGGGCCAAGCTATCGCCGACCAATTGGCCAACGCACCTATTTCTGGGTATCAACCCTCTAATTTTGACTTTCCAGATGAGTCAATTATTACCCTCTCCCTAGATGAACCTCCTTACCAAATGACACTCTTCTTCGATGGTTCCAAGTGTTAACTTGGGGGAGGGGATATTATTATCCTTATTCCTCTTGATGGTGAACCCATGCATTTTTTGTTCAAATTATATTTTGAATGTACCAACAATATTTCTGAATACAAAGCACTCGTACTAGGTCTCCATGCCACCTACACCCTATATGTCAAATCAATCAACATCTGTGGTGATTCTCAATTGGTCGTAAACCAAGTCAATGGTATGTACCAATGTCGTAACAAGATAATTCAAAATTCTAAACATCATATAGACATACTTTTGACCACCTTTGATCGTTATACCCTTCAAACTAGCCCATTTTCAACAAACAAATTTGTAGATACCATGTCCTTCTTAGCTTCCCAAATACCCACATCACCTGCCGATTCTAAAATCTTTGTCACCTTATAATGACTCCAATCACCTTCTTATTTACCTCACGATGTTTACTCGATCAGAACTACTACCCCTGACCTGAGTGACCTTTGGTATAAACAATACACTGACTACCTTTCTCTCTCCATCTTACCTCCTGATCTCACCTATAATGGACAACGTGCCTTCCTTTAAAAGTTCTCTCGTTATGTCATTCTGGGGGGCCTCCTCTATAAGCATGGCTTTGATGGTATTCTCTTACGATGCCTCACAAGTTCTGAAATTCCTTATACCATTAAGGAAGTTCATGATGGCATATGTGGAGGTCACTTCAGTGGCATTGTTGTTGCTAAGCATATTCTTTTCCTGGGCTATTACTGACTGACCCTTAACCATTATTGTTTCGACTACATCAAACATTGTGTAAAATGCCAACAACATTCCAATCTTCATCATACACCCAGTCATGCCTTATAGGTCATTCGAGACCTTTGGCCCTTCTCTCAATGGGGTTTGGATCTTGTCAGAGAAATCAATCCTCATTCTTCCCAGCATCATCAATGGATCATCACTGCTACCGAATACTATAAAAATTGGGTGGAAGCCATACCACTCATTTCCATGAAAGTTGAGAAAATATGTGAGTTCATTAACCACCTCATCATTTGTCGCTTTGGTGTTCCTCATCACCTCATCACTGAAAATGGAAAACAATTCAAAAACAAAACATTGCAAAAATTTTGTGAAACCTTCGAAATTCAGCTTAGTTTCTCATCACCTTATTACCCCCAAACCAATGGCCAAGGTGAATCCACTAACAAAACCCTCAAAAAAATTCTTATGAAAGTGGTTGACAATATTGGGAAGGATTGGCATACACACATTCCTTTTGCCCTATGGGCATACTGCACTAGTATTTGCACTTCCACTATGGCCACACCTTTTTCTCTAGTCTATGGTACAAAGGCAGTCTTGCCTCTCAAAGTCTAGATCCCCTCACTCCGTAATTCTCTCCATGACATGCTCAATGATGATGAATTTTGTCAGGACCATTTAGCACAACTAGAGTTATTAGATGAACGTCATCTTAATGCTATAGATCACCTTCAAGTTTACCAAAAACGTATCAAGCATGCCTATGACAAACATTTCCATGAATGAACCTTCCAAGTTGGTGACCTTGTCTTGAAATAAAATCAACATGTAACTAAATCTGAAAAAATTAAACGGGGAAAATTTTCTCCTAATTGGCTTGGACCATACATCGTGACTCATACCTATAGATTAAGTGCTTATCATTTATCTTCAACTCAATGGTAAACCTAAACCTAAGCCCCTTAACACCTTGCATCTTTGACCATTCTATTGTTGACTTGTAGTCCTACCTCAATTTTGTCTCTTTCCATGCTCGTCCCTTGAGCGCTATTCACTTCATACACCTCACCAACAATTAAACAAGAATCATGTGAGTCCCCATCACTTGTTACCTTCTCTTGAATACATGCACCATGGTGCTACACATAGCATGATTCTCATGAATACTTTTCATCTACCTTTCGATGAGATCCCATTGTTGTTTCACCTTGCCTTTTGAACAAGATCCCTATTATCCACCTTGGTCTTGTCCATGACTTCAAAGACCTCACATGGGACCAAAATCCTTGGGTTAAACTTCTAATAAACAGATGACTCCTTCAAAAGGACATCTTCCTCTCAACAACTACTGCTATAAATTGATTGCTCCCTCAAAGGATAGCTACAAAAAGCTCTTATATATATATTTTCTAAAAATGAGATCAACCGAAGCTTCGCACATCGATTAGCTTCACAAATACCTCAAGGAGTTAAATTTTCTTCATCCCATATCGACTTCCTGCATCGATCAGTCTATTTCAACTATAAGTAAAAACACTCAACATTTTTGTCATGGACTTTCCCATTGTGAGCTAGGTTCTCTTGCTCAAAATGCATGCTACCTATACCATATATAAAAATTACCCAATTTTCACCCTTCAAACCAGCCCACTCTCATTTCCTACTGCCTCAAGGGACTTCTTGGAACTTGGACATTTGGTGATCATGTGAATACTTTTCACTGTAGAACAGCCCATCATGCAATGTCTTTAGGGTCTCATGTTCATCACCTCCACCAAGGTATGATCTACTCAGTATGATCCTACCCAATCAGGTGGCTTTATTTCCCCCTCTTCTCTTTTAACCACTTTTTTTTATGTTTTCATTTCGTTATACAGGACTTGGTCCTCGACACTTACTTTTGGGGTAATCTTCTTCTTTCTCCATAATCACCCTCACATACATCATTTTACCTATAATCTACCCACACCTAACAAACCAAAACCCACAACATGCCCAAAACCCTGCCAACTCATTTTCGTATCTCCTCATATTCTTCCCTAGCTTATAGGAGAACTACATCGGCCTAAGGTCCCTTTTTTCCAGGACTATGTAGGTAGCACTCCGAGGGCATGGGGCCCTTGGAGGTTAGCTCGGCCATCCTCTACCCTAAAAAATTAATCTTCCATGTGCCTCACATTACATCACACCTCACTTGGTTTCCCTTTTTATACCCAAAATTAGAAATTAAACCACATACATAACATGTTGTTTCATATTTTAAACATTATCACACCATACATGTATTATGCCTACCATTTCTCTATCATCACTAGGCATAGATTATACGACATCTCACATATGACCCATATTATCATTCATTGCATAACATAATGAATCACCACTTCACCTACTTTTGACTCAAACATGCCTAAAAAAACCTAACTCAAACATGCCTAAACCAACCTGACTCAACCATGCCTAACAAACCTAACTAATCCATGTCTATAACTTGACTCACTCCATGCCTATAACCTAACTCACCAATCCATAAACCGACCTAACTCAATCCATGCCTATAGCCTGACTCAACCATGCCTAAACTGACCTGACTTGATCCATGCCTAAACCAACCTAAATCGATTCATGCCTATACCAACCTGACTCCATCATGTCTAACTCACCTAATTTCCATCCATATCAACACAAAAAAATTCATATCTCATGAAAAAATTAACAACATAACTTAGGGTGCATACCACATCACGCTGTCACCATCTTGGTGGCATGTCTGGATGATGTACCGGTGGCCTACCCGATCCCCCTCTGGCCTTCGCCATCACTTACTAGCTACCCATAACCTCTCATCAATCGAATCCCTCAAAATGATCCTGTGGACCCGCTGGTCACCAACCAATCACTCATCGATCACACCACCAGCTCACTATTCCATTCCGTCCTGACACTTTTCTCACTTTTTTCTCCTTTTGTCATTTTCTCACTTTGAACAATAACAAATGAATAACAAAAAACATGGATTTTTTTGTGTTTATACCAAACCTGAACTAACTGACGTCAGTTACCCTTGACCAGCATCAGTCGCATGCCCTACCTAACCATCATCAGTTTCTCTCTACCGAAATCGGTTATCCATGACCGGCATCAGTCACCCTCACCTAAACATCGCCCTCAATTTTACCCTTTACCCTACCCCTACCTCCCTTTTTTCCCCTCCCAACCTTCACCCTGATCATTTACCCCACCCCACATTTACCCTACCCACTTACCTCAACTTTCCTGACCTCATCATTTACTACCTCCCTTTGTCCTATTTTGGGGACTCATTATTCTACCCCCACCTTGGCCTTACCCATGTCATGACCTAGATATTTGGGCTTAGACCATTGTTAGAGACCTTTGACCTCATGTGTTTGCTATACCTTGTGGCACTGTTACCTATTTTATTGACCTAATGACCTTACCTAGCCTATTACTGTGACTGTTTATCTAGACCCTACCTTTGGTGTACCGGGACATACCTAAACGTTCCTATCCCTACCCTACATCGTGTTTCTTGACCATATCCTATACCTTGGATACTGGAATCACTTCAAAATTGTTTGGATAAGCCTATCGACCTTAGATGATGTAGAGTTTTCCTGCTCTTCAACCCGGAAGTGTGCTATATTTTATACATGTGTGTGCGTTTAACTGTTGGTACCTTTAACACTGACCAATTACCTATATTACCTGAGTAGACCTTTCAACATTTTTCCCTGCTACCCACCTTTCTTTTAACCACATTTACCTTTTATCAAACCACTCACCGATTCTGCCTTTGGCCTCGTCAATTCCTAGTTTGAGGGGGGTCATCTTTACACAGACATTGGGTAACCACATCTTATTTTTGTTAGCGTCGCTTACCAATACAAGCTACACAAAAAAATGGGCAAAATGTAGACACTAAAATTAATTCACACTCCCCTTTGGTCCCTCGACAAATAAGCACCCTTCATCACATTAACCTAGCCATGACCCCTTTCACCTAACTAATATTAATTTAATTAATTTAATTCATTATCCTCACTATATTTATTATTTAAATATCTTAATTTAAATAATATCCACACATACACCTCACTTAGACACCTCGTCAAGAAAACTCAACCGAAGACCTATTCTTAGTAAGTTACCATAACTAACTAAGACTTACCCAAATCCTAAAAATCAATGCCTACATTCCCTCTAACCACATTCCCGCATGCTTAAAAGAAGCTCCAGTATAATCCTTGGGTTAATATCATGAGATCTAAGGAAATCAAGAGGATCTCCCTAGTTTAGTAAACCTAGGAAATCCCACCTTGACCGACACCAGTTACACCTAACCATCACCGGTTAAGCCAGAACCATCGTCGGTTACCCTTTTAACCCCAAAACAACCTTATTCTCAAGGTTGGAAAAAGGTTGGAAAACGATTGGAAAAATTGGCAAACCTTAGCAAATTCCAGTGAGAACACACATGTAAGGAAGGAGAGCAAGCATATTTTCCTACATAGCCATCCAAACAATGATCTAATCTAACCAAGCAAAGAGGAATGTACATGCATCTCATGTAAAATATTTCCTTTAGTTGGTGATCACTTGTAGCCTTCAAAACCTCTCATCAGCACCTCCATCCCTCACTCATACGCATCTAGGACTAGAATCCAAGTAAGTAAATGTTATACTTGTCTGGTTTATTCCATTTCATCATTATATTATCATCTTTTGTTTACCTAGCCAACCATTAACCTCCCCCAACACTCACTTCTCCATATACCCATTAAAACCCCACCAAATCCTACCTAAATCACCAAATACCTCATTTCGACCAACCAAAATCCATTGTGCAATCATAAAGGAGACCTAAATCTCATTCTGTGGCATTCCAAAAACTCCACAGTAAATGACACCGGTTACACCCAACTGCCGCCAATCACCCTTAACCGACATCGATTATTGTATTTGCCCATACAACCTAGAATAGTGACCTATCCACCTAATTCCCTTTCACCCTCATTCACTTGTGATCTACCTGAGACCTTTGTCAGACCTGTAGAGACCCATAACTAGTTACTTGGCCTTCAGATCCTATTCTAACCTAGCCTGTTAGATTAGATCTATTTCTTATTGTGTTTTAAGTGAGATACCTAAATAATTTTGAATTACAATAGGATTTACCCTATTTACTACATTAATTTGTTTAAAACATTGGACTGACAACCATCTAGGAAGTATCACACTTCCTGGATCTAGCATACGCTAGGCAGTTCACTGCATATATTATTTAACTTTTTCTGGTGGCTTGTTTTGTATTACAAGTAGTTCCTCATATCTAAAAGGAAGCTCTCACAATCAGCTATGGATTTAGAAGTCATACACGTGCAACAACCCATCAACCATCATTTAAACAGGTATTCCTCCTATGCCCATTACCCTATTTGTTTTTTCAATACTTCAAAGAAACGATCTAGAAATGGTGAAACACTTGGCACCATCATTCTCCACATTCACGTGGCACCTCGTATTTTTCCAGAATTATTCTATGTCTTAGAGGGGAATTCCAGTACAACATGTTGTTTCGATGACGTTGGATTCGCGTCATGGGTTGTGTTCCCTCAACCTTACACTGATGTGTAAAACTTGAATATGAAGGACATAACTATATGATTCCCACTGACCCTTCACCATTCAAAAAATATAACATGTTGTACCGACCTAATGACGTCCTCATACCAATTAAGGCATCTCCCTCTGCTACCACCTCTCCTTCACCAACAGCCCCTTCCACCAATGTTGTCGCTACCTCTCCCAAATCCAAATCTTCCATTCCCCCTGCCGATGTAGCCTTTGCAGCAGACTCATCCATTAACCAATCTACTTCTCAACCAACCACTGATTCTTCTTCCAGTGATTCATCTATTCATGCTACCAATTTAACAACTACTGATCCCTTAGAAGGTGTTTTTCAATATCTCGCTCTAGGGGAGTACCACTTATATAACATCGACACATTCCTCACTCCTCAAGATTATGGTAACCTTCACCAACATCCTTGTTATGACCATCGCATAAGAAAATTTTTCTCTTATGGTCCACCTCACCTTCGCACCAACTTAACATATGGGGGACTTGATACTTCTACCTACTCACCTGAGCCACCTTCCCAAACAAAAGCTTTTTCATCTGACCTTTAATATCTCACCAACCACCACTTTTCACACACCTTCCTCCATCATTGTGCATGGAAGGGTTTTAGCTTTGGTTTCTATGAACAAGGCCATCTTACTGTCATCCCATGTACCACTTATAAACATAGTGAGCACACTGGTATTGGTTTTGTTGAACCATCACCCAAGAAATCCCATGTTGAACTCATTAAGGATGACAACCTTCCTTCACCCGATTTACCAACGTCACCACACTCACCCATAGAGTCTATGGATCCAGAATCCATTCCTCCTAACTTTTTTTTGTTAATACCATTTCCCAAGGACCTCTGACTTATCAACGAGATGGCGAGGTTGCCTCTTCTCTTCCCTTCCTATATCCTGACATGATAGATGATGATACACCTTCTATTAACGTCATTCAATATCAGGATGATCAGTCCATTCAAACCTACCTAGGTGTGGAAGATTCCTATATTCAGTGGTCTTTTCCTTATGAGACACAAACCATGTTACAAGAATCAACCATCGAAATCAACATTAACACTCAGGATGACCCACACATTCTAAAGATAGGAAAATATTTAGATGTTGTGGAGTAGGAAGCTTTTACCTCATTCCTTTAAGATCATAGCAATGATTTTTCTTTGTCTTATGCTATAAGACCTGGTAATGATCCAAACATCGTGGTCCATAATATCGTCACTATCCCTGAAGCCAAACCCATAAAACAGAAGTTATAGAAAATACATCCTCACATTACCCTCCTTATCAAAGAAGAAATCCAATGCCTTCTTTCAATTTCCTTCATCCTACCCATTGGTTATCCCCAATGGATCTCTAACATTGTTCTTTTCATAAAAGTGACATGGGGACTACATTTCCATAGATTTCCCTGACCTTAACATAGTTTTTCCCAAACGTTATTTTCCTCTACCTAGCATTCAACAACTAGTTGATCTCACTGTTGGCCATGAGATGCTATCATTCATGGATGGTTTTTCAGGTTATAACCAAATATTAATTTCTCAGGAAGATCAACACAAAACCACCTTTATCATTCCTTGGCGGACCTTCTACTATCGAGTTATGCCCTTTGGTATTAAGAATGATGGTGCTACAAATCAAAAGGCTATGACTTATATATTTCATGACATAATGCATCACATATTGGAATATTATGTAGATGACCTTCTTTCCAAATATAAACATTGAGTCGAACACCTTATAGTCCTTAAGTTCATCTTTTATCGTCTCATCAAGTATTGTGTTTTCCTTCAACCAAAGAAGTGTGTCTTCATTGTTCTCTCTGTCAAGCTGGACTTATCTTTATCATTTCTTTGTGTGGTATAGAGTTTGATCCCGCTAAAATCAAGGCTATTCTCAAAACTCCTCCACCTACTAACCTTCACCAACTTCATAGTTTATAAGGAAAGTTGTAATCTATCTGAAGTTTCATTTCACAACTTTCCACCCGCTTCTACCCATTTCATCATCTCCTGAAAAAGGACGTCTTCTCCAAATAGGATAATGAATGACACAAAGCCTTTAAGGCCTTAAAATAGTAACTCCTCTAACCACCTGTACTCATTCCTCCTACGGATGACCAACCCTTTTACCTTTACATTTCTGCTATGGATCATTCCTTGGGCACCATGCTCACTCATCACGAAGAACAAAACAGGGAGCAATCAGTTTACTATATAAGTCGTATGCTTTTGGAATATGAAACCCGATACACCTACACCAAAAAAAACTTTGTAGCCTTAGTTTATTTTGCCACTAAACTTCGCCATTACCTACTTTACCACAAAACCTTTGTTGTCACCAATACTGACCCCTTACATTACATGTATGCAAAGCCCTACCAACATCAACATGTTGCACGTTGGCTCATGCTTCTTATAGACCTAGAACTAAAATTCCCAACTTGAAAATGCACCTCTCTCCAAATATCAATCTTATAAATTTTATTTCCCCGATAAATCCATCGCTACCCTCTCTTTGGACAATACCATTTACCAAATGACCTTATCCTTCGATGGTTCCAAATGTTAGCGTGGGGGTGGTGCTGGAGTTATCCTCATTCCTCTCGATGGTGAGCCTATGCTATTATATTTCAAATGAGATTTTGATTGTACTAATAATATCACGAAATATGAAGCACTTGTATTAGGCCTTCAAACTGCCATTGCCTTAAATGTTAAGTTAATTAATATCTTTTGTGACTCTCAATTGGGTGTAAATCAGGTTAATGGTATATACCAATGTCATAATGAAATACTTCAAAATTATAATCATCATGTTAACAAACTTTTGACTACTTCTGATCGTTATGAACTTCAAACCACCCGAAGTTCCACTAACAAATTTGGAGATACCACGACATGGCTTACTTCTCAGATGCTTGCTTCACCCTTCGACTTGAAAATATTTGTCATAGTAAAAAGGCTGCAATCACCTTCCAATATATTTCGAGATGTCAACCTCGTCAGAACCATTCAACCTTACCCACGTGACCTTTGGTATAAATAGTTTATTTATTACCTTTCCCTTTCAATTTTTCCTCCAGACCTTACTCTCAATGGACAACGAGCCTTCTAAACAATTGTCTCTCAATATGTCATCATGGATGGAATTATTTATAAATGTGGATTTGACGGTATCCTCTTACAATTCCTAACAAGTTCTAAAATTCCCTGCAACATCAAGGAAGTTCATGATGGAATTTGTGGAGGTCACTTCAGTGCTTTAGCTGTCACTAAACGCATTCTCTGTCTAGGCTATTACTGGTCAACCCTAAACCATGATTTTTGTGATTAAATCAAATATTGTGTCAAGTGCCAGTAACATGATAATCTTCATCACACCCCAAGTCATGCCTTATAGGTCTCACGGGACCTTTTGCATTTCTCTCGATGGGGTTTGGATCTTGTTGGAGAAATCAATCCCCATTCTTCACATCACCATCAATGGATTATTACCACTATTGAATACTACACTAAATTTATAAAATACATACCTCTTATTTCTACAAAAGCCGAGAAAATATGTGAATTCATCAACCATAACATCATTTTTCACTTTGGTGTTCCTCACCATCTTATCACTGATAATGGAAAACAATTTAAAAACTAAACCCTACGGAAACTCTCTGACACCTTTGGCATTCAACTCAGTTTTTCCTCATCTTACTACCCTCAACCAAATGGCCAAGTGGAATCAATCAACAAAACCTTAAACAAAATTCTTATGAAAGTTTTTTACGATAGTAGAAAGGATTGGCATACGCACATTCCTTTTGCCTTATGGCCTTATCGCACTAGTATTCATACTTCAACTGGTGCCAGGCATTTCTCTCTAGTCTACAGTATAGAGGTTTTTCCTCCTCTTGAAGTCTAGATTCCATATATTCATATCTCACTTAAAGAGATTCTCAATGATGATGATTTTTACCAAGATCGTTTGGCAAAACTTGAGTTATTAAATGAATGTCATCTCAATGCTCTTGATTACCTCCAAATCTATGAAAAATGTATCAAATGTGCCTATGATAAACGTGTCCAAGAACAAACCTTCTAGGTCAGTGACCTCGTCTTGAAAGAAAATCAACCTGTAACAAAAGAGGAGAAAAGTAAATGGGAAAAATTTACCCCTAATTGGCTTAGACCTTATATTGTTACTCATACCTATGAATCCAGTGTTTATAGTTTGTCTTCACTATAAGGTAAACCCAATACTGAGCCCCTCAATGCTTTGCATATTTGTCCATTCGATTGTTGAATCAAGTCCTATATCACCTTATGTCAATCAAGTATTTGTCCCTTGAGCATCATTCACCCCCAACTTACCTATTTTAAGGATTAACGACTAAACAAGAATCAAGTGATTATATGTCACCTTTCTAGCCTTATCTTCAATATGAGTAACTTAGATCTACTTATGGCATGATTCTCATGGATACTTTTCATATTTTTCAAGATCATGGTTATTCATTAATTTAACCCTCTCTTTCATAGTTAACCTCTGTTGGCTATGGTTTTGTCTCCAAAAAAAGAGCCTATTTTTCTCTATAATCTTGTCCATGACTTAAAAGTTTAAAAGCAAAGAAACTTCAAAAATAAAATGGGATTCAACTCCTTAAGTCAAACTTCCAGCAACATACATAAATCCCTCACAAGGGACATTTTTCTCTCTATCTTGTTGTTATAAATAGACTTCTCCCTTGAAGGACAACTATACAAATCTAACCATACTGTACATAGTCTTTCATACAAAGAAGATGTAGACACATAAAATTGGTCACTCAATTTAATGTCCCCCATGTTCGCTTACATGTTCTACTCTCAGGTAACCTCGTGCACTTTTGTATCACTAATTCTCTCTTAGGGTATTAATTAAATATCTAATTTAAATGCATATCCTAAGTTTTTTCCACCCCATTATATTTCACCCAAGGATAATTAAACGTTAACCATGTAATTCTATCTTTTACAACTACTTATTCACCCCATATCACTTCCTAATCTCCCATGATATTATTATCCTTCCATCCCACCTATTTCTCCTCTCCTAGAACTATGCAGCGAGGATTTTCCCGTATTTGAGTTAGAGGGATAATATTCTTATCCTCACAACGCATCCCTTTTCGCTACTTTGGGAGTCTGTTCCTTGATCGGCACCGATCGTTCCTCAATCGACGTTGATTTTTTGAAACAGAACTGATTTTACCTTGGACGGCACCGACTATAAATACACAACCTGAACTTAGTTCTAGTTAGATTGTAGAGACTTGAGAAATAGTGAAAAAACTCGAGCCAATATTGAAATTATCAATTGAGAGAGAGAGAATTCTATCCAGATCAATCCCAGAGAGGTACCCCATTATTCTGCCCACATAATATTGATATCACTTAGGTTATTCAATCTCTGGGTGACTCCATTTCTCCCTCCAACCAAGGAAAAACTCTGTCCACATCTCTGTAGCTGTTGCAGGTCTCCACAATCTAATAACCATCAATCATCAGTCAAGCTTTCTATAATTCCTTCCCAGTTAATGATGACCCAACATCAATCGATGCTGATTTGTCCAAATCGGTGCCGTTCCAAACAATTGACGTTGATCATTGTCTAATCGATGCTGACCAATCTGTAGAAAGGTACAGAATCCAGGTGACATAATTTCATCTTTGTGTTTACAGTTTCCTACTTTCTTTCAATTTTTTCTGCTATTTTTACATTCTGTCTGCAACTTAAAATCAAAAAATATAAACATTTTCTTACATCTTTTATCATGTATTCCTTTATTCTTAATTAAAAATGTGAAATAACATCCACTGAGGAAGCTAATTGCTTCCCAAACCCTCTTTCTGGGCAGTTCACCCTTATATCTTCTAACATCATTATTTTTCTCAAGTATTCGTGCATCATAAGTTTCTTAGATCTACTCCATAGGATTGCTTGTGTGAACCCATCTTAATTCCATCAAAATTTTATTTCCATCTACATCTTCAAATCTTGTCCAATTAATCAGGTATCGACTTTATTTGAGTTTTTCAGGGTTTTTGTGTTTAGTTTGGTGTATGAACTTGGATAGGTAACAAGCATGGAAATTCTTGATCTACATTCAGGCACCCCCGATGGGATCCCACCAAAGTTCCTTATTGGTAAGTTCATCTCTTTTCTAGTTTTGAGCTTTGTTCTTTTTCTGCACTGATTTTCATCAGTTGTTCTTAAGCATTTCCTTTCATCGTTTCGATCTTGCTTCTTTCATTTCTAAATTTACAAAGTTAGGTCTCTTCTTTTTTGCAAATATCAATTCTGATTTCTATTTGTAAAATTAGTAAATCCTTCATTTGATTTCAAAGTGGCATTTTTGATCCATCTCTTTGTGCAAAATTGTCATTTCCTTGAAGGTTTTCTAGTTTCTTAAAATAGAAATTTCCTTTCCGCTAGTATCTTGTTGGATTTGTTTGCATGTTCTGCTTAACCCTATTTTGCAGAGTGGTTTTCTTATTTGCGGGATTGTTTGAGGGGAAGAGCTCAACAACATGCTTTTTGAAGTCCACACACCTTGAAGAGCTAAATCTACAAGTATTTCTCTTTTGTAGTGTTTTCTCCTTTTTAAGAACTTAAAAAGAATGTGATTGTTTGTTTTTATCACACTCAAACACTTAATTTTTGGTCCTTAAAATGAATTAATCGCATTGGGAAAGAACTTGTTTGACTTTTCTTCATTGAAATCAAACACTTTGGTTTTAGTGCTTAAAAAGAACATTTTCTTTTTCATTTATGTTGTATGTTCTTCACCTAGTTCTCTAAATAGGTTGGAAAATTGATCAAAATCGGTAGTGACACTATTTGATTTTTTATTTTTCACCCTTGCACACAAAGCCAAAATCACTAGGTATAAAGCATTTAAACAAAAAACTCCTTCCCTAGCCTCACCTACTTGGAAATGAAATCCAGAGGAAGAGTCTACGTGGTACTCAGGCCACGCTATAAATTCACAGAAGTTCTGGTATATATTGGCAAAGCACTTGACTCCCTTATCATAGTGATGTGTGAAGTGTGGGGGTAGGCCCTTATATCAAGCCACATATGAGTCTTTTACTGAAATGCCTTTGGGACTCCTCACCAAAACATTCCCCAAACCATCCTTAGTTTGGCCAATTAAGTAGTCCTCGTTCTAAAAAGCCTTCCCTAACATTTTCTTTCTTAAAAAACATGAAAATTTAAAAGAGATATTCACCTACACTACTTGAATTGTCTGTGCATTAATTAGGTTAATCTCTTTCTATGTTTGTGTTTGTTTATGATGGTCATCACCTGGTCACAATCTAGGAAAATGGCTCAATTGGTCTCTTCCTCATCTGATACCCCCACTAATTTGGATGTTTCGGCACCCCTTGGGTCTTCTTCGGGACCAATTTTAGTTCATTCCCCATCTTGGTCATATAATCCTTTATATCATCCTAAAGTGATCCCATCACAACCAGCTTCCCCCAGTACTTCAGAGGTGTCATTTGCTTCTGATATAGAATATGTTCCTCATAGAGATCCTAAATTTTAGGCACTCCTTAACCATAACCCAGTAGCCCTTATGGACTACTTAGTGCATAAGTCTACTTGAATATCTAATCAGGGACCACCGATCTAGCAAGTTTATGATTATTCTCATGAGCCATCCCAATATTTCATAGAGAAGTTAGCATGCTTCTTCTTACCTTGAACCATAAAAGAAGGTGGTGCATATATGCCTCCTTTTTCTCTTCCACCAACCATGTCAACTGGTTCTCAAATGACCCTACCTATCCCTAGTACAGTAGCTACCTCGGATACCCCACAACCTACTTTCGAGATGCCCTCTTCTTTAGCTATGATGAGTGCATCCAAACTCCCACAAATTGTTATTAATTCTTCTATGTCATCTATTGCATCTTAGTGTCAGTACCGTTCTATAAGCCAACCCCCTCCTACAAGTCAGTCAGCTCTTCTTTCTCATATTCCAATTGATCTTTCTTCCAATGCTCTAGTGAGAGTGAATTTTACCCATCCTTTAGCATCGACACCATTAATAACTAATCTGGTAGTCAAAATCCTCATTCAGAGTTTGTTTCCCACCATATCAAATCAAATCAACACCCATATTCCTCAATCCATTCTAATTCATTCGGCAAGTGTAGGAACCCACCAATCATAGGCTCCATTTTTTCATTCAAAAACCTTTCTCTCAACCATTTGTCATCTCACCACCTGTTTATACTCAGGCTCCTTCACACCAAATACCTTGCCAAGCATCACCCAGATCACCCGGTTATTCCTCTTATCATCCTATCAATCAGAAAATGAATCCCCCATTAACACCTCAGCAAAACATATCATTCACTTCTCATACAAGACATATCAACATGCCCCCTCCTCAATCTGATGTCATCCAACTTCTTTTTAAGAAAATCACAGACCTAGAATCCTCCACCAAAGGGGCTCGCCCTTCATACTCTTTTGAAGAAGTATGTAATGAACTGATTCATCCATCAGTGGTTTTTAAGCCTTATCCTCCCCAATGGTAACTTCCCAAGTTCTCAAAAATTCATAGTTGAGAGGATCCTCAAAAACACCTACGAGCATTTAAACACACTATCTACCTTATAGTCCAATACCTTTCCTATGTCTTTAGCAGGGCCCGCTTTAGACTGGTACAATAGCATACCCCAAAATTCTCTATTTTCTTTCTCTCAATTAGCTCAGATGTTTGTTGAAAACTTCTCAATAAACGTCACACACAAGATCTCGATCACAGATATTTATAATATTCATCAATTTAATGACGAGTCTATCGCAGATTTTGTCGCTCATTGGAGAGGAATAATAAATCAATTGTCCTTCTCCCTCCCTCATTCTTAGTAAATCGAGTTGTTTACTCGATCTTGCACCAATCATATTTATTCCACTTTAAGGATTCAAACCTTTTATACATTTGAATAGCCCTTTACAATGGCACACAAACTTGAGTCTCATGCCATCAAATAAGGAAAGTTAAAACTTCACTCTAAGTCTCTACCAAATTTTTCTCAGTTTACAAAATCAAACCCTTATTCCTCTAACAAAGACAAGAATTAGGGGTTCACAAATGCTATTGTATTAAAAACATCATGATCTAATAACACTTCTAATCAAACACCTTAGAGAGACTCTTCATCTTCTCGAAAAGGAACTCCATCATCTCGGTCTTTTACTTCGTTGGGGGAATCATATGCTTTTATCTTAGAAAAAATGTTGGAAGTTCACATGATCGAACTTCCCCCTATTAGAAATTTTGATGAGAACCAAGAATGACCATTCTTTTATCGTGAAAATGACTTCTATTGTTATCATAGAAAAAAAGGCCATGACATTGAATGATGTCAGACTTTTAAAAATATCATCCAAAAATGCATTTATAAAGGCGAGCTCATTCTAGATAACCCAAATGCCCCCCCAAATCAGACACTTGTCATTTTTAAACAACCTTTTCCAAATCACTCCTTGGATAATGATACTTTAGGGTCTCAAAAACCAAACACGCATACTATCAGCTCCATTTCTACTGATAGTTCTTCTTCTAATTCTAAGCCATCTACAAACATGTTGATTGAATCAGAACTTCCTTCTTCTCCTTCAAATGTTGAGATTCCACCATCCTCGGATGGTCCATCTTCGAGTCTTCCTTTATTGTTAGAGACGGAGTCATCTCCCTTTACCTCTCCATCTGATCTTCCATCTATTCCTGAGATAGTGTCATCTTCATCTGTCTCGTCATCATATATTCTTTCGGTGCTTGAGTCATTTACATCTCTTCAAATTTCCACTACGAATACATCTTCATCTGTCTCGTCTACTTTTGTCACTCCCATTTTTTCCATGACCGTGCCTTTGGTCAGCTTACCCATAGTTTTGCCAACTTCTATGCCTTTGGAAGTGTATTTAATCTTAACTGTTACTGTCTCTTTTCCTACAGTAATTCCACCCACAATTACTGCATCTGAAGTACCCTCCTCACAGGAGGCTACTTCTTCAGTACCTACCTCTTTCACCATCAGTGCTTCCTTGCCTATTAAGGAAATATCTAAAGAGAAAGAATCGACACCCATATTTCTGACTCCTATAATCAGACATAAAAAATTGGAATTTAATTCTAAGGTCGTATCATCGGTATCATCTCCTTTACTTCCTCTGAAATGGTTACAATCACCTTATGCGGTTGAAGTTGTTACCATCCCTGAAAAGGGAAAACCAATATTTCATACCATCAAAAATCTTGGTGCCCTACCTCAAAAATCCCTCTCTATAGCTCATAAAAGAGTGGATTTATCCACTAAAAAGGTGTCTTCTTCTATAACACCATCTTCACCGGTGCCTCATAAAATGGATTTACCTACTAGAAAGGCATCGCCTCTTTTATCAAAACCATCATCTTTGTCACCAAAAACAAAGGCACCCTTTGTGCCTCCTATCAAATCTATTTTGGGAGCTCCTCCCCCATCTAAATCAATCTCATCTAAATCATCGTTTGTTTTAGCCAAGAAGACTTCTTCATCTCTGAAGACTCACACACTTGTCATGTCTTCGTCATCTTCAAAATATATCTTAAGAGCTCCTCCTCTGCTAAAATCAATCTTACCTCTCTTGCTTCCATCTCAAGCACCTAAGGTTGCTTATCTAAGTGTTCAGAAGAGAAAAATAGTCCCTAAAAATATTGTCAAACTAGATATGTAGGTTGTTTAACCTCAACAGTATGATAAGATTAAAGAGGTGCCTCCTTCACCTCTTTCCACATCTTCGTTTACCAAATTTTGTACTGAAATCCTTCACCAACTTATCCAATAATCATCTATATCACTTCCTCCAATAAAACCCTATAATCCCAAAGGAGTAAAACCTTCATGGTTTAACTCTGATATGATTTGTTCTTACCATCGCATTCCAGGTCATGAAACTGAGGGATGTAAATCCCTTCAATCTATTGTTAACAGCCTCTTGGAAGAAAATGATCTCCTATCATCCCAACTACTTTTGAGCTTGAACGGTCTATTCAGGCCCCCAATTCTATTGATATCACTTCGGAGGATCTTCCACCCTCTCAAATCGACACAATTTGTATTGCCACTAGAACACAACGGTTTGATAATCCATCATCTTCTACAACCTCTCGACCATGAGTCATTATTTATAATACCCCCGAAGAAGCTCCTCCTTCCTCATCAACCCCGAGACCTCGGGTCTCTATTCGTGCTTCACCTCATCTTCAAATTCTCGTGTCAGTTGAGGAGAGTGTTATGAAACAACTCACCCATGCTCTGGTCAAAATGTCTCTTTTTGACCTCACCCATAATCTGCACCACATCACGGTGAATTTAGATGAGCCCCAACCTTTCAAGATGGTTGTTGGCTTGAATATACCATAAACCACCATCTCCTTCAAGGATTCTAAAATTCCTCCCCTTTCTTTTGAGGATCTAGAAGCTCCTCTCTTTATCACAGTTCAAATCAATAACACTACATTAAAACACACTATGATTGACAGTGGTGCTACACTCAACGTCATTTCCTCCCACACATTTGAGCAACTTAAGTTACAAAAGAATGTAGTGTCACCACCACCTTTCTCCCTACAATCATTTAATGATCAGCTAGCGGTTACCTTAGGAACTGTGGTCCTGCCATTCGGGTAGGCAAGAAATTTCTTCAAGAGCTTTTTTACATTGTTGAAGGAAAAATCCACTAAAATATGATCCTCGGATGCTCTTGGATCCATACAATGCACTGCATCCCATCAACCCTCCATCGATGCATAAAATATCAATATGAGGGAAAAATATATACTCATCCAGGAGACCCTTTTCCGTCTACACAATGTGACATGACCACAGGGTTTGTCCCTCTAAAAGAGAATGTTGATTCTCTTGACGAGGCTTTGTCCTCTTCCATACCTATAACAAAACTACTCGATCTATAAAATTTTGAAGATACATTGCAGCGTTTTTCACTAAGAGATCTTTCCCTTCTCTCTTTTGATGCCCATCTCAAACCTAGTGAGTATGGTAGGCCATAAAAACAACCTGAATATCAACTAGGTCTTGGCCACATCATCACCATTGGTCTACCCAATCAACAGACTAAGTTCAACTACAGTGGTCTTGATACACCTCGCTATCATCTATACTCTCCTCCTAAGGCCAAACCCTATTCAGCAGGGTTTGATTATCTACAGAATCCCACATTCACAAAAACTTATCTATATCTATGTGCGTGGAAGGACTTTGGCCTAGGAAAGTATGAATAGGGTGTGCATGACCTCGCATCCATTCCAACTCTTAAACCAAATAAAAATTTTTGTTTAGGGTTCAATATTCTCTCGAAATCCACCATCACCATTCTCACTGAGCCTCTTTCCATTGAGGAACCATCTTCCCCCATCAGGTCTGAAGCATCACTTGATGTGGATGACACCATTTCCATCCCACCTAACTTATTTTTTAGTCAATACCATTTCCTTAGGTCCACTGACCTATAAGACTAATGGAAAATCCAATTCGATACCATTAGTCTTCCCTGAAATAGTCAGAGATGATTATCCTACTATCAATACTATCCATTGTTTAGATGATGATTCTTTCCTTACTTATCTCAAGGCAGAGGATTCTTATCTTCCTAAAACCTTTCCTTCAGACACATCTATGCTTCTTAACGAAGCCACTGTCGACCTTGATATAGGGACTCTTGCAGATCCTCACATCATTAAGGTCAGCCAATCTCTTAACCCACAGGAGTTAGGAGACTTTGCCACATTTCTTTCCAATCATCGCCAAGCGTTTGCTTGGTCATATAAAGATATGTCGGGTCTCGATCCTAACACCGTGGTCCATAATATCGTTACTCTTCCAAACATCAATCCAGTCAAACAAAAACTACGTAAGATGCATCCTCGTGTAGCTCTCCTTGTTAAAGAAGAGTTGCAGCGCTTGCTTTCCGCCAACTTCAACCAACCCATTGACTATCCACAATGGGTTTCAAATGTAGTACTAGTAACTAAAGCTACTGGGAAAATTTGAATTTTCACTGACTTTCAGGATCTTAATCTCGCTTGCCCAAAATATGATTTCCCTCTACCTAATATCGACCAACTTGTGGACTTAACTGCAGGCCACGAGATGGTTTCTCTGGGTATAATCAAATTCTCATCGCACCAGAGGATCAACACAAGACTTTCTTCATAACTCCTTGGGGGACTTTTTGTTATTGCGTCATGCCCTTCGGTCTTAAGAACCTAGGGGTGACTTATCAACACGTAATGACCTACATCTTCCATGACCTCTTACACAAAATTATAGAAGATTACATTGACGACATCCTCGGTAAATCCAAACACCGTCAGGATCATCTCCTCATCCTTGCACCTCTCTTTGAGAGACTCATTCATTTTTTTCTTCACCTAAATCTGTCTAAATGTGTGTTTTGTGTTCTCACTGGTAAACTCTTAGGCTTTATCATTTCTATTAAGGGTATTGAGGTCGATCCCATAAAAATAAATGCTATCATCGAGATGCCTCCTCCTTCCAACTTAAAGCAGCTCCATGGTCTCCAAGGACACCTTCAATGAGTACATCATTTTATCTCACAAGTTTTATATCGTTGTCAACCTTTTCATCATCTCCTCCATAAAAACGTTAATTTTGAATGGGATGAGTGTTTCCAAAAATCCTTTGATAATCTCAAATCTTATATTCTTTCTCCACCTGTGATCACACCTCCACGCGAGGGGGATCCATTCTATCTTTATATTTTTGTGACTGACCATGCTCTAGGAGCCATGATCTCACATCGAGATGCTAGTGGTAAGGAACAAGCTATCTATTATATCAGTCACACTCTTCATGAGTATGAAACTTGCTATTCCGAAGCTGAAAAGTTGTGTTGTGCTCTCTTCTTCATGACTTATAAACTTCATCATTACCTCCTTAATCATAAAACTTACATTGTTACTAGTGTCAATCCACTCAAGAAAATGCATACGAAACCTTATCACAATGATCGTATCACTCATTGGCTCATGTTCATGATAGATTTTGACCTTGAGTTCTTCTCATAGAAATCTATCAAGGGTCAGGTTATCACCGATCAATTAGCTGATGCCCCTCTTCCAGACACTCAAGTCCCCCTCACTCAATTCCCAGATGATTACATCTAATAAATCAATTTCAGTCTTTCTCCTTTTAAAGTACAACTCTTCTTTTATGGGTCCAAGAGTCAACAAGGGGGAGGTGTAGGTTTCGTTGTGATTCCTCCTTGGGGTGCACCTATCCCTGTAGCACACAAGCTTAACTTTAAATGTACCAATAATATGGCTAAATATAAAGCCCTCATTTTAGGTCTTCAAAATGCCATTAACCTTGGCATTCACCATATCAACATATTCAGTGACTCTGAGCTCATTGTTAATCAAGTCACTAGTCTTTATCAATGAAAAAATGATATCCTTCAAAAATATTATGATATTATTCTCCGTCAGCTTCAATCTTTCAAAAAAATTACTATCCAGGTTATTCCTCACACTGCAAACCTATTTGTAGATACAATGGCTTCTTTAGCCTTGCTTATTCCTCCATTCACTGAAGACTCTTGAATTTATGTGGTTGTTCAACATCTGGACCAACCATGTCATCTCAAGAAGTTGACTTTGATCAACACTGTCACGACTGACACTCAAGATGAGTGGTATCAACACATTTTCGATTACCTATCCTACTCAGTGCTTCCTCCAAATTTGACTTCCAATGGCAGAAGATATTTTATCCAACATGCAAAACACTATGCTATTCTGGGCAGAATCCTTTACTAACATGGTTTTGAGGGTATTTTTCTTCGATGCCTAAAAACCCCTAAATCATCTAAGGCCATTCAGGAGGTCCACAAAGGTATCTGTGGTGGACACTTTGGTGGTTTGGCTGTAGCTAAGTGTATCCTACGTTTAGGTTACTATTGGGCTTCTCTTAATCAATATTGCTGTGAAATATGTCAAGAAATGTGTCAAGTGTCAACAACACGCTAATATTACACATATCTCTAGTCAGGCTTTACAACCTGCAGTGGATTTGTGGCCTTTTTCACAATGGTGTCTTGATCTCATTGGTCTCATCAATCTATGCTCTTCGCAGCGACATCACTCTATCATTACTACCACAAAATAATTCACTAAATGGGTGGAGGCTATTCTTCTTTCATCGACCAAAGCTAGACCTATTGTTGATTTTATCTATCAACACATCATTTATCACTTTGGTGTTACTCACAAACTCATTACAGACAATGGAAATTCTTTTAAAAACAAATATTTATAGAATCTTTGTGACACCTTCAATATTAAACTCATCTTTTCTTCTCCATACTATCCATAAGCTAATGGCCAAGATAAAGCTTCTAATAAAACTTTACGTAAAATCCTCGCAAAGGTAACTAGTCAAGTTGGTAGGGATTGGAATTTACACATCCCTTTCCCTCTCTAGGATTATCAGACTAGCATTCATACCCCTACTGGTGCTACTCCCTTCTCTCTTGTCTATGGGTCTGAGGTTGTCCTTCCTTTGGAAGTAAAAATTCCCTCTCTTTGTGTCTCTCTTAGAAAGTTTTTATCTGATGAAGACTATCATCAAAACTATCTAGCACAACTTGAGTTGTTAGATGAACGCCATATCAATGCTCTTGAACATCATACAGTATATCTTGAGCATGTCAAGTGTGCTTATAATAAGAATTTTTAGCAGCGTGAATTCCAAGTTGGTGATCTTGTTCTTAAAGAAAACCAAAATGTCACTACTCTGGAACAGAGTCAACGTGGTAAGTTTTCTCCTAACTGGATGGGACCATACGTTGTCACTCATAAGTGCTGTTCCAGGGCTTATCACCTATCTTCCATGGATGATATACCTAAAATGGAACCTCTTAATGCTTTGCATCTAAGGCCCTTCTACTATTAAAATCTATCTTACATGATCCTAGTCGCAAACCAGGTCTTTCATCCATCTGCACCCAGTCATACATTTTGTAGTGATTTGGAATTATGTGGTTCTCCGTGTTATTTGTTTTTATACCTTAAATATGAGTACCGTAGCTCTACTCATGGAAGTTTCCTTCCAGATTTTTTTCTCCTCATGGTAGGAATGCCTTAATCACTACTTCATCTACCCTAGGTGTTCATATTGATCAAAACCACTTGGGGGCATGAGTACTTGCTTGTACACATTTTCTTTCCCTCTATCTGATATATCTAGTCTAAATTTAGCTTCTTCCAAAGCTTAAAAAAAAGAGAGAGAGATGCTATCCTAGTCCTAAAAGATAGACTGATCCCTTGAAGGACATTTATCCATGCCTTATCAAATAAAAAGAATGTAGACCATTCCTCAAAGGATGGCTACCATCAATACAGACCACTCCCTTGAAGGACGGTTGTTTGTTTTCTGGAATCTTGAGCCTTTGCAATAATAAACTTCCTCTCCCGGCCAGTTTTTTCACTTGTTAGCATCTCTGAAAGAGTTCCCGTATCGATCAGTCTTGTCATATCTAGCAAACTACCCACATTGATCAGTTTTCTTTTCTATCAAAAGAAAAATCATGAAGTTGTGATATGAGACCTTTTCGATCATATGGAGACCTTGTTTTCCCCATATGGGCACGTATTTAATCCTTCATGTGTTCTGATGAGATGTATACTTATCTCTTGTTCTTATCTACCTCCTAGATCTGGGTTGCGAATAACTAGTGTCAAATTTATTTTATCCATGTCTATGGCCTTGTGTAAAATCACATCTCTATATAGTAAAATTAGATAAGTGGAACATGTTGTCATCTCCTCCCTCCTCAGGCATCGACTCTCTCTCCTAACCAGCACTTATAGAACCAGAGGTGCTTGTAGTCATGACCCTATGACCTCCTCGGTCTCCCCCAGTGCTCATAGCCTCCAATGCACCCCCAGTAGTGGCTATCATTGTCCTCCTCCTCGCTCTGTAACGAGGCACATCTGGGGCATGTTGTGTTAGGGCATCCTCATAATATCTCACCTCAGCAAGGAGAGCCTAATAGGTACTTAGACTCACCATGCTGGGTTCTCTCAATGATGCTACTACTGGTGGTCCTCCTGTTACAACACCTTGTGCCCCTGACTTTGATGTAGTGTTTGTATCACCATACTTGTCCCTGAGGGCCTCTTTGTGTCTGTGATATCTATCCCTCTGCCAAATAGTTATATCCCACTCCTGGCGAGTGGTGTCTCTCTCCTATATCGTTGTGTCTCTCTCCTCTCTCAGAGTCATAATCTTCTCCAGAGTAGTCTGGTGTGTCTGTACTAAGGCAGCATGCTCTCCATGTATTCTCTCCAACCCTGCCACTGTATTTTTGTTGTCTGACTCTGTAGACACTATGATATGTCATGGTAGCTCCTCGTGATACCATGCCTCATAGCCCTCATCTAATCCTACATCATCATTATAATTTGTGGGAGGTAGAGCCTCCCTGAGTGGATATACTGGGACCAGTATCGACAGATCTGTCTCCCATCTGTCCCATCTATATGGCATAGATACAGTCAAAATAATTTGTATCAATCCAAACTGTCTCATCACCCATAAAAATAGGACCCACTATAAAATCTCTAGCATGTGGCCCCTGACCACTCTATTACGTCTCAACTCCACTAAGTGGGTGTCCTGCTCGGCCCATGTAGGATAGACCCTATATTGCCTTCATATAACCTGTGAGGGTGTCAGAGTCCTACATCTCTAGGAGTACCACTCTGAAAATCTCCTTGTATCTCCAGGGGCCATGTCTACCCGCCATCGTCAAAACCCATAATCAAGGGATCCCTCTGCTCCTGGCATCCATGGAAGTCCAGATGGTCTAATCACTGATATATGCTCATAAGCCCAATAATGGAGCAAAAAATTGACATCAATCCTAGTGCATCTACCTATGGAATACATCCAAAGCTCATGATAGATCTGTTCTAAAAGTGCATCATTGAATGCAAATACCTGCATGAACTCCAAGATATCATAGACGTAGTCAAGTAGGAGCAGTGGGAACCGTCCACCTATAGAATTTAGTAGTGCATAATATGAGATAGCCATCTAGATCAAGGCTCTCAGTCTGCTCCTAGGGTCATCCTGTTGGTACTGTGAGGCTATCCTCACAGTCCCAAACACTATCTCTACATCATCTTCCCTATCCCCATATAACCATACGAAGGCCCTCCTCTAGTGCTCCTGTGGAGTAATCTCTACTAGGTCCCCTATAATCGGCAACCTGAGGATCCTATAGATGTCCTCATCGGTGATAGTCATCTCACCCATCTGAAAACAAAAAGTGCATGTCTGTCTATCCCACCACTACACCAATGCTCGCATAAGCTCCATGTCTCAGGGTATGCATTGATAATAACATAAACCCCCTAGTCTAGCTAACTCCAGATGGCACCACTCAGCATCTATCACATCTAGCAGTATAGTCTCTAGTGGCTCAGGAATAACATCCCACATGTGTAGGACCTCTCGTGCCTACATCACATCAAACATCATCATTAGGTTCATACTTATCAAAATCAATGTCATTAAAATTTTGTCAAAATATTTCTCAAAAAGCTCCCAAATGTCACATCTTTCCCATCGGCACCGACTCATTACTAGTCGGCACCGTTTACTTTACGGTCGATGCCGATTGTATTCCAATCAACATTGATCGCATACTAGTCGGTGTTGATTTTGTGAATTAATGTTGACTGGGAGGTAGATCGCTAAAAAAACTCTTGCCTCCTACTACAAAAAACACAAAACAACACAAATGTACAAAGCTAAGGAAGGATCACTTACCCCTGGCCATGTCCTCTTCCTCTTCTGACCACTCCTGGAAGCTTCCATGTCACTCAAATTCAATTTTTGACTTTTTCTAAATCAATTGTCACAATGTAAATGAATCGTTACCATTCACATTTTCTATATTTATAGGTTTTTAGAGTGGTCAGTGCCGATTATTTTGGTCAGCATCGATTCTTTGGGTTGATGTCGATTCTTTGAGTCGACACTGATTGGTGCCCATTGGGGCCGATCAATTACATTTTGATATATTTTCTAATCTCATCACACCAAGACATGCTTCATTCTTTTTTGCTTATCCTCTCTTGTGCATGTGTCACCCGTAATACATTCTCACCATCATTGGGTCTTTATTTCAAGTACTTGTACCTTATCACCTTGTATAGCCCCATGTGTGTGTCGTTCGTTGCATGGCTTTACTTGTCATTCCCCGCTTGGGGTATCTCATCATTATATCTTCTGCATGTGCCACCCATAACACACTTGTTCTTCCTAGTCTAGTAGCATTTCTATTGCAAATTCCACTATAGTGGCCATATGTTGCTTTCTGCAGTGGCTCTCCTCTCGAGTCCGTCACTTCATCCTACTTATCTAAGCGTTGATGCTTTACTTGTTTATCAAATCATTGTTATGACCTTATTTCTACCTTTTGGCATATATTTTCGGTGCTATCACCAATTCTAAGTTCTTCCCTGTACATGGGTAACTCGCATTTTTTACAACCTAAAGATAGTGGGTATGTAGGCACTATCATCGTCTCGTTCGAAGGCCGTCTAGTTGTCCCTACCAATGTGTCACTCTTTGGTGGTTGTTATTTTGTAGTCACCTTTCACTCACCAGTCTGTAGCCACTTACATTGTCTCATATGAAGACCGTCTAGTCTGCCCTACCAATGTGAGTTCCTTAGGTCGCTGCCTTTTTTGTTTTTTACGTGCATCATCAATGATCAAATCTACCCCAGACATCTCAGCTAGGGCATCCTCTCTTCTCTTCTTTTTCATCTACCTTTTTCAAACTCAAGGATCGGTTGGCTTTTTTTATTTTTGGGGCCACCCCATCCCTAGTTTAAGGGGGATCACATCATTATTGTTCTTCCATTTCTTCCAACTCCTTGTTTTTGTCTCATGGCATTGCTTATCACAAGTTACTCGACAAAAAGGGGCAAATGTAGACCACCTAAAATTGGTTACCCAATTTAGTGTCCCCCATGTTCGGTTACATATTATCCTCTCGGGTAACCCGGATGCACCTTTATATCACCACTTCTCCCTTAGGGTATTACTTAAATATTTAATTTAGAGGCCTATCCTAAGTTTGCTCCACCCCATTATATTTCATCCATGCTTAATTAAACATTAACCATGTAATTCTATCTTCTACATTTATTTTAACTACTTATCTCACCCCACATCAATTTCCAACCTCCCGTATCTATTTTTATCCATCCATCCCACCTATTTCTCCTCCCCTAAAACTATGTAATGCGAGATTTTCCCATGGATTTGACGTCGGAGGGATAATATTCTTATCCTTCACAATTCATTTCCTTTTCACCACTTTGGGAGTCTGTTCCCCTGATCGGCACCGATTTTTCTCGAGCGGCATGCCGATTTTATCTCGGTTGGCGCCAATTATAAATTTATGACTTAAGATCCTCGGTCTGAGTTAGACTATCAGAAGAGCTGGTTACCTAGAGATTACTTCTGTTTGAGACATTAAAGAGATTATTAGAGAAAGAGAATGAGTTTTGTGCAGTTTAATACCTCAGAGGTGCATTGTTACTCTGTCCGCGTATCTACAGCTCTATGCAGGTCTCCACAGCTACCCTGGTCATCATCAATCATCAATCAAGAATTTTTCAGGTATTCTTCTTTGTTAGTTTCTATAATCTCCTTTCGATCAACACCGATCCATTCCGGTCGAATCCTATTAGTCTTTAATCAACACTAGGTTCTATCCAAATCGGCTACGGACCGGGCCTTGCTTCGGTTTCTGGGTCTAGAATCCATCAATTTCAGATCTCTGGATCCACCTCTTTTCCATCTTCAATATCAGGTCTTTCTTATCAATATTCAGTAATCTAGTCTTACGTCTAATCCATTTTTCTTAGTTTGCTTGCTTCTTTTACTTTATGGCCTTCTATCTGCCTGTCGATGTCCAATCGACATTGATCACTACCTGATCGATGCCGATTTGTCCAAACAATCAACGCTAATCACTGTTTGATCGACACCAACCCAAACAAATGACATTGATCACTGTCTGATCAATGTCTGACCAGTCTGCTAGAAAGATACAGAATTCAGGTAACACAATTTCAGCTTTGTTTTTACAGATTCCTACTTTCTTTCAGTTTCTGTTGCTAGTTTTTACATTCTGTCTGTTGTTTTTAATCAGAAAACCTAAATATCTACTTACATCTTTTATCATGTATGTCTTTATTCTTAATTGAAAATGTGAACTGACATCCAATGAGGAAGATAATCACTTCCAAGACCCACTTTCTGGGCATTTCACCCGTATATCTTCTAACGTCATCTTTTTCTGTCAAGTATTCATGCATCGCAGGTTTCTTGGATCTACTCCATAGGATTGCTCATGTGTGCCCGTCTAATATTTCATCAGGCTTTCTATCCATCTACATCTTTGAATCTTGTCTAATTAATCAGGTATCGACTTTATTTGAGTTTTTCAGGGTTTTTGTGTTTAGTTTGGTGCATTAACTTGGATAGGCAACAAGCATGGAAATTCTTGATCTACACAAGACTATTCTTGTAAATAATAAAAACAAATATTCAAAAGATTCTCACATCAATCAACTTCACGAATGCCTCAAGGAGATAAATCTACTCATACCACATCGATCATTATATCAATGCAAAAAACAAAATAAAAAGTAAAAAGAAAAAGATATAACTTATTTGTCATGGACTTTCCTATTTTGATCTTGGGTCTCTTGTCAAGAAGGCATGTTGTCTCACACTAAGGTTATGTTAAACTAGCCTATTTCACCTCATTACCTTTTCACTCTAATTTTCTGCCCGCTATAGGGAAATGCCACAAATGATGACAGTTCTTGATCATATAACTTTCTTCACCCTTAGAATAGTTAATTATGTAATTCCTTAAGGGTCTTATATTCATAATCCCATCTTTGGTATGATAGAATTTTTATGGTGCTTACTAATTAGGTGGATCTTTTAGCCACCTCTTACCTTTCACCTTCTTCATTACTTGTTAATTCTCTTATACCAGGACTCGACCATTGACACCTAAACTTTTAAAACTTCCTCTTTCACCAACATCATTATGCCTAATTGACCTAAACTCAACCATGCCTAATTGACCTAAAAATCCACCATGCCTACACTTAACTCAACCATGCCTAAACTAATTTCAACTCAACCATGCCTAACTGACCTAAAACTCCACCATTCCTACAGTTGACACAACCATTCCTAACACACCTAAAATCAACTAGGCCTAACTGACCTAAGAATCCATCATGCCTACATGACCTCAACCTCAATCATGTCTAATTCACCTAGTTTCCATCACATACAAATAATAGTGAAAATTAAAAACACAGGTACATCATCCAAACCATAAATATCATCATCTATAACAATAAGAACATTTGTGTATTAATACAACTATACATAGATACAAATAAATACTTAGTATCAAAAAAACTCTCATATACATTCTCACTATCTTTGGCACATAGACTAGTATAAAATCAAAATATCAAAACCCTCATATACATCCTCACTATCATCGGCACTGTAGGATGGTATATACCAAAAATGCAATACACTGATTGTATCAAGTGACTAATCATCACCCCACCTAGTATCCATACCTATCTCATCTATCTCCTCCTCTGCTTCTCCAGCCTGACGACCTATCAGCATCTCTCATCACCTGGGATTGGCATCCATGAAATTGTATCCTTGCCCCTAACCCTACCTCTGGGCTCATCGGCCCAGTGTGCTCTCTAAACTATGAGTGTGGGATCTCGTCCTCTCACTTTCAACCTATTATGCTATATACTCAGCATAAGAGGGAACATCTATCCCAGTGTGTGGCTCAGATGATCCTGGTAATACCATGCCTCATTCAGGGCATCCTTGAACCTCACCATCAAAACTGTTTGAGGTGGTATCATAGGTCTCATAGCAACATATGACCTCTGACCTGCTAACATTGGCCTTGGACCCTTTTCCTATGAGCCATGTCCTCCTCCCTGTATCATGGGACCCCTGTCCTGCTATAACTGCCTATAGTGTGGGACATTGTCCCTAAGTCTATGGAGGTGCATGCATTTCAACTTGGGCATGTAAGGCCATAACCTAAGCCTATGAAGTGGCCAACTATCCTTGCAAACCTGCTACTTAGGCCTGTAAGGTAGCTACCTATCCCCCGTCTCTATCTCCACCCTATCCAGGTGTCGGTCCCCTATTCTACCTGTACCTGTAAGGCTATCACCTGAGCCTGTAAAATGGCAACATGTGCCTCTAACCCGGTTATGTATGCCCCTGTAAAGATGCAATCTATGGCCTGAAGGGCATCCACCTGACCTAGTTTGAAAGGTATCCCTCTACACTATGATGGTGGCTAATTCTGGCTACCCTAGCCTTGGTGGTGTCACCCATAGTTGTACGACCCACCACTACTGTATATCTATTGGTGATCCAAACATCATCAATCCTCTTATCCACAACAGTTGTTCCTCCTACCCTATAGGAACAATCAGCCATGGTGGAGACATAGGTATCCTCCACGTCATCCCTCATGTACTATGGGAAAGGTGGGGGTACATCTTGTGGTAGACCAAACTGTCATCTAAGCCTATCCATAGGTATCAACTCATGCTTGCAAACATGCCCCCCTGATTTCCACTTGTCCAACTGCAGCTCCTCTACCATGTCTCTGTAGGAAGGATAGCCAATATAGGGTCTCCACACAATATCAACCCCTGAAACCCCCTCCAGGATAACCATCTGTAATACAAAACATCATGTGTGGCCCTAGCCACTCTCTACTTACCACCAACTGGTACCCACCGTCTATATCCAACTTTGACTCGGCCAACCCCAAACCAATCATGTATAGGAAAACCAACTCGCCACACACATATGATATGCTCATATGCCCAGTAGTGTAATAGAAAGGTGCAACACAAGTTAAATCACTGCAATCTCCTATAAGCCCACTATTTCACATAGAATTTTGTTCCAGAATAGAGTTATCTCTATTTTTTCATTCTCTTGAGAAACAGATAAGGGTTAGGGCTAGGAGGAATACCTGTTGAGTGTTGGGAAGGTGTGTGCATACCGTAGAGAAATCAGACCGATTGTGAAGAGATCCTTTTTGTCTGGGAAGGACTACATGTAAATAAGAATGCAAGACCACCATATTTTCGTTAAACAATAAGTGAGGGAACTGCCTTGGGCCCAAGAAATATCAGAATTCCTTTCGAAGGTGGTTAGTTCCCTTTTAATACAAATTAATGTAAATGATAATAAAGAAGCTATTGTGAAATCAAGATTTAGGTACCTCGTTACTAAAAGCAATAGAGACTAAACTACCAATAATAAAATGTCATGTTGTTTGTTTGGTCACTGGTTATTGATACGTTCAGATAAAGTTACAGGGATAGACAAGGCTGGATATGAGATTGTTTGGAGGTAAATAGGTGAAAGGTTGGTTTTGGTATAAGTCATAGTGACCGATATCGGTCACTAGATAACCGACCGTGGTTATAAAAATGGTACCGGTATGGGATAACTGATATCGGTAGGGGCAGTGATTTAGGGGTTTTTAAATGGAGGTTGGTTGTAAGGTGGTTATGGGGTTTAGAAGGTTGGTAGATGGTTGAGGGGAGTAGTAGGGTGATAGAGAAGACTCAGAGAGTGAGAAAGTTGTCTTTGGGGCAATATAGAGATGGATGAATGAAGGTTAGGTGCAGGGTGCTACCAGGTGGTAGATCCAGGAGTGAGCTTATAATCACTATGAATCAAAAGTTCACAAAGTAGTGTCTAGAAGCATACAAGGTAATAAAAGAGACTACTTACTTTTTTCTGATGCGGATATAGGTCTAAGGAATGCAGTGGCGAAGGAAAGGCTCAATTGGAATGATCTAGTAATCAGAAGTGAACTAATGAAGCTATCCTCCGACTCTCCCAATGCTTGGATGAGTGTGACAGTGATCTAGTTGCTCAGTTACAGTCTTGGGCTCAATACTCCTCTCTGTAATGCCCTTCTCTCTCACACTTGTCTCTCTCTTGGAAATGAATTTGGATCCTTTGGTTTTGGTTGGGGGAGGTCATTTACAAGGAACCGATGGTGGTTACATAACCGATGCCAGTCGAGTAGGGACCGATGTCGGTTAGGTCAAAGTTGGCTATTTTTAGTAAAATATCCAACTTTCCCTCCTTTTATCCTGAGGGGTTAGTTATAGGCTTGGTCAAGTCATTATTAGGTTCATTTTGGTGCGGGTGAGGGGTGATGAGTCATGGGTGTGGGTCTGGACCAATTTATAGGTCTTAATTATGGTAGTTTAGGGTTAGGGCTAGGTCATGGTGAGGTGGCAAGGTGAGGTGGCAGGGTTAGAGATGTGGATTTATTAATTATAGGGTAATTAATAAATAATTAAGTGTGTAAGTTTTAGGTGGTGAGGTAGGGTTAGGTTGCGAGACAAGATGCGGGGCATAGGGTGTCGTAAGACCCAAATTTGGTGTCTACACCCACAACTCCATATAAAGTTGGACTAGGAATGCTTGTGCCTAGGTAAAGTAGTTCCACTCCTCCATCATATCCTAGAGAACCCACATTAGTGCTCATGGGAATCTCCCACCCTTAGTATCTGGTAAGGAGAAATAACATAGAGTTTCCATCATCTCCTGAGGATAGGTTGCATACATATATCCATAACTCAGGCTCACATTATGATACCTCATCTCTCCCATCACCTCCCCAAACATAAACCTCTAATGAAATAGAATACACTGGCTCCCCAATAATCGGTAGTCGCAGGATCTTGTACACATCCTCTAGGGTAATAGTCATCTCACCCATCAGTAAATGAAATGTGTTAGTCATTAAATCACATTTGTCGATGACATTGACCATCAAGCTAGGATCTCAAGCTATATGCCTATAGTGTTGAATCCCTATCAGTCCAACCGCATGTCATATGATCCCACTCCTCTGTAATCACACTGGGCCACATCTGCAGTAACAAAGGTGGTACTTAGTCCCACATCCTAATCTAGTCCCTAGCCTGCATCTAATAAATCACAACATTGTTCATACCTGACCTAACCACACCAATCATGATTACCCCATTTACCTAATTAACCTACATGCCTACTACCCTTTACAATCATGACCCATCACCTTAACATTATTTCCCCTCCTCACCTAGCCCATATTGTCAAGGATCAAATTTTCCCCTTATCCCTCTATAAGTAATTTTTACTTGCACATGCTTTACCCATTTTTATTTCATACATAGCCCTTCTTACCCCTACTCCTCCTTCACCCTAACCAGCACCGGTCACCTTTACTATCACCAGTTTTTATTGACCAACATCAGGTCCATTTAACCACTGTCGGTCACCTAAGACCTGACCGATGCCAGCCAAATCTGACCGAAGTCGGTCTTTGTCACGAAAACCAAAACTGAAAACCCCCTCCCCCATTTTTTAAAAATTGGAAAAAACATCTTAGAAACGTACTTCATCCTAACCACATTTACTTCTCTCCCTACGCAGCCTATTTTTGACCTTTTCCCCCTAATTTCATCAAATTTCCACCCCCATTTCAGAATCCACAATCCCACCCAAATTTATTCATTTTAAAACATAATTGGATCAAATAAATACTAAAGATAATGCTACCTACCTCATCTAGATGTCATCTCTTTGGTGGCACGTCTGGTCATTGCACCGATGGTCCACCTACACCCTCTCTCACCTCTAGCATGATGAAAATATACCTTGAATATCTCCACCAATCACACGTCTCCATCCGATCTTGTGGACCCATGTACCTAGCTCCTCTCACCACTTAGAAACCTCCACCTTAGCTACATACAATGCCTTATCCTTTTCTCAAAGAAAAAAGTAAAAGTCAATAAGCTTTATCATTTTCTCCAAGTTAGACAACAACAATGATTCCATAAAATATGGAATTTCTACCATATAACCCCCAAATCAACCTGACTGAAGTTAGTGATGTTGTGCCCTACTAAACCGACATTGGTTAGAACTTAACTAACATCAGTTACCTATCGTTAGCATTTAAATCCCATTTTTCCTATTTTGAACAAAACTAATTACTACCAAATACTTTTGATAGCACCAACACCCATTAGACAATACCCACAAGTCTAAACTACCCCTACATTTTCCTCATTGTGTTTTAAGACTTTTTATTTTACCTATACCTTGGCCTTACCAATTTCATGACCTATATACCTTGACCTAAACCACTTTTTAGGAATTTTGAACTTGTGTACTCATTATACCTTGTGATTTTGTTACATATGTTTTCTTAGCCTAATGACCTTACCTTTCCTATTACCATGTCATTTATCCTGACCAAACATTTAGTGTACTGGATCATACCTAAACAATCCTGGACCTAACCTACATTTTTTTTCCAAACCATATTGTTTACCTTGGATACTTGAATCAATTCAACCTTGTTTGGATAAACCAATCGACCTTAGATGATGTAGAGTTTGTAATCTCTTCAACCTGGTACCATGTTGCAGTCTATACATGTACTTTTGTTCAATTGCCATTACCCATTACCCGATATGACCCTTACCCATTACCCATTACCTAATTTGACCATCACCCATTACGCAAAGTACCAATACCCTTACCTCTAACCCACCTACCTTAACTTTCATCACCTACACATTTATCAAACCACTCATTGACTCCGTATAACACCTCATTAGCTCCTGGTTTGAGTGGGATCACCTTTAGCCCTACTTGGGGAAAAACCACTCTCACTTATATTTGGGGCAACCACTTCCTATTTTTGTTAGCGTCACTTTCCAATACAAGGTACATGACAAAAAGGGGAAAATGTAGACACCAAAATTGGGTCATACTCTCCTTAAAACCCCATTAAGTGAAATAATCATTTCCTACCTATTTATATCCCCTAGTGCACATATTTATTAAATTAATTATCTTACTTACATTAATTAATATTCTTACTTAACCACCTCACCCAACCAACTCACCTAGCCACCTCCACTCAAATGACCGATTCAAACCTCATGAATGACCTAATACCAAGTCTAAAGCTATCCTAACCAACTAGGACTTAGTCTAAACCTAGACTTATCTCTTACTAACAAACCTAAAAATAATCTTACTTATCCTTTCGTGATCTATCACTCAAGACTCAGGTGAAGATTGAAGACCATACTAAAAATAGTAACAATCAGGCTATTTTTGGCCAACCTATATATTCTCTCCTTAACCGATGTCGGTTATACCTCAAATGATGTCGGTCCTCTAACCAACACTGGCTAGGTTAAATACAGTTCCAAAATCCTTTGCCTAGGTTAGTCATTCAATTCAGAATTTCTATGAAGAGAGACTTAGAGGATTGGAAATTTATGAAGCACTCAGGAAAAGGATAACATATGAGAACACTACCAACCACCATTGGAATTCATCATCCTCTTCACAATCACGGATTTATAGAGAGAAGTATGGAGTTTTAAGCTGTTGTAACATGAACACAAAGTCTCTTCTCTCCAGACCTCTACTATCACAACCCTCATCACTTGCTTTCTCTGAACCTACTCTTCAGTAAGTACCTAACATCTCTTCATTTATCTTGATCTTCTTTTAGTAATATTTATTAGTCATCTCAGTAATTTATCTTTCTCCACATCTGTACATTCCCTTCCTCCCACCAACCTATCACCTTACCATACTTGACACTTTCATCTATCTTCACCCTCTTCTAATCATCTCTGATCCTTCAAGATCATTTTACAATATCACCCTCACCATTTCAAACCTATGTGTAGTCACAAAGAGTTTGAAAACAAATTCCAATAAATTTTTGATAATTGCCCCTACCGACACTGGTTAGCCAATTGACGTTGGTCATTATACCTAACCAGAATCAGTCATACAACCGACGTCAGTTACTATGTCTGGCAATATAGTTCAAACTAGCAAGCTAATACCCATTTCCTAACAACCTAGAATCACTTGTAACCTTTACTAGACCCTACATAGAGCCTATACCAGACCTGCAACCCAATACCAGCCCATCACCTGACCTGTTTTTACCTGAAACAATATTTTAAACAAAATTTCTTATTGTTTTGTATGAGATACCTAAATTATTTCAATTTTAATAGGATCATTCTTTCATGTATATTTTAAATATCATTAATACTATTATATAAAAAGTGGATTAACATCCTATTGAGGAACCATCACGCTTCCTGGATCTAACTTCCGCTAGGAAGTCCACTCATTTTTTTAACTCTATCTGGTGGTATTGTTTGCATTTACAGGTAGTTCCTCCTAGCCAAAAGATAGCTCTCGTAGTCAACTTGGATCGGAAAATCAGAACACATGCACAACCTCCAACTGACACCACAAAAAATTATTCTTCCTTGGCCTACTACCTCTTATCTGTTTCATTAATTTGTTAAGAATATGGTGAAATGCAAGTGTTGTTTTTACTTGTTAATAATACATGTCTATTATCATTGCTTTATTTACCTCATCTTTAAATTGATTTCTCAAGGTTACAAGGGTGGAAATGTGCTTCCTACAAATTAGCACATACTTAACTCTGTTTTCTTTCCCCTTAATATAACTGATATCAAAATCATATTGAGACAAAAAAAATTGACCATCTTTTCTTCCTAACATTCAGATTTGGTTGTGTGAAGATGTATTTAAGCCCAAGGTGGTTTGTTTTCAACTCAAAGTGCTTCCCTAAAATATAATGTCTCCAAAATTGTAGTGCATGGGTAATGGCAGCAAGCTCTAGGTCATGGGGATCGTACTTCATCTTGAGTAACTTGAGCTTTCTAATTTTATACTCTATCACATGATCATTTTGTGGTAATATTCCCCCTAATCCATCTCTAAAAGCATCTGTCACAACTGTGAATCTTCTATTTTGATCCAGAACAGCTAAAATAGGTGTTGTTGTTAATTTATCTTTTAATATTTTAAACGCAATCTCACATTTATCATTACAAACAATTTTTTTTATCTTTCTTTTGCAGTGAAGTAAGTTGAGCAATGATCTTAGAGAAGTCTTTTACAAACTTTCTATAGTATCCTACAAGCCCCATGAAACTTCTAACTTCATGCACTTTTTTCATTATTGGCCACTCAATTATGGTTGCAATATTTGATGGATCAACTAAGATTCCATAATTATTTATCACATGGCCTAATTATTATACTTCAATTTCATAAAATGAACATTTTGATAACTTTCCATATAATTTTCTCTTTCTTAAAACTTCAAGTACAATCCTTAGATGTTCGTCATGTTCCTCCATGTTTTTTTCATAGATAATAATATCATCCAAGAATACAAGAAAAAATTTGTCCAAGTATTCTTATAAAATATTGTTCATCAAATTCATAAAAAAATTAGGTGAATTTGTTAAACCAAAAGGTAAAACAATGAACTCATAGTGCCTATATCTCATCCTAAAAGTTATTTTATGTATGTCTTCTTCTTTAATTCTCAACTGATAATACCTAGATCATAGATACATTTTGGAATAAATTGATGCACCACGCATTTGATCAAACATATCCTCAATTCTGGGAAGAGGAAACCTATTCTTTATTGTTTCTTTCTTCAACATTATGTAGTCAATACAAAATCTAAGTGTTACATATTTCCTTTTGATAAATATAAGCGGTGTTCCCCAAGGTGATACATTCGGTCTTATCAATCCCTTTGATAGGATTTCATGCAACTGTACCTTAATTTCAACTAGTTTTGTTGTAGTCATGCGATAAGGTGCCTTAGAAATGGATTCTATTCAAGGCTTGATATTAATGGTGAAGTCAAAATCTCATTTTTGTAAAAGACCGTGGTAGTTCTTCTGGAAACACATCATTGTACTCTCGTAACAGCAGATAATTTTTCATAAAATCACTATCCTCTTTAGCTGATTCATAAATTTGATAGAAAATACCATGTAGCCTTTGTTTTTATCCTTTTTGAGCTACATGGATGATATTTCTCTAACTGTAATGTCTCTTTTTATACCTTGAATGTCTACATGTTTCTATAGATCATCTAAACATTTGATGTGTTTTCCATAACAATATATGTTTGCCGTATGTTGAGATATCCATTTTACACCTATTATGATGACTTAAGACCCTAAAGGTGCAACATTGTGATTATGCCTTTAGAGCTTGGAACTTTGTCCTTTCCAAATTTGAAGCTCTCTGGGTGATGCCGGAGGATCTTATTCAGCTATGGAATCAATGGAACCCACCATTCAGACATTGTGCTATCAAAAGAATCTGGAAATTAGCCATCCCGCATTTAATTTGGAGGATCTGGAAGGATAGAAATAATATCATTTTTAGAAATAAGAAGCAGAATTTTAAATTCACTACTGGAAAGATCTCCCAAGGCATCAAAGAGGACATGGCCAGATTTAAACCTCCCAAGAATAATTGTTACCCTGAAAATGAAAAGCACATCTTATCAAATTGGCAGATCGGATATTGGAGCAACCCCGGGAATAGTGTGGATAGATCTTTGGTTAAACGGCATCCCCCTGAATCCAATTGTTTCAAGCTGAACTTTGATGGAGCCTCTAAGGGGAACCCTGGAACAGCAGCTGGAGGAGGAGCAATACGGGACCATAAAGGTAATTTGATTGCTGCATATGCTGGAAAAATGGGAATCCAAACCAATCATTTTGCAGAAGCTTTATCTGCTCTCTGGGGATTGAGAGTTGCACAGGCCCAAAATATCCAGAACCTCATTGTTGAAGGGGACTCCCTTAATATTATTAAACTGCTTAATCAGTCCTCTTCTCCTAGCTGGAATATCAAAGATTTTATCTTTGAATCCATAAGCATCAGTCATACCTTCAACAGCATCAGAATCATACATACTTACAGGGAGGGAAACAAGCTGGCCGATGCATTGGCCAATTATGGCATTAATATAAATTTCACTATTTGGGATAATGATAGTATCCCTAATCAGCTTCACAACAGCATACATGCGGACCTTCACACGCAAACAATCTCTAGAGATATGCCTTAATCTTTGGAGGAAATCCATAAATTCTTCCACATGTGCTGTTTTAATTTATTTGGCGTGGCAAATGATATCTACTTCAAATGATAGCAAGATTTGTTTAGGAACTTCAAGTGGAGTTGTCTAAATTTAAAAACAGCGCACGCGGGAGGTACAATAGCTGTTGATATTCGGATGCCAAGCTCCGCGAAACCGAAGATAACTACAAGGTGAAAGCTGACAGGGAAAGGGTTTTCACGCGCGACTCCACGCAGGCTCAGATCGGCAATCATACAGCCGTTCGTGGGAGGACCAACGGCTACAGTTCCCATTTTTATGTGACCCGCAACAGTGAGAAACAAACCACTCTCAATGCCCAAAGGTATTCTGAAAATTGTTGTAACCAGCACATCATTGTGAAGATGGGAGGGCCTCCCTACCAGATTGAGCCGTGCGCGGACCCTGACTGGAAAGAAAACACTGAGCTCTGGAACATTCTTAGCATCGGCGGATTCACCAACTTTGTGGAAAGAGTGCAAGGACATGATCAAAGCATCTCTGTTCGCTTTGCCAAGGAGTGGAATGAGAGGACGGTCGACTATGGAGGGCAGAAAATTCTTATTAATGAGGAACTCATAGCCGAAGCGACTGGCCTCAGCTTGGAAGGATACCACTTCTTCAACAAGAGGGTTATCAAAGAGGTTGAAGAGAGAAGATTTGTGGAGGAGGAGGAGAAGCTTATATTCAACACCGCAGGTCTGCTTGTTAACTCAATTCCATCTCCGTATGATGAAGTCACCCGCATGATGATTCGCTTCATATCCTTGGAAGGCAGGTTTGTTACTGTCCCTGCCAAGCACCTTGTCTTTTTGAATCACTTTCGTAGGAGTAGGTTGGTTTGCTTCCCTCACTATCTGTTAAACTCTCTTGAGCGCTCCATTTTGGAGTTCCAGAAGCATACCCGGGCGGTTCCCTTACACCAAGGGCTTATTTTGCTTATTCACAAGCACTGCCTTATTAACTTCCCCGGTCTCCCTTCCTCTCCCGGCCCGGCTTTGTTGGGCTCCGCTACTGCCAGTCCTGTCTCCCCTGCTTCCCCTGCTGCTGCCCCCGCCTTCGGTACTGCTACCCCCATGCCGGCTGCTCATGCTTCTCCTTCTTTTCCTCCTGTTGCTGCCCCTGCCACCAACCCTGTCTCTACCTCTAAACGTGTCACCAGGGCTTCTAGGAGACTCAACCTTGAGTCTACTGCTGAGGGGGATGAACCTTTGGAAGACATTGCTCATGATCTGTTGAACATTAGTAGTGCCAGTCCCCAGGCGGCACCAACGGATAACCCTTCTAGGAGATTGGAGGCCTTAGAGGCTGAGCTTAAATTGTTGAAGGATGAGGTCAAAAACCTTGCTAAGCAAAAAGGCAAAAAAAGCATTGAGGGGGAAGGGAGCATTGGCAATAGCCAGATTGATGACATATACAAAAAAATGACCTCCCTAGACTCCCGCCTAGGGAAGACAAAGACTAGGCATGAGTATAATATTGCAGCCTTCAGGGCCATCGAGGAGTTCATCGAAGGTCATGCAAGAAGTGTTTCACATCTTAGCGGTGTCCCGGCTACACTTTGGGGCAATGAGAAAGAGAGCAAAAGAACCAGAGAGGAGCTCGATAAGATGGATGCTGCTCATATGACCACGCTGGGCATGTATCATGCTTGGAAAAAAGTAAAGATGAGTATTGATCAAGCGGCCAAGAAGTAGTCCTGATTACTTTTGCTGGTCCTTATTGTTTTTATTACTGCTTCTTAGCTGTAGGCTTGCTGTTTTTTTGCCGTTGTTTTGCTGTTAAGTCTCGTTTGTGTAGCTGTTTCTGGGCTTCGATGTTCTTTGCTGTAACTTTTGTGCTTTGCTACAGCTTCTCTGCTCCTCTCTCTTATTCCGGCTTTTAGGCCTCCTTTTGTACACAAGGGTATAGTCCCTTTCAAAAAACTATTTACCAATATTAAAAAAAAAAATTCCTAAATTACCTAGGGGAATGAATTAACACTGATCAAGAGGTTACTGGACCAACTAGATAAACTTGGGGTGCTTGGGAATGATAAGACATGAAAAATTTGGCACAAGGGTATAGTTGTCGTGCTCAGAAATTGTCAATTTCCTTGTTACACATTTGCACGAAAACAAATTCCCAACTTTCCAATCTTTAATAAACAATGTTACTCTCAGTTTTAGGTGTCATTCCTAAGGTTCTAATGAGAGTTCACATTTATCATCTTCTTAATTGGAATTTGTATGGTATCACTTAATTAATTACAGGTTGGTAGTATAAATCTGAATAATGTATTCTCCCTCAATCATACAGTGCTCCTTAATCAAGTAATTATCATTTATTATAGCATTATTCTTATTAAATGAATTATAAATAAGAATCCATTCATACAACAAGTATCCACTTATGGTCATTAAAAATAATTGCAAGTATCCATATATATATATATATATATATGTATGTATGTATGTATGTATGTATGTATGTATGTATGTATGTATGTATGTATGTATGTATCATTATATAATATGATCATATGAAACACTTAACAGACTATAGATATTGTTTATTTTGTTTGTAAAACAATCATACTTATCACCATAGTTCATATTATTATAACAAGCTCATATTATGCTAAGTATATACTGACTTAACACTTGTATTAATATAATAAAGTCTTGCATATTTAATACAACCCAAATATGAACTAAGTTTGATAAATTTCCTATTCCCAACCAAGAAATTATGTTTCATAATGAAAATAAAACAACCTTCTTATTTATTTCCTTGAATTCAGATTTATCAGAATTTCTAAAAGACATCATAAGTCTTACAATTTCCCTTTTTGGGATTAATACAAATAATTAGACTAACTTGGCCTTTTAATATCAACATTACAAGAATACTTCATTTTAATCATAAACACAATCAAGTCATACAAGTTCAATTTTATTCAATCAATCGAACAGATGCAAAATTTTAAACTTCATCCTACTTTCACCTTTCAAGAAGTTCATCTACAAAAGTGTTAGCAACTGTTAGTTCAGACGAACTAACATGATAAGATCTATATCTCCTGTAACAACTTGCACTATCTAGTCTTTTCATACAAGAAATACTGCAACAAGTTAAAATCACATAGCTATCCAAAAATAAACACATGTCACATTTGATATTTTCAAAAATCACTACATTCATACATTTATTTTACTTCATTGATAAAAATATTTAAAGATAACAATCAAGTATAATATAATTAATCAATGTGATCAATCATTTGATTATCTTTTTTTCAGTTTTGAATATACTTGATAAATCATTGCATTTGTAACTTAATAACCTAAGGTTATTAATTTACTATAAAATTCACTTGAATAACCTAATCTTTAAGGTAAACCAAACAACTAATTCATTCAAAGATACCGAATGGGGTATGACAGTAATATCATATCATTTATTATCGTACTGATATCTAATATTTTTACCATACATATTCACACATATCTTGTACAAGACTCAAAAATTTTATCTAATTCAAATAGATACTAAAATTAGATTAGACTCCATCAGTACAGCCACTATATTGATATTCTATTGATATAGCTTGTATAGTTTTCCCCTATTAAATATTTTGTAATACCAATGTATCAAGTATAAACATACTTCCCAACTAATTGGTGTCTCTATTTTGTATTATCAGAGAGCCTTTCCCAAACATAACATGATATTATAGTAAAATAAAGCCACGCTTCCCAAATATTGTATAGTAATCATACAACTTCAAATTTTAGTTCCTTGATCAACCAAGGATCATAATAACCATGAATTTGCATATATATACCTTCCAGGTCTTGAATTATTATATCTTAGATCATGGGTCTAGCCTAGAAATGACATTTAATTTAATACCAAGTAACTTTTTATGAAAAATCACATCATCCCCCAAGTATCCTGGTTTGAAATGGGCCATTCGAGGTGATTGCACAACATTGAACTATCCTAAGTTTGGAACATGTGAAATGGGATAGATATCCAGAGAAGGTAGGAAGCTACTCCTAGCCTATCTACCACTTACTACTCTTAATGTAAGGAAAAATAATCTCTAACCCTAATCTACAGCTTTCAAGGGGAAAGGGAAAGAAGGATTGCATAAAAGAAACCTACACTAGAAGCAATGATACACCAGAAAAGGAGTGTTTGACATATTCCGAAACCTGTAAAACAATGAAGAAATGAACCTAGGAAGGGTGTTCCAACACCACAAACTAATTCACACTCAATACATCATTCTTGAAATGAGCACAACACAACCAAATATATAATGAATAATGATATACATAACCACCTATTTTCAATGAGAGGAAAGAAAAAACACTAAAATCATGCAAAGGTTAGAACAATTAACAAAGAATATAATTTTATTGCTCCTTAAAATTCACATAGTACATTACATTTAGGGGGAAGGCATGAAGCCATTTCAGTGTTTGGAGCAAGGCTTAGAGCCCTAGAAGAAGAGGGGTTTCATGGGAGGATAAAGTGACCAACCCTTTTCTTGTGCAACCCCTTTATAGTAGAAATTTGAGGAGAGGAGAGAGAGAAAGAAGACCCCCAAAATTTCTCCAAAACCCATAAAAATTCATTATTTAATCTACCATGGGTGATTGAAGATTTCCAAAATCTCAGCTTTCATTAATGGTGTGCCTTGTGCTTGAAGAAATATGTTGTGATTGCACCTCTAGTCTAGTCTAGCTCCTATAGCTTCATGATGACCCTACTTTTCACCAATCTCCATTAATGACCAATACCTACCACTACATAGCTCTTCATTTTTAGAGGTTCATAACCCCCTAAATCTGAAATTCCATGTTTCCATTCTCTAGATCCTGAACTTACCTTTCCGATGACGATAATTTCATGAGAAATGGCTAAGTATAATGGAATATAGGCCATTTTTTCTATGGATGCTTCTCTAAGTTTTATCTTCCTTACCCTCCTTGAAACTGGTTTTATCCTTCATCATTAAGATCTAAACTAAACCACCTTTCCAATAAGTTCAATTTTGGTTAATTTTGATCAAAATTGCAAAAGTTACATGGATTTAAAATTTGAGTATTATTTAGGTCTTCCTAAGCTCTATTGAGCTATTCTCCTAACCCATCGAGTTGACTTTGTTCACCGAAGAGTTCCTTCATAATCATTGAATTGGTTCATCATACCTCCCCAACTTTATTTATAGCTCGGTAGATTACCTTCATTTCTCACCACCTAATTAGATGCCCAATGCATCTTCCACTTGCCACACTACATGTCAAACATGCAGCTCGCCTAGCTTACATGCTATCTCCCCTATCCACTTGGCTCGGCGCTAAGGGCTTGGCAACCAAAATGATGAATTGATGGGCCCATTTAAATTTCATTGGGTGGGAAAACGTATTTTGAGCTTTCGACCCTTTTGTCTTTGGACTCACCCGACTCCAAACCCCAAAGTTGACTTGTCACAACTCCTAAAATGTGCCACATCTTAAACCACAAACGACTCAACTCCTGAAGCCCGAACTCGCCCAACTCTGAATCTTCCCCATTGTGCCACATCACCAACTCTTCAGAATTTCAAACTTTCCCACTTTAGGGATCATGAGCCCTTCTCTTTAGGATTCTCTTTCCTACAATCCTGAACTCAACCTCCGAAGATCTCAGCTCCCGAAACTCGATTCCTCCGTTGACTCCACTCGTTCGTTGAACCTTTAAATTCAGTTTTCAAGATCCTCAAAATTCGAGTCTCACTTGCCAAGTTGAGACACCCACATTATTTCTTGTTTAATGGTCAAGTTAGCCCCGTCATATTTGTGTTTTTGTTAAACCCACTTCATAGCTTGCATGAGTAAGCTCTTCACCCTTGTTTGGTTCCTAGTGAGCCCGAGCTCTCTTTTGCTTCTTTGTTTGGTGCGTATATGGCTCAAAACCCTTTACGTCATTCCATATCTTAGTTAGCTAATGTTTCCATGCCTCCAACTTCATTTGTGATCCCTAGCCTAAGCTCAAACCATTTTTTGCACGTATCTCAGCTGACATGGCCCTCCATGATTTCCTCCTAAGCCAACTGGGCTTGACCGAGATCTAATAATAACTTAGCTCATTGAGCTACTTGGCGAATCACTTTTTAGCTCACCCCTCATGACACAACCTGCCAGCTCTCCGAGCTACTCATCGAGTAGCTCAAAAATCTCTTTTTTAGCTCGATGGCCCTTGTAAGGCCCATAATGTAAATTTTAATTTTTTGGCCCATTTCTGGGGTTTTCTTGATGTTTTAACTACCGAAGGCCTGATGGAAAGTGAGTATGGAAATTTTTAGGCTTGACATTATTTCATCATTTTTTCTTGTAAATCAGATGTGGTCCCGTATTCGCTAATTATGCCTAGGGGGAAAAAATTGTCAACAATTTGGCAACTCGCGGGTTTCTTCCTATTAGACGTTCTTGTACCAATAGCCTTAGCATGTCCATTGGGAATGAAGTCACTTTATACCTTCAACTTGATCTTGATCCTATTTAATTGAAACTCAAAGGCCTCTTGCAATTTCTTGAAACTTTCCGACCCTGAACCTATCTCGTTGCACACTCAATTTTCTTAAAAAAACTTAGAAATAAATTTTCTAAGAGTATAAAATTGCTTTGATTGAAGATTTTCACTTTTTCCTCTCTACAGCCATGTTCTGCAAGGCTAAAATGGATTGTCCCAAAACCTAATCCTACCAAGTATGAAGCACACAACAGATGATGTTTGGCATACTTCACACATTTCAGACTTCTAAATAAGATAATTTTCAAATTTTTACATCATGTAACTTTATTAAATCTGAATTGTCTCTATTCTTTGAAATTTCCACTCTTCGGCATGATGTTGGAGATTGTTTCTTTATCTAGTGGGGCATTAGAAGATCACCTATGGTTGACCTTGAAGTAATTGAATAATTAAAACCTAATAAAACATGTCCTTAACCTGATTTTAGTTGCTCTACATTTGCTTTGCTTTAAGATTCTCAATTGTTTCCCATAAGTATGAACTTCTTTTGCATGCAAGAGGCCTACTGAATTACCATATATTATGCTAGAGAAACACAAACAAAAACTATATACAAAATATAAATCATACATGTCCAAGTAAACACACAAAGTGTGTCAAAGCACTTGTGATGCTGAAAAAAAATCCTTCACCTACCCTACACTAATCGGAGGAAAATGAAATTTCAAACAAATCTCACCACTTGTAGTGCAAACTAGTTTCCCCTTCTTGAAAATTACAGCCATGATGCTTATATGACACTGGACATGGTTGTGCTTATAAATCAGAAAATTTTCATAGCATAAACCTCTCACACATATCATCGAGGTATCAACCGAAAGCCAAAAAACACATATTCAAAATGATTCACATGGGGTTCCTAGAGGTGTTGCAGCTGATGTAGATGATCGCTTGGCACTATGAAACTCAACCTTATGTTGGAGATGAACATGACCAGTTGTGGAAACTCTGATTCTATCTCTAATAAATATATCTGATAGGACATTGCCTAAACCTCTGAATGTACTCGTTGTTCTAAGTTTGCGTAAGACATCCTTCATGCAGAATTTTTTGGGAAAGGTGGTTATCTATGATTGGATTTCCTTTTTCTTGCACATATATAGATAATTGAAGCATCACCTTAGATAATCATATGGAAGAGATGGTCTCCTTGTGATATTTTCCCTCTGTGGAAATGTAGAACTCCTTGTCTGGCATGCTCTTTGAAATATTCAATTCCTCCAATCTTAGCTCAAGAGGACCCTCTTGAAATGCAGGATCCTGTTCTTGAACACTCTTCTCCATGGTAGCGGGCTCTTTTACTTGGAATATGGATGATAGAGGAGAAAATGTGATGATTTCCATGCGCTCCTCTTCATTGAAACAATCATCCAATTCTGACAGATAATCTTCCTACTCATTGTCCTATTGTGCTGACTCAACCTCCTCCATAGTGTTTTCTAGATTTTTTAACTTTCTCACTATGGTTCCCTTCATCCTTAAACATGAATTATGATAGTTCTAACTTATGATGGAGGAAGGATGGAGTTTCTTGCATGAACTTCCTTGAATCAAAATCCTCTTAACCTAGTATATCATCCTCCATAGCATGAATGTGTTCCTCTTCTTTTTTATTTGGATTTTTTTCTCTTCCCTCCGGTGTTGATTTTACAACTGATGGTTGACCAACAATCTCTACAAAGAGAGTGCCATCATGGACACTACACTATGAAAAAATGGATTTTTGGTCCTCTTCCATTTGTCCTTGCTCTTCCACTACTGCAAATTTGGTTTCCACCACCTTGGCCTTCTCCGAAGGCTTTACCAATAGAGAAATTGTTTTGATCCTGAACCTCAGGGCTAAGACTACCAAGTTTTTCATCATTTCATCCTTTCTTAGCCCCTCTTCATGCTAATCCTCTTTTTGGTTCCTTGATTTTCTTCTCAACGTGGATCTAGGATTATAAGAGAAGTGGTGGGTGGGGGAGGAGGTTTAACTTATTTCTCTTGTGGAGGAGATGGCTTCTTAGAGGGGAAAAGGGTGGAGAAACTAAGATCGGGTGGAAGATTAGAAGACGGGGAAGTGGGTTTCACAATGGGGGCAATAGGCATACAACTTGGGAATTTTGGTTTTAGTTGAAATGATACTGATTGGGATGAAGGAAAATAAATATGATAGGGTAATACAGGGGTCTCCTATAGACATGGTTGACTTGCATAACATTTAATGTCCTTGATCCATCCTTCTAGTTGGGGTAGCATCTCAATTATGAATCTTAGTTTTTCTTACAGACTGAGATAATATGGAAAGGGGCCTTCCCATAGACAAGGACCCCTAAATCTAATATTGAATTCCTCTATTTGGGCTGAAGCCCTAGACTGCACCATACTGGCCATTATGTCAAGGATATTCATTTATAACTCCACATCTCTGGGAGAAGAATGTCCTCCAAAATCTACATACCCCTGACCTCCAATAGTTGGATAGTTTGGCATATAACCAAACTAATTAGTGTCTTTCTCATTGGGATATACCCCCTACTGGTTTCCATCATAGTATGGATCTAGAGATGGATGGTAATACTCTGGAAATGAATATTATAATTTTGAAGGAGGGTTGTATTGATGTTGTCGATGCTATAAATGTGAATCTCATGATGCAAATAAAGTCATGATAACATGAAATCATGAAATAGAAGAAAATGGAAGATATGGAAGGGAGAAAATGGATGGAAATGGATGGAGAAGAATGGTAAAATCTACCTCTCAGAGAACATGTTTTGACCCAAATGGAGTTGTTAGTTGTGTTTGTGTGTGTTTCTAAAGATAGTGATTCCACCAAAGCCACAACAACTTGATGAAATGGAATGAATGCTTGTATGCACACCTTTAAGGCCCAAAATGGTTACGGGGTTAAACTAGTTCAGCTATAAAGGATCCTCTGAAATTTGAATTTTAGAACTTGGCTCTCCACACGACCTCCAAAATTTTGAAACAACAGGAACTTCAAAATGAAGGAACCTCAAAATCTAAAATCTGAAGTGACCTCCAAATTTTGAAGTCTAAAATAACCACAGCTCCCGAAATCTAAAGTGGAATAACTCAAAAATTGGAAACCTCTGAAATCCCAAAAATCCAACAAATAATGAAGTCTGAAACCTGAAAGGTCTGAAATCTCAAAAATATGAAACCCAAAATCCTTAAATTCAAAAAAACCCAAATTTTTGAAAGTCATAAATTTGAAAATCTAAGGGTAACCTTTTGAATTTAAGCCCCTGATCTATCATCTATGAAATTTTGATCTCATTTTACACATGTTAAGCCTTCTAAAAGTGATTTTGAACTTTAATCCTACTATTGAAACCTCTGAATTCTGAAAATTTACAACTCCCAAATTTTGAAATGCAAAGGAACCTTTGAAAATGTCTTTATTTGAACTTTGGGTTCAATGTGACAAGGTTTTATAGTAAAAAAAACTTCTTAAAAATGAAACTTTGACCTCTTTTTTGTCCCACCAGATGTGCCAAAATTGTTTACAAAAAATAACAGCACCCCCCGAATTACCCAGTTTGAGATGGGGCATTCAGCGTGATTGCACAACATTGAACTATCCTGTGTTGAGTTGTGGAGCTCAATTACTTCAGTTTAGCATGCAATGGAAACTTGCTGGAAAATACAGTAACTATTATCACTTAGGGGGGGACTGGCATCGATCACCCAAGACCGACATCAGTCAGGTATGATCGAAATTGGTCATGCAAGGGAAGAATTGACAATGGTTAGGTCTAACTGGCGTCGGTTACCTGTGCGAAGATGTTTTAATTAACTCTCAAGAATTAGATCTATTTTTAGCATTAAAGTATATCTATTGATTGTAATTTCATGTTTAAGTTCCCTAAGTCTATAAATGACTATATAAGTATAAAAGCTAGGGTTTAGAAGAAATTCTTAACAAGAATTAGAAATAACTTGAAAAATTTGGTGAGAGAGAATTCTTGGTGATGAAGCAAAATTTTGAGAGAAAGAAAGTATTGTACATCTGAGAGGTGTGGAAGATGGTGAATCTTCATTGTATATCTTGTCAAAGCTTTGGATAATAGATTTACTTTTTTCTTGGTGGACGTATCCCACACTGGGTGAACCACGTTAAATTTGGTGTTGATTTATGTCTCTTGTTTTGTATATTTCTTCTGGTAGAATATCTAATTTTATATGCATGTATGCTTTGATCTGATATATTGTGTGTACAACCGGTGTGCTAACCCCAATAACTGGTATCAAATATTTGTTTGAGGGTTTTGTGTGTTGATAGATTTACTCATAGAGGGTTTTCTGATTGAGTGGGAGCTACAACAATGGAAGAAGAAAACAAATACAAGGTAGAGAAATTTGATGGCTGAAATTATCAATTATGGAAGATGCATATTGAGGATTATTTGTATCAAAGAGATTTATATTTACTGTTAGATGAGAAGTATAGACCTACGAATATGACTGATGCATAATGGAAGATTCTTGATAGAAATGCTTTGGGATCTATAAGATTGAGCATGGTAACATCCTTGGCTTCCAATATTATAGAAGCAGCTTCTGTGATAGACTTAATGAAATCTCTTGCTAATTTATATGAAAAACATATTGCTTCAAATATAGTTTATTTGATGAAGAAACTATTTAGTTCTAAGATTAATGAAGGTGGATCTACATCTATTCATTTGACTGATTTCCAATCTATGGTAAATCAGTTAAAATCGGTTGTTATACCATTTGATGATGAAGTAAAAGCACTTTTATTCTTATGTTCTTTTCCTAATAATTGGGATAACATGGTAATGGTTATTAGTAATACAACATCTACTAAAATATTTTGAAGTTTGATGATGTGGTTAGTATAATCTTGAATGAAGAAATTCACGGGAAGAGTACAAAGGAATCATCATTTGGAAATGCTTCGAATGTAGAAAGTAGAGGTAGGCAAAAGGAGAGATCCAAGAGTAAGAGTAATGGGAAATCAAAGTCAAGGGATAGCAGATCTAAATCCAAAAGTAAGGGAATTACTTGTTGGAAATGTGGAAAGAAAGGACATGTAAAGAAAGATTATTGGTCAAAGGACAAAGAGAACCAACACTCAGACAAAGGTAAAGAAGTAAATCTTGTTGCATCAAAGGTAATGCACGATGTTCTTATTATTTCTTTATACAATAGAATTGAATCGTGGGTTTTAGATTTAGGAGCTTCTTTCCATGCAACCCCTAATAAGGTTTATTTTAGAAATTATGTCCAACGCAATTTTGGGCATGTTTATTTTGGGTGATGATGAACCTTGCATTATTACTGGTAAAGGGGAATTCATCTAAAATTGGAGAATGGAAATACATGGGTATTGAAAGATGTGGGGCATGTGCCAAGCCTCGGGAGGAATCTTATTTCTACAGGGCAACTAGGTGAATCTAGTTACATGGTTACTTTTGTAGGAGACTCTTGCAAAGTCACAAAGGGTGCTTTTTTTGTGGCAAGAGGTAAGAAGGTAGGAACGTTATATTTAGCTACATGTATTACTGATTCCTTTTATGCATTATCTACTTTAGATTCAAAGGCATGCATGTGGCATATTTCTTAGGTCATATGAGTTAAAAAGGAATGTAGATCTTAAAGGCTAAGGGTAAGTTATCAGAGTTGAAAGATTTAGATCTTGATTTTTGTGAGCATTGTATCTTTGGAAAGTGAAAGAGAGTGAGATTTCTCAAAGTTGGGGCAACTAAGGAGCAAAAATTAGATCTTGTACACTCATATTTTTGGGACCAGCTCAGGTAGCTTCTCATGGAGGATTCCAGTATTATGTTACTTTCATTAATGATGCTACAAGAAAAGTATGGGTTTATTGTATTAAACGTAAATCTGATGTTTTTGAGACTTTTAAAAGATGGAAAGCCCTTGTTGAGAATGAATCAAATTCTAAGTTAAATTTCCTTAGATCTGACAATGGTGGTGAATACTGTAGTAAGGATTTCAATGGTTATTGTTTAGTGAATGGGATACGTAGAGAAAGAATGGTTCCAAGAACACCATAGGAGAATGGTGTTGCAGAAAGAATGAATAGGAAAATCATGGAACGTGCTAGAAACATCAGGATACATTCTAGATTTCCATTGCATTTTTTGGTAGAAGCAGTTGATACAGTGGTTTATTTGATTAACCATGGGCCTTCAAGTTCACTAGATGGAGGAATAGCAGAGGAAAATTGGATTAGAAAAGAGGAATATTTTTCTTTTCTTAAATTTTTTTTTAGAAGCTTTTGTGCATGTTGATAGGGAAAATAGAAAGAAGTTAGATGCAAAATCCAAGAGGTGCACTTTCATTGGTTATGGATCTGGTGATTTTGGTTTCCATTTTTTGGATTCAGAGAATTCTAAAATTATTAGGAGTCGTGATATTGAATGGAATAAAAGGATAATGTACAGGGATCACATTTTGGTACCCAAGAAAGAACCGGTTGAGAAGTTTGTGAATGAAAATGAACTCTCGGATTTAAAATAATTACCGATAGGGTTACATAGTAACCGATGTCATTTGACCCCTGACCAGTACCCGTCCGACGAACCAGAGAGCTTTGAAGAAGCAATGCATGATAAGACTCACGTTCAGTGGGAGCATGGCATGGATGAGGAGATGGACTCCTTATAACAGAACTAGAGTTGGGATTTGGTTAAGTTTCCAACATGTAAGAGAACATTGTAGAATAAGTGGGTTTACAGGATTAAGGAAGAAGAGGGTGGACAGAAAAAGTACAAGGCAAGGCTTGTAGTAAAGGGATTTACACAGAAAGTAGGTATTGAATTTGGTGAAGTTTTCACTCCTATTGTTAAGATGACTTCTATTCATACTGTATTGAGCTTAGTTGCAGTAGAAGATTTACATTTAGAGCAACTAGATGTGAAGAAATATTTCCTTCATGGTGATTTAGATGAATATATTTATATGCCACAACCGCTTGGGTATGAAGTCAAGGGTAAGTGATAAATTAGTGTGTAGGTTGAAAAAGAGCCTATATGGGCTCAAGCAAGATCCAAGGCAATCGTATATGAGATTCAATAGTTTTATGCATGAGCATGGTTACTTGAGATGTGAATCTGACCATTGTGTTTATTTCAAGAATCTTAAAAATGGGAGCTATATTATTTTGTTACTGTATGTGGATGATATGTTTATTGTAGGATCTAGTAAGTAAGACATTGGTGAGCTCAAGGGAAAGCTAGCTCACACATTTTATATGAAGGATTTAGGAGTTGCAAAAAGAATCCTTGGCATGCAAATACATAGAGACAAGAAAAACAAGAAATTGTATTTGTCTTAACAGGATTATTTCTATAAGGTGTTAGAAAGGTTCAACATGTAGAATGTAAAACTTGTTAGTACACCTATGGTTGGAAATTTTAAATTTACCAAAGATCAGTGTCCTTCATCACATGATGAGGTCAAATACATGACATGAGTGCCATATACTTCAGTGGTTAGAAGTCTCATGTATGATATGGTTTGTACCAAACCAGACATTACACAGGTAGTGGCAGTTGTGAGTAGATATATGGCTAATCCAGGTAAAGAGCATTAGAAAGTAGTCTAATGGATACTTAGGTATTTGAAAGGGACATCTAGCATGTAATTATGATATGGAGGTTCATATATTTCATTACGTGGCTATGTTGATTCTGATATGGATGGAGATATGGATGGTAGGAGGAGCACTACTTGATATATTTTCATAGTAGGTGGGACGGAAGTTAGCTAGATTTCAAGATTATAGAAGGTTGAGGCTTTGTCTAGTACAGAGGTAGAGTATGTTGCAACTACAGAGGCTAGCAAGGAGATGATATCGATGAGTAGGTTCATGGAAGAGTTGGGAAAGGAGTAATGTGATTATAAACTGTTCAGTGACGGTCAAAGTGTAATTAATTTGGTAAAGAAATCGGCGTTTCATTCAATAAAAAAACACATTCAGTTGAGGGTATCACTTCATACAAAAGGTATTAGAGGATGCACAGTTGAATCTAAAAAATATTCATATGAGAAATAACCTTACGGATATGCTAACGAAGCCATTAGCAAAAGAAAATTTGGAGCTACACTCCACTTCTATTGGTATTCTAGTTTTACACTTGAAGAGGAAGAAACAAAGCTAAGGAAGGATCCAAAAATGATGTTGTACAGGTATGGTGTAGTAATTAATCCCCAAGTGGGAGATTGTTGAGTTATGGAGCTCAATTACTTCAGTTTAGCATGTAATGGAAACTTGCTTGAAAAATACAATAATCGATATCAGTTAGGGGGGAACTAGCATTGGTCACCTAGGACCAGCATCGGTCAGGAAAGGGAGGAACCAACAATGGTTAGGTCTAACCGGCGTTGGTTACCTGTGTGAGGATTTTTTAATTAACTCTCTGTAATTAGATCTATTTTTATCATTAAGTATATATATTTCTTGTAATTGCATGGCTAAGTACCCTAAGCCTATAAATGACTATATAAGCATAAAAGCTAGGGTGTAGAAGAAATGATTAACAAGAATTAGAAAGAACTTGAAAATTTTGGTGAGAGAGAGAATTCATGATGATTAAGAAAAATTTTGAGAGAAAGAAAATACTGTACATCTGAGAGGTGTGGAAGATGGTAAATATTCATTTTATATCTTGTTAAAGCTTTGGATAATAGATTGGCTTATTTCTTGGTGGGCGTAGCCCACACTAGGTGAACCATGTTACATCTGGTGTTGATTTATGCCTCTTATTTTATATATTTATTCTGGTAGAATATTTAATTTGATATGTATATATGCTTAGATCTGATATATTGTCTATATAACTGGTACGCTAACCCCAACATCCTAAGTGTGGGACATTCAAAATAGGATAGCTCTCTGGAGAAGGCTGGTTCCTACTCCTAACCTACCTGCCACTAACTACTCCTAATGCAAGAAAAACTACTCACCAACCCTAATATAAATCTTCCAAGGGGATATGGAATGAAGGATTGCATAAAAGAAAATTAAACTAGAAGCGGTGATACACCAGAAAAGGAGTGTTGGATAGATTACTAACCCTAAAAAATAATGATGAAATGAACCTAGGAAGGGTATTCCAGCACCAAAAACTAAGCCACACTGAATACATCATTCCCATAATGGTATTCATGCTTCTTATTTTAACGGATTACCTTACTTTTTTTATCGCCTAAGTCGATGCCCAATGCATCTTCCACTTTCTATACTACGTGTTAAAAATGTGGCTTTCCTAGCTTGCATGCTATCTCCCATATCCACTTGGCTCGGGACTAAGGGATTGAAAATTAAAATGAAAAACTTGATGGGCCCATTGAAATTTCATTGGGTGGGAAAACATATTTCAAGCTTTTGGGCCTTTTTTCTTCGAACTCACTCGATTCCAAACCCCAAAGTCGACTCGTCGCAACTCCCAAACCACACCACGTCTGAAACCCTAAATGACTTAACCCCCAAAGTCTGAATTCACCAAACTTTGAATCTTCCTCACTATTACATGTCACCACATCTTCAGGATTTTTGAATTTCTCACTTTAGTTATCATGAGCCCTTCTCTTCGGGCTTCTCGCGCCTCTAATTCCTAACACAACCTCCAAAGACCTTAGCTCCCAAAACTCGATTCTATCATTCACTCCACTCATCTGTTGCACCCTAAAATTTAGTTTACAGGTTCCTCACAATTTTGGACATGATTTCTAAGTCGAACCACCCACCTGTCAAAGGCCTGATGAGGGGTTAGTATGGAAATTTTTAGGCTCGACATAATTTTACCCGGTTTTCTTATTAATCAAATGTGGGCCCAGGTTGGCCAATTTAATTAGGGGAAAATTGTAAATAGTAACCATTTACCTTAGCATTTATGAAGGAAAGTTCCCATACAAACCTGTAGCATTTACCTATATCAGTCAAACCCGATATCAATAAACATATTACCCTTACAGCCATTAAGTTGATCATCAAAACTGACTGATTCATAGAAAGGTAAATTTAATTCATGAAATCAACATGATTTTTGTTTCAATATTGCTATTAAACTAGCTTGAAAACCACAAAAATAATTGTACCCAACTCGTATGGCAATAAATATATCATTTATTAATAGCAGACAACAACAAGCCCAACTACTACAGCTTAGATGTTAAAGCTACCTACACAAAAATGGTCACGTTTTATCTTCACAAATAAGCCCAGGTTGAAGACCCAAAAATTATATGCTTGGTATTACCTAGTGATTACCAAGTAACATACTTAGAACCCAAAATAAACATGGGCTTTCATATAAAGACATCCCCACGATAAAAGGAGAGGAAATATGCAATCATTATCACGAATGTTGACTCTTATACCTCTTCATAGGTTTACTCACTAGTCTAAAGTGTTATATCCATCAAAATGCTAAACCCAGAAATATGTATGCATTCCTAAGGGAATGATGAACATGAAAACCCTTTTTTAATAAAAAAATCAATCCAAATAATGTATACAGTCATACTTTAAGCCACGTATATTTTTAACCTTTCTATACATGTTATAATACATCAAGTTCAAATCGTATTCACTTCCAGGTATAAATTTCATACCTTGATCTAAAATTTGTAGAAAACACGAAATATCATAGTTCCAAATCAAACCCATAACCACTATACACAACGAAAAACTTTGAGAAGGATTCCATTTATGCAAGTAATAGATAGAACAAGATATCAAGAATATATAGAGCCTATCATGCTTGGTAGATCTCCTTATCTTTCCTCCAAGTTCTCCTTTGCGAGCTCGAATGCAATGTGACTCCATGGAGAACTTGAAATTGATTCCAAAGAAACCCCCAAACCCTTTATCTTCCTTCTCTTTTTATTTATTCCTCAGGGCTAATAATGGCTCCTTATATTTTCTCTTTGCAAAAATAGAATAGCATGCACCAGTTCAAAATAACCAAAGCATCCAAAAAAAATAGGATAACAAGCAACATACAGATGTCCCTAAGCTTTCATTGCAAACCAACCATATGAAACAAACAAACTCTATTTTCCCACAAAACCGCTATTGCATTCCCCAAAGCGGCGGTGGAGAATTTCAAGGTAATTCAATGCGTGAGAGGACTTTTAGTCCTTCCTAATTTTCCCACCTCTAATTCCACTTTTCCTTAAATTTAGTGAAGTGAAAAATTAGCTTCCTAATCACTTATATCATTAGTTATCCATGATTTTGGCTGAGACCACTAAATGTAGTTATGTCTTTCACTTAAGTGGTGGTGGTGACCAATAAATGTCTCGCTATAATATAAGGTGTACATGCTGACAAAAATTTCCATTAGCATCAAATGCCACCTTTAATCTAGCCTTAGTCAAACCTTAGCAATACCTTAGGTAGGTTTTAAATAATTTTAAATTTCCTCATAGAATCCCATCAACATTCTATGAATTTATAAAATTAGTCATATTAATCTTGAGTCTTAGTTTATATGTGTTCATCCAGTAATGAACACAGTTACACATGACTAGGTCTCATCAATTATATGCATGACAAGGCTTAAAAGACTCCATAATTTTGAATGAAAATATTTATATACCTGAGTCTAGATCGAGGTTAGGTTTGAAATCATTTTAGGCCCTATCTATAGTAACCTTAGATCCTTTAGATAAATTAAGCAAATCTTATCATTATAGTCCACATTATCATAACATCACAAGATAATATCCTAGACCTTTATAAAGTTATCTAGGGTATTATTCTGGAGCATCATCCAATCATAACATTCATATAAATCTGAAATAAAAGTATACCAGGCCTATATTTACTAAGGTCGTGCTCGCTGAAGAAATAAAATAGTAAAAATGATAAATCTGACCTCATAAACATTACACTTTTCAGCGCTTTCTTCCAGATCACATTATCCAAGTGCCAAAATTACTTTACTTTTCATAATTATCACCAACCCAAAGATAAGAAAAAAACATGAATATGTAGTTCACAAGTATATCAAATCATCATTCCAAAAATTACATGTCAAAAAAGTCAAGATATACAAGTGTACCAGTTCATTAGATAATCATAATATTGTCTTAAGAATGCATTCACATATAACCCCGACAAGATCATTAAGAAAAATTCAGTTTTCTTTGTAATTATATTCCAATCATCACTAAAATAAAAGTAAAACTAATAGAATAGTAGGGGTATTACATGTCTCATCTTACCAGGACTGTCATGATGTTGCTCTATTACACTAAACCTATCATGTCTACACTCCAATCGTAATCTCTGCACCCTATTTTTTGTTGACCAGGGTCTTGATTCTCAATCTATCTTATTCCAATCCTTTCTTTCTACTATTTTTTAGTCTTTTATCCCTTAGATCCCTCCTGCAGATTGACTCTAGTATAAACAAACTTTTGCAGTTACCATATTACATCCATATCTCTACATGTCTCCATATTTTCTTTTTTATCCATCCTCATCCAATCAGTTCATCGTCAACCTACCTCTGCATACTCTAGGTCACCATTGACCCAGCCATGTATTAACTATTTTTTATAGCAATTTAGATCATATTTGTATCTACCTTACATTTATGTGTGCCTCAGATTCTACATATTATGTAGTTTACTGTTATTTATTTTTATCATCTCTTATCAAACACGAGGTTTGAAATCCGCCAAGGAATTTAACACTTCTTAGATACGTTTTTTTGGGAAACCCCTGCTTATACCATCTCATCAATTTTCTCAAATTTTTGCAAATTATCAACTTGCAGCAGCAAGGATCCATCATCTATTTTGTTCCCATATCCATCACATCACATTTGAGGTACCTTAAACCCTCCATGTTTTGAGGTTATCTATTTTACTTTTTTACTAGATCATTATCTTGAAAAGGTATGAAAAACTGGACAAACATTCTTTGCATGCCCGATGAGACTACCCTTTAGGTGATCCCTATCTATATTTTGATTTTCTCTGTATTTTACTAACACTTCAGTGTGAAGCTCTGCTTTATTGCTTTCTCGTGTTGGTTTTAGCTGTTGGATCACTCTTCACTTTGAGTTCAGATAAAAATTAAAATCATTATCCAGGTATTCTTCTTTTTTTCCTATTTTCTCCTTTTTCATCATATTTCCCTTTCTTATGTGTTTCCTCATCGAAAAATCACATTTTTATTTGGTATAAAAAGAACCTTTATTTTCTGCATCCTACCTACTCACATATCTTTAAGTAGGGGATAATTTTTTGCATCTCACATTCTGTCACACATAACCTAAACTTGACACATCTAAATCATACATAAAAACATCACCCTACCTAGTGGACTGATTGGGATTTGATCACCCAACAAGAATCAACCTCAAACTTTGCTAGCCATAACTACCTGAAACTAACCTTATACGGTTGTTTCCTAAGTACCTTCACTATCCAACTTTTCTTTTTCTCACATTTAATTAATCATGTGAATTAAAAATTCTTTGTTTGATTTTTTTGTTAATAAAATTCATAAATAAATATTTTCCCATTTCGTACCTATTAATACCTCTTCTCAAACTATACAACAATATAATATCTCTTCCTCAATGGATCTTTATATTCCACATTGGATCTCTCAACCTTGTGAAGACCATATTATTCAAATAGATCCCCTTTCGAAATGGATTCACCTATTTCCCTCACTCTATATCACCTCAACCAGTCACACCACCATCTACTACTCCTTTATAGACCTTTGGGCCTCCCTCTAAACCCATCTATGATTTCCTACATCGTAAACCTCCTGAGACCTCTCAATCTTTTCAATCCACTCAATTGGTAGATCCTACTTCACCCTCATCATCCAAATCTACATACACTCTTCAACAATAAAATACTCTTATTGATCCCTAAATATCCTATCAAACATTCCTTTCATCTTTAACATACCAATCATATTTACATCCTTATCCATCTCCTTCTTATGATGACACATCTCCTACACCTACATCAACCATAGCTATAATCCATGTACCTATCACATCAACTACTCTGTGCCCTTGGTTACTCATAAGCCTCCTTCCAGCCCCATTTATGATTTCCTATTCCATAAATCCACCATCTCCCGATCATATCAACCAGTGAATCATGTTCCACCCCCATCACCTTATACCACTACCATCTCTTCTTCATCTACCATGCATGTCCAACCATCACCATCTATTAACATTCCCATTCCCCACATGCCTCAACAATTAAAATTTCACATTCACTCCCAACAATCCTATTACATTCCTACTTTCCAACATCATACAATCCCCCAATGAATGAAATTTCCACCCCTTTCCATATTTAAATAACCCTCTCCTAATCCACCACCAACTAATCAATTCCCACCTTTTGTACCATACAATCTCAATCCTTATTTAATCAATATCATGCATCAAACATTTCCTCATTTAGCTATCTCATATACCTCATCATCTACCCCTATCTCAGACATTATGAATCCTTTAATACCTAGCCCCACACCCACATCAACCATGTTCATGATTATCAAACATATCCTGTTAACTTCTAACACTTGTTCAACATCGACATCTATCCCTACCTTTGCCGCATCCACATAAACTTTAACTATACTTGCCACTTCATCCACATACATCATGTCCCAACCTATCACATTTACCCCTTTATCCACTTATACACCAAACACATCTATCGCTACATCACTTACATGTCACAAAAATCAACACAATTCAAATTTTGGACTCTTTCTGTAAGAAACATTCCAGCCACTTTACTACTTTAACATCCAAATCATTTCTCCCTTGCTTGGGGAAAATTTTGGCTCTAATTGTTTCCTTTTTTGAGGAAGATGACCCAACCCATACTTAATCATTGTATCCCTACTTGGGGCACATCTAATTATCCATCATTGTGGAACACATTAGGGACATGTTTGAATGTTCTTATGTTGCATTATTAGTTACAATTTTATTATTTGTTAGCTTTTGTCTTGATATATTAAAGGGGGCATCTTGATTTTATGTATGCTGGTGTTCCCTCTAATATACTTTGGTTTTACATAACTACCTCTCTTATATGATTGCATATCGTATAGGTGCATCATATATTTTTTTATGACCCTTGTTTATGTTCTCTTTCATATTAGATTCTAACCATCATTATCTTTTATCCCATGATGCATCTTGTTATGTGTTATATTAAAATTAATATGCTTTCATCATGTGAGCATCTTTCTGCATGATCGATAACTTACTTTAAACCACATTCATTCCCCCCTTCCTAATAAATTTTCCAATTTGGGAATCTTACTTGATCACTATTGTAGTTCTTGAATCCTATTTGAGGAACTTTCTCATATAGAGTTCATTATCTTGTAACTCCTCATCCCCTACCATGGCCAACCTATATTTTATCCATTTATCCTCCCTCCTCATTTCTACTCACCCACTAGATAGTGGTTGACCGAGTGAGGGGGTAGGTTTAGGGTCATTCAAGTTAGGGGGAGGGGATTAGAAATTTAGGGGGGTTGTATGTTGAGTATGAGGGAAATGAGGGGTAGGGTCGCTCTGCAAGCATCTCGTCAAGCTATGAGCCGAGATGAGAGGTAGGTCAAAGGATTTAAGATCTTAATTTTTTTTAAAAAAAATTAAAAAATCATTGATTTATTTGTGTTATTTTGTAGGTTTAAACAAAATATAAGGATCCCTTAAAAAACAAAGAAATGTGTTATTATAAAACTAGGAAATGAAAAAAAATGAAACCCCCAGACTGATACAAACTACAAAATTTTAGTTGTAGCTAAGTAACACACCAAACTTACTGGAGAAAACACTAAAAAAAATTGTAATGCAAATATATATGAGATCTATACCATGGATATAAAATATACTTATACCCCTGCAAACAAATGTGAGACTACAAGTGAAATGCTCCCAAAATAATGTCAAAAGAATAATCAGCTATTAAACAAAGAAATATTTTTTATCAATTTCCAGATGTGTTTAGGATACATTCATGATTAAATAAAAATTAAAACAACAAAAATAGAAAATTGTTATCAATTTTCAGTCATTGGTTCTTTTTTTTGGGTTCTCCCAATATTTGCATGAGAAAAAATAAAGCAATGAAAATAGCAAGATCTAACCACACAGAAATGTGAGACACACCATAATATGTATGCGGGTGTTAATGAATATTAAATAGTTACAAGAAAATATTACTAAGGTGTGAAACAAAAAGGAACAAAATAAGAATGGATCTCATTGAATAGGGTTCATGATAGGATAGATATTACATCCATTACTACTATAACATGTATGGACACCATAAGACACTGTAAAAAATAATCACTTCCCACAGTGTAAAATTTAGCCAAAGGATGCAATGGTGTACAAATAATGAAACGATAATAGAAAATATCAGTAAGAAAAGAATGGATAAAATAACGAGCATTGAAACCAAAGGTATAAAATAATGAGTAGGTCCAACCGGGAGTTCCAAAAATGAGGAAGGAGGATAAATGGATAAAATATAGGTGGATCATGGTGGGGGATGAGGAGTAGCAGGATAATGAACTCTACATGAGGAAGATCCTCAAGTAGGATTCACAAACTACAACGGTGATCAAACAGGATTCTCAAACTAGAAACTTTATTAGGAAGGTGGAACAGATGTGGTGAAAAGTAAGTTATTGATCATGCAGGAAGATACTCATGTGAAGAAAGCATCTTAATTTTAATATAGCACATAACATGATGTATCATGATATATAATATCACGATGAATAGATTATAATATGCAAGAGAACATAAACATGGGCCATCAAAAGGATATGATGCCCCTGTATGATATGAAATCATATAAGAGAAGTAGTGATATACAATAGAATCATATTATTGGGAGCACAAAGATACATAAAATAAAGATTCCCCTATAATATATTGTAGTAACTAATTGACACAGTTTGGGTACTATTTATTCTTAGTCTACTACTACTATTTATATGGTTTTTGAGTGAAGAAAGTACTAATTAACCCCCTTCCTTTGGCCATTTTATATTACTTTATGTCATCACTATCGACCTTCTACATACACTTGCCTAATTTTTTTTACACTTGTCATCTTTTATGCCTCTGACTGGGGCACCCAATATAGACTAGGATGCCCCAGGTGCCCTGGTCCCATCTGGGCTGCCCTAATCCTCTTTAAACTTTGAGCCACTTTTTGGGCACTTTCTAACCATTTGAGCATTTCATATTTTTAGTGGTTGTACTTTTCAGTGTTAATTACAAAATTAGAACAAGAAAACCCTATAAATATAAATTTATGAGACCATAATAAGGGACCAAGAACTTGATAAGAACCTTGCATATAATAAATCAATAAATTGCATAAGATAATAAAACACAAGAGATATGGGGGGCCAAGATGCCTTAATATGTAATATATTCATAATAATACCCTTAAGGTAGGGCAACACCATACAATGCTCCTTAAGGAAGGAGTAACTCCACAATCTCCCAAGATGGGAATCCACTTCGAGGGGGACACCTCCAATATACCTCTACCAAGTAGAAGACTCAACTCATACATCCATGACCCTCATAATGATACTCACATCCTTTAAATAGGATGGGTAACACCTAATCCCAATGTAGGCCAACCCATTACCCAATATAATTAATTCCTATGTGAGCCCATATAACTAACTAAGGGGATGTGTGCCACATGTCGGCATCTCCATCAACCCATATACATTACAATATTATATCCAATGTGAACCCATACATATAACTAAGGGGATGTGTGCCACATGTCGGCATATCCATCAACCCATATATATTATATTATCATATCCCAAGGTACATAGCATTGCCTCCCTCTTTGACATATTTCGTCCCCGAAACATAAGAAGAATCCATATAATGAGTGTGCTTTAAATTATTACACACTTGTCTCCATGCTCGATCATCTAACCACCCATATGAAATCCTAGTGGGTGGTGTTGCTCCAAACATGATTCCATATTCCATTGTGCTCATCTAATTCCATCCTAGTCCATATGTGTTCCTTCTTGGCATCCATTCATATCCATAATTATTATTCATGTGATACCATGTCATATAATTATTGTTCCATTGATTCCATGTATAGCCAAAATTATTACTCCTCCAGTTCCCTATATATCCATATAGATTGCTGCCCTTATGTTTCCTAGCATGTCTCCATGATTTTTTCCTGTCATGATGATGTGGGTGTCTATATGGTGCAACCTTAGTATGCTCAACCTTATCAATATTTTCCTCCACTTTCTTTTCCTCTTCCAACTTGTTGGATATTTCTTTTTTCTCTTGAGTAGAGAAACTATTTTTTTACTTTTTCATCATGTTCTTCATCCTCTCCTTCTAATTCATCCTTATTCCCTTCTTCACCATCTTCAAATTCATCTTCATGATCCAATTTTACATTATTTTTTTTCCTTGCTAACTGTGATATCTTGTAATGTGATTTTCTTTCTCTTGTGCCATAATTTCATGAATTTATTTTACACATTAATATTAATTGTTCCCAATGTCTCTAACCAAGGATATATGAGAACAATATCCATACCATCCATATCTAACGCATAAAAATCTGAATGTAAAACATATTTATCCATAAAAAGCTTTAAATCTTTAAAAACTTGAATATTCTTACCATCCATTTGAGATTCCTTGATATGCTTTGTTTGCAAATGTAGACTGTGAGCTACATCCATATTGATGAAGTTATATTTGCTGCTAGGGTTTATGGAAATAATTACATTTTTTCTTTGAATGCACCCTTCAAACTGAAATATTGAAGCTTCCTGCCTTGGAGATGCACTATCTTGTGTAGCAACTTCATCATAAAAAATTTCTTATTCTTCATCATCAACATTTTCTTCTTCTTGTTCTTATTGTTCTTCTTCTTCTTCTTATGCTTCTTCTTCTTATTTCTCATCTAGCTAAGAAAATATCCTCCATTTCCTCCCAATCCCAATCCAATAGATCTGTATCCAAATAAGAATACCAATGTCGCGCTTTCCCACCAAGATGAAGATAAAAACTAACCCATACTAAAAATTCTTCAAAATACATTTGTTTAAATTATATCCACCATTTTTTTGCATCAATTTCCCCATTACCATATAAAATTGGTATATCCATGATGCATAAAAATTAGGGTTTCACAAACTTACTCCTTTGACCAATATTTGAACTAATGATTTCATCAATCATTCAACCTCAAATCTGAAATCACAAAGAAGTAACCCCTGCTAAAATTTTGAGAAATTTCCAACAATGTATTAAATTTAGGAAAATTCCTCAAATTGTTGTCTATGGAGCAAAATAGTGAAAAAAAAACTGAAAAAACTCTATCCAAATAGATCCAAAAATTCTAAAATTTCAGTGGTAACACTATTTAATATATTAACAACAACACAAAAAAATTATTTCCTAATTCGTCATTATTCAGAAGATATAGACGAAACCTTATAATTAGGGTTTCAACCCTAAAACAGACACAACTTTTGCAAAATAGCTCCAAAAAATATGAAATTCATAGGGACAATCACTTGAACTATTTATCCACTCCCCACAAAAATATCTGAAATATTTCAAGTTGATCTCAAGATATAGATGAATCACCAACATTAGGGTTTCATCTCACAAATTACCCGGATCACTGCTCTGATACCACTTGATAAGAACCTTACATATAATAAATCAATAAATCGTAGAAATAATAAAACACAAGATATATGGGGGGCCAATATGCCTTAATATGTAATATATTCATAATAATACCCTTAAGGTAGGGCAACACCATACAATGCTCCTTAAGGAAGGAGTAACTCCACAATCTCCCAAGATGGGAATCCACTTCAACGGGGACACTTCCAATATACCTCTACCAAGTATAAGACTCAACTCATACATTCACGACCCTCATAATGATACTCACATCCTTTAAATAGGATGGGTAACACCTAATCCCAATGTAGGTCGACCCATTACCCAATATAATTAATTCCTATGTGAGCCCATATAACTAACTAAGGGGATGTGTGCCACATGTTGGCATCTCCATCAACCCATATACATTATAATATTATATCCCATGTGAACCCATGCATATAACTAAGGGGATGTGTGCCACATGTCAACATCTTCATCAACCCATATATATTATATTATCATATCCCAAGGTACATAATATCCCAAGTTACATTTGGTATCAGAGCGACCACCCATGTTCGAATCCCACTTGGTTGGTTACATCGTGTAGCCAGGGCCCGTGGGGTGCCTAAACATCAGTGAAGTAGGGCTCATACATATGGGAGTGTGGGCACAAACCCATCCCAAGTCAGGCTCTACAGAAGCATGGTGGGATGTTATGATCCTCATGTGTGGATTTCACTAATACCTTGAGGTTTTGGTTTAATGGTTAGTTACATTTGGTATCAGAGTGACCACCCATGTTCGAATCCCACTCGGTTGATTATGTCATGTAGCCAGGGCATGTGGGGTGCCTAAACATCAGTGAAGTGGGGCCCATACATATGGGAGTGCGGGCACAAACCCAGCCTGAGTCAAGCTCTACGGAAGCATGGTGGGATGTTATGATCCTCATGTGTAGATTTCACTAATGCCTCGAGGTTTTGGTGTAACGGTTTGTTACAGAACTAAGCATTACTACTCCACATAAGGTTTCATCCACTCTATAGGAATCTAGGAGCCCCATTACATCCATGTAGCTCCATCACAAGGGACAATGTTGGTTCATCTGCATCACATTTCATAAGAGGGAAGTTTATTCTATTCCATCCATCATTTATTTACATTATACATCTAGTTATAGCTCACTACTTCACAAAGTGTGACTAGCACAAGAGGACCTACGTCACCATTTTCACTCTCTCTCTCTCTCTCTCTCTCTCTCTCTCTCTCTCTCAAAACTAAACTTGGGTCTGAAATGTAGTGCAACACTCAGTTAATAAGCCCACCATTGTGACAGCTGAGGTAAATCCAACCCCTTCATTTGAATCTTTCTTTTTTTTAGGGATTTTATACTCGCCTTTTTGTTTTACAGGTCTTCCTTCCACCCTTGATTACCAGTGACATCCAGCATAATGCAGAGGCATACATGCGATAGGAAGTGAGGGTTATGGATCTTACAACAATCATATGAAATTGGTTTCTGGACCTCCTGTATAAACCAGGGCACCCATAAATTTATACCATGGCACCCCAAGCACCCCCATCCCTCTCTAGGCACTCCAGTCCATCTAAAAATCTTGGATCTATACTTTTTTTATCCTTAGGGTGGTCGTTGGTGCTTTCTGTTCATCTGGTTTAATCTATGACATTGTCCCATCCAACCTACAAATCATGCACATTAGGGTTTACATTTCTATTTACTTAGTTACTTAGGTTACTTTCTTTACTTACTTATTTGTTATTTACTGTTGTTCATAGTTTAGATTAAACTAAATTAGGACCCCCATACTTCCATTTTAGTTTAATAATTTTTGTGGACTTGGCCATTCGACTCCACCTTCTATCTAGGGTTATTATTCTCCTTTCATGGATCAATCATATGATGAATTTACCGCAAAACATCTTAAGGCTATTAATTACCATATTGTTAAACATCCCCAATATTTATATTTACTTTTACATGTCACTCGATAGGAATATACTAACTTGGAATATCTTAATGCCTTTGTGGTTATCCCCACTTCTATTTCTACTCATCTACAAGCTTCTACCCTTTCACCTATTTCTACTATTGGTGTTTCTGTCAATACCCCTACCAATCATTTCACACCACCTTTATTGTCTCGCTCACAGCATGTTCCTTCTACTAACACTCCAGCTTTATCTTCATTATATCAAGATATCTAATCATAGATTCATCAATTACAACAAACTACTTCTCATGTGTATACATCTTTGGATTCTACTTTATTGCTTCACACTCCATTTGCAACTATCATCTTCACTTATCTATGTCTTCCTAAATTTTTTACCCCCAAGTTTCCCATTTTCAATGGACATGGTGACCCAAAATATCATCTTTGAGCATTCCATGTTGATTTTATATATTTTTCATATGATCAACTTCTTTTGGTTAAAATATTCCCTTATACTCTTCATGAATATGTGATGCATTGGTTTAATGACCTACCTATCCATTCAGTAACATATTTTACACAACTTGCTAATAATTTATCAGCTCACTTCTCAATCAACATTGGATATGATATTTCTTATGCCCAACTCGCATAACTTAAGAAAGGCTCTAATGAAAACTTAGCAGATTATGTATTGCATTACAAAAACAACCTAGCTAGGATGTCAAATGTGCTTGCAGACTCTGAGCTTTAGGACTTATTTATTCAGAGTCTCTTACCACCTCTCTAGGAGAGTGTTCTCTTTGATAATTCCCATTCATTTGATCAAATTTTGTCACACTCTCAATCTTTGTGAAACCAAACTCTTAGTTATTGACAAACTCAAATATCAAGAGAAAACATTATCCTTTACAGGCTTCCAAGGTAAGTCCACATTCAAACCAACCGTCAGTAAATCGAATGACACCAAAATCACTATCAACACAGTAGCTACTACTAGGGAGCTTCAATCACAACAACCTCAGCATATATTTACCCAATTTCCTTTGGCACCCCATCTTATATTATAGTAGCTTCTTGAGAGAAATCATATTATACTTCCTCCACCACTCGAATTATACCCATCACGACAAAAAGGAAAAAATTTCAATGATAAATTTTCATGTGACTATCATCGATGTGTCAAACACTCTACAAATAGATGCTTCAATATCCACACAATCATCTAAGATATTATCGATAACAAAAATATTCAATTTTCAGAACCCGCCGACTCTCAACCTAATGTTGACGAGGGTAAACGCAAACTTTCTAATAACCAAAAATGTGAAAATAAAATAGTTGAACCTTCATCTAATCATACATATCATGCAATTCCTCCTCCTACATTAGGGGCTCTTGATTTCCTAGTTGCAAATACTAACACATCGTCAGTGACTATCTCTTTCTCTGACCATGATAATCATGCAAATTTCCAATCTAATAATTTACATATCATTGCATCTATTGGCTCGATCTCAATTAACAATCCTAAGGTTGACCCATCATGTCCAATTAGTGCATGTTCAATTTCACTTCTTAATGCCATTGGGTACCCTCTATCACAAATTACATATACTGTGAACAAACCATTTAGTGTGGTCAAGCTCCATGTTACATTTGGCCCGCTTACTATGTTTGTGTCTTTCCTTATTGGGAAAAAAATCGATGGCTACGATATGCTTCTAGGACTCAATCGGATTCGTCACTCTCAATCTATCATATCCATGAATCATTTACATCTAAATTTTTTTTATGACAATCAGGTTATTTCTATTGATGGTGTACCACCTTCTACTCCATGGTCATTACCTCCTCACCGTTTGGTTTGTACATCTACTACATCATCTAGTACATCTCAACATATGATATGTAAAGTGTATCCTACTCCTAGTTCACCAATGCGCACTCCATCTATGTAGCCTCACCACTCTACTATTCCTCTGCATAGATATAGGCCTATTCTTCAGATAGTTACAACATTTCGGCATAGATCCCCACTTCATTTTATTCTACAAAAGTATCCATCACCTCCACACTAAGATTCTCATTGTTTTCCATCACATACATATTTTTTTGAACCTTCACGCTCGTTATATATTCATACATCACACACATGTAGAATTCACTCACATACACATTATTTGTCTCCTATTCCACCACTATTATAACATCGTTCTACTCTTTTGTCACCACCATCATCACATGGAGAATATTTTTCCTTCACTGTCATTGGTCAGTTCACTCAATATTACGTGCTTAGGGGGAATAGTCTCTACACATTCCCCCCTCCACATCTTAGCATCATATTGGTGATAAAAAATTTTAGGTGGACAAACTTGTGCATTTCTTGCCAATGCTTTAGGAATCTAAGTCCCTCTACTTAATTTGTGTAGCTACCATATATGCATGTGCATGAAAAGGTGGATTTCTATGGTGGCCTTTCTACTAGGGATCCAACAGGGGCACTCCACTGACCCTGCGGCAAAGCTAGCAATATTTTGCTAGGGAAGAATTTTTCTAGAAGTGGGAAAGGGAGTGAAAATTGAGGTAGGAGAACCAATGTTGTAAGTAGAAAATCAGAGGCTTGTGCACACCACTCAAATTTTCATCACATGCACTTGAATTTTAGAAGAAAAAAAATCTGCAAAACAACAACAAGACTAAATAGGGCTTAATGAACAAAAAGTACCAATAAACTCCTGAATCAAAGAGGATAAAATTCCTTCTTCCTTTATTGAAGCTCAATCAAAATTTGTGCATAGTGTGGGAATGGAAAAAATTGAGAAGGGGGGAATAGAAAAAATGGCTATCTCCTTTTTTCTCTCAAGGTATAATATACTCTTGAGTTTATAAGATCAATCACCAACCCTTTGCAATGGGAATGATGTTACAATTTATAGAATGAGAGGTGACTCTTCATCTACCTCATGACCCTCTATATGCCTTGATAGGACTTAAGATTGTTTGTATTCCACTTTAAATATTTAATTCCCTTTTATAATAGCAAGGAAAATTAATTTACATTGTGTTTCTAAATTCACTTTTAAGTGACTTAAAGGCATATCAAAAAGTGCAAACCCCAACAAATAATTAGAACATTTGAAAGTGAGAGAAAGTTGGGGGAAGAGGAGAGGGAAAGAGAGAGAGAAGAAGAAGAGGATATGTCACTCGATGAATCCTATTGGTCCCCGTTCATGAAAATCTCTGATGCGGCGAAGTTCTGAATGTCCCATTGTGCCAAAATTGTTATTTGAGCATGGCTTACTATATTTGGTAAGCACCCATATAGAGAGATTTACTATTTTTAGTAAGAGGTGATCCTTGCTTCTTCTTAATCATCTTGATGTGATGAAAATATTCATCCAATCCTACACACATTTTCTTTTCTTCGACCACTTCTTAGGGTAACTTACTGTTTTTAGTAAACACCCATACAGGGAACTTACTATTTTTAGTAAGTGGTCATTTCCACTATTTTCTACTCTGAACACTCATTTAGGATCTCTTGTAATCTTCAATGCATGTTACCTTTGTCTCAGCTGCTTTTGATGATGACTTTCCAAACATAGCAAGTTTGTATAGGAAAACTTAATATTTTTAGAAAGGGTGTTTCCAGTGCCCAATTCGTGATAGAACATACTTTTTTGGAATTTCATTATCATTATGATCACATTCTCCAAATTTCACATAGTTTTTCCAAATAAAAAGCTTGGAAATAAAATTTGAAATTTTGACCTAGCAGTGGCTTCAAGCACAGAGCTGCCATGGCAGCCATTAATGGAGCTCAAAATTTTCAGGTCTAGTTTTTTGTCTCCATTTGCAACAAAAAAACTCCATTGCGATATTTTTTTCATTTGGAGCTTGTGTGCAAGTTTTTAGCTTGTTTCCATTGCTAGAATGATGGGAAATCCAATAAATGTGAGTCGGTGCATGAAGAGAGGATTTTATTGGAGAAAATGATTCTGTGCACCATTTGACCTCGTATTTATTGCGTCTTGATCACCTTTAAAAATGAGTAAATCTGAAAAATTTTGCATCACGATCTGAATTGTATCTTGTGAGATATGAAGATTTTTCGATCAAGTGACTTCATGGTTATTTGGTAAAAAAGCTTCATTTTCTCCCCGTTCTTCATCATTTCACTCCATTTTTATTTGATACCTACATATTTCTATGTATTCATGGTGTGGATAGTTTATGCGGCCATGGAAGAGCTGGTTTGGAGCAAAAATGGTGGATCTGGTGTCTGGACAATCATGCAAGGAGCCATGACAAGGTATGAAGTTGTGGAGGAGAAATGAGAGGAAGAAAATGACTAAGTGCTAGATTTAAACTTTAAAAACATGCACGTGGAGGGCCTGGGAAAATTTTTATGTCCTTAATGTCCTTTTCCTCAGGGATGTGAAGGACATTAGTTTCCACAGTGGTCCTGGAGGTGACACATGGCACCCGATCCAACGTCAGGGAATGGATGCTCCAAAAATGCACTTGGGGGCTGAAACTCGGTCACACGGGTGTCCAAAAGACTCCCCATAGGGGATGGGCACATTTTTCAAGGTTTTATGTCCCCCACCTCAAGTTCATAAAGGACATAAAATTCCACGGTGGTCATGGAGCTGACACGTGTTGCCCGATCTGATGGCAGGGGATGAATGCTTCAAAAAAAGTACCTAGGGGCTGAACTATCAAGTCTTGAGGTCAAATGAGGGTCCAAGAGGTCATATGAGGGCTGAGAGGTCTTCAAGGGGGTTGGGAAATTTTTTCCAACCTTGGTGTTTCTAACCTTGGGGGACGTGAGGGACACAAAATCCCGTCAGCCTCCTGGTGCTGACACGTGTCCTCCCAAAAATTTAGTTGAGTCCTGAACTTGTAACAGAGATAACTTGATCTCCTAATGGACTTTTTTGGAAAAAATTTATATGATGTTGACTGGAAATGTCCTTTTAAATACAATTTTGTAGGTATAATATCTTGGTTATTCCATTGGATCTCTGAAAAATTTTATTTTTTATTTTTTACTCCACCTGTGCCTAAGAAAAACTACCTGTAGACCTAATGCACCAAAGTGTTGTGAAAAATACTATTTCACCACAATGTAGGCCTTGTAATCCTATTTTTGGATATTTTTTTGCTCCTAAATCCATCTGGATCTCCCAGAATCTTCTTTTGAAGCCCAGTAGCTATTTTAGGCTTGTGTACCGCCTAGGCTTGTGAACCCTGTTTTTTACTCAGACTACTCCAAGTCTTGCAGAACTTCCCCAGACCTTCCAAAATCATTTCCATGATTTTCCAAGGTATTCCATTCACCTCCATGTTGATTTTTTTCCTTTTTTTCCACTCCAGGGGTTGATCCATTCCTGGGAAGGCCAATAATAGCCCTTCCCAATACTGCCAGAAGATAGTATCTTTTCAGAACTCCCTAAAATCACCAAAGGGTAATGAATACACTTACCTAAATCACATAGGGGGATGAGATTAAATTACTTAGGAGGTCATTTGGACTAATTGGATAGACCCGGGGTGTCTTGGAATGATGGGACTTGAAAAAATTAACACTGGGGTATCATTTTCGTGCTTAGAAATCGTTAATTTCCTTGTTGCACATTTACACGGCAACAACTGGCTCTAGCTTGAGGACATGACATGAAATGAGCATAGTGAAGACATGACATGGTAATCCAGAATCTCAATTTTAGGCCATATAGTTCTTTGACTAGTTCCTTATCCATTGGGCCCTGTAGAGTCATGTACAACTTCTAGAAAGGAAGATTATAAGGAAACACACACACATAAAACAAAGGAAAGGAAACACACAAAACACAACAGGAAGGGAAACACACCTATCAATCACCTATGGTACAAGGTGGGGGACAACCCTCTTTCACTGAATTACTTTTCATTTCTCAAAAGTTACCCCTAAAGAGGAAACACTGAATGATGATGTTCTGCGTAGCCATTGATGGGTTCCAGAAAGTAACCTCCTTTCCTTAATTATTTATGGAATCCAGGTGCTTCCATGATTGTCCTTTTACTTTGTAGGAGTGATTTCATGTGAGATTCTTGATCCTCTAGTCCTTGCTTGGAAATTCCACTACCTTCATATTCTTTGAATTCGGTCTCATAGTGCCAATTACCTTCCATGTTTATCCATATAGCTGATTTTCCATTGAGAATCTCATCGTTGCCCCAGGGCTACTTTTTGTTCAAAATACTTGAACATTTTTTATTCTTTTCTTTCCCAGACCTATGCTCATTGACATATTCTCCATGAGAAACATTTGATTCCTCCTTCATCTCTAATCCATGGTGAGGCATTTGAGTATTGAAGGAAGGATTGGAGGAAAACTCATACGTGTCTTATATGTTCATGACATGAGTGAAGAGATCAAGAATCGACTTAGGGTCTGCCGCAACTTCTACTGCATCCAATATTTCTTACACAGAGTTATGCTTCATCATTTCCTGCAGCTCATCTTGATATGCCTTTGAAGAATCTTTATTTTGTAGCTCAAGGAAACTATCTTGAGGGATTACCTCATCATCTCAAGAATCACTGCACTCTATTGATCCTTCATCAAAAATAGCTTCATCTTTAGAGGTCTTGAAACTCCTTTCTTCAATTTCTTCATCATGGAAAGAGTATTCATCTTCAAACGGGAAAGAAAATATCTTCATTTCGATATTGCATCCATCAATCATTAGCTCAAGAGTGACATCATATATTTCATCTTTCCTTATCTCAATATGGTCAACCTTCACATCAGCTTCACACTTGTCTTGCAAATTTGTGGCTTGCATCAGGAACTCAAGGCTGAGCTCGGGATCTTCAGTTTCTTCCTTGGCTCTAAGAAATTCTTTTACAAACATTTATTTCTCATTGTTCAAGGGTTCATTATAGACTGGATTGGTCTCTTCCTGGGTGACATGATCAAGGGAGTCCTCATCTTCAAATGGGAATGAAAAAATGTCTTCATCACGGATAAGAACATAAGCTGGTTTTTCTTTTTGAAAATTATTTGGAGCCATCTCCTCTTCTTCATGGTTTGCATCATCCAGCAATTTGGGGCTGCCCTCTTGTAGCTCGAATCTTCTCACTACTTCTTCAAAATCAAAATCTCTCTAGGAAGGAATGTCTGGCACTATCAATATGGGAATATCCTCTTTCTCCTTTGTTGCCACAAAGTGATTCATCTGCCTGCTACCTTGATACAAGATGTTAGCTTTCGTGCTTCCAGACTTTTATACAATGTACCTCATTTTCTTCTTAGGAAGCAATTTCTCCATGTCTCCCTTCACTCGTATGGTTGTGGATGACCAATTCATCTGAATTTTCACTCACAAGTCTTAGCAGAAACTTCAACTCAATAACATACCGAATGAGGCTAAGACATTGGCTACCAAAATCATCGCTGAAATTTTATTGTCTATAAATTTGGTGAGAGAAACCTATGCATCTTTGACCTTCCCTACAAGTGAGACCTTTTTTATTCCAAAGAGTAACAAGAGAAACTAGGAAGAGTCATTATAAGTTTAAGAGCCTTGGAAACCTTCAAAGGCATCACATTGTCTGAGGCATCAGAATCATTATGCAATTAATCAGTACATATTCTCCAACAAGAAGGGAGACGTAGAAAGGTTTAACTTTATCACTATTTGATGCACTCAGAGAAATCATGTTCTATGAGCGATTGTAGTTGAGTTTGGTAGCATGCATTTGGAATTGGATGTTACAACATTGGGTGTTAAACTACCACTCTTGATATATCAGACAAACCTCTCAAATTGTTTAGGATGAGTCTGCAAATATTCAGTTTCAGTAATCTTCACTTTGGCCTTGTTTGCATATTCTATGAAGTCAAAGGGGGAAGATGCAGACAAGGGGGGTGAAGGGACTGATTTTGGAGTCTGGATAGGCTTAGGATCAGGATTTGATTTTTGAGGAATGGATAGTATTTTGAATGGCACACTAGGAGCTTTCAAGGAATTAGATTTTGTAGGAGCAAATTTGGGTTTAGAAATGGAAGAGACATTGGAAGACTTGGGATTTCGGGAGTCTTCTTACTTACTACGGGATCAGGATCCAATAATTTAGACTTCATGGAAGATGGAAGTGGGGATTTTTCGACACTAAAAATTTTCCTCTGTAATTTCTATTTCATTAATGTATATATTAGGAATAGGATGTTGTTAAGTGTAATTAGTAGTAGCGTCTGATAGAAGATAACGGCGCTGCCAATACGACGCCGCCAATAATGTGGAGTATGGTGACAGTCAAAGTACAATAGGAATGTTTGTAAAAAGTGAATATTTGTCGTAAGTCGTCTGGTAATGTTAAAATGTCAAAAGTTTGGGTAATTAGAGAAGTAGGGTCTACATGATTCGGAATTAGAAATATTATATTGGTAATAAGGACAAGGAGTGAGGTCATAAATATTTTTTGTATTTTATTTGTAAAAATTCTAAAAATGTGGAACCCATGTAAAATAATAAGGTTTATCTTATCTTAAGAGATAAGCTTACATGTACAGATAAGAGTTAAGGTATGGAATATGATTCGTCAGAGTGGATTTCTTATCCTATCTTAGAGATAAGATGGATAAGCCCTGGAAGTTCTATAAATAGAGAGGCCACCCCCCTCATTTAGCATAGAAAGAAGTAGTGAGAAATATTGTATGAAGTGTGGAAAGGAAGCATCAGTTTAAAGGTGTGTTGAAGAAGCCATTAAGAGGTGTAATTGTAAATTTTCTCCCATAGTCTTGGTGAAAGGAAAGTGAAGTCAATAACACTTGAAGGACCTCATGGGTGAGATTGTAACAATTTCATGTTAATATTATAATTTACTTTGATATTTCAGATTTGTCATCATTCCGTCTTATCATAGTCAATGGTATTCTTGTGTTATGTTGTTATTTTGTTTCCATATTACATCCACCAAACTAAAGGCTGTGCATTAGTAAATAATCATAGCACAAGGAATTCCCCGGTGAAGAATTATCATAGAGCCGGATTGGTGATGACAGATCACTAGGAAACAAAGTTATTCTAATATGTGTTTTGGAGTCTCCATATCGGAGGATCATGAACCTTCTTGGATCTATCCGCAGCAATAGTTTGGGAGATGCTTTAAAGTTCTCGGACTAAGAACTAGTCAATACTGCACATGAGCTGGGTGCATCTTCTTCATAACCTCTAGAATACTCATAAAATATGATTTGTGCATCATTCTCAAACTCATCACTTTCTAGGAAACCACCACCTTCACTTTCTTGTTCAAGCTCTTCTTCATCTTCTTGAAATCTACAGTTTATGTTCATGGGTGGGGCCTCCAAGGTGAGCCTTACGGGTGCTCCTGCAATCTGATTTCTATTCTTTCTTTGGGAAGAAATGCATTAAAATATTTCCCTCTTCAAATATTTTATCTCATTCAACAAACTTTTGTAATGATGGATTGGTTCTCTCATCTTCAGGATAGTTGGGCCTTTCCCTTTGATGGATTCTTGATATTTCCTAAGAGGATGAGATCATCATGGAGATTCAATGGCCCTCCTTTGTGCTTCTACAATGTTCCTTCTTGAAATATTCATAGGAGAAATCCTACCTCTAGTGATTAAGAATTTATGAAGAATATTTTGATATTGTTCTAAGAGGGTGAATCTTCTTCTGGTATCATGCGAAGTTATAACCGTTCGAAATGAGCCATGAAGTCTCTCATCATTTCACTTTCTCCTTTCCTCATTTGAGCCAACTGCACCAAGAGGTCTTGAAAATCTTCTGTTGATTTAAATCTTTCCTTGAAGAGAACCTTGATGTCATCCCAACCAGTGATGGATCAAGAAGGTAGGAGGTAGAACCATTCTGCTAATTTTTCTTAGAGGGACTCCACGAATAATCTTACAACAACATCTTCATGTTGGACACCAAGAATTCGACATGATGTCATGAAAGCAACAATGTGTTCTTTACGATTTTGTGTGTTGTCACCTTTTAACTTTGGAAAGTTCTTGCGAGAACCTGTTGGTAGATCATCAAGAGGAGGTTCAAGAGCAAGCGGGTCTGTATTCCTTCCCCATGAAACAATGGGTCGAGGTCTTTGTTCTTCGTCTTCCATTGTTGTTTCTGCTTCTATTTCAGCTCTTTCTTCAAGAGGACATTCTTATGACAAATTCTTCTTCTTCCAATGAACTCGATGTTCAATGGTGGTTTAAAAATGGGAGAATTTGAAGGATTTTGGATGGGATTACCAAGTCTTAACTTCTTGAAGTGTCGGATGAAGAGGATGCTTGAGAGAAGAAATATGGATTATCTCTAATTCATTCTCGCTGATTTTTCAAAGCTTCAAAATTGGAATCAGCAACACCTCTCGACCTATTCAACTTGGTGTATCTTCTTTCAGCTAGCTTTTGAAAACTTCTACAGTCAGAACACCAAATGACACTATGCAATGTGAAAAGTCATGTGTAGAAATCAGCAATGTATCTTTCGGCAATAGACTTACATGAACTCCTTTTTTTTATTTTAATATTTGATTTTTTGTATTTTTGGACCTTGCGGTTATATATTGGGTGTAAATGCTACTAAATATGCCCCACAGTGGGTGCCAAAAATTGTTGGTGAGAAAATTTTCAGGTGGAAAAAACTTGTGGATTTCTTGCCAACGCTCTAGGAATCTAAGTCCCTCTACTTCACTAGTGTAGCTATCGTATATGCATGCACTTGAAAAGGTGGATTTTTGTGGTGACCTTCTGACCGGATCTAACATGGGATCCACTGACCCTATGGAAAAGCTAGACAATCTCTTGCTAGGGAAGACTTTGTCTGGAAGTGGGAAAGGGAGTGGGAATTGAGGTAGGAGAACCAATGTTACAAGTAGAAAATTAGAGGCTTGTGCACACCAGTTAGAAGTTTCATCACATGCACTTGAATTTAAGAAGAAAACTAATCTACAAAATAGCAACAAGACTAAATGAATCTTAATGAACACAAAGTACCAATAAAATCCTCAATCAAAGAGGCCAAAATTCCTTCTTCCTTTATTAAAGATCAAGCAGAATTTGTACATAGTGTGGGAATGGAAGAAATTGAGAAGGGGGGAATAGAAGAAAATGGTTATCTCCTTTGTTCTCTCAGGGTGCAATATACTCTTAAGTTTACAAGATCAATTGCACACCCTTTGTAATGGAAATGAAATTATAATTTATAGAATGAGAGGTGACTCTTCATCTACCTCATGACCCTCCATATGCCTTAATATGACCTAAGACTGTTCATATTCCAATTTAAATATTTAAGTCCCTTTTATAATAGCAAGGTGACTTAATTTACATTATGTTTCTAAAGTCACTTTTAAGTGACTTAAAGGCATATCAAAAAGTGCAAACCCCAACAAAGAATTAGAACATTTGAAAGTGAGAGAAATTTGGGGGAAGAGGAGAGGGAAAGAGAGAGAGAAGAAGAGGAGGAGATGTCTTCTGATGAAGCCCATTAGTCCCCATTCATGGAAATCTCTGATGCGACAAAGTTTTGAATGTCCCATTGTGCCAAAACTGTTCTTTGAGTGTGGCTTACTATTTTTGGTAAGCACCCATATAGGAAGATTTTCTATTTTTAGTAAGAGGTGATCCTTGCTTCTTCTTGATCATTTTGATGTGATGAAAATATTCATCCAATCCTACGCACATTGCCTTTACTTCGACCACTTCTTGGGGTAACTTACTATTTTTAGATAAACACCCATATAGGGAACTTACTATTTTTAGTAAGTGGTCATTTCCACTATTTTCTACTCTGAACACTCATTTAGGCTCTCTCATAATCTTTAATGCTTGTTTCCTTTGTCTCAACTACTTTTGATGATGACTTTCCAAACATAGCAACTTTGTATAGGAAAACTTACTATTTTTAGAAAGAGTGTTTTCAGTGCCGATTTTTGATGAAACATAATTTTTTGGACACTCCTTGTCATTAGGATCACATCCTCCAAATTTCACATAGTTTTTCCAAATAGAAAGCCTGGAAATAAATTTTGAAATTTTGACCTGGCAGAGGCTTCGGGCACAGAGCTGCCATAGCGGCCATTAATGGAGCTCAAAATTTTCAGGTCTGGTTTTTTGTCTCCATTTGCAATGAAAATAACTCCATTGTGATATTTTTTTCATTTGGAGCTTGTGTGCAAGTTTTTAGCTTGTTTCCATTGCCAGAATGATGGGAAATCCAATAAATGTGAGTCGGTGCACGAAGAGAGGATTTTATTGGAGAAAATGATTCTGTGCACCATTTGACCTCTTATTTATTGACATCTTGATCACCTTGAAAAATGAGTAAATCTGCAAAATATGGCATCACGATCTGACTTGTATCTTGTGAGATATGAAGATTTTTCGATCGAGTGACTTCATGGTTATCTGGAAAAAAAGCTTCATTTTCTCCCTATTCTTCATCATTTCACTCCATTTTTCTCTGAATAACTACATATTTCTATGTATTCATGGTGTGGATAGTTTATGTGGCCATGGAAAATCTGGTTTGGAGCAACAATGGTGGACCGGGTGTCTGGACAATCATGCAAGGAGCCATGACAAGGTATGAAGTTGTGGAGGAGAAATGAGAGGAAGAAAATGACTAAGTGAATATTCAAAAATTAAACATGGATTTAAAATTTAAAAACCTACACATGGAGGGCCTGGGTGCATTTTTATGTCCCTGATTTCCTTTACCTCAAGGATGTGAGGGACATCAGTTTCCAGGGTGGTCCTGGAGGTGACACGTGGCGCCCGATCCAACGTCAGGGAATGGATGCTCCAAAAATACACCTGGGGGCTGAAACTCGGTCACGTGGGTGTCCAAAAGACTCCCCATAGGGGCTGGGCACATTTTTCAAGGTCTGATGTCCCCACCTCAAGTTCATAAAGGACATCAAAATCCACGGTGGTCCTGGAGCTGACACGTGGCACCTGATCTGATGGCAGCAGATGAATGCTTCAAAAAAAGCACCTGGGGGCTGAACTGTCAAGTCTAGAGGTCACATGAGCATTCAAGAGATCATATGAGGGCTAAGATGGCTTCAAGGGGGTTGGGTACACTTTTCCAACCTTGGTGTTCTCTAACCTTGGGGTACGTGAGGGACACAAAATCCTACCAGGCTCATGGCTCTTACACGTGTCCTCCTAAAAATTTGGCTAAGTCCTGAACTTATAATAGTGATAACTTGAGCTCCTGATGGAATTTTTTGGAAATATTTTATATTATCCTAACTATAAATGGCCTTCTAAATACAATGGTGTGGGTATCATGTCTTAATTATTCCATTTGATCTCTGAAAAATCATAGTTTTGATTTTTTAAACCACTTGTGCCTGAGAAAAACTACCTGCAGACCTGATGCGCCAAAGTGTTGTGAAACATATTATTTCACCACGATTTATGCCTTGGAATCCTTTTTCTGGATATTCTTTTTTCTCCTAACTCCATCTATATCTCCCATAATCTTCTTCTGAAGCCCAGTAGTTGTTTTTGGCCTATGTACCGCCTAGGCTTGTGAACCCTATTTTTTACTCAGACTGCTCCAAGTCTTGCAGAACTTCCCCAAACCTTCCAAAATAATTTCCATGATGTTCTAAGGTCTTCCATTCACCTCCATGTTGAATTTTTTCCTTTTTTTCTACTCCAAGGGTTGATCCATTCCTAGGAAGGCCAACAATATCCCTTCCCAATACTACCAGAAGATATTATTGTTGATGGCAAATCACAGCACCCCTGAATGTTTGCAACTCTATGGGTTGAGACTCTCAGCGCGATTTCATGACATGGAGCTTTCCCCAAGTGTGGTACCTTGTAAATCGAGAAAGCTCTCCAAATGAAGGTCTGGTTCTTATTCCTCTGTTCAGATGCACACATAAAATGTAGAGGGTTTACTCAAAAAACCTAATCTAACTTGCCAAGGAGACAGGGTAAGAAGATGCATAAAAATAAACCTAAACTAACAAAGGTGATGCACTGAGGAATGAAGAACACATGTCTTTCCAATAAACACAAACCATTAAAATGCAATGCAAAATCATGCACAGATAACCAAATTTGCAGTGAAAGATTAGGAGGATGCAAATGAACACAGAGAGGGTTGAGAATCATCCACAGACATGCATTATTTGCTCCAAAGATTGATACAATACACTGCAAAATGCCAAGAGGAAAAGTTGCATTATAGTTTTAGATGGGAGGTTTGAACTCCACAAATTCACCTACTAAAGAGAAGAAGGGAGGAGAAAAATAAGAATGTCCAACCTTTAGAAAGAAGCCCCTCCTTACAATTTATAGGAAGAATGAGAGAGGGAAGAGAGAGGAATTCCAAATCTACCCCAACCACCTCTAGGTTGCATTTAATTCATCTCATTATGGTGGTAAGTAAGAACCCTAGCAAACCCAAAAAGTGGTGAACTGTAAGAACCTCGTAAGCTTTCCAAAAAGTCCAACCTTGCGTGAATCCAAGCTCCCTGTGAAAAGTTATGGCCATCTAAATATCTGGGTCAGGATTTGCTTCCTGTCAGTGCTCAAAATGTTGTTCCTCTCAAAGGTGCACCTTGGCGCATCCATGTTTATGTCGACACTCTTTAACCTGCGCCTTCAACCTACACCTTGGCACATCCATGTTCATGTCGACACTTTTTAACCTGCGCCTTGGCGTGAACTTTTTCATGTCGACACTCTTTTACGTGTGCCTTCTACCTATGCCTTGGCATGAAATTTTTCATGTCAACACTCCTTGACATGTTCCTTCTACCTGTGCCTTGGTGCATCCATGTTCATGTCGACAATTTTTTACCTGTGTCAAGGTGCATCCATGTTTATGTCGACACTCTTTGACGTGTGCCTTCTACCTGCGCCTTGGTGCAAACTTTTTCATGTCGACACTCCTTGATGTGCGCCTTTTACCTGCACCTTGGTGCATCCATGTTCATGTTGACACTCTTTGACGTGCGCCTTCTACCTGCACCTTAGCACATCCATGTTCATGTTGACACTTTTCTACCTGTGCCAAGGTGCATCCATGTTTATGTCGATACTCTTTGACGTGCACCTTCTACCTTCACCTTGGGTTGTTCGTGATGCAATAAGTATCGGGCTTTGAGTTTATTTGATTTCCATATTCTTCAGCTTGTCTACATCTACCCAGGGGGGAGATATTTACAAAAATTATCTTTTCAGAACTCCCTAAAATCACCTAGGGGTAATGAATAGACTTACCTAAATCACCTAGGGGGATGAGATTAAATTATTAGGAGGTCATTTGGACTGATTGGATAGACCCGTGGTGTCTTGGAATGATGGTACTTGAAAAAATTAACACTGGGGTATCGTTGTCATGCTTGGAAATTGTCAATTTCCTTGTTGCACATTTGCACAACAACACATCAATATCTCTATCATCTTCACATTATCATCCATCACTCTCCTACCATACACATATTCACCTATACATTAGCATCGATCATTACTTGATGACACACTCTTTTGCTTTGGTCCACACCTGACTGTTGAGGGCATACTGCACATGAACCTCACACACTGCACTATAGGTACCACATATTGTATCTTTATACACATCTTGCATCACCTACCTTACATTTTACACCCTACATTTAGTCTACATTTATGCATGTTATACAAAACTAGTACATATTGACACTACTTGCATACCACACATTTTACACTCTTAGGATACCTATACACCTTTCATACTACATCTTCAATTTTCCCCACATCATTCATGTTTTGACATTTACATATCTACACATCATACACACCATCATTATATTCATCACATGTCTATCACACTTCAATTTCTCATGAGTCTATCATTACATTATACTCATCCTACATCCTACACTCCGTTTATACATTCTACACCATACTATTATTCTTCACACATACGTCCATACTTAGAGTGATTACACTTATTTTAATTGCATTTTATACCTCATAAATTACGCATTCTACATTTTCCATGGTCAGCACTCATCATCACACATACTACTAAATATTCTTCTACATTTGTACTCATTACCCTATGATGCACTTTAGTTCCTCAGTCCATACTCAACTGTTGAGGGTTTATAAATCAAATGGAACTTATCATACTCACACACTCATCATTCATCCTTATATTATGTGGCATTCCTTGGTTAGTGACATACGATATAGGCTAAATGGTCACCTTTTCTACCATATCCTAGTGATATATGCCATAGGCTACAGAATCACAAGTTATATTATGTTGAAGTGGTATACGCTTTAGGCTACATCACAACTCCTATTCATCTAGTAGCAATATACACCCCATAGGTCACATCATCTTCTACTCTTGCATTTTCATCACCTATTTTGTTCATCGTTTAGTGATATGCTCTTTTAGGATAAATCATCACTTATTTTATCATCTTGTCATGATATAGGCTTCAGCTATAGGGTCATGCACACATCAGCTCTAGGTAACATATCATCCACACTCATTACATATTTTTAGACACCACACATGCTTTAAACATTTCTTGATGACGCACTCTCATTTACAATTCATTCTTGACTGTTGAGGGATTAAACCAAATGAACCTCACTGCATGCACTTCTATTCACTCAAGGGGCACATAGCCTCTACCAGAAATCTTGTATTACATTACATCCATCTACATCATACTTCATCATCTTAGTTACATTTACTCTTGCTTGGTTTTGGTTTTTTTTTATCTTCGTCATTGTCTCTAGTCTTTTCATTTATGTAAAGTTGTATTTATGACAATAGATGTTGTGTAGGAATTATGCAGGCTTCTCAAGGAGCTGTGGAAGTAGTTCATGTAAGACTTTGCAAGAGAGATGTGAAGGTTGATTGGTAGTGTCATCTCTCAGAGAAGCACCAGGTGATTGTATGATGATGGCATTAAAGGATATCAAGTATTTTAGTGGAGTATAAAAGTCTTAAACAAGTTCATTAGGCTCTCATAATGGTTTCAGGTTGTTTAAAGTTGATTCAGGGTCTCTGTAATCTTGGACAAGGAGATTGAAACAAACAGGAAAGATTTTATTGGTTAGTACATTTGATTCTAGTTTTTTTGTGGAATAAAAATATTTCTCACTTATTCTATGTACTCAAAAAATGTGCATGGAGAAAAGAGAAATATTTTGCCCTCGAGAGATTTTTGAAAATTCTGAGTTTCTGAGTACTTTTGTGTGTTATGGATGGAACCAGTTCCCTGAGAACTAAAGTTCTCCTCATGGTTATCAAGGCCATAAATTATATATCCTCGTATTTTTTGGGTTCATTATTTGTTTCAGGAACTATAAGATTCAAAATATCTGTTCCACTCTATCAATAGTTCCCCACATCATGATATTGTCTACAGGGTGAATATTTTAGTGTTTTGTAGAGAAGTGATGGTCAGCATGATCAAAGGCATTAATAATAAAAAGCTCCATGATTATAAGTGTTCCTTGTAACTCATTTAAAATTTAATAACAAAGATCTTTATTATTTGTGAAATGGGTGTTGCAAGAACCGAGGGATTTATAAGAACTTATTCCATTTTATTAAGGGTTACCCAAAGCTTTGTTTAGTCGATAGGTTGAAGGATTTGGTTCTATTTGGATCAATTAAAGGATACAGACACTAGATGACTTATTAAAATGGATCCAAGTTCTTAAAAGTTCTCCTCATATCAAATTTACCCAAAATACATTGTAAGTGTTGAGTGCATATTTTTATAAGTGCGGGAGGACTAATATAATGTGGGACAAGTTCTAACTATTCCACGATGATCCGAATGAACCGCAAAGCAAAGAGATAGTTGAGTGTGGGAAAGAGGAGATTCGGGTAACTATCACCAACATGGAATATGTTCCTTAGTTCACATTGAGACCCAAAAATCCTTCATACCTAACTTACAATGGTAACAAGATAATGAAATTTTAAAAAGGGTTAAGTGGCTTTGTAGTGAGGACTATAACTAGATTTTTGGAATCCAATTCTCCTCAATCACCTCTAACCCACATGGTGTTTTTTATCAATCTGGGAGTCAAAATTTAATGCTCTTGATATTTTTGGAAAGGTGGTGAATTTATCTATACCTTAGTACAAGATAAATCAAGAGTTAAAGTCAATATAGATAGAATAATCAAATGACAAGTGGCATTCTCCTTGATGGTAAATTTTTAACATTCCATTATTCTTTCTATGCAAACAGAGTACAAGGTACACCAAGGTAGAGACAATTTAGTTTATAAAATCTAGTTTTCATGCAATAAAAAAGTTTTTGAAGGAGGAGAGAATGAGTGCAGTGTAGAAGGAGAGAAAGAGAGCCATTGAGCTAAATATAGCATCATAGATAAAGAGAGAATGGATATAGAGTTCTCACCTGAAAATCCATAGCTGTAAGTGGAGAGATATGAGCATTATATTGTTCAAGAGATGCTAAAGTAATTTTCTTATGCTAGATAACTTTTGCAAAAAAATGAAGTGTCTATTGTCCATGAATATCCACTAATTGAATCAGGAAAGGGACCCAGAGAGAGATTATATGGAGAGGTGTTCATTGTATCACATCCTCAAAAATAGAAAACCAATTCAAATGACTATTTTAAGAACTATAATAAAGATACACATAATGTTGGATATCAAAGTATGAAGAGTCTACTATAGAAAGGTGATCATAATCTATTGTACATGCAATCTAGAAACTAAATGATCTATGTTTTTGTAATATTTTTCTCTAAGTGGGTGCTTAGATTTTAGGGGGTGGGTGCTCCTTGCAAGTTGTAGCTTACTAAATAGTTGAGTGGGTGCTTAGTATTTCTTCTAGTGGGGGCTTGAGGATTTTGATGTAGGTGCTTCATAGGTTGAGTGGATGCTCAACTGAAACCAAACATTTTATGCTCTAGAATTGGTGTTCCTAATAAAAGCATTGGTTTCATAGTGGGTTTTTCTCTTGTTAAGAGTTTCCCACATAAATTCTATATTATGAGTTGTTATCTTATTACATGTGGTTGATTGAATGCTTATGATACATTACTATTATTAATTAAAAGGTTCTGAGTATTGGAAATATTTAAATTTTTAATCCACACTAATTCACCCCCATCCTCTCATTGTATGTCATTATATGATCATCTTCATATGCATGCTAGATTGATTTTTTGAATGTAATTATATTTACCATACACACATGTGTGTTAATTTCCTTATCTATTTTTGATCGCAAATACAAGTCTACACACAACATAGATGCTTTCCTTCCACCACTCCTATAATGGTTGCTAGGGGAATCCACATTCATACACTATAGGTGTTATTGTTTCATTTTTTACTCAGCACTTTACACTACTTGTTTATACATTCTATTGACATACTAGTTATCTTTATAACATGTTAACGGGTGTTTCATATGCAAAATTTATTTGTAGGATTATTTTCTTCCATGGCTATATGTTTGTTTTCCTTCTATTGTGTGTCTCTTGTTTGTTATTTTATGTGGGCCTTGCCATTTGTTTAGTGTGCACACTTGTTTATTTGTATGTGGCCATTATGACCTTGAGTATATTGTGACATCGTGCATGATGTCTCATGTTTGTAACCCACTTTGTGTGTTTTAGTTTGGATTTTTACATTATTATACTGCTTGGTAGCTCATACATTACTTGCGTATGTTACACTTTCCCTCTACATGCATGCTTGTTCATACTAACAATTTTTACTAGATAATTGTTTGTATGTGCCTTGGCATCTACCAAGTACTTCCCCTTCCCCCTGCAGGGTATAATTTATGTGGTCGGTCCTCTCTTAGGGCCACATCCTCCTATCTGTGATGTCACATGTGCCCCCATAGAGGTTTCACCATTTGTGGTTTTACAAACTACACAGTTCTCTCTACCAGTATAATTCAGTTTATTTTTTTTCCCTTGGCACTTTGGTTTATACAGGGAATGGGTTTAGACCAGTATACGAACCCCATACACAAAGGATTTTACATGACATGGTTGTCATTAGCATTTTAGGGAATAGTTATAGGTTGGAGGATACAATGGGTGTTTCTCCCTACACTAATTCATCCAATGGCATCAGATTTCCCAGAAAACCATGCAGTACAGAGATATCTTCACATATTCTTAGGGAAATAGTTACAACTTAGAGAATAACGTAGCTTTCTCCCTACACTTCTTTGGCCATAGTGGCGTGAGATAGCCCAAAAAAATTACACATCACCGTTGGTTACAAGATATCCTCTCGACACCCTTTCTTTTGACATGGATCAGGTGTACACGATCCATTTTTCATTTGCATACTTTCCATTTACATGTTTTTACACATATACATGTGTATTTGACTACTTGATATTCTTATCCTTGCATGTCTAACCATATGAGAAGTAAGCAGTCAACCACAACATGAAGTCTACAAAAACAACATTATTTTGTAGCACACTATATCACACACATCACATCTACATATATGTACATCGCACACATTAGAAGCTATACATGTGTTTCCACCTTAGGTCCACTCTCATCACTTTTTTTTCTTTTGCATCTTTACTCTCCATGTTACATCCTTTTCTCACTCCACACTTTGTCTAGCCCATCAACACACTTTCTCTATGGACATTAGGTATGCATCTCCATCTACTTTATGTTACTAAGCATTTATCTCACCAACATAAAGTGGGGGAAAATGTAGTCACTAAATCACCAAATTTAGGTAATATTTAGCCCCAGTCTCATACTACTATTTATATGGTTTTTGAGTGAATAAATTACTAATTAACCCCCTTCCTTTGGCCATTTTCCTTTTCTTTTTGTCATCACTTCCGACCATATGCATACACTCACCTAGTATTTTTTGACACTTGTCTAATCTACCTCTAACCAGGGTACCAAGCTCATACTGGGGTACTCTAGGTGCCCTGTTCCCATCTGGGGTGCCTCGGTCCTCTTTAAACTTTCCCATCACTTTTTGGGAACTTTCTATCCATTTGATCATTTCATATTTTTAGTGGTCAGTCTTTTCGGCGTTCATTACAAAATTAGAATAAGATAACCATATAAATATAAATTTATGAGATCATTGTGTTTAGAAATAATATCCAAGTAAATTACACCTAATATCATCCCTTTCAAGATCCATATCCATCCATTGTTTGCTTGTACATTTTCACAACAATCACTGGTAATTCACATGAATCGCTGACGATTCACTAGAATTATTGGTGATTCATCAGGATTGCAGAACAAGATTGCTATCAAATCATTAGGATCTCAGACATGATCATTACAACCCATCACGATCACTATCAATTCATCAGAATCATTAATGATTCACCAGAATCACTAATGATTCACCAGAATCACTGATGATTCATGTCTAAAAGGTACTTTTACCCCTAATCTTGATTTTTAGACATCTAGATCACATATTTTATTACCAAAATGCCCTTCAAGTTTCTATCAAGTCATATCAAGCTCATTTTGAGCCATCTATAACACTCTATCAGTTATCTTAATCAAATCTATCATCTCGCTCACCTTTGTGAATACACAACTATCTATATCCTTACTATTTTGAGCCATTTTGTAGTTCTTAGAATCCCTTTGTATTAGGTATCACTATCAAACCATTATATAATTATGGACCACATCCATCCCTTTGTCTTTGCATTATTGGTTATATCATCTTTTTTATCAATTTATCTTATCATTATCAGATTGATTTCTGGAACATGGATTGACATCCTTGTAAGGAAGTTCATTGACTTCTGGGGACTGGCCCTTTCTAGGAAATCCACCATATATATATCTAATCCCATATTTTTCTTAGTGTATGTGATCTACAAGTTCTTCCATTAGTGAAAGAAGGAAGGAGCTTCAATCCTCATCAACATCAACATCTATCTCCATGGGTATCAGTAAACCTCGTGTCTTTCGAGGTCATTTTTTTTATTATTTCACTTTATTAATTTAAGCAGAAAGGTAAAATAATCTATGAACATTCTGGCATGCCCAGTGGTAAAATTTTCCCTTTCTTCATTTTATTTTTTATTAAAAATTCACTTCAGGCCTTCTTCTTTGTAATCACTAGTGATCCAGTTAAATCACCAGCGATTCTATCAATTACTGATAATCTTTATGATTGCTTTTGATTACAAAACTAGTCATCCTCTAACATCATTATCTTTGATTTTTTCTATCCACTACTAAAATTTTTGCAAGTTTTTTCTTTGAAGGATATTTCTTACTGAATTATTGCTAAAAAAAAATTAAAAATTAAAAAAATAAAAAGGAAGCATTTCTTAGGTGAGTTCTTTTCCTCTTTTTTAATTTTTTGCATCTCATTTTGTTGTTTTTCCTCATCGAAGTAAATTTTTATTTTGGGATTAAAATGAGCCTTGCATGTTTCTTGTTCACATAGATTAATTAAAGGATTAATTTATTTCATTCACTTACATCTTCCCTCACACACAACCAAACCACATCAAATATTAAATTCACATCAAAAGATTCCTACCCAAGTGGACCTATTTTATTTGATCACTAAGAGGAAAATCTGACTCGGTGTTCTATCTGATTATAAATAATTGGTTGTCGGTATATTGGATAAGCACCTGACTCCTTTATCATTGTTGGACTGTGAAGTGAGGGGGAAGACCCCATACTAGCACCATCACATATTTGGGCCTTACGTACCTTTAGGTATATCGAGTACTCCAGCATTTAACATTACCTAAAACTATCCTTAGAATGACCATATCATTAGGTTCCCTCTGAGCATATTCTACCACATCTAAATTTTAATCAAGATAATTAAAATTATTCTCCTTGACTTGTTTGTTATATTTGTTGCTCTCTTAAGGATTTGTTGTATCATTGACAGTTGACTATAATTTATATGGATCAACCCTTTACATTTAGCATATTATTTTACCCCTTATATGTCAATTTTACAATCATCTTTGGTTGCTTCATCCATTACCTCTACATATTTTCATCCCAATCAATTTCAAGACATCCCCTATACAGGATCTACTTTTTATCAATTTTTTCAACCTATCACATCCCACTCAACTTCACTTAACTCTAACATTTTTCTAGAGCCGTCTAGACCATATTTTGTCCCCTATGGAACCTCTACCTTTCATCCAATCATACAAACCTATACCAACCCCATCCAACAACCCTATGACTATCCTTTACATCTAGACTACATCCAAACTATCGCTCCTCATCCCATTTCTAGTGTATCCCAACAATCAATCCTTTCCACATCCCCTCCTCCATCAAAAAATCATCATAATCTTAACATCCCCCATATTGTATTCAATCAACCTATATTTACTTTAATACCTCTCTCTCTAACTTAAACACCCCAAACCCATACGCACATCCCTACTTAGGACCAATCAACCCCTTTCATCCAACAACAATAGTATATTCAACATTTTTCCACATCTCCCCACATCCCTTTATCATAACCTAATCTACAAACAATATCCTCTCAAGCTACCCCTTATCAACCTCCACATCAAGATCATCCACAAAATAACCATCCTACTCCATATTTTCATCAATCAAATCAATCACATGCTCATCTGTACTCACATATTAATTCATTCATATCTAATCCTACAAACGATCCCATGCAATCTTTGTTTAAAAAATTACACAATTTAGAGGCTTCTACAAAGGGACCCAAAAACCTCTTTACCTATGATAAGGTTTGTAATGAACCCATCCATCCATCAGTACCATATAACCCCTATCCTCCACATTGGGAATTACCTGAATTTACCATGTTCCATGGTTAGGAGGATCCTCAGCAGTACATACTAGCCTATAGACACTCATGTTATCTCATCATCCATGATCAAGATCTCATGATTAAAACCTTTCCTATGTCACTGGAAGGACCTTCCTTAGATTGGTACAACTCCCTCCCTTGACACTCTTTTCTCTCTTTCACTCAGCTAGCCATGTTATTTCTTGATCACTTGGTTATAAACGTTATTCACAAAATCACCATTTATGATATTTCTACCATAAAACAATCTGAAAATGAATCTCTTATCAACTTTATCACTAGGTGAAAAAGCATTTAATCAATTGACCTTCTGACTGCCTTAATAAAAAATGATCAAGTTATTTTCTCAATCATGTTCCTATCACATATCATTTATCTTCCAGATCCACAAATTTCAGACCTTGATGAAGCCTTCACCATGGCTAGGAAATTAGTTTTCCAATCCCTCAAAGAAGGTTATCTCGATCCTCAATTTACACATGTCCCATCGGATGCTCTTAAGTCTTCCTATGAACCCGATGAGACTACCAAACATGTGTCTATATTTTATCCTTCTAATCAAAAGCTCTCAATAGATTCTATCTATTTATATACTACACATCCCATGAGTCATGTCATCAACGCTATTACATTTGATCTTCCCCACGAGGAGACCCATTCATCACCAATGCTTCCTCTTGAAAACTCAGAACCCCTAAATCCTCTTTTCGATGATCCTCACACTTCAATATAAATTTTTTCACTATCTAATCATCCATTACCTCCTTACAACCCTTAGATTCTACCTTGGAAATCATTGCTAAGGTGGAATTCATAATCAAATATCTCGACATCCAACAAATTTTTAAACTACTTGAATAATTGGTCATCTCACATTAATGTAACCTACCTTAATCATGTCTCGAAACAAAATCTCCCTCATCTGAATCAGGCCCAATCCTATCCCCAGACACTCACTTACCATTTAGTCTGGAACCCTTTCCTAAATCAAACACTATATAATAATATACCATCACATCCACAGCCTCACCCTCAATATCTGACATGAGACCCTCTCCTCTATCTAAAGAAAATGTTACAAAATTGAAACCTATCACATCCAAGACCTCATCCTCATCATCTATCGTAAAACCACCTCCTTTACCTAAAATAAACATTACAAAATAAAAACACGCATCATATAATGTCTCAACCTTACCATCCATTTTGGGACCTCATCCTTTGTCACAATCCAAATCTATCAAATCTATGGTTCCACCCTTACCATCAATTATGGGACCCCATCCTTTATCTCTATATCACGTCACACATTTTTACCCTATCTCATCCATAATCCAACCCTCTTCAACCATTTTTGGACCTCATCCATCATTCAATTATATCAATCCCACATCATACCCTCTCTCTCTTATCAATCTCACAATATCCCTATGTTTTTTCAACACCATAGGACATCTATGAATCCACCCCCATCCAGAAATAAGATGCGTCCTACTAAGCATTCTCGTAAATCAAAATAAAAATCAAAATTCATTAATCCAAATCCCCTAAAAGGTACTTATGTTGACATCATTGATAGGCTCATGCAATCTTCTCCTATAACATTACAACTAATCAAAAAACCAAACCCACATACTCAGAAACCCAAATGTTATAATCAAAACAAAACATGTGCCTATCATAGAAACCCAAGTCATAACACAGAGAGTTGTAAAGCATTTAAATCCATAATCCAATGACTCTTTCTCATCAATGATCTTCTCCCATACAAAAACCATCCTAATCCATCATCGATATCATCTACACCTCAACCCTTGATTTCTGCAGGACAAGGGGGATATCTTCAATCTTATATTATCAATCCTTTTCCAGATGTCTCATCCTTCCATTGAAGGTATCTCAATCTTGCCATTTTCCACACCTTCCCTTGAAGGTATTTCAATCTCGTCAACATCTACACCTAATTCATTAATATTTTCCTCACTGATATCTACTACACCAAGGGGTCACAATCTATTAGATCTCGAAAAACCTTTTGTATGTATCTTCTCATCACCTCCCAATGAAGGTCCCTTATCTCAAATTAGTACCATTCACCCACCTATATGAACCCAAAATAGTCATACATGAAGAAAATGTAAAATCAAATATTTGCATCTACTCCTCCTCATCAATTTTCCTCTCATATACCATCAAAAAATTTAACAGATCCTTTATTTATGATATACTCAATCAATCAATAACAAAAATTACATCATCCTAATTTGAAATTTGTCATTCCTTTCAGCACATGTCATCTTTATCCATAGTGTTATACTAGGGGGACTCCTCTCTAATGAGAATTCAAAATTATTACCTTGAACATTCCCCTAGCACATCTTCACTAAAATTATCCTACCAATCCAATAAAAATTTCACTACTATAGAAAGGAGTAAATGTGGAAAGTTTTCCCTTAATTGGATTGTTCCATATAGCATGGGTCAACCTCTGAATGCTTTACACATGTGGCATTTCTACTGCTAACACATTGAATATCATTATAGTAGTCACATCAAAGATATTATTCCACCATCAATCAACCATCTTATCATTGTAATGATTTGAAAAAATGTGTTATTATATCACTATCCTAATGTTTCACCTCAAATTAATGTGATAAAATAGATAAGAAGGTAACGTGCATAGGAGGAATACATGTGAACTATAGGGAGAAGGTTACATTCATTACAGATATTGAATCAGACTGGTTGTAGAGAGCTTACCTTTGGCTAGGAGGAAAGACTTCTATAAGAAACACAACAAGACAAAATTTAGTATTAAATAACAAGATTCAGAGGACTACCTAGCAAGGCTAGATCCAGGAAGCCTAATGAATGGTTTTCAATCATCTGTTTAATAAAACTTAATGTAAGTAACAACAGTTCCTATTGCAGTTGATAAGATTTAGGTATCTCTTATTAACATATAAAAAGTGAATTTAGCTCAAAAAGAAATTTTTATAATTAAATATGGATTATTAATGGGTTTGTTTGGGTCTGCAAGTATAGTAGAGGCTGTAGATTGAGGTCTGTGTGAAATTAGGAAAGGTTTTGAGCTATTTTGGGGAAGTTGTTAAGTCACTTTTATAGGAAAAATTTTCATTCTCATAGGTTGGTATCGGTTGGTTGACTGATGGAGGTATAGGATATATACTGACATCGGTTAGCTAACTAGTGTCAGTAGGGGGAAATTTGGTTAAAATATTAAAAATAGGAGTTTGGGACTCTTTGTGATTGATCAAAGAGTTGAGGATATTTGGAGAAGGATGGAAAGGTGTTGATTAAGAATCATCAAGGTACAACAGGTGATGGGATGGGTGAAATGGCTTTGGTTGGTAGAAAAGGTGATAAACAAGAAGAAGGTGGTAATGAGACAGAGAGATATTAAATGAAATCAGTAAATGAAATGATTAAGATCAAACATACAAGATTAAAAAGTAACAATGATTTACTTATTTGATAAATTTTACATATGTGAATGTGGTATAAATGGTTGATCATTTGGAGGAGAAGTGTATTGTTTCCAATGTAATGTTAGTAGTTCCTTTGTGCTTTTCTATGTCAATCTAGATTTTTGGAAGCGATGATCAGTTGTTGGTGGAAGTGTGATGTACTCTGGTTCGTCGTCAGAAAGCCTAATCATTTGAGACTCGAATGTCAAAGATGTGTGTGAGAATTAATTTGTTCAACGCATGCAAAGAGTCATAAACTCATACTTGAGGGCAACCAATGGTGGTTAGGGAACTGGTGCCGGCTGAGGGAAAACCAACATCAATTAGGGAGAATTAGTCCAAGTTACCAAAAATAGTCTGATCTGTACTATTTTTGGCATGATCTTGATTGCTAATCTAGTTCTTAAGTGAGGGTTGGTGTTTAGATAAGTGGAATTAATGTTGGAGAAGGAATAGGACTATAATTTTAGGGTTTGAAAGAGTCTGAGTTAGATAAGATAAGTAGAGACTCAGTCTTAGTTAATCATTAGGCTAGGAATAAGTCCATGGTGAGGTGACTAGGTGTAAATGGCTAGGTGAGGTGTAAATTAAATTAATTAATAATCTAAGGATGAATATTAATTCAATTATAAGTGATTAAATTAATATCCAGGTGTGAAAGGAGAGTATGGCTAGGTATATGTGTTGCATTGATTAATTGAAATGGGCCAAGGGAGTGTGACCCAAATTTGGTGTCTACATTTGACCCTGTTTTTCACGTAGCTTGCATTGATAAGCGATGCTCAAAAAAATAGGAAGTCATTGTCCCAGGTATGAGTGAAGGTTAGGTTTCCCCAATTATGGGTGGAGGTGATCCCCCTCAAAACTAGGAACTCATGAAAGGTTAGGCTGAGTTAGGTGAGTGGTTTGATAAAATGATAAGTGATGAAAAAATGAGGGTGGTTGGTGTGCAGGTAATGATGATAGAAGTTTGGGTAATAGGAAAGGGCATTCAAATGCACGCACATGTATAGAATGTGAAAAGGTACTAGGCTGAAGAGCTCACAAACTCTACTTTTTCAAAGGTCGATAGGCTTATCCAAACAAGGTTGATGTGATCTAGGTATCTAAGGTATAGGATACCATCTTAAAATACAACTAGGCTAGGTGTAGGAATGGAATTTAGGTGTGTTCTAGAGCACCAAAATATTTGATTTGTATAAATGACATGACATTAGGAAAGGAAAGTTCATTATGCTAAATAACACGAGTAGCGTCATCGCAAGGTATAACGAGTAAGTGAACTTGAGTGTCAAAATAGGTGGGGTTGGTTTGGGTGTTTAGGTAAGGCCAAGGTAGAGGAAAAAACATGCCCTAGTTGATAGTGTAGTTGGGTGTTAGGTAAGAAGGCAACTAGGTAGGGTTACAAGGCTAGGGTGAGGTCATAACGGTGAGAAAATGGTTTTGGGTAGAATCATTGAGGGGTAAATTAGGTATAGAATGGTGGTAATGTGATCGACACCAATTGTAGGTGAACTGACGCCTTTATGGATAACTGATGTTATTCTAGTAAGGCACGAAAATAGTGTTGGTCAAGTCGTATTGGGGGTAAAAAAGGAAAATCCATGTTATGTAGATTCATTGGTCACTTTTTATTTGTGGAAAATTACAATGCAAAATAATTGGAGGAAAATGATAGTGAGAGGTAAGTGGTTGAGTTGGCTGACTGTTATTGAGTGATAAGAGAGAAATGGACAGGCCTGTGGTATGGAAATGAGTGATTTTATTAGTGGATAGATGATATTTTGAGAAGGTGTGGGAGGACCTCCAGTGTAGAGACCAAACATACCACCAAGGAGATGACATCGAGTAGAGTTAGAAATCAATCCTCAGTGTTTGTTTCTCATTAAAATTTGAGGTAAAAATGAGGAAATGGGGTTTGAAAATGGAAATCTGAAATTTAGTTAAAAATGAATGAATTTGGGTATGAGGAGGGTTTAATGTAGGATAAATAGGTGGGAAAATGAATGAGGGTGGGAATTAGAGGAATTTGGATACATTTTAGGTAATTTTTTCAACTTATTTGAAAGTTCAGATTTGGGGCTGAACCACTGACCGATGCCAATCAGGCATCGGCCAACATTGGTAGGCTTTTTGGCATCGGTGGGTAAAATGAGTGACCGGTGCCGGTCACTATAAAAAGTGACCAAGCCCTAAAAGGCTTACATGTAAAGGGAAAAAAATTGGGTAAAATGAAATGGTAGAAGAAATAGTTAGGTAATGGGGTAAAATTAGATAGATGAGGGGTATTGAAATATAGAATTGGGTGGGTGTATGGTGAATGTAGTGAATAATAGGTGTGTGGTAGGTGAAGGAGGTTTCAAATAGTGAAGGAAAGAAAGGGAAGAAATAGAATATGGGGGAGTGTTTAGGCTAGATAGAAAGTATAATAGGTAATTACAATAGGTAGGAAATTGATAGGTAGGTAGGGAAATAATATGTGTTGTATGGGACTAGGTAGAAGTGAAGAGATGAGTTAAATAGGTAATCACTTGACATTTTTTATTGATATGGATGGAGGGACGACATTAGCTAACGATGTGTGATATAGTGCCACCTCTATTGGTACATATGTGAGCAAGTGTCACTGAGGAGGAGTGGGGCCACATGAGAGATGTGGGACTTGAGGTTGTGCGGCGATACAAGTGTATTGTTCAAGATCATAGTTTGATGGTCTCTCTCATCGATAAATGGGATCTCGTGACCAATATATTCCACTTACCTACAGGTGAGATGACTATCACGCTAGAGGATGTGTACTGGATATTGTGGCTTTCGGTCGTGGGGGATCCAGTATATTAGATCATCATATGAGGTGTTTGATCCTATGGTTTTCATATTTGAATAGGTATTGGGTGACTTGACTAAGTAAAGTGTCAGCATCGTTTATGGGTCGATGTAAACTTCACATCCTCAAGAGATCAGGTTGGCAGTGTTGATGATGGTGGCGGTGGGATGTTATGCACTCCTCGATTCAGAGAGCGGTAGGTTTTTTTATCATAGACGGGAGTATTACATGATATGAATCAAGAGAAAAAAAATTTTACATGGGCACCTACATATCTAGTGAAACTATATAGGGATATTTGGGGCCTTTTAGAGGATGAGGTGGTATGGCATATGTTATGCATATGTATTGCATTATTGGGCATATGCACACATAGTTGTTGTGTGCCCATAGGGAATTCTGCTAGTAGATTTGCTTCATGGTGTTACTAGAGATGGCTACAAGAGACGGGTGGAAGTAGGGGCTCATCCACGGGTTGAGGAGGTAGCACACAGATGTGACCTATTACATGTGGGAGTTAGAGGGGTTATATGTTATGGACATAGTATAATGGTCATGTGTGAATTTCCCATCATATGGAAGTATGACAGAAGAGTTTGTAGGGTTTACACTTAGTTAGATGGATACATGGCAGGTGTACTAGTGAGTACAAAATGATTCTAGTGCATAGGGTTTGATGCCAATTTAGGCTACAACATGATGTTCCTCCACCATTTCATCAATATCGCAGAGACAATGTGAAGAGATCGTTATCTCCACCACATCCAACAAGACCAATAGGGTAGGAGGATAATGTGGTAGATATGAGGATACACGATACAAGTGTGATGGATGGTTACAGATGTTGGTGAGAAGCCTCGCTACAGGAATTACCGCCATGGCCAGGTCAGTCATACTTGGCTACTGTGATAATTCAGAGGGATGCATTACAGAGGAAGGTCACTGCTTTATATGTACATCTCATATAGTCTCAAGCATATGTGACCACTCTCTAGGGATAGGTGGTTGGGTTTCAGGCACAATTAGTTGTGTTACAGACCCAACTGGCATAAGCACAAGTAGGAGATGGGGATAGGTTTCCACATTACAGGAACATGTTATCACACTATAGGCATAGGTTGTTACCTTGCAAGGCCAATTAGTAGTGGCATAAGCTCAAGTACAGGTGCAGGTCCCACCTCCACAGGCACCAATAAAAGGTCCCATATTGTATATGGTAGGGAAAGGACCACTGATACCAGCATAGGGGATACAGGTAGGTGCCAGAGCTATGGAACCACCCTAGATGATATTCATGGCCACTTGCATAGATTCAGTATCAGAGGTGAGATATTATATGGATTACCAGTTGTTAGAGGTTGGTATACAGGTTATATCATATGTTAAGTATAGAGACCAGAAGGTTGTCAGCTAGAGAATGTGCAGAACCAGTATGATAGGTAGTCATCGATCTCATGGTCATAGCGAGACGGAAATGATGAGTTCACATAGGATAAGGCCAGATGAGGGTACAAGTGAGATGATGATCGGGTGGAGACCGAGACTAGATGAGGGTACCAGAGAGAGTAGAAGAGGTTTCAGTCCCTCACATGGGTGATATAGAGATGTTATATGCCATTTTATTTTGATTTTTGTTATATGTATTGCCCTGCGTATTGAAGATGTGAGATTGTACATGAGAGGTATGGATATACTCTTATTTATATCTGTATATTCATTATATTGATATAAAGACCTTCAATGTATGGATTAATGATGATATTTATATATGATGCATTTGGTTTATTTCCATTTTATTATTTTCATGGAAACTAGATGTGTAGGAATGACTTTATAATGATGTACGGTTAGTTTCATCTACATTATATTGATGTGATGGAAAGTAGATGTAGGCATGGTGGATTTAGTATGGAGTGTTATTGTATTAGCGTCATGAAAAATATATGGTTTAGGCATGGTTGAGTTGAAAATTTCCAAGGTATTATTTTTATGGAAATAAAATGATTTAGGCATGATTTAGTTGATGTTATAATTTGGTTTTGATTTAATTTCTAAGTGTTTGATTTTTTGGAAAGTAAATGATGATGTACATAGGTGATTTGTTTTATTTTTTGGTTTAAGTTAACTTCCCAAAGTATTGTTTTTATGGGAACTAACTAAGTGTTTGTTTGATGGGGAAATTATGATGGGGTAAAAGAGTGGTCAAGCTAACCTTGATATGGTATTTCTTAGAAGAAGGTTCCTCAGAAAATCCAAGACCTTGGTGATCCTTGTGTTTCTGACTGGTACAAGGTATGACCGTATGACAACCTCGTTTGTAAAGACCAAAGCCAAAGTATTTATAAGAAAATCAATGAAGGAATGTATGGGTGAAGTGGATATTGGTGAGGTGTTGGAAATATGATGAGAATGGAGGGGTTTGAGTAGGTGCTTCTGGAGTATATGAAGAAGTGTTAAGTCCCCCATATGTCAAGTTGGTTTGAAGATGGGGAAGACCGTATGGAAATACCTCATCTACACGTGTATTGTAATGTGGTTGTTAATGGAGGCTCTTGTACTCTTGAGGAATAAGGAAGGTATTGATGTTGTAAAGGTGATACTCCCCTAAGGTAAGGCATTGAAAAACACCAACCAAGGGATCCTAAGTTGTTTTTTGGTTAGTAAGAATGGAAGGATCGCTAGGATCTTGAGAAGAAGAAGAATCTAGTGTTTGAGAAGTATATGGCTTAGTTGATGGGCTAGCTGTAGAAGTTTTGGTGGAAGTGGGAATAGAGGAGTTGGTTGTGGAAGATATAGTGGCAGAAGTGGTGGATGAGGTAGCAACTGAAGAAGAAGAGGTAGTAGTGGTAGATGAGGTATCAGCTGAAGAAGTAGTAGTGGTGGTATATACCTTAACTGGTATAAGGACATCATTAGGTCGATAGATCATGTTACAAGTTGTACACAGTGAGGGATCCACCTGAATGGTGTAGTTGTGCCCTTCATGTTAAAATTTTAAACAACAATATAAGGTAGAAGAGACACATCCCATGGCATGGATCCAAGGTCATCCAAGTAGCATATTATATTGGAATTCTCCTTTTAAGACATAGAATAATTTAGGAATAGTATGGGGGCACACGCAAATGTTGATAAGGATGGTACCGAGGGTGGAAATCATGTCGTCATTAAATGAACACAAATAATTGGGTTATTATGTATACAATTGGCAGGGATGCACATTTTTTTGTACACATGGGAGGAAATGATTTTGATTCCTAAACCTCCATCCATCATAATGTGTTTAACATGTTTATTAGCAATGTAGATGGAGATGAATAAAGTGGGTTCAGGTTCATCGGATTGGAGAGGGACAATCTCTTCATCAAAAAAACTAACAACAGAGACTTGATGAATGGTAGTGGAGGTAGAACATGGAGGCAAAGTTGTGAGAGCGGCCACATGATGAGGAGTGATAATGGTGGTAACAAGTGTGGGATCATTAGGTATAACCTCAATAGATCATAGCACCTCGATGAGGGCCTAACGATGAGACTCAAAGGTTTAGACGAGGTCATACAAAGGCATTTTGAGAGGAGACTAGTATAGTTGTTTGATCATGGTAAAATGTGCAACTCCATTAGAAAATGGATATGCTAGCCCATGAATGGTGACTTTGGCTGCAGGTGCAGATGGAATGTTGGGTAAAGGTGTGGTGGATGGTTTTTCTGTCTTCTCTTTTCCTTTGTCTTTTTGTGCGTGAATGGTAACTTGAACCATGTTAATCTGACGAAGAAAGGGAGATGAATCGTGAAAGGTATAAGGGTAAGAGGGAAAAAAGCCCATTGCTGGATAAGAACCTTGTAAAATAAGTATGATGCACTGGTATTTCAAAGGAGGTTTGACACATTCTCTAATCCAGACCATATTGATCTCAAAGGTCGGAGGAGGAAAAGATGACAATAGAGGTGGAGGTGAAGTTCATTGGATAGATATGGGGTGAAGCTATATAGCAACAGGTGAGGGTGGAATGGGAGATTCATCCAAAATGTCATCTTCTTTCAAGATCTCTTTGAGAGAACACAATTGAAGAAGAATAGCCTTAAGGGCCTTACAATTTTCAATATAATGTCCTAGCACATGATGATAGGTGCAAATCTGGGTATTGTCAAACCTTTCTGGTTTAGGTTTGAGTGGCTCATAAATCTTGAGAGGTGGAAATGTGATGACAGAGGTTTCTAAAATCTTAGCAAGGATATTAGCATAAGACCCTACCAAGGGATCATAATGAGAAGTGAGGGTGGGTTTGGATGTAGGCTTAAGTGACTTCTGTGGGAGAATTGTTACTGGAGGTAGACTTGGTTTGGATGTTGGTTTAAGTGAGTTTTGTAGAAGAGGTACTACTGGAGGTGGAGTTGGAGGTTGAGTAGGTTTAACTACCTTTTTGGTAGGTACTAGGGTTGTGGGCTTGGGTTTCTCCTTCTTGGGTAAATGTGTTGGGGGAGTGCACAAGGTATAAGGGAATGTAGAAGATGGAAGGGGAAGGTTCAACCATGGTGAGAGTTAAGGTGTGGTGAAGGTAGTGGTAGGAGGAAATATAGGCTACGGAGGTTAAAGATAGGGTAAAGGTGCGAGTAATGATAAGGGAATGGGAATTGGAGAAAATATTAGAGATGGGAAAGGCATAGGTAATGTAGATTGCTTGGGTGTGATGGAATATTGTGGCAAGGATGTAATTTGTTTCATTTTAATTTTAAAGGGAGAAGGAGGCTTCTTAACTAGGGTTAATGGATGATGACCTAAGATAGATGGAAGTGGAAAAGGTGAGAGAGGAGGAGTGGGATAAACTGGGGTACAAGATCTAGAAGGTTTGGTCTTCCTCTTAGGTGGGGGATAGGCCTGGTGATAGTTTGGGATGATGTGGATAAATCAATCTTAATGAGAGGATGGTTTAAAATTTGTGTCGACATGGCCCCTGATGTAGTGGTAAGTTTGGGTGTAGATGTAGGTATATGTGTAGGTAGAGGTTTGGGTGTAGGTGGTTATTGGGGTAATGGTAAAGGTTTGGGTGTAGGTGAAGATGATGTAGAAGAGGCTACTATAACTGGCTTAGGTGCGAAGGATTTAATGGTCTTGAACACTTTAGGATAAATCATTGAAGTGTCTGTGGATGACATCTGCATTTGAGTTAAGACAATAAGTCGAAGGTGCCCCCAAAGCATGGAATAGTTGACATAATCCAAGCGGTCAGTCAAACATGAGAATGGCACAGAAGTGGATGGAGTGATGTTGAGTTGGTAGTAAGCCCTATAAATAATGTATGTGAGATAGGGAAATGGTTAGCTTCAGACTCTATGGGTAGAATAGATGATAACAAATCCACAAGATCTTTAAAATACAGTGGGGCATTATTTCCAATAGGAATATATGCCACTAACGGGTCCTCTATGGGCATAGGCTCTTCCTTTGGTGAAGAAGATAGTAAGTTGCACTCTTTGTGGGTAGAAGAATGGGTAATGCGGGTTGATCGATAGGTGGTGAGATGAGTGGGGTAGATGCATCCGAATAGTAGGTGGACTCCTCTGTGGGTAGAGGATCAGATGAAATAGGTTCCTCCATGGGTGGAGGATCTCCTACGAGAATTTCCTTAATAGATGGGATGAGAGGAAATTGATCAGAAGGAGCTGGTATGATATCAAAAATGGCATGAACCTCTCAAATGTTGGTATCATGAGTTGAGGTTTCATTGGCTTGGTTGGATGATGGGGTGTGATTTGGAAACAACTTCTTGAATATGTGGAGGTTTTAGTTAGCTGGTGCATTGGGGTTATCCAACATGAGATCTCCATTATCTAACATTTCTTAGATGATATTTTTGAAATTTATGAAATTACTGTCACTATGATGGAGTGATGTTGAGTTGGTAGTAAGCCCAATAAATAATGTATGTGAGATAGGGAAATGGTTAGCTTCAGACTCTGTGGGTAGAATAATGCGGGTTGATCGATAGGTGGTGAGATGAGTGGGGTAGATGCATCCGAAGAGTAGGTGGACTCCTCTGTGGGTAGAGGATCAGATGAAATAGGTTCCTCCATGGGTGGAGGATCTCCTACGAGAATTTCCTCAATAGATGGGATGAGATGAAATTGATCAGAAGGAGTTGGTATGATATCAAAAATGGCATGAACCTCTCAAATGTTGGTATTATTAGTTGAGGATTCGTTGGCTTTGTTGGATGATGGGGTGTGATTTGGAAACAACTTCTTGAATATGTGGATGTTTTAGTTAGCTGGTGCATTGGGGTTATCCAAGATGAGATCTCCATTATCTAACATTTCTTAGATGATATTTTTGAAAGTTATACAATTACTGTCACTATGACCTCTATAATGGTGATAATTGTAATAATTGTTCTCCTTGTACCATGCAAGAATAGGACAAGAAGGGTCAAAACCAATGTGTTTTTTGACATGTGGAAGAGTGATTTCCCCATCTTTAAGAAGCTTTTCCAAAACTGAAGAGTAAGGTTCTCCAATGGGAGTATATTTTTGTTGTTCTCGCATGAACTGGAATGTTTGAACAGAAGAAAGATTAGAAGAAGGTTCTAATTGATTTGATACATGAGATGGGCCAGATTTTAAAACCAATATGTTGGCATATACGTTTTCTTTAGAATAATTATTTCGTGGTTTGGAATAATAAGAGGTGTCATTGGATTCAAACGAAGCACTTTTATTGTGCAATTGTAGCTTCTTCTCTTTGATAGCATGGATTTCAAGTTTTTGGGCCATGGTGAATGCCTCATCGAATGTTCGGTAGGTTTGAACTTGGAGATTTGGAGAGGTATGTCTTGCAAAATATCTAGTAAAGAACTCTATTAATTCAGTTTCAGGCAATTAGAAAGTGAGTTGATTTATAAGGTTCCGTCAACGCGTGAAAAAATATGTTCTATACTCATCCTCATATTGGTATAATGAATACAAGTTAGTCATGGTAACCTTTTTGACAATGTTAGTGGAGAAATGATCTAGAAATTCCTGGGCTAATTGGTTGAATGAGAAGATAGAGTGCTTAGGTAAAGCACCATACCATTCTAAGGCTGGTCCTGTCAAGGACATTGGGAAAGTTTAGAGAAGTAAGGCGTCATCATGGGAAATCATATAGCATACATGTTTGAAAGATTGCAAATGTTGTTACGGATCTTCCTTGCTATTAAATCAGTTAAATTTTTGAATTTCCCAATATATCTGGGGTATGGATGAATTGGAATAGAAGGGGGAATAGGATCATTACAAATCTTTTCGTAAATCAAAGAATTACAGGAGCCTGAAACAAATGTTTCTAGGGTCTGCATATTTTCCATCATCATTTTAATCAAATCATTGGTTGGATTGGATTGAGGTGGACCTCAAGTGGCATAAGGAGGTGGATACGATAAGTAGGACATAGAATAGACACCTGTATATGGATGTGCTGATTAAGTAAATTAAGAAGGGGGATTATAAGTTACGGTAGATGATGATGGCATATACCTTGAATGGGAAGTGTAGGTGACGAGAGGTGGTTAAGATAAGGTATAGGTTGGAGGAATTTGTGTAGAAACCCTTGTGGCAATAGGTGGCAGAGTATCAGGTATAGACATGACCAAACTCTGAAAAGGAGTCGATGTAACTGGAGGTTACGAGGTAATAGGAACTCATGAGATGGAAATACCTATACTAGGGACTGTATATGATGGCGAGTTAGATGTCAAAGATGTGATAGGTGTTGTAGGCATGGTAGATATAGAATATGTGGGAGTAATCTGAGAAACAACAGGTGGTAAGGTGGAATTAGGTACCGCTACACTAGTGATGGCCGATACGGAAGTGGGGGCCAAAGCAAGAGGAATGGATACAAATATATCGTAGATACATTTTCCTAATGAGTCGTGGGTAGATGAGTGATCAAGATAATGTTGTAAGGCTGTGGGATTATGATCAAGGATTTTTTTGAACTCCTCATCACCTGCATGTATAGAAATAAGTGAGGTGGGGTCCATGGGTGAAGAAATAGAAGGTGGTGATAGACTAGGTGGTAGTGGTTGGCATCTAGCTTATAAAACTAGAGTGTTTTCTTGTCTGTGAGTCAAAACGATGTGAATGGTGGTAGAACAGGTAATTTGAGTTATGTAGATGGTATAGAAACACAAAAAAGTATAGCAAAAGAAATATGGAAAGTGGAATTTGGTCATTGTTTTGATAGAAAAATTAAAACACAAAGACTAATGCCGGTTGGCTAACCAATGTCGGTAGAGAGGGCCAACTGATGTCGGTCACTAGAATGATGTTAGTTACTATGAATAAATGGTAAATTAGAACATATGGAGATAAAGATGTGAAAATCAAGTGAACTTGGAATCCAACAATGATACCAGATACTCAGAAATATGAAGTGACAAAATAAGTCACAGAAAATGTATGTTTATGAATTGAATGTTGTTTTAGGAGAAATCACAAAAACAGTAGGGAACTAACGTTGGTCAGTAAACTGATACCAGTATGAATAGGTAATTTATGTCGATTGTTGGACTGATATCGGTTACTGTGAAATCTAAGAGTAGATGAAAAAATGAATTTTTGGTAATTAAGTCACCTGAAAATACCAACCTGACAACTAAGTATAGTAGTGATGAGTCCTACCATGCCCAGAAATAACTGAAATACACTAGTTGTGATGGTGGGGCATGAAGGATAAGAAAAACAAGATGATATGGTCTCACACCTTAAAACACAATCATTTAAAATCTAAAAAACATGCAATCCTATGTTGTGTATTTTATGTTGTGTGGCTTATGCCATTTTAAACTGAATATGAAAAGAATAGAAGTTTTCATCAACAGGGGTGATCTATAAGTAGTCTATGGCTGGTATTAGGTGTGTTTTCGATAAAGGAGTCTGATATACCTTTCGGTATGTGTGGTAAAACTCTGATATGATGACTGGCCAAAACACCAGTTGGATCCTTTGCTAATCCAATTATTATTCATTAACGGTAATTGTCAAGAAGGAAGATTTTTAAGAAGTGTGTAATTTGTTCAAGTGATTCAGTTTGGGATGTGTGTGCAAGAAGTGAGCTACACTTAATTCCCACCAACCATCAGTTGGTCATGACCTCCAGTATATAGGTTGCAAATAAATTTAGGTGATTTACATTCAACATACACAAGGATGAAATGCGGATATTTTTAAGCCTAAATTGAAATTTAAATTTGATGAGAGCAATAATGAATAGGTAGATATTATGTCTTTCACTAATGCAATACAGAATACAAAGAAGTTTTCTTTTTATCCCAAAATATGAATTTCACTTAGACAAGTAGAAGAAGAAGAATGTTCCCAAGGAGAGATTTTAATTTGAACTCTTTCGAAAGTAAATAAACACACAAATATTCCTTAAGAATGAACAATTCAAAAGAACCTAAATGATAGGGTCCCACCAGGCGTGTGAAAATGTTTCACCTCAAAGTTATGCGATAAAATAGATAAGAAGGTAACATGCATAAGATAAATATCTGTGAACTATAGGGAGAAGGTTTCACGCATTGCAGACATTGAATCAGCTTGGTTGTAGAGATCTTCCCTTTGGCTAGGAGGAACGACCTATATAAGAAACACAACAAGACAACCAAGTAGTATTAAATAGCAAGAGTTAGAGGACTACCTAGCAAGGCTAGATCCAGGAAGCATGAAGAATGGTTTTTAAACCTTTGTTTAATGCAACTTAACGTAAGAAATAACAATTCTTATTGTAATTGATAAGATTTAGGTATCTCCTATTAACATACAACAAATGAATTTAACTCAATAGGTAATGTTTAGAATTGAATCTAGATGATTAATGGGCTAGTTTGGGTCTACAGGTATAGCGGAGGCTGTAGGTGAGGTCTAGGTGAAATTAGGCAATGTTTTGAGTTGTTTTACGGAAGTTTTTAACTCGTTGTTATAGGAAAAATTGTTAGTCTCAAAGACCGGTATCGGTTGGTCGACCGATATCTGTAAAGGAGATAGACTGACACCGGTTAGCTAGTGTCAGTAGGGTAAATTTGGTTAAAATATTTAAAATGGGATTTTGGGCCTCTCTGTGATTGCATAGAGAGCTAAGGAGGTTTGGAGAAGGATGGAAAGGTTTTTATTAAGACTCAGCAAGGTACATAGGGTGATGGGATAGGTGAAATGACTCTGGTTGGTACAAAAGGTGATAAAGGGGTAGAAGGTGGTAATGAGACAGATAGAAATTAAAAGAAAGAAGTAAATGAAATGATTAAGATCAAACACATAAGCTTAACAAGTAAGAATAATTTACTTATCTGATAAACTTTACAGATGTGAATGTGGTAGGAATGGTTGATCATTTGGAGGAGAAGTGTATTGTGTCCAGTGAAATGGTAGTAGTGCATGTGTTCTCTTTCGTGTCAATCTAGAGCTATGGAAGTGATGATCAGTTACTGGTGGAAGTGTGATGTACTTTGGTTCATCATTAGGAATCCTGATTGATGGAGACTTGAATGCTAAAGCTGTATGTGAGAATGAGTTTTTTCAATCCATGTAAAGAGTTATAAACTCATACTTGAGGGTAACCAATGGTGGTTATGTAGCCAATGCCAGCTGAGGGAAAACTAGTGTCAGTTAGGGAGAATCAATCCAAGTTACCAAAAATAGCCTGATATTTACTACTTTTGGCATGATATTGATTGCTAATCCGGGTCTCAAGTGAGGTTTGGCACTTAGATAAGTGGGAGTCTTGTTAGAGAAGTAATAGGACTTTAATTTTAGGGTTTAAAAGAGTCTCATTTTGTTAAGATAAGTAGAGACTTGGTCTTAGTTAATCAATAGGATAGGAATAATTCCATGGTGAGGTGGCTAGGTGAGGTGTAAATTAACTTAATTAAAATAATTAAATTAATTATTAATAAGAGGATGAATATTAATTCAATTATAAGTGATTAAATTAATATCCAGGTGTGAAAGGGGAGTATGGCTAGGTATATGTTTTTCATTTATTAATTGAAAGGGGCCAAGGGAGTGTGACCCAAATTTTGTGTCTACACCTCAAACCCTTAAATATGAGCACCACAGCTCTATTCATTACATATTTCACATAGAAAAGTTCCTCCTTAGTAGGAAACCCACAATCATTATAGACATCCACCTTATCTATCGACCAAATACATGTCTTGGGGCACACATGTGTAGTGTGTGTACACATTTCTTCTCCCCTCCTTAAAAGGGTCTATTAAGGTATTGCCCTCAGCTCAAAATAAAGTCAAAAATATATATGGATTCTTCCTATCAAAATTCAAAAAATAATAATAGACTTATCCCTCGAAGGATAGCTATTAAAATATCAAAATACTCCTAGGGAAGCTTTCCGTATTGATCATCTTTCCCATCAAAGTAAACTTCCTGCAACGATTAGTTTGCATCAAAAATAAAATATAGAGCTAGGAAATTTCTCTATGAAACTGTCAAAAAGGATAACCCTCTATTCCCACACACCCTACACATTTTAAACCCCTTCTCATGTTCTAGTAAGGTATACATTTCACTTACATTTATATCCAAGATCCTACATGTGACTACCCATTGTCAGTCATCTATTAACATTTATTATAAAGGTCAAAAGTGTAATCGCCTTCACTTTGCTATTTTTCAATTACATATGTATTAAATCCAGTAGAAAGAAATAAATCCATGTTTCATTCTTGACCATGGTTTTGATAAACATTAAAATCACTTTAAAATCAATATCAAATAACACATCATACCTAAAACATAACTTTAATAGATGTCAACCCTGCCACATCCACATATATCAATATATTTATATCAACATATGTCTATACCCACATAATCCTCACTACATCTCAGCATTCCATCATTACATCAAAAATGTCACATTTACTCAGTAAAAATGACATTTTTCAACCAAATTCCTCCTCAAATATTACACCTCTGATCACCATCAAGACCTCCATCTAGTCTGCGTAAGCCCACCTTGTGGCAACATCAATTTATGGTCCTTTGACCTCATCAAATCAGCATTTTATCATATTTTCATTTTTAAGTCATACTTTTATAGGACATTAACCCTTTAGTTCCCATATCACTTGAATTCTTGGCCTTGTAAGCCCACATTTGTGGCAACACCAATTTTTGGTCCTTTGACCTCATCAAATCGTCATGTCATCCCCCATCGCCATTAAGTCATATTTCTATAGGAAATAAACCCTTTGGTTCCCCTACCACTGGACTTCATGGCTTTGTAATCCAAGCTTTGTCGTAACATTAATTTTTTGTCCTTTTTCCTTGTCAAACCATCATCTTTCCATTGTTAATTCATGTCTATAGGACACAAACCCTTTGGTTCCCCTAACACTTGACTTCTTGACCTCGTACGCCCACCTTTGTGGAAACATCAATCATCGGTCCTTTGACCTCATTAAAACATAATTTTTATTTTCCCTTTCCGTAATTAATTCATATGTCTATAGGACATGAACCCTTTAGTTCCCATATCACTTGATTTTATGAAGATGCCTATCTTGTTTCTATAACTCATCCTAGAGCATCATTTTCTCATCTCTTATCTTTCATCCATTTATCTCTTTCAAACTCATGGTCGATTCCCTTTTAGGTCATCAATCCCTAGTTTGCGTGAGAGCACCTTATCATATAATTTTTCATAATTAATCTATCACATCATTTTTTTGTATCGTGGCTTGTCTCAAAACCACTCAACAAAAAGGGGCAAATGTAGACACCTAAAATTAGCACCACTAATCCATGTGTCTGTATTTGCTAGCTCCCCTGCATTATCACATCACTATCATATTATACATTAAATCCTTATCCTTATTCATATTCCTCCCCATAATATTTACTCCCCATGAATATCATTCTATAGCTGTAAAATCCTATTTTATCCTCTCCTAAAACACTCAAACCACTTACAAACCAAAATCAAATAAATCAAAACAAAATCAGCACCTTCTCGACCATTTAACAACATTCTTGACCCACATAACCTCTTTTTAACACACATCCTTTGATAAAAAAAAACTCGATTTGGGAGGTGGTTGCAGCGTTTTTTCCCATGAAACCTAGATCACTAGCAATTCATACGAATTGTGGGTGATTCTACCTCGTTGTTAGCAACCCTATATAAACAAACTCCAGGCCTCCATTTGAGGTTAGCTTACAACTAGACATGGCCTAAGGACTTCATATCACATTTTTCTTGTATCATAGACCTCTCACAGAGCCAAAGATCATCCCAAAAACATTCAAGGCACTAAAGATATTTTCTTCAACCTATAAATGTCATTTATATGTCCAACGATCAACTCAAAAAACTTCTTGCATCTACAATCTCCCTATCTCAAGTAACATCATCTTATATTATTCATTTATCCACATATATAAGATACGTATCTTTATTTAATTATTCATTTTTTTAGACATCATATCCAAGCTTAAATCAACCCTTTTAGCATCCCTTTCGAGTCCCATCTCTATCCATTGTCAACCTGTACATTTTAATAACAATCACTACTAATTCACTAGAATCACTGGAAATTCATCATGATTTTAGAACAAGGTCACTAGAAATTAATCATGATCATATATAGGATCATTACAACCCATTCTAGCGATTCATCAAAATCAATGGTGATTCACCAGAATCGTTGATGATTCATTTATAAAAGGTACTTTGACCGCTAAGCTTGTTTTTTAGACATTTAGATCACATATTTTACTACCACAAGGCCCTTCAATTTTCTGTCAAGTCATATCAATCTCCTTTTGAGCCGTCTATAGTACTCTATCGGTAATCTAAATCAAATCTATCATCTCGCTCACCTTTGTGAGTACACAACTATCTACATCCTTACTCCTTTGAGCCGTTTTGTGGTTCTTAGACTCCCTCTAGATCATGTATCACCATCAAACCATCATATATACATGGACCATGTCATACCCTTTGCCTTTTCATTTTTGGCTTTATCATTTATTTTATCAATTTATCTTATCATTGTCATAATGATTTCTTGAATGCAGATTGACATCCTTGCAAGGAAGTTCATTGACTTCCAGGGACAAGACTTTGTCAAGAAATCTGCCATATATCTATATAATCCCATCTTTTTCTTAGTGTATGTGATCTCCATGTTACTCCATCATTTAAATAAGGATCTTCAATCCACATCAACATCAACATCTATCTCCACAGGTATCGGTAAACCCCGCATCTTCTGAGGTCAATTTTGTTTTTTACTATTTCACTTCATTAATTTAAGTAGAAAGGTAAAAACATATCTGAACACCATCACAAGGGATAAGGCTAGTTCATTTGCATCACACTTCATAGGACGGAATTTTATTCTATTTCATCAACCATTTATTTACATTCTGCATCTAGTTATTGATCACTACTTAACAAAGTGCGACTGATACAAGAGCACCTAGGGAAGCATTTTTACAAACACACACTCAAAACTACATTTGGATTTGAAATGCAGTGCAACACTCAATTAGAAAGTCCACCATTTGTGGAGGTTGAGGTCATTCTGACCCCTTCATTCACATCTTTCTTTTTTAGAGATTTAATACTCATCTTGGTTTTTTATAGGTCTTCCTTCCATCCTTGATTACCAGCGACATCCAGCACAGTGCAGCAGCATACACGCGACAAGTAGCAAGGGTTTTGAATATTACGGTGACCCTACAAAACTAGTTTCTAGACCTCTTGCATAGACCAAGGTACCCAAAACCAGAGACCAGGGCTCCCCAGGCACCCCCATACCTCTTCGGGCTCCCCAGTCCAACCAGACAGCTTGGATCTGTAATTTTCTGAGCCTTGGGGTGTCGTTACTACTTTCTATTCATCAGGTTTATTCTATGACACTGTTCCATCCATCATGTAAATCAACTAAGTCATTTTCCCATACTTATTTCACATTGAGGTTTACATTTCTACTTGCTTGGTTATTTGGGTCACTGCCTTTACTTAGTTATTATTTACTATTGTTAATAGTTTAAATTAAAATAAATTAGGACCCCCATACTTCCATTTTAGCTTAATCATATATCAATACACAATATAATAGATAATGAGCTTATAACTAATAACGCAATAGAAGAAATTTTAAACATGTCCCTAATGTGTTCCATAATTATGATTAATTGAATGTGCCCCCAAGCAGGGATACAATGATTCAAAATGGATTGGGCCATCATCCTCAAACAAGGAAACAATAAGATCCAAAAATTTCATGTGAGAGAAATAATTTGGGTGTTAAAGTCATAAAGTGGTTGGAACAGTGTATTTCGGAAAAGAGTTCAAAGTTTGAATTGTGTTTATTGTTTTAACATTTTTAGGATTTCTTTGATTATTTAAATGTTTTTGGGATTTTTAAGAGTTTTCTAATGATTGTTTGAATTTTTGAGACTTCCAATATTTTTGGGATTTTTGATATTTTTTTGATTTTTAACTTTTTTCTAATGTTTATTTGAATTGTTGAGACTTTTCAAATATTTTTGGGATTTTTGAGATTTTTCTAAAGATTTTGGGATTTTGGAGATTTTTCAAATGTTTTTTGGAAATTTTGAGATTTTTTGAATATTTATGGATTTTTCACATTTTATTGCATGTTTTTGGATGTTTGATATTTTTTCAAATGTTGTTGGATTTTTTATATTTTTTCGAATGTTTTTGGATTTTAGAGATTTTTTCAAATGTTTTTGGATTTTTGATATTTTTTGAATGTTTTTAGATTTTTTAGAGGGATATTATAGATGGTAAAGTTATTCTAAGAAGTAATAATATAGGGTATCATTCGTATGTATAGTGTTCCTCATGATAACTCATGCTTTGAATAATACTAAACTACTCTCTCCATTTGGCAGGATGTGTTTGTGATGAGATGATGAAAATAAGTCCAGCTTTGTTCTTGACACCACACAACTAGTAAGATGTGAGGTCTCATCACCAATAGTCAAGAAGGATGCGGGATGTATATAATTAATATAGATACAAGTGCTAACAGCTATCTATTTAGGAAATTGTGGCTTAATTCTTCTTAACATTACTTAACAAATTTCGAAATGAATTTCACTTTATAGGTCACATACTAGACTTAGACTATGCTTTGACGTACTAAGTGGTAAGATTTAGGTGAAGTAATATTTCTCTCTTAACTTAGATATTTAAATTACTTCTTGGGGATTGTATAATTGTAAGCACTTTTAGATTTATAAGGTTTTATATTTTGTAGTGGCCCCCTATGCCTTTCCCCTTACCACCAGTAAGAGGCAAGAGTTCATCACCAAAGACAAGATGTAGATGAGTAAAGGAACCTTCCTCCATTCCTAGTCTCACACTACTCATAAGAAGTGAGGACTCAACACCAAAGACTATGAAGGATGAAAGTGTTAGGTTATAGAGCTAGATTGCTTCACAGTTAGTATGCAATGGAAAGTGACTGGTAATACAGCAACCCATCATCGATCAAAGGGGAACCGGCACAGTCACCCAAAAATGTCATCGGTTAGACATGCTCAACTTTGGTCTGAGCAAGTGGGAACCACGGCCCGTCATTGGTCAGATGGATAGACATCGGTCAAAGCAAGTGGGAACCAACCACAGTTAGGTCTAACCAGCACAAGTCACCTATGCGATGTGTTTTATTTTTAGTCACGGGATTTAAATATAGATTTTTTTTAAAGAAAATCTATTGGATGTAATTACATAGCTAAGGTGCCCTACTTTTATATATTTATATATAAGCGTGAAATTTAGGGTTGAGAGAAGAGTTAAGAGAGGGATCACATTAGATCCTCGATTCTCTCCCAGACCGAGAGGATGAAGATAAAGAAGAAAAAGAAAAAGAAAGAACATGTTATGTGAAGTCAGAGTCTCCATGGAAAGTAGATGGACAGAAGGAAATAGCAGGTACATCTGAATGGTGAGAAGAGGGATGTCTTCTATTGTATTTCCTCTGTATTGTTTAGTATTATGTAATGGCTTACATAGTATGCAAAGCACATAGGGTTTCTTCTTGTATATCCACATGTTGGTGAGATCTTGTATTATAGATCTATATAGATCTAGTATTGTATTGTAGATCCATGAGATCATATTGTATTGTTGATCCATGTAGATCTAGATATTGTAGAGGTATAGTTTACAGATTCACAATATAGTGAAAGTTTAGCTTCATAGTGGCAGATGCAGGGTAGCTTCAGGTATGTGAGATTTGGTTATGTTTCAGAGGCACGGTTATAGTGCACTCAGGTAGATACAGTTAGAGATATGAAGGAGACACAACTGGTGGTATGGAGGCATGGTTGTAGTGCACTCACACTGATCTAGTTGGAGATGTAACACCCTCGATAACTGTTATATTCCTCTTTTGCATTGCAAGCATTGATATGTGATTTTCAGGACAAATGTATGTTTGATGGTTATTGAAAAATCATGCTTGCCGTGGATAAATCATTTTGCTCTTTGATTGTAGGCCTGATATGTTATTGCTAACAATAATCTATTTCACTTCTTATGAGTAATATGCAATCTAGTTTTAAGAGTTACAAATTTATATTTTTCAATTGGACTCATCCCTTAGATCAATGGAATGTTTTAAATCTTCTTATCTAAATTGAATGAAAAACTGACATTCATTGATTAAGAGACTTAACAGACTGAATTTTTGTTGTTGTAATTCTTTATCATCTTGAGGAAAGTGTCAGCATTCGGTTTTGTGTTGTGCCTGGCTCTTCTTGGCTGACCTGTGTAGGGCGCTTAATGATGTTAAGGAAAACCTACTTCAAGATTTTGGAAAAAGAAATTAAAATGTGCCCTTTATATATATTGTCTATCCTAATAAGATTCGAGGCTCGAGTAAAATTTCCTAACTCTTTCTAAGCCCCTTTTTATGGGATGACATTCTAACCTAAGTTTTAAATGCTAAGTTAGTGTGGAGGGAAATAACCTAAGGGATGCTAAGCTATTTGTTTAACCTATTGTATTTGGTTAAACTAAGACCTACCTAAGGTGACAATCTATTGATAGGAGGTTATATCCTAAGGTTATATATTTAAATTAACCTAAGATCTAACCTAAGCTAATTTCATCTATCCTAAACTATTGGGTATGAAAGGAAACCTAGGGGTCGGTTGGCAAGTGGGAGCTAAGCGGCAGTTCCCAAGCTATTAATGAGATGTGATTTTTTATTTAATAAGGTAGAGTACTACCATATTTGGTGATTGCATGGGAATTTAGTGGAACCTACGTGGAGGCATCACTAAGTTTGGAAATGTATTTTGAAGTGCAATTAGGTCTCGCCAACTATGAATGGCAGTGGCAAGGAAAGATAAGTGGGAAATTTGAAATTAATGTCATTAATATGCCTTGGGTTTGGTGAGTAAGCCGTCTTAGAAGGCATACTGGCGGATTTGTTGGGGGTTTTTTTGCTTTGCATGCTTCACAATTTTTTCTCTGCATGAAGCTATCTGGTTTTTCAAACCAGCAATTTGATCTACACTTAGTGGCTATTTTTGAATTCTTTGATCTATTTTTGGTTCGAGGAATGTATTAGAGGCACTGTGGAAAAATATTATTGTTGTTTGATCTTGCTTGGAGAAGAAGAGGTGTTAGAAACTCAGATGGAAGTCTTCTTCAAATTGGTAGAGGCACTATCAGGCATGATAGGCTCTACCCATTAATATTTCTTACTCTTCTCTAAATGTTTCATAAAAACAACTCTGCTCTTTGTGGGTAAATAGTTTTTTGTTTGCTCTGGTTATTTTCTTGCTTGATAGAAGAAATCTGTGAATTATGGATTCATGTTCCTTGTATGAGAAGGTTGTACTTGTGTGTGTGTGTTCTCTCTGAATTATTTAAATGTGATGAAAAAATTTGAGTTTCGAGACCCTTCTGTTTGGCTTTAGTTCTGATTTTTGGATTGTATACTCGAAAATGGATTTGGGTGTATAATCTTTGTTGGAAATTTTCACAGGAAGTCTCTGCTGAGAATGGGAAATGTATTGTTATGTTTATTTACACTTTCTGAGTTGGTTGTGTTGCATTGGTTACTCTCATTTTACGATTTTGTAAAGGAATGCACTTAATGGATTTTGAATAGGAGTTACGAAAAAATATTGTGATAATTTTTTCTCATCTTTAGGTATCTTACATTGCTCCTTTTGTTGTCTCGATTGTTTATTTGATCGTTGAAAATGTCATGAGTTGTGTTGTGAAAGGAGCGTTTTAATATTCTTCAATTTGTATTTTATCTATATGTACAGTTCGGACTGGAACTAGTGTTTTGTTGATAAAAGAGAAGTGTGGTTTGAGTTGTTACTTCGGCTTGTTTAAACAGCAAAGGAGGGGGAAGAAAACCCTTTTCTTATTTGATTTTTCTCTGCCCTAAACTTTTCTTTTATTAAGAGTTGTATAGTCGTATTGTTTGGTCTTGAGAGACAATACGAAGTTATTATGGGATAATAGTCTCGTTTGACTGTAACTTGGTTTGAGTTTTTATGTTCAAGTTGATTATGGATACGAGATTTGTTTGACTATAGCTTTGTATTGAGTCTTGTTTTCTTACTGAATGGGAATGGAACTATTTGATACATTGAACTTGGTTTTGGGTTCTTTCCCTTTTCGATCTTTCTTTTCAGATGTGGAGAGTTTAGATTTTTTTGGTGGAACTCGTCTGATTGGGTTTCTTCTAGATCTGACTTTCTTTCGTCAATATGGCAACCATCTTGTTAGTCTGATAGAGTTTCTTGGAATCATGTTTTCTATCCATTTTGATATTTGAAGGATAGTATTGTTAAATTGCTCTCTAAAATTGGAAATCAACTTTTCTATGTCTACATGTCATGAGGGAATTACCTTCTCAGGTCTGTTTGGTTTATTCAAGTTATTCTCAGATAATTTTCAATGATAGACTTACTTATTTTTAAGTTTGTCTTTCTAGTTTTATTAGGAAACCTAATCAACTCTGTTTGAGCCTACTTGGTTTCGTAATTGAGGTGTTGTTCTTATTGCCTTGTCGACTCCATGCGGTTTTTAGTTAGGTCTGACCTGATTGAAAGTGGATGGTAATTTCCCTGCTTTGACTATTGCATATGGTTGTGGCATAGATCTTTTGAAAGTTTTATTTGTTAATTACTCATCTATGTACTTAACAAATAGTATGATCCTTTCTCAATTGGATAAGGGTAAAAGATAACCCTGTATGAGTCATATCTTGAATAATGGAATGTAGGAGTTTGATCATTTACTAATATCTGAATTAATGTTGGAAACTCATAATGGTTGAAAGTGAGTTTATAACTAGTTTTGTTCCTCTTCCTTCTTAGATTAGATTGGAATTATTTTTAAGAAATGATTATCTCTTAAATTAATTATGAATATGTTTCTTTATTTCATATGTAAAAATAATATATGTATGAATTCGGTTCACTTTGAACCTGACTGCTATTTCATAATGAATGTTGAATTCGAGAATATTTGTATTGAATATTCTTTTAAATCATTTAAGTTGTTTAAATTGAGGAATGTTGATCTTTCCTTTCTAAGGATTAAAAAGGAAATGGAAATTATATACTTTCAATTTGTTCTCCTTTATCTTTTTATGAACCTGTATAGGTTTAATTGAATCAAATACTTTACTTATTGTAAGTAATTATCTATGTATTTGATATTGTTTACGTTTATACTTGATGTATACCTATGGACATTTGGGAATGTCTCAATTGGGTAAATGAAACATTGATGACTTGGTATACATTCTTGAATTGTTTAGAGGTCTAATCTAGAACCTAGGTTATTTTACCTAACCTAGAGTTAGGTTGTCTTTTTATGATTTGTGAATCTTTTGGTTATTTAAGATGTAGGATGATTCATCTTAAGAGGATTACATAGTTGTAATTAACTTGAATTTACTAGAACTTGGAAGGAATGATAAGGGAGTCTTTGATTTTGAAAGAAACTCTTGATGATAGAAAGATCAATTCTGTATTTCAAATTCTGTAAGAATTATGGGATAGTTAAATGCCAAGGGCTGCTAATTAATGTAAATAAGTATTAGATTGGGACAATACTTATAGAATATAATGTAGTAGTTGTTGATTATATAATGGTCTCTCATAAAGTGATTGTAGATTTATATTTTTGCTTCTTTTTGCGATGTTATTACTTAGGCTTTTTTTGTATGATTACATTAATTGCTTCATTAAAGAAAAGTTTTTTTAATGAAACAATTATTGGAATGTGCTTTGTTTTAATGCTTAGTGCTTATCATGCTTAGTTCATTGAACTAACCCATGTCTAGCAATTTTTTCATATGGACATCGTAAGTGACAAAAGAAGGCAAAAACTTATATGATGCATTGGCTGATATAAGTTTGAGTCTTTGTAAAGAATTCTAATTCATTCTTGAGTTGTATTGAAAAAGAAAAGTTGTATTCTTTTTGGAATGAAGGTTGTTTGTTAAACAATATGCCTGAAATGTATAGTGTTGTAAATGAATAAGTTTTTAATGATGAATTGAAATTTGGAGATTTACTTGCATTGGTTGTGTAATTTACCTCATACTTTTATGAGGAAGATAAAAGTTCTATCTTGTTGATATTCTTCATATTATTTTATGCTTATCTGGATATCCTTTGATAAGATGGATAAAGGTAATTAGTTCAATTCTCCCTTATAATGATGCAGCTTGTTGAGTTGCATAGGATGATGTTTATTATCTAAACAATTTAACATAGTAATGGAATGTGTAAGGAACATGCAGTAAAACTATAGAAATTTTGAAAGATAAGAAGGGTATGACAAACCATAACACCTAATCGTGTAGAGGAAGACTCTTCCTCACTCAAAATAAGGTAATCCAATGAATGTTGATATGATCATTAATCATAAGACTTCAATTCTCTATGAAGTATACTATAGTTGACCCTATTTGGTTATTACACCTTCTTTGAATGGTTAAGTTACATTATAATGGAGCTTGTGATGTTGTTGTCCAGTTTTTGGTTAACTGTTGTTAAGCCAAGTAAAACGAACATAAAAAGTAATCTTAACCTAAGGAATTTATTTAATGATTAAATGAATCAAATATAGAAAAGAACTTATGGAGTGTTGGATTAGGGTCAAGCAAGGTTGTTTGTAATCTGTTAATTAATCCAAATTAATAATGTGTTAATAACCTCCTTGTGGTATGTACATCTTGATGAGGTAGTTTCTGTAGGATGCTAGCACATGCCAACTACAGGACTATACCTTTGAGAAGACTAGGGTCTTCTCGAGGATACAACATTGTAATTGACATGTGGCAACACCCTTCTGCATTGATCATCTAGATCTACACACAGTAAGGACTTGAACTTAGTTTTTCTCTAGGTCAAGTTAGTGGCATGTTTAGGATAGTTAGTAGCTTTCAATGGCTCAAGGTACCTTGGCACATCTAGTTGAATTAGGTCAACTGAGTATGTCCATATACCCTAAGTCATTGTGAGCATCTTCCTATAATAAAATATGTTTCTAACATGGACTAGGGTTAAACCTTAGACAAGTGGACTGACGGTAGTCAGTAAAGACTATTCTAGATAATAGATGAGTGAGGTGAAGGACGTATTCTAGAATGATGAGTACATGCCATCTAGGAATAGTGACATGAACAGTATGTTGAAAATCTTTGTCCAAAGTATTGCAAGTTGTTGGTTGTGTTGTCCTATGTCACCTAGTTTAAAGCAACGTGATATCAGATGAATATTGGTAACAAATATTTAGATAGGTTCTTTAAACAAATCACTTAGTACCCCGGTTTAGGATAAGAGAACCAAGTATACGTAGAATATGATAAGTATTCAATAAGTAAAGTTAAACATGAATCGATTGGTAGGTAACTAAGTCATGGAATGAATAGATCGGTGTATCACTGATTCATTTACAGTTGCATATGGTTATCTGTTATGATATTGATTGGCATATAATGTATGTTCTAAATAATGTTTTATTTAGATCAGAGAACATTGTGTTAAAAAAATTCCCTTGATTCTAAAGTCTTAAAATGGGAATGTTACAGGGGATCTGGGAGGAAGAGATACTCTTGTAGAGATACATGTACTCTTGTGTAGAAGATTTGGTTTATAATCTCTTGTTATAATATTATATATATATATATATATATATATATATATGAGATCTCTATCTTTGGTGGATGTAGCCCACATCGGGTGAACCATGGTACATGCTTGTTATGTGTGTGTACTTTTGTGTGATCTAGATTATACTAGTTTATACTCCCACTGCTATAGATTTTATGGGGAATTGTTTGGGTCATGTGTGCATGATTTTGTTTGTTATTAAATCATAGCACTATTCCACTGCCCCCCCAAATCCCAACAGTTGGTATCAGAGCAGCATTTGTTTTTCCTGATGAGAAGATCACAAGAAGAGATTTAATCTCAAGTGGGAGTTGGAAGAGTAAGGTTGCTAGGGATCCTAGTTATAAATAGAAAATCACATATCTGAAGAAATAAAAGATACATAGAATGTATCTTATTTGTTGAGGTGTCCCTAGTTTTTAGAGGCACAAGCATGTTGGTCAGATTGCAAATCCGGTTATTGAGGTATGGTTTTACCTTGGTGTTGCAGTGCTTATATTATTTTGGTCACACACACATGTTTAGGACTACCGATCTAGATCTAAGAATGAGAGGAAAAGGAGCAGTTATGCATCCTTTGGTGTAGTTAGATGCACGGGCTTCGGTAGAGAGGTAGTAGCACAGAAATAAGATAGGGCTTCCATCAAAGACGCATGTACTTTAGTTGAAGATGTGGTTGAGTATCTTGATGCTGGTAAGGTGATGTGTTTCATCTTGATGTAATTTATTACATGGATTTGTTGTATTTTTCTTTATATGAGAGTTGGATGCTTCTTGAAATGACTATCTCAGTCCAACTATCGGCTTTGGCTGAAGTAGGCACATGGTGTGGTGTGTTATGCCAAATTATGTGGTTTTGGGTTTCTTCCAGTAGCATTGACATCAGTTTGAGAACTGAGGTTGGTCACAGAGGAACTGATACTAGTTAGCTAACCATGGTTGGTTAGGGATGACCATGGTTGGTCTTTGTGGCAACTTATTTGTACAAGGTTTTTTGTAGCAAGAGAGCGCAGTTGGTTTAGTGTCCTATTTTGAAGGATCTGGTTTCTAGCATAGTGTGTACAGGAAGAAATAGTTTTGATCACTTCAATGGTTTGGATCAGAAAGAGGATGGATTTGGCTTGGTTATTCCATTGAGACTTTGAGTTAGGTATCTCTATATGGTTCATGTTTTATTTCTTTCATTTAGAGCAACTGATATTATGTTTGGACTGTGTGTGCAAAAATTTACACCATGGTTTCTTGGAGTTGTTTGACTTTTATTTCCCGGTTTTGTGGAATCTTGAGGACAAGGGTTTCTAGTCTAAGGATACTATCCTCAATGAAAATTCATGGTTAGACACAGTTGTAGGTAATGAGAGATGTTGATTACATACGGATGGAAAAAAGGTGATTCACCTACTTCACAAGAAGTCCAAACTTCTGTGATGTAGAAATATTCTCAGAGAAGAAAGGGAATCAATTTTATAGGTCTTTCATCAGGTTTTATTTCTCACTGATGTATTAGCAAGCAGTGCAGGGGATTTCATGTTCAATGGGAGCAAGCCATGGTTATTGGCATTGCAGTATTGAATACATGATGCACATGCAGAGTGAGAGGAGATTCCTACTATTTAGAGTGGCAGAGGAACTAGTTGGTTTTGGAGGACAATCACTGATTTACAGGTATATTGAGTTTATTGCTTTGTGATGTCACTTTTGGTTTATTTTGTGGTGCCTGGATATCCCTATGGGATTATAGTTGATGGTTAGATTCAACTGGGTGAAGATGATAGAGAAATTTTTCTAATTTTTAAGGGTTAAAAGATAAAATCTGATTGTTAAAGAGACTAGTGTCAGTTAGGATTAACCGTGTTTGGTCATCTAGTAACCATGGTCAAGCAGTGACTAGGGCTGGTTAAGGGAAACCATGGTTGGTTTGCTCACAGGTTTAATAGCATTTTTTATTTACCATTTTTAGATGGTACCCTTGTTTTTTCTTTCATCTTGGGTGATCTGTACAGTATGTTGATGACATGTATGCTAATATTTACACTTGGTATTACTGAAATGGTTCAGCATGGATGTTTTTATCGACATTGATGAGCATAGGATTCATATTCAGCTTTGGATTTAGTCAATGGCAGACTTGGATCTTCTGGAGTGCTGGTGATATGGATGGATGTACATGGTGAGTTTGTACATGTTGGATAGATTCAGTTTTGTGAGTCTATGACGATGCAGATGTTTGACTTGCACATGGATTCCTTGAGCATGAGTAGGGGGTGTTTATATTTCCTCTTGTTACTATGTTACTCCTTGAGAGATGTTATCTATAGATGATTTTCTTGGACATGCTAGTTGTTTATGTAGGGTTGGATTTGCAGATTGTAGTGTTTGGATTCTTTAAGTTATGCAGGTTTGTGGATTAATCACCCAGTATTATACGTAGAAATCATTTGGGTTGTCTTTACCCAGTATCTTGTTTTGCTTTCACATATTCCAGTTTGAGTTGTCTTGGTTAGTTGCATTGGTGGTTGCATGGAGACATGGATAGATGGATGGAGAACATGCTTGATTTTACAGGTATGACTACTGATGCGATTGAGGCTTTGAACTTCAGTTTGAGGGGGAGATCTTACAGGGGTGTTAGTCATGATGGCTTGGCTACATGAGAGACTTGGTGTTATGATTCAGTGATAGCTTGAGGTTTGGTGTCATGGATCAGTTATAGCTTCGTGTTGGTTTGGTAAGTCAAAGTTTCATCTTCTTGCTTTGAGAATATGGTTTTATCTTCCTAGTTTTATTTTTTGAGAGAATTGTTGAAGGAAAGAATAGATGGTCTTCACGGTGTGTAGAAGACAGTGATGTACAGGTATAGGTATAAAGGTTCATAAATTTATCTCCAAGTGGGATATTGTAGGTTATGGAGCTAGATTGCTTCATAGTTAGCATGTAATGGAAAGTGAATGGTAATACAACAACCCATCATCAGTGAAAGGGGAACTGGAATGGTCACCCAGAATAGTCATCAGTCAGATAGGCCCAACTTTGATTAGAGCAAGTGGGAACTATGACCTATCATCGGTCAAATGGACAGACATCGGTTAGAGCAAGTCAAAAACCGGTCGTGGTTAGGTCTAATCAGCACAGGTTACCTGTGCGATGTTTTATATTTTTAGTCATGGGATTTAAATATAGATTTTGTTTAAAGTAAATCTATTAGATGTAATTGCATAGATAAGGTTCCCTAAGTTTATATATTTATATATAAGCATGAAATTTAGGGTTGAGAGAAGATTCAAGAGAGGGATCACATTAGATCCTCAATTCTCTCCTAGACTGAGAGGATGAAGATGAAGAAGAAGAAGAAAAAGAAAGAATGGGTTACATGAAGATAGAGTCTCTATGGAGAGGAGGTGGATAGAAGGAAATAATAGGCACATCTGAATGATGAGAAGAGGGACATATTCTACTCTATTTCCTCTATATTGTTTAGTCTCATGTAATGGCTTGCATAGTATGCAAAGCACATTGGGTTTCCTCTTGTAGATCCACATGTTGGTGAGATATTGTATTATATATCTATGTAGATCTAGTCTTGTAGTGTAGATCCATGAGATCATATTGTATTTTTGATTCATGTAGATCTAGATATTGTAGAGGTATAGTTTTCAGATTCACAATACAGTGAGAACTTGGCTACACAGTGGTAGATGCAGGGTAGCTTCAGGTATGTGAGATCTGGTTATGTTTCAGAGGCACGGTTGTAGTGCACTCAGGTAGATCTAGTTAGAGATCTGGAGGAGAAACAAGTGGTGGTATGGATGCATGGTTATAGTGCACTCACATAGATCTGGTTGGAGATCTGGGAGGAAGAGATACTCTTGTAGAGATACATGTACTTGTTTTACCTGATTCTTAAATGCTTCTTTGAAAGTGACAAAACAGATAGGGTACTGGGTGTACGAGGAATACCTATTGAGATGTTGGTTGTTGGGTTGTTGCACATGCATGAATTCTAAATCCAAAGCTGATCATGAGAGCTTCCTTTTGGCTAGGAGGAAGTACCTGAAATGGAATACAAGACCACCAAATAAAGTTAAACAATATGTGTAATGAACTGCCTAGCATGTGCTAGATCTAGGAAGTGTGATACTTCATAGATGGCTGTTAGTCCACTATTTAAAAAAATTTAATGTTGGTAATGAAGTAAATTTTATTGTAATTGAAATGATTTAGGTATCTCATTAAAAACACAATAAGAAATATCTAATCTAACTGGCTAGGTTAAAATAAGATCCAAAGGTCAAGAAGCTGGTTTTTGGTTCTCTGCAGATCTGACAGAGGTCTCAGGCAAGTCATAGGTGATTAAGGGAGATATGAGAATAGGTGGGTAGGTTACTATTCTAGGTTGTATTGGTAAATACAAAGACCAACGCTGGTTAAGGGTGACCGACTCTGATTGGGAGAACCGGTGCCGATTACTATGGAAAATTGGGAATGCCCCAAAATGAGCTTTGGATCTCCCTTATGATTACACAAGGGACTAGGCTAGTCAGAGTGAGGTATTAGGTTTTTTATATGGGGTTTGGTGAGTTTTTAATGGTGATATGGAGGGGTGAGTACTAAATGAGTTCAATGGGTGGTTAGGAGAACAAAAGATGAAGATACAATGATTAAATGAATAAACCATAGGAGTAAACTATTCTAATTACTTGAAATCTAGTTTTGGGTTCCTATGAGTGATGGATGGAGATGTTGGTAAGAGGTTGAATGTTGTTGAGGATCACCAAATGTTTGCAAGATCCTGCATGGGCTGCATGTGCATTCCTTTTTTCCTAGTTGAATCAAACCTGTGTTGGGTGATTGTTGGATGTTTGGGTAAGAGAAAATGCTTGATCTCTTTCCTTGCATGTGTCTCTCATGGAAACTTGTTCATAAAAGATGTGATATCTCTCAGGAATGTGCTAACATTTTTTCCAACCTCGAAAATAAGGTTGTTTTGGGGATTAAATTGTGACCAACGGTGGTTCCAGCTTAACCGGTGACGATTAGAGGTAACCAACGATGTCAAGGTGGTATTTCCTACGTTTACTAAACTAGGTAGATCCCCTTGATTTTCTAGGATCTCATGTCACTAACCCACGGATTAGGATGGAATATTCTTGTAAGCATGTGGGAATGTGGTTAGAGGGAATGTAGGAATTTATTTTTAGGGTTTGGGTAAGTCTTAGTTAGTTATGGCAACTTACTAAGAATAGGTCTTAGGGTGAGTTGGCTTGGTGAGGTGTCTAGGTGAGGTGTAAGTATGGGAATTATCAAAATTAAGATATTTAAATAATAAATATGGTGAGGATAATGAATTAATTTAATCAAATTAATATTAGTGGGGTGAAGGGGGGCATGACTAGGTGAATGTGATGAAGGTATTTATTTGTCAAGGGACCAAAGGGGAGTGTGACCTAATTTTGGTCTCTACGGTTTTCCCCTTTTTGTTATGTAGCATGTATTAGTAAGTGATGCTAACAAAAATAAGATGTGGTTGCCCCATGTGTGGGTGAAGGTGATCCCCCTCAAACCAGGAACTGACAAGGTAAAAGGCAGAATCGTTGAGTTATTAGATAAAAGATAAATGTGATGAAAAAGAAGGTGGTAATAGGGAAAAAAAGGAGCCATGTCTACTCGGGTAATCTAGGTAATGGGTCAGGGTCAAAGGTAGTAACAATGAAACACACGCACATATATAAACTGTAGCTCAGTACCAGTTTGAAGAGTAGGAAAATTTTACATAGTCTAAGGTCGATAGTTTTATCCAAACAAGGTCGAAGTGATTGTCGTATCTAAGGTATAGGATATGGTTAGGAAGCACAACATAGGTTAGGGGCAGGAACGTTTAGGTATGTTCTGGTACACCCAAGGTAGGGTCAAGATAAATGGTCATGGTAAGAGGCAAGGTAAGGTCATTAGGTCAATCAACATAGGTAAAAATGCCACAAGTCAGTGAACACATAGGGTCAAGAATCACTAGCGATGGTCCAGGTCTAAAAATCTAGGTCATGGCACAGGTAAGGCCAAGGTATGGGTAAAATAATGAGTCCCCAAAGGAGGAAAAATGTAGGTAGTAAATGATGAGGTCAAGAGGGTGAGGTAAATAGTTAGGGTAATGGTTTAGTGAGGTAAATAGGGTAAAATGTTGGGGTTTTGTGCAAGAGAGGGTGACCGATGCTGATCCCAGGGGTAACTGAGGCCGGTATAGTGCAACTGATCATGGTAAGGTAAGGCACATGACCGATGCGGATGAAGGTTAAATCGGCATCGGTTTAGGACAGGTTTGTTATAAAAACAAAAAATTCGTGCTTTTTGTTATTTATTTATCATTTAGTGACTTGAAAAACTGACAAAAGAGAGAGAAAAGAGGGAAAAGTGTCCAGACGAAATAGAGTGTTGAGTTGGCGATCTAAACAGTCGGTGATTGGTTTGGTGAGAGGTGGGTCCACAGGATTGGTGTGTGTGATTCGATTGGTTGGAGATGTGGGTAGAGATTTGGTGATGGAAGAGGTGGGAGAGGGATCGAGTGGGCCACTGGTGCAGTGGTCAAACATACCACTGCGACGATGGCATCAGGATGAGGTAAGAATCTAACTCTAGTTGTATTTATTTAGATAGATTAGGTGATTTACAAATTGGTTTTTTAGTTTTTGTTTTGGGTGGGGGGAAAAAATAAAATTTTTAAATGGGAGGGTAAAGTGGGTAAAATAGGAATGGGGAGAGAGATAAGTGGGAGAGGAGGGGAGGGGTGAGGTGTAATGGGGGGTGTAGGTGAGTTTAGGTGGGTAAAAGGGTCAGGGTGGGAAATTTTTTAGAAAGGGGGGTTTGGGGGTCACGGGTTTTCACCTTGACAATGACCAGTGTCGATTGGGTTGAGCCGGTTTCGGTAGGGTTAAACTAGTATCGGTCACAAAATAGGTGACCGATGTTGGTTTAGGGGTGACCAAGGTCGGTTAGAGAGAACCGACACTGGTTAGGTTTTGGAGAGCAAGGGGTCAAAAGTGCCACAGGTTGCATGATTGAGATGGGTAGGGGTAAAATAGGGTGTTGGACAATGATAGGGGGCAAGTATGGGTGTGATAAATGTAGATTAATGTGTTATTTGTATTGGATGTAGGGGAGAGTTTGGCTATGTATGTAGGAAAAGGTTCCACACCTGATCTTGATAGTGCACGGCACAGCGACCCCTGAGGAGCTATGGCATGTGGAGGTAGTGGACCTGAGTAGGGTCCGACGTTACTGGCATGTAGTTTGGCATTCCTTTTTTATGGTCACACTCATCGATAGATGGGATTCCGCGACCAACACGTTCCATCCTTTTGATAGGTGAGATCACAGTCACTCTGTAGGACGTGTTTAGGATTCTGTGACTACCTATATTGGGTACCCAGGTCTATTCAATCTCCTCCAAGGCCTCAGAGGAGCTAATGTTGACAGTTTTTGGAGAGGGGATGGCCGAGCTGACATTCCATAGTGCCAGCATTCACTATGGAGAGATGTACCTAGCCCATCCAGAGGAGATGAGGTAACTAGTTCTATTGATGGAGGCAATGTGTTGCTTTACACTGCCAGATGCAAAGGGTGGATGATTTCCTAGATTGTTGATGGGGTTACTCCATGACATGATGATAGATTAGACGTGCTTTTCCTGGGTGCCATCATTTCTGGTGCAGTAGTAAAGGGAGTTATGGGAAAATTGATAGCTACACATGGATGGATATAATGTGATGTACCTAGGAGATGCTTCATTGATGGGCTTATGAAATACATAGTTTGTGTAATAGCAAATATGCTTGCCACGAGCCCATGCCTTACTAACATAAAGCTGTGTATGAGTGGGACTCAAACTTGAACACATGCACCATTATTGGAGAGTAGAGAACAATACAAGCCCATACATGATGTGGCGTAACTCCTGGATAGTTTATGGGAAGAGTGATATTTGGACTATGCCTATCAATTCCTCCATAAAATAATATAGACATTCCCCCCATATAGGCAGATGTGTGAAGAGCTAGTAGAGATTAAATACTTCTTTTTTTCAGATATAGGGTACTCATGCCAAGGAGTATGAGATGGTCCCTATTAATAGAGTTAGGTGGCATTTTGGGCTGTTACAGGTCATACCTCTACCCTTCTTAAAGTATAGGAGAGATGACATGGAGAGGCCCTTACCTCGACCATAGCTGAATGTGCCCACAGGGCAGGAGGAGCAAGTATTGGACTAGTGGATTGATGATGCTAGGGTCACAGACAGCTATAGACATTGGTGAGCAGCTCATTTACGAGCCATACCACCTAGATCAGGGAAAACAAATATAGTGACCATCATGGTGTAGAGAGATGCCCTATAAGGGCAAGTGGTTACTCTTATTACCTAGTTAGGTATGGTGTAGACACAACTGGTGAGCTCAGAGGCAGAGGTAGTGGAGCTACATGTACAGGTGGCCAGTCTTTAGGCCCAAATGGTTAGGGGTGGGGATGGAGATGGAGATGAGGATAATGGTCAAGTGGTGGCTTTATAAGCATAGGTGACAGGGTTGTAGGGCTAGTTAGCCATAACTCAAGCATAGATTTAGGCCTTACATGCCTAGATACAAGAATAGGGGGAGAGGGTAACACCACATGCACTGGAAAAAGGTCCCAGGTCACATGCAGGAGTGGGATAGGGTCCCGCATGATAGGTACAAGGACCAAGGCCTATGGTGCCACCATAGACCATGCCTATATCTAGGTTATGGGATGCCCTAGGTGAGGCCAGATACTATCAGGTCCAGCTGATGGCAACTGGGATAGACTTTCTATCCTATGGAGAGTACCGAGCATAGTAGGCTTCGATTGAGAGGACTAGATCTCACACTCATAGTTTAGAAAGCACAGGGGGCCATCGATCTCTAAGGCCAGATCATGGAGAGGCCACCAGCTCATGGAGACCAGCTCCATGTGAGGCACCAACAGGGACTGAGACTGGGGCTGAGGAAGCTAAGGGTTTAGGTGACACAAATATGGAGGATGTGCGTCGAGATTCCTGAGATATGGCTCCTGATTGTTGATGTATTATAGTCATTTTTGTATATATATACCGGCTTGCATGCTGAATATAGTGAGGATGTATGATATTTTTTGTATATTTTGAGCATATACCGGCCTGTGTGCTAAAGATATTTTGTATTGGTTTATTGTTTCAGTGTATATGATATCGGCCTATGTGCAGATGACATTTTGTATTGAGTATCAGCCTATGTGCCAATGATTTTGAGATGATGGACATGATTGGATATCCTGTGTACATTGTATTAAGACACATATTTATTTATATGATGAGATACATGAGATGCTTGATTTTTTGGTGTTTTGGTGAGACTTTTTAATTTGTTGTTGTGATATGGATGGAAATTAGGTGAGTTAGGCATGATGGAGTTAGGTCGGTTTAGACATGGATTGAATCAGGTTGGTTTAGGCATGGATCGATTCAGGTCAGTTTAGGCATGGTGGAGTCAAGTTAGTTTAGGCATGGTGGAGTCAGGTTTGTGATCTAGGCGTGATTGATTTTTAAAGTGGTTAGGGTTGTGATTCATTAATTTGTATAATGAATGATAATATGGGCTATTTTTAAGATGCTTTATAATATATGGATGATGACAGTAGTCATAATAAATGTATGTTGTGGTGATGATAAAAATGTTAAGAAACTTGTCTGTTTGGTTTAATTTCCAATTTGGGACATAAAAGGGAAACTAAGTGAGATATGATGTAATGTTAGGAAGATGAAAGATGAATTGTTTAGGGTAGAGAGTGGTCAAGCTAATTTCTAAGGGCCCCATGCCTTCAGAGTGTTGCCTACATAGTCCCGGCCAAAAGGGACCTCAGGCCGATGTGGTTCTCCCATAAGCTAGGGAAGAATATGAGGGGGTATGAAAATGAATTGGTAGGTTTTAGGCATGTTGTGGTTTTAGGTCTATTAGGTGTGTGTGGGTTATAAGAAAATTGGTATAGGTGATGTTGATTGTGCAAAAAGAAGAAGATTACCCCAAAGGTAAGCATCGAGGACCAAGTCCTGTATAATGTAATCAAAATGTAAATAATGATGTTTAAAAGATAAGAGGAGGCAACAAAGCCACCTGATTGGTTAGGATTGTACTGATTAGATCATACCTTGGAAGAGGTGATGAATGTAAGACCCTAAAGACATTACATGATTGATTGTTCTAAGGTTAAAAGTAGTCACATGATCACCAAATGTCTTGGTTTCCAAGAGGTCCCTTGAGGTGGTAGGAAATAGGAGTGAGAATGGTGAGAGGGGTGAAACGTGGGTAATTTTATATGATATGAGGTGGCATGCTCTTTGGGTAAGAGATCCGAGGTCCCAATGGGCAAGTCCATGACTAAAAAAATTTCTATTTGGAATTGTATTTGAGATAGACTGATCGATGTGGGAATTCTATGTGGGATGAGGCATTTGACTCCTTGAGGTCTTCATGAAGCTGATTGATGTGGGAAGCTTCCACTTTTATCTTCTTCTTTTTTAGCTTTACATAGCTATCCTTCAAGGGAACAGTCTATTTACAATAGTGATTGCTGAGAGGAAAATGTCCTTTTGAGGGAGTCATATTTTTTTTACAAGTTTGACTCAAGGATTTGGATCCCATGTGAGGGATTTGAAGTCATGGACAAGACCAAGGTGAAGAATAGGATTCTTGTTCAGAAAATAGGGTGAAACAACCATGGGATCTCATCTTAAAGGTGGACAAAAAGTATCCATGAGAATCATGCTATGTGCAGTGTCGTGGTACACACATTCAAGAGAAGATAAAAATTTACGGGACTCACATGATTCTTGTTTAATCATTGGTGAGGTGTAAGAAGTGGATAGCACTTAAGGGATGAGCATGGAAAGAGGTAAAAAGTGATGTAGGACTATAGGTCAATAGTAGAACGGTTGAAGATGCAAGGCATTAAGGGGCTCAGGTTCAGGTTTACCATCAAGTGAAGATAAACGATAAGCACCCGATCCATAAGTATGGGTTACGATGTATGGTCCAAGCCAATTAGGATAAAATTTTCCCTATTTACTTTTTTCTGCTTTAGTTACATGTTGATTTTCTTTCAGGAAAAGGTCACCAACTTGGAAGGTTTGTTCATGGACACGTTTTTCATAGGCATGTTTTATACATTTTTGGTAAACTTGAAGGTGGTCAAGAGCATTTAAGATGGCATTCATCTAATAACTCCAATTGTGATAAATAGTCCTGGTGAAATTCATCATCATTGAGCATGTCGTGGAGAGAAATGCAGAGTGAGGGAATCTAGACTTTGAGAGGTAGAACAATCTCTATGTCATAGACTGGAGAAAAAAGTCTAGAAGTAGTGGAAGTGTGAATACTAGTACGGTATGCCCATAGGGTAAAAGGAATGTGCGTATGCCAGTCCTTCCCAGTATCCTTAACCACTTTCATGAGAATTTTGTTAAGGGTTTTATTAGTGGATTCGGCTTGGGTATTGATTTGTGGGTAATAAGGTGACAAAAAACTTAGCTGAATGTCGAAGGTGTCGCAAATTTTTGGTAATGTTTTGTTTTTGAATTGTTTTCCAATGTCAGTGATGAGGTGATGAGGAACACCAAAGAGACAAATGATGTGATGATTGATCAACTCACATATTTTCTCGACTTTCATGGAGATGAGTGGTATGGCATCAACCCATTTTGTGTAGTATTCGATAGCAATAATAATCCATTGATGTCGTTGGGAAGAATGAGGGTTGATCTCTCCAACAAGATCCAAACCCCATTGAGAGAAAGGCAAAAGGTCACAGGCGACCTGTAAGGAATGACTGGGTGGATGATGAAGGTTGGCATGTTGTTTGCATTTTACACAATGTTTAACATAGTCGAAACAATCGTGGTTGAGGGTCGGCCAGTAATAGCCTAGACAAAGAATACGCTTAGCTACAGCAAGGCCATTGAAGTGACCTCCACATATACCATCATGAAATTCCTTGATGGTATAAGGAATTTTAGAACTTGTGAGGTATTGTAACAGAATACCATCAAAGTTGTGCTTATAGAGAAGGCCCCCCATGATGATGTAATGAGAGACCTTTTTAAGGAAGGTGTGTTGTCCATTACGGGTATGATCAGGAGGTAAGATGGAGAGAGAAAGGTAGTTAGAGTATTGTTTATACCAAAGGTCACTTGGGTCATGGGTGATAGTTCTAATGGAGGAAATGTCACGAGGTAAATAAGAAGGTCATTGGATTCATTATATGGTGACAAAGATTTTAGAATCAGTGGGTGAAGTAGGTGTTTGAGAAGCCAAGCACGCCATGGTATCTACAAATTTGTTGGCCGAATGAGAGACGATTTGAAGGGTGTAACGGTTAAAGGTGGTCAAAAGTATGTCTACATGATGTTTATACTTTTGAAGTGTCTCGTTATGACATTGGTATATACCATTGACTTGGTTTATGACCAATTGGGAATCACCAAAGATGTTGATTGATTTGATATCTAGGGTGTAGGTAGCTTGGATACCTAGTACAATTGCTTCGTATTTGGCAATATTATTGGTACAATCAAAATCAAGTTTGAATGAAAAAGGCATGAGTTCACCATCAAGTGGAATCAGGACAATATCAGCCCCACCCCCATGCTGACACTTGGAACCATCGAAGAAGAGTGCCATTTGATAGGTGGGTTCATCTAAGGAAAGGGTATCAATTGACTCATCTGGAAAGTCAAAATTATAGGGTTGATCCCCAGTAATAGGTGCATCGGCTAATTGGTTGGTGATAGCTTGGCCTTGGATGGACTTTTGATGAATGAATTTGAGGTCCAGGTCAGATAAAAGTATAAGCCAGTGTGCCGAACATAGATTTTCATAAGGCTTGGCATACATGAAGTGTAAGGGGTAGGTGTTGGTCATAACATAGGTTTTGTGGTTGAGTAGGTAATGGAGGAGTTCGGTGGTAATAAAAACTAAGGCTAAGCAAAGTTTTTCAGGATGGGTGTGTCGGATTTCATAGTCCAAAAGAGTATGGCTTATGTAATAAACCACCTGCTCCATGTGTTTTTCATCGTGATGAGTGAGCATTACTCCCAAGGAGTGATCGGTAGCTAAGATGTATAGGTAGAAAGGTTGATTTTATTTAGGTGAAATGAGTATAGTGGTTGGAGAAGGTATTGTTTTAGGGCCCCAAATTCTTTGTGGTAGTCATCATCCCATTTAAAGGAGACATCCTTCTTGACCAAATGATGAAATGGTTGACACCGATCAAATAATTGTGAAATGAAACGGTGAATAGACTACAACTTTCCTTGCAAGCTACGGAGTTGTCTAAGGCTAGTAGGCGGAGGCATTTCAAGAATGGCCTTGACTTTAGTAGGGTCAAATTCTATACCACATAGGGAAATGATAAAGCCTAGGATTTTTCCTGAGAGGACTGTGAAAATACACTTCTCAGGCTAAAGGTGAACGTAATATTTAATGAGATGGTCAAAAATGTTTTTGACGACGGTAAGGTGCTCAGAGTGGCATTTAGATTTGGCAAGGAAATCATCCACATAATCTTCCAATATACGGTGCATGATATCATGGAAGATGTAAGTCATAGCCCGCTAATATGTGGCACCAATGTTTTTAAGGCCAAAAGGCATGACTCAGTAGTAGAAGGTCCTCCAAGGGGTGATGAACATAGTTTTGTGTTGATCTTCTACCCGGTATGCAATATTTGGCTATAACTCGAGAAGCCATCCATGAGTGATAGCATCTCGTGACCAGCAGTAAGGTCAACCAATTGGTCAATACCGGGTAAGGGGAAGTCTTCTTTTGGGAAATTTAGGTTGAGGTCCCAAAAATCCATGCAAATGTGGAGTTCCCCTATCTCCTTAGTGACAGGGACAATGTTAGAAATCCAACAAGGATAATCAATAGGTAATATGAAGGAAACGGAAAGAAGGCATTGAAGTTCTTCTTTGACGAGAAGGGTAATGCGAGGGTGCATTTACCTCAGCTTTTTTTTCATGGGTTTGGCATCGAGAATGGTTACGATATTATGGACCACTATGGTGGGGTCAATACTTGGCATGTCTACATAATACCATGGCAAAGTGTAGTTATGATCTTTGAGAAAAGAAGTGATGGCTTCCTATTCAACAGCATCCAAATATTGACCGATATTTAGGATGTGTGGGTCATCCTAAGTATGGATGTTGATCTCGATAGTCGATTCATTCAACATGGTTTACATCTCAGATGGTAACGACCGATGAATATAAGAGTCTTTTGCACAAAGGTAGGTGAGTATAGATTCATCATCCTAACATTGAACAATGTTAATTAAAGGTGTATCATCATCGATCATTTTAGGATACAAGAAGGGAAGAGAGGAAGAGGCCTCACCCTCGCGTTGATAAGTCAAAGGCCCCAAGGAAATGGTTTTTTATGAAAAAAAAAATTATTAGGGATAGATTCTACATCCATTGACTCTGTCGGCAAATGTGGCGATGAAGGTGGAGCAGGTGAAGAAGGTGGAGAAGGGTTGATGTTCGTTTTGAGTTCAATGTGGGCCTATTTGGTAGGTGGTTGAGGAAATCCTATACCATTACAATCGTTATGTTTGTGGGTGGTACATGGAATAACGGTATGGTGGCTTTTCTCATAAAATCCAAAACCAAAACCCTTCCACACACATCAGTGTAGGAAGGTGTGGGAAAAACAATGATTGGTGAGAGACTGTAAGTCAATGGAAAATGGGCGGGTTTTTTACGGTGGTTTGCCTGTGTAAGTGGTAGTATCAAGTCCTCCATAGGTGAGATTGGTATGAAGATGAGGAGGACCATAAAGGAGGCATTCTCCTATGCGGTGATCATAACAAGGATGTTGGTGAAGGCTTCCATACTCTTGTGGAGTAAGGAATGTGTTAACACTATATAGGCAATACTCCACCAGAATGAGGCATTGAAAAACACCTTCCAAGGGATCGATGGTCGGTATGTGGGTAGAGGGAATAGATGATGTTTCAAAGGTCGATGCAGAGGTGAAGTTAATAGATTGGGAGACTGATGGGTTGGTCATGGAGGTTGTGGTGGTGGTAGGAGTGGAAGAGGTGGTGACTGTACTGGTAAACAGAGGCATAGGTGAAGCAGTAGGGTTCGTGGAGGTAGATGCCTTAATGGGTATGAGCACGTCATTAGGTTGGTAAAGCATGTTGCATGTTTTAAAAGGTGATGGATTAGCTAGAATGGTATAGGTGTGTCCCTCATGCTTGAACTTTACACAATGATGCAAAGTAAAAGGAACACAACCCATGACACGAATCTAGGGTCTGCCAAGCAACAAGTTATATTGAAATTCCCCCTCCAAAATGTAAAATAATTCTAGGACAGTGTGGGGGCCTACACGAACGTGGAGGATGACAATGCCTAGTGTAGAGGTAATAGTGTCATTGAATGAACACAACATGACAGGATGTTTATGCATGCAATTATCAGGTATGCGCATTTGAACGAATGCATGGGATGAAATGATAAAAATGTTAGTGCCCCAATCAATCATTACACGTCATACATGTATATCATTGATGTGGATAGAGATAAAGAGGGTTAGGTCTAGGTCATCATTTTGGTGCGACACGATCTCGTCCTCTAAGAAACTAAGGGAGGATATTTGGTGAGTAGGGTGAGGTGTGGATAAAGGTGTTAATTTGGTGAGAGAGGATACATGATGGGGTGTGATAATGGAGGCTATGGTGTAGGGTCATTGGGTTAAACCTCAATAGATTGAAGAACCTCTATGAGATCTTGACGATGGGATTTTGAGGTTTGGATGAGGTCATATAGGGACATTTTGATGGGATATTGGTGTAATTGTTTGAGCATGATGAGATGTGTGACCCCATTAGAAATAGGGTATGTTGGTTTGCAGATAGTAATCTTAGGTGTGGGTGAAGATGGTATGTTGGGTATAGGATTGGTTGGTGGGTCAGTGGCTTTTTCCTTGCCTTTGTATTTCTGAGCATGGGTAGTGATGTGGATCATGTTGATTTGAGGGGAGTTGGAAAATAGATAAGGTGTAGGATGGGTGGTGTAACGACATGACGGGTAAAAACCTACTGAGGAAAAAAACCTTGTGAGGAGAGTTAGGTGCAATGACATTTGGGTGATGGTGTGGCAAGTTCTCTGATGTCAACCATGTTGATTTCAAATCTTGGGGGTGATTCTAGGAGCTATGGTGGAGGTCATGGTTGTTGATTGTGTAGTGAGGGAAGGACTATGGGAATGGGCATCGATGAAGTAGGGTCCTCATTAAGAAGGTTGTCGTTGTCAAAGTTAGATTCTAGAGGACACAACTGGATAAGGACATTTTTCAAAGCTTTGTAATTCTCCACATCTTTCCTTGGCACACGATGGTAGGCACAAATTTTAGTTTCATCAAACCCTTTTAGCTTGGGTTTGAGGGGGTCATAAGGTCTGAGTGGCAATAATGTGATAACAGAAGTCTCAAGGAGGTTCGTTAATATTTTGGCATAGGACCCTGCTAGTGGATCTCAATGGGAAGTGAAAGTGGGTTTGGGTGTAGGTGTGGCTGATTGTTGAGGAAAAGTCCTTGCAAGAGGGGGAGTGAATTGAGCCATGGTTTTGGGTGCTGGAGTAGTCTTGGGTGTTGGAGTAGTTTTTCTGGGTAGGGGTATGGTTGATGAACAAGAAGGAGGGTGTATGGTTACTTTAACTACCTTATTGGAGGGTAGAAGATTTTTGTTTTTGGGTTGCACCTTCTTGGGTAAAGGTGATATGGGTGTCTGAGATCTAGAGGGAAAAGTAGATGGGAGAAGAGGGTGATTTACCCATGGGGATAATGGAGGTTCTGTGAAGGTAGATGATGCTGATCGATTTGGGGGTGTGAGAGACACAGACATAAGTGTAGTGGGTAGTGAAGAAGTTATTGAGGGTATCGGAGGTATGGGTGGTAAAGATGTTGCAGGTGTGGGTATAATTCTTGTCGGGCACTTGGGTAGGTTAGAGGTTTATGAGGAAGGAGTGGGTTGTTGTGTTTTTGGTTTATTTATGGGTGGAGGTTTCTTAACTGTGCTCAGAAGCTGAGGTCCTAAGATGGACGGGATAGGTGCAATTGTGATCAGTGTAGCTAGGGTATGAGTTCTATGGGTTTGGTTCTTCTGTTTGGGTGCCAGAGTAGGTTTGGTGTTGACTTTGGAGGATGTAGCTAAATCCAGTTTGATAGGTGGATGAATAAGGCTAGTAGTTGGGGTGACCCCTAAGGTGGTAATAGGTTTAGTCGAGGAAGATGTTGAAGGTGCAGGTTTGGATTTAGATGTATGTTGGATTTTAGGTAAGGGAGTATGTTGAGCAGTGCAGAGGGTTATGAAAGAAGTAGTGATAGAGGTGGTTGTGCTTAGTTCAACTGGCTAGAATATTTTTGGGTAGATAGTGGAAGTATCAGCAAGTGACATCTACATTTTTATTGAAACAGGAAGCAGAAGATACCCCCACAATAAGGCTCTGTCCACATAATCTAGGCGATCAGCTAAATGTGAGAACAACACGTCTGTAGGTGATGTTGATGAGGACCCAACAGCTATTCTTGTAAAATGTGTCTTAGAGATGGGAAATTCGTAGCTTCAACTTTCATGGGTAAGAGAGCCGAAAGTAGGTCTATATGGTCTTGGGTAGCTGATGGAGAATGCTCACCAAGAGGTAAAGGTATCTCAATTGGGTCTGTGATAGGTGGAGGAGATGATGGGTGCTCCTCTGTGGGTGGAGGAGGTAAACAAGTATCCTCCATGGAGTGAAGAATTATTGTGGGTGTGAGTTCCCTAGGTGGAGAATCCAAAGGTGAAATAGTCTCAATGTTAGCGGAAGGCTCCTCCATAGGTGAGGTAGGAGGTGAAAGGTGTTCCTTTATAGGTGGAGGAATAGGTGAGGTAGGATCCAATGCAGAAAGAGTATTTTGAGATAGAATTTACTCTATGGAAGGAATATGGGGTAATTGAGAAGCAACAGGTGCATCACTAAAAATAGTGTGGACCTCGCAGGTATGGCTATCATGAGTTGAGGTCTCAACGGTTTGATCAGATGAATGGGCATGATTGGGAAATGGTTTCTTAAAGATGTGTAGGTTTTGATTGGTAGGGGCATTAGGGTTATCCACTGTTAACTCACCTTTCTCGAACATATCTTGGACAATATTTTTGAAAGTGATGTAATTGCTATCATGATGACCCTTTACTCAATGATAGATATAGAAGTCATGTTCTTTATACCACGTGAGCATGGGGCAAGTAGGGTCACAACTAGTGTGTTCTTTTATAGGTGGAATGGTGATGGCCCCAACTTTGATAACCTTTTCTAATATAGAAGATTAAGGATCCCCAATTGGGGTGTATTTCCTTTGTTCTCTTCTAAAGTGAAAAGTCTGGATGGGTGAGAGATTAGATGAGGGGGTATCCTGATTTGATAGATGAGCTGGGTCAGCTTTGAGTACCAATGCATTAGTGGTGCCCTTGGCCTTTGAATAATTTCTTTGCGGTTTGGAAGAATAAGAGGTATCATTCGACTTGAATGTTGAAGTCTTATTTCATAATTACATTTTCTTCTCTTCGATGGCCCGAATCTCAAAATTTCATGCCATGGTGAATGCTTGATCGAATGTTTGGAAGGTTTGGACCTGCAGAGTTGGAGAGATATGTCTAACACAAGCCCGTGTGAAGATCTCGATGAGTTATTTTTGTGGCAGTTGGAAGGTAAGTTGATTGATCAGGCTACACCAACGAGTGACAAAATCTGTGATAGATTCATCCTCATACTGATGCGTGGAGTATAGGGAATTCATGATAACCTTCTTGAAAATATTAATAGATAAGTGATCTAAGAAGGCTTGGGTTACCTGATTAAATGAAAATATAGAGTGTCTCGGTAACCCACTATACCAATCTAATGCAAGTCCAGTCAGAGACATGAGAAAGGTCCTAAAGAGTAAAGCATCATCATGAGTGATTAGGTAGCACCCATGTTTGAATGACCACAAATGTTGCTGCGGGTCTTCCTTGCTATTGAAATGGTTGAATTTAGGCATCTCCCAATGCATGGAATATGGATGGATATGAATGGATGGGTGTGTAGGCTTATTACAAATCTCATCATAGGTTAGAGTATTGTGGGAGCCAGAAACTAATGCCTCTAATGTTCTTCATCTTATCCATCATCAATTTGATTAGATCACTAGTAGGTTGTAATGATTAGGTGCCTCCTGTAGCATAAGAGGGTTGGTGTTCGGTGTATAATAGGGGTGGTATTCCAGTATATGGTGCTTCCATGTAGGTAGATTGAGAAGGAGGTAGTGAAATAGGGGGTACATAACCGAAATGAATAACAGATGAAATAAGAGGTTGCTAATAGTACATATATGGAGGTGGAAGGGTGGTGGTGACCCTATTGGCAATGGGGGACAACGATTGTGGAATGGAAAGGACCATGTTCTGAAAAGGGGTAGGGGTCACTGACACTAAAGGTGGTAGTGTAGCTACGGGTATATGCGAGACAATAGGAGTAGATGAGGTTGCATTTTGGGTGGTTTTCGAAGGTATGGTGGATGTGGCAAGTGCAACGGATGTAGCAGATGCTGCAGTCATAGAAGGTATAGGACCTAGCTATGAAAAGATTGGGGGTAAGGTAGATGCAGGCAACACAGAGCCAAATGGGGCTAACACAAGAGTGGGAGTGAGAATCAAGGGGATATCTATGGGCAATTTGTATATCAAATGACCCGAGGAATCTCAAGTGGATGAGTGGGAAAGGTAAAACTACAAGGTGACAGGGTTTTGGTCAAGGAGTCGTGTAAACTCCTCATCTCTAGTAGTGATAGTGATAGGTTGGATAGGATCTATGGCAGGTGATAAAATGGAAGGCGGTGAAGGACTAGATGGTTCACAAGTGGCATGGAATACAAGGGTGCTAGCTTGTTGATGTGTCAGTACCATGTGAATAGGTACTGATCAAGTTGGGCCACTTCTCTATAAATGACATAGAAAAACATCAGGAACGGGTGAAACAGGTGGTAAAAAGTGGATTAGGTACCAAATGTTGGCTGGAAAGTGACATAGGATAACTGATGCCGGTTGGGGTAAATCAACGCCGGTTGGGGGTAGCCACTGCCAGTCACCATGGGAAATGGACAGTGAGTCAAAAATAAGGTATAAGGTTAAATCTAATAGGTATGCCAAACTTGATGAGTTTTACAAGGTCAATGGGAATGATAGTAGTGACAGGGACTCTGAAAAGTTAAAGAAGGTGAATAAATGTCCTTTTGGCCAAGTTAACCAAAATGATAGTAAATCGATGCCAGTTAAGTATAACCAATGATGGTTAGGGGGTAACCGATGATGGTCGCTAGACCAACACCGGTGACTGTGAAATTGAAACAGTGATGAAAGAAAAATGGTTGAATTAAAATCTAATGTGGAATCAAACCCAAAATTCTGAGAATGATAAGAATGTGGTATATGCACACTCAAAATAAGCCAAAATACACCAACTATGATGAGGAGTGTGTAAGGAGAAACAAGAATAATGAAGAATGTGACCTCTCACCTCAAAATGCAAGCCAAGTAGAAACACTAAAAAAATGTGATCCTAAGAGTGATTTTTCGATTATGTTTATTTAGCTTATGTTATTTAAGGATTGACACATGAACTGTAAAATAGAGTTTTTTGGTGAGGATGGCTTCCTACAAAGAATGATATCTAAAAGGTGAGGTTTCAGGTATGTTATGGCGGGGGCAGACTTCACTCTGAAGTATGACTTGACAGAGCAACAAGCTGGGGAGTACCTATCAATCCTTAGATCAGTGTGATCATTGACAGGCATTCCTAGGAAAGATGTTGTTTAAGAATATGTATTTGTTTTGAATTTGTGCAATTTGGCAAGACTCAGAGAGAGAGAGAGAGAGATGTGCTTTCTATGATTCATTTGTCAACCATTAGTTGGGAATGACTTCCAGCGTATAGGTTTCCCTCAATTAATGTGAGCTAATGCGATAAATCAAAATGAAATGTAATGATTTTTAAGCCCAAATCGAAATATGAAGTTCGATGACATAAATGGATGAATAGGAAGAGGGATGCTCTTTCACTAAAATGTAGAAAACAAGAAGAAATGATTCTTTTTAAGTACACCAAAAGAAAGGTTTCTTTTAGAGAAAATAGAAATAAAAAGAGGGTTACCAAGGAAGAAAATTAATGTGTATGCTTTTTAGAAGGGAAACAAATACACAACTTTTCCTAGGAATGAATAAAATGCAAGGAACCCTGAATGGGTCCCATCGGGCATGCCAAAATGTTTCACCTGATTCTTTGACGCTTCTTTGAAAGTAAAGAAACAGATAGGGTAATGGGCATAGGAGGAATACCTGTTGAAATGCTTGTTGTTGGGTTGTTGTGCATGTATGACTTATGAATCCACAGCTGATCATGAGAGCTTCCTTTTGGCTAGGAGGAACTACCTGAAATGGAACACAAGACCACCAAATAAAGTTAAACAATATGTGCAGTGAACTGCCTAGCGTGTGCTAGATCCGAGAAGTGTGATACTTCCTAGATGACTGTCAGTCCACTATTTAAAACAATTTAATGTTGGTAATGAAGTAAATCCTATTGTAATTGAAATGATTTAGTTATCTCATTAAAAACACAATAAGAAATATCTAATCTAATAAGCTAGGTTAAAATGGGATCCAAAGGTCAAGTAGCTGGTTTTGGTTCTCTGCAGGTCTCACGCAGGTCACAAGTGATTAAGGGTGAGGTGAGAATAGGTGGGTAGGTTACTGTTCTGGGCTGTATTGGTAAATACAAAGACCGATACCGATTAAGGGTGACCGACTTTGGTTGGGGAGAACCGGTGCCGGTTACTGTGGAAAATTGGGAATGCCCCAAAATGAGCTTTGGATCTCCCTTATGATTGCATAAAGGACTAGGCTAGTTGGAGTGAGGTATTAGGCTATTTGGATGGGGTTTGGTGAATTTTTAATGGGGATATAGAGGGTTGAGTACTAAAGGAGGTCAATGGGTGGCTAGGAGAACAAAGGATAAAGATACAATGATTAAATGAATGAACCAGAAGAGTAAATTGTTCTACTTACTTGAAATATGGTTCTAGGTGCCTGTGAGTGATGGATGAAGGTATTGGTAAGAGGTTGAATGTTGTTAAGGATCACCAAATGTTGGAAAGCTCCTGCATGGGCTCATGTACATTCTTTTTTTCCTTGGTTGGATCAAACCTGTGTTGGGTGATTGTTAGATGTTTGGGCAAGAGAAAATGCTTGATCTCTTTCCTTGTATGCGTCTCTCACGGAAACTTGTTCTCAAAAGATGTGATATCTCTCAGGGATGTGCCAACAAAATTTCCAACCTTGAAAATAAGGTTTTATTGGCAATTAAAAGGTGACCAATGGCAGTTCCGGCTTAACCAGCGATGGTTAGGGGTAACCGGCGTCGGTCAAGGTGGGATTTCTAGGTTTAGTAAACTAGGCATATCCCCTTGATTTTCTAGGATCTCGTGTCACTAACCTATGGATTAGGATCGAATATTGTTGTAAGCATGTGGGAATGTGATAGAGGGAATGTAGGAATTGATTTTTAGGGTTTGGGTAAGTCTTAGTTAGTTATGGCAACTTACTAAGACTAGGTCTTAGGGTGAGTTGGCTTGGTGAGGTATCTAGGTGAGGTGTAAGTGTGGCCATTATCTAAATTAAGATATTTAAATAATAAATATGGTGAGGATAATAATTAATTTTATTAAATTAATTAAATTAATATTAGTGGGGTGAAGGGGGTCATGACTAGGTGAATGTGATGAAGTTATTTATTTGTCGAGGGACCAAAGGGGAGTGTGACCTAATTTTGGTGTCTACAGTACTCTTGTGTAGAAGAGTAAGTTTGTAATCTCTTGTTATAATATATATATGTATATATATATGAGATCTCTATCTTTGGTGGATGTATCCCACATTGGGTGAACCATGGTACATGCTTGTTATGTGTGTGTACTTTTGTGTGATTTGGATTATTCTAGTGTATACTCCCACTGCTGTAGATTTTGTAGGGAATTATTTGGGTCATGTGTGCATGATTTTGTTTTTTATTAAATCATAGCACTATTTTTCTGCCCCCCCCCCCAAAAATCCCAATAGAAATGTGTGATGTTTTATTATTCATAACTTATTTGATTGGTTTTTTTGCATTATAGAGCTTTTTATTTGGGAGGGAACATCTACCCCCAATCTTAATCCCACCCGACTAGTAGGATGTGAGGGTTCAGCACTGAAGACTGAGATGGGCAGTCAAATGAAGTAGGTAAAGAAGTTTAGAGCTTTGTTTTGAAAGATAAAACTTATTTGAATGGAATAAATTACCATCAGTAAGCTTCTAGGCATGACCATAGGTAAAATTAGCCAAAAATGGGAGAAATTTTAAGTTTGAGATACACAAGACTTAATAAGATCTATATTAACACTTATCTCATGTTGATGAATATGAAGATGTGATTTTTATAATGGGAATATTTGCAAATGGGATGAATAATTTTAAAAATTATTTGGAGGTGAATCAAATAGAAGGAATGCACAAGCAGCATTTTCTGGAATAAAGAGCACCTCAAGAGTAGAATTTCTTTATATGGATTGCATTCATTGGTTTGTTAAGTTCCTTACCATCTTCAGTGGCCAACTTGTAGGCTTCCGAGAAAAATTTGGTTGTAATTAAATTAATCCCTAATCAGTTAGGTTTAAAATTCCCTTGTTTTTCTTGCTCTTTTGTGGTACTCTTTTTATTTTCTTTGAGAACAAGATCACCAACATCGAACTCTCTAGGTTTTAATTTTTTATGATAGCTGTGTTATAGCCAATTTTGATAGAGGTGAGGATGAGTGAGAGTATTAAGTCATTTTTTATTGAGAAACTCAAGTTCATTAAATCACAATTGTCGATATTCATCTTCTCTAATTGCATCTTTAAGGGATATTCTTAAGGACGAGAGTTCAACCTCGATAGGTAAATTAGATTCACAACCATAAACCAAGTAGAATGGGGTGGATCCTATATATGTGTGGTAATATGTGTGGTAAAATGTGTGGTAATCCCAAAAATCAAGGTAAATTTGGGTGTGCCAATTTCTTCCATGTGCATTGATAATTTTTTCCATGATAGATTTTAAATTTTTATTCGATGCTTCTACTTGGCCTGTAAGTAATTTATTTGAGGATAAATTCATAATTAAATATGGAAAAGATTACGTATGAATATTCTTTGGTATACATACCTCATAGAATGTATGCCTGTAGAATTCTTGACAAGTGGGAATCATCAGTGATGATATGCCTGCAAGATTGGTTATTGGAAGCATAATGAACATGGAAGGTTACATTTTCGCAAGTGTCCAAACTTGTTGTGGTTAGATATGTTAGGCATAGGATCTAGTAGTGGAAGAATAGAATCAAGCTCAATGTTTTTTTTATGATGGACCCTCTTCTATAGTGTTTACAGTTATGGGGGGAATGGAAGTGTGTATGGTGTCTTAATTACTCCCCGAATATTTATAGGTACGATGACTATACTTTGTTGTTATAACTATTTTATGCTTTACTCATAGTAGTCCCAATCATGACATCATTACCTATAAGTGGGGGACTAGAGGCGAGGTATATACCAATCGTTGTTTTGAGACTTGGTCTCAATGTGTAATGTAAATGTGAATGTTGGTGGTGTGTGGTAATGAAGTCCACATCACCGGTGTAGCGTAGGTGGTGATGAAATACACTTCCACTACATGTAAAGATAAATGATGATTGGTGATTAAAAGAAAAGTTTGTTCCAATTTATAATAAAAGCACTAAAAAAATATGACAATGTACTTGAGTGTGATTATTTTGGTTTTTTTAGGAGTTTCAGTAATTGTTCTTAGAATGAGGTCATTTTGCAGGAAGGTTTTATTTTTTTGTTTTTGGAAAAATTCCAAGTGATGTGGTCTTGTGTGAAATAGATTAGTAGTTTTCCTATAGTAGAAGTGTTAGAAAATGATCATGGCCATCTTTTTATTTTCTGGATTGCTTGAAGGTGTAGGAAAAGAGCATACGCGATTGTGATTGAAATATAATTTTTTTGAAATGTGACTAAAATATAGAGATGATCTAGAAAAGAAAACTAAATCTAGTAAAATATGGTGATTTAATTAAATTAATTGTGATGGATGAGTGTGTCAAAAAAAAAGATATCAATTTGGGTTTTGTAATGTTTCTTTGGCTAAGGAGTCCTGCAAAAAGATGTTAGCATTTTTCCAAGGAAGACAAAGAGAAAATGAATAAAAACAACACAGTAGCATTTCTGATTCTCAGTATCACTTGTAACAAGCATGAGAGAAGAGCATGTGTGTGAAGGGTTGTGATGATTTTCACAAAAAAAGAAAAAAAATGACAACAACACATTTTCAAAATCTCAAAAAAATCTTATTTGATGGCGCAAAGTGATTAAATGATAATGAAATGGTAAAAAAAGGTGGCAACAAGTGGTTAGAAATGTCCAAGAGCCCTAGATTCATAATATTCGCGATTGATGAAATTTCGGAAAAATCTAGTGGAAGGGGTTTGAAGAGAGTATATGTTTTGATAATAAGTCTTTAACATCAAATGAAATTGACCGAAGTGAGAACCCTTCAAGATCAAATAACACAATTAGTTAATATGGTCAAAAAATATGATAAAAACAATGTAAAGGGCCTAATTAAAGAATAAATAATTAAACTAATGAAGTAATAGAATTGGTCTTGCAAAATGCCTAATGAGTGTTGGGTTCATACTTTGTTTTTTTTGTGAAATTATTTTTTATTGATTAAGAAAATTAATGAATGGATTAACTGAAGTTAAAATGAGAATAATAAGAATGTTTTTGGTCCCAGTTGACTCAAAAAGGCCTAACGCTAATGAAGTAAACTAAATAATTAAGTGAAAATAACCAAATTAATGAAAAGACAAGGTTAATCTAATTTAAATTAAATCAAATTAGAATTAAATATGAAGAAAAGAAGGAAACCAAATCTAATAACCATTAACAAACTTAGGGGAAGACCTAAAGAAATAAAATAACAAAGCTATCGGTTATAATGTTATAAACTATGAAATAGTGCAATGAAAACAAATAGTTTAATTAACTCAAATTACACGAAGTGATAAACTATTGGTTAACTTAGAATAAGAAACCTATGACCAAATTTCTTACATTTACTTATTACATGTATGCCAAATATACAAACCCTGAAGCCAAAGTTTGAGAAAATTGTTTGTATTATTTTTTTGGAACACATGAGGACTTGAAATTTACAACCAAACATATTTATATCATCCAAGTTTAATGATATATAAACTAATAAACTAACTTGTTTTCAATCAGCAAGACATCATGTTCATTTGATTTTTTGGCACAAAAGGAAGATCCGTCGGGAATAATCATTGTTTTGTAGATCATGCAACATGTAGTATGTTGTGAAATGGGCATATGCAAGCTCTTATCACTCCAAATAGATGTGTCTTCTGATATATCCTATCCCTGATATACCTAAATCTATATGGGGATAAAATTGGTATGTGTAGTCACTAAATCATGCACTTTGAGTACTTATTTAGTCCTAGTCTCATACTAATATTCATATTGTTTTTGAGTGAAAAGAGTACTAATTAACCCAAGTCCTTTGGCCATATTACTTTTATTTTTGTCGTCACTCCTGATCTTTCCACCATACTTGCCTAGTTTGTTTTGTCATTTTGCATTTCTCCTACTCCTAACTGGGGCACCTAGCTAGGACTGGGGTTCCCTACGCACCCTGGTCCCCTCTAGGACACCTCGATCCTCTTTGCACTTTTCTCTCATTATTTGGGCACTTTCTAGCCATTAGATATTTCTATGTTTTTAGTGGTCGGCCTCTTCAAGGTTAATTATGAAATTAGAACAAGAGAACCATATAAATATAAAGTTATGAGACCATAATGAGGGACCAAGCACTAAACACTAGTATCTCCACCTAAGGTTCCATCTATCAAAGGTTTCTATTACTCCATTTTCATCCATCTAGATCCATCACAAGGGACAAAGGTTGGTTCATTTATATCAAAAGTTATAGGAGGGGAGTTTATTCTATTACATTTTCCATCTATTTACATTTCTACATCTAGTTATTTATCACTACTCACAAAGTGTGACTGGCACAAGAGAACCTAAGGCACGATTTACATACACACGCCTAGAGCTACATTTGGGTCTAAAATGTAGTGCAGTGCTCACTTAGTAAGTCCACCATTGTGGACGCTAAGTTCATTCTGACCCCTTCATAAACATATTTCTTTTTTAGGGTTTTGATGCTTTGTTAGGGGTTTTACAGGTGTTTCCTCCATCTCTAATTTGCAGCAAAATCCATGCAATAGGAAGAAAAGGTATGTCATTACTCAGCGACACTTCTCAAGAGCTTCCCTAGTCATTTCTATATAGCAAGGCACCCCAAGTGACCCCATCCATTTCTAGGCACCCCAGTCTACTCAAACATCTCATACCTACACTTTCTGGAGCTTCTGCATGGTCGTTTCCTTCTCCTGTTTATTTGGTCTTCACTATGACACAGACTGGTCTCATCTATGAATCAGATAAGGCATTTCTAACCCTCTTTACACATCTAGGGTTTCACATTTCATTTTCTTATTTACTTGGGTCATTTCCTTTATTTATTTAGTTGGGTCATTTCCTTTATTTATTTAGTTGTTATTTACTACTTTTCATAGCATTATATTAAACTAGATTAAGTCTCTATTCCCCATTTTATTTTAATCATTTTGGTGAACCTGACCTCGATCTTCATGCTTTTAGGATCCCCATTCTTTGTTTCTTGTCTTAGGGTCTATTCATCGTGATTATCTCAATCAATGATTATTTTCTTGAAAATCCTAATTTACAGCATAGATTCCAACATCTTCTTGACACTTCTTGCATTCATATACATCTCGAATTGATATATCACACATTTTTTGAGGCATTTTCTCACCACACAACATTCCAATCTAACCTCCCTATTCATCATAATAATCTTGATAATGGCCCACCCTTTTATATCATGATTCACATTAACAATGTGGGTGTCAAGCATACTTTGGTTAACAATGGATCGGAGCCCAATTTATGTCTCGTGTCGTTCATTGAGAACCTAGGTGTTTTCGCTCATCATTTTAGTCCATCTTGTCTTTCATAATGGGCATCTCATGGTTTGGTTAGTCCATGCATTGGTAATATTACATTACCTATCATTATAGAGCCAGAAATTGTTAACACCATGTTCTTTTTCATTGATTTCCCAATCTCTTATAACAATTTATTTGGGAGGCCATGGCTTTATAGCATGCAAGTCATTGATTCTACTATACATTAATGTGTCAACTCCCTACATAAAGGTATTGAATACATTATTTTTCACAATCGTGATCCATTTAAATATTGTGATCATGATGTTACTCTTCCTACTCCACGCACTAATACTATAGATGATCCTCAACCTGTGGATGAACCACCTCATTCACCACCACTTGAAGGTGTTATTTGTGGCATAAATGTTGTTTCTTCTACACCATTTCATCCCCCTACTACTACTATGATTCTTTATCGATAGCATATCTAGTCTATGGATGTCACTCTATCTTCTATACCTTCACATGTGCCACCTCTATTAGCATGCCCACCATTTACATGCACATTTCTCATGAATTATTCTTATTGGGAACATATTCCATTTGATTCTACTTGTGATGTCACTATAATTTCACATGAGAGTCTATCTTGAATTGGTTTTTCTTTTTAGGACCTCTATCCTCCTACTCGCAATCTTCATCTATATTATGGCTTCATCACTATTATTGTTACTTATGGTTTATGTGTCTTTTATTTTACAATCTATCTATTGTGCATTCCTCACTCTTCTCCATGCACAGTAGGGGAGTCTTGGCTTACTTACGTAGGTGGTACATTGTACCCTGATCATATGGATATCTTATTTGCCATTCCTTTTGGATGAGTGTTCATTTTCAATATTTCTTTCCTTGGTTACACACAAAACCTCACTATTTGGTATGCACGTGGTTGTCCACTTCTTCCATTCACTAATGAGGAATATGTTATGTGAATGCATCATTTTCACCTTAATGTCTCATTACACAACCAACCTGACACTATAGCTTATTATGTTTCTAATGCATCAACTTATGGCTTCGATCTAGACACTGAGGACCTTTTCGATGACATTACTTTATCAGTTTCTTTCTCAAACACACCTGGGGGACATGACATCCAACTCATTCCCCTTGTCTTCACATCAACACATACTTGCATATTCATACATCAAACTCTTAGCTTACTATACTCATCACTTATCTTAATATAGACCATTATCAAGTGTCGTACTCTTGTGCTTCGGTTCACACTTGACTGTTGAGGGCATACTATACACATGAACCCCACACACTGCACATTTGACACTACACATTGCATATCTTCACATACCTTACATACCACATATTGCATCTACTCTACATCATTTTTGTTTCAACCTTTGCACATCTATATATCATAAATTTCTATACATCATACTAATATTCATCACATATGTGTCACACTACTATTGTCTACGAGTCTAGCTACTCATCATACATACTACATAGCATGCACCTTACACTCTTAGTCTATTTACACATCTTACAAGGCATTGTATACATCTTGTATTAAATATTATACACATTACATGGTTTTCTTTTATCATAGCACATTCTACATCTACTTTTACGCACTGCGTTCACTACCCTATGATGCACTCTAGTCTCATGGTCCATACTAGACTATTGAGGGTATATATCTACAATGGACCAAAATGCACCCCACATTCATCATTTAACCTTCTAGAATGTGACATTCCTAGGTTGGTGAAATACATTATAGGCTAAATGGTCACTTATTCTACCATCTTATAGTGGTATACGTCATAAGATACCTCATCACTCCTACTCATCTTATACCTCTATACATTGTTGGCTACATCATCATTTACTCTTGTATTTTCATCACCTACTCCAATAATCATTTAGTGATATATTCTTTTAGGATAAATCATTACTCCTTCAATATTCTTTTTGTGATATACTCTTAGGCTATAGAGTCACATACATATCATCTATATGTCGCACGTCATCACTACACACTCACCACAATGCGTTACACCCAACACATAGTTAGACTATTTCTTGATGATATGCTCTTGTTTATGGTTCATTATTGACTATTAAGGGGGGAAACTAAATGAACATCACTATATACACTTCCATCCACTTATGGGGAACGTGGATCATATCATCCATATTGTATTCCATTCCATCCATCCATAGAACGTTGCATATCTTGGTCACATTTACTTTTTCTTACATTTGTTTGTACATGTTGGTCTCATTACATATGCTAGATATATCTCTTGTATGTCATTATGTAGACAAAAAAATCATGTCGTAATTACCTTGGTCCCCTAGCGTAGCCCTATAATCACTTCCTCATCCTCAACACCTTATCACCTACGTCCTACACCCCACACATTCTAATTTAATTGCTTTAATTAAATTAATGCCATTTATCTCCATACATATTATTTTAATTATTTTAATTAAGTTAATGACCTTTTATCCACCCACACATTAATTTAATTATTTACATTAAATTAATTCACTACCCTCACACACCTATTTAATGTAATTACCTTTATTAAATGCACCTCACCTAACCACCCCCATCATTTGACCCATTAACCTAAACCCCAAACCAATATTCTAAATAAAACCTAACATTAGACCCATCCCTTCACCTCACATTTAAAAGCCTCCTAAGGTTAGTTTTCACCCTAAGAAAAAGAGGAGATCCTTATCAAATAGCAGAGTAACTTCCCAGGAAACTTTTGAACAACCTGAGATACCTCACCTAAACCGATGTCGGTTCACCCCAAACTGATGTCGGCTCACCCTAAACCGACGTCGGTTATACCGAAATGGACCAAAAGGTCTATTTAGACCCATCTACATCTTTGTAATACATGTTGGAAAACTTCTGATCTCGAGTTTGATCTCTTTAGACGTGACAGCAGAATGAAGATTGATTTATGATCAACAAAGGCAACCAAATACACTGGCATAACATTGAAACTTTCTTCCCAGCATCCTCCAACGCAACAACTTCTTCATTATTCTTCAGACCTATACCTCATAGAATAGTAAGTATCCTCCTTCCATCTATTTCATTTTCTTATCATCATTTGTAGTATTTTTGGTAAAGGAACCTAGTCCTTTACCCTTTGTCCATTCCCTCTCTCCAGTTGCAGCCACCTTCCATACCCAATCATCTTAATACTTGACCCAATTTCCTATTTGGCCTCCTCAGTAATCTCAAACCTTTGCAACATATCTACACCACCTCTGTGATCAATCCCCATCTTCTATCCACTCCACTTTTTCCCCAAAACTCCAAAAACCTAGACTATGTGATTCCATCATCCCCCAACTTAATCGTCATCAATTCTCTCTAGCCGTCGCCAGTTACAGTAAAAGTGTCATCGGTTTTATAAAACCATGGTCGATATTTGTGTCACCTGATCTCTACTAGAATAACAACCTGTTTGTTACCCACATCTAACTTAACCTTATTTTTTTCTGACATATACCTACTTGAACACCTATTTGACCTTCAGTTTTGTATCTAACCTAGTTTGTTAGTTCAGATTCACCTATAACCAACCTACTTGACCTTTGGATCTCCTTCTAGCCTAGCCTATTATATTAGATCTAGCCTATTACATTTTTTATGAGATGCCTAAATCGTATTAAACTACAATAGGAAAATATTTACTTTATTTCAGCATTGAATTGTTTTAAACAATGGATTGACAGCCATCTAGGAAGAATCACACTTCTAGGATTTAGCATATGCTAGGTAGTCCATTGTATATACTGTTTAACTCTCTTTGGTGGTCTTGCTTTGGTTCTTATACAGGTAGTTCCTCCTAGCCAAAAGGAAGGTCTCACAATCACTTTGATTTAGAATTTATATACGCGCGCATATAACCTTTAACCATCCCAAAACAGGGATTCCTCTTACCACCTTTACCTTATCTGTTTCATCAAGTACTTCTCAGAAAACTAAGAAATTAGGTGAAACACATTATCTTTACCATATACACATGCATGTTCACATTTTTTTCTAGTTGTGATCGTAAATATAGGTATATTACACACAATATGGATGTTTAGATACTACCAGTCCCATAGTGGCTATTAGGGGCATCCACATTCGTACTCTATAGGTTCTATTGTTTTATTCTGTACTAATCACTTTACTCTTTTGGTTGTACACACTTTTTGTATATGTTTTATCTTTATAACATGCTAGTGGGTGCTTCATGTGTAACATTTGTTTCACGAGGATTTCTTACTTCCATGGCTATCTATGTTATTTGTACTTGCTTTGTCTTTATTTGCTATTGTATGCAGGACTTGCCCTATGTTTGGCATGCACACTTGTTTGTTTGTATGTGACCACTGATGGCCTTGATGTGTCTTGTGACATTGTGAGTGATGTCCCATGTTTGCAGCCCACTTTGTCACGGCTCTATGATTGGATCTTCTTGTGTATTTTACTATACTTGCTTGGTAGCTTATACAAATTGTTTGCATAGTATTACACATGTGTCTTATACATGCATGCTTGTTGGTACTAACACTTGTCTTTAGATAGCCTCTTGTTTGTATGTGCGCCTTGGTTTCTACCAAGTTCATGTTCACTTCCCCCCTGCAGAGCAAAGTTACAGAGTTTATGCGATTGGTCCTCTTATGGGGTTGCCACATTCTCCTATCATGTGACGTCGCATGTGCCCCTAAAGAGGGGGGGAATAATTTGTGGTTTTACATACTACACACACAATGCTTCTACACCAGTTCAGTTAAGTTTAGTTTCCGCCCTTGGCATTGTGGATTCCATGACACAGTGAGTGGGTTCAGACTAGTCTACTAGAACTTTGATACACAATTTACTTTTACATGATATGGTTGTCCTTAGCATTATGGGGGGTAGTTACATGTTAGAGGATACATCAGAAATTCCTCTCTACACTACTTCATCCAGTGGACATTGGATCACCCAAAAAACCAGGCAGTACAGAGATCTCTTCATACATATCTCAGGGAATCAAGTTACATGTTGGATAGATACATGCGAGCTTTCCTTCCTACACTTCTTTGGTCAGGGTGGCGTTAGATCACCCAAAAAACTCGCACTTCACTGATAGTTATAAGATAATCCTTTCTTCACCCTTTTTTCTCATCACAAATCAGGTGCACATGTTCCTTTTTCATTTCCATTACATAATTTTTACATATATGCATGCATCTTTACATACATTTTGGACATATATACATGTGTATTTGACTACTTGATCATCTTCGCTTTTACAAGTTCCTATCTATATGAGAAGACAATACAGTCAACAACAAAAACAACAACTTCATTATGGCAGCACACACCTCATTACTAACATGGAAGTACATCACACACATCACCAACCAAACACGTGCACTTCCACCCTAGGTTCACTCCCATCACTTTTACTCTTTTGTATCTTTAGTTTCCATGCTCCATCTTTTTTGTCACTCCATGTTTTGTCTAGTCCTTAGGTACATGCTTTCTACATCACTCTACATGGACATCAGGTACACATCTCTATCTACTTTATGTTACTGAAGTGTTCTACTCACCAACATAAAGCAGGCGGCAAATGTAGACACTAAATCACGCACTTTGGGTAATTATTTAGTCTCGAGTCTCATACTATTATTCATATGGTTTTTGAGTAAAAAAAGTACTAATTAACCCATGTCCTTTGGCCTTTTTACTTTGCTTTCAGTCCGTCAAACTTCTGATCTTTCAACACATACTTTTCCCAGTCTATTTTTGTTATTTTATGTTGCATTCTACCCCTGAATTTGGGGACACCCAAGCTAGTACTGGAGTGCCCCAGGCGCCCTAGTCCCATCTAGGGTCACCCCTGAACCTCTTCTCCACTTTACACACACCTATTTGGGGCACTTTCTAACCATTTGAGCTTTCTATATTTTTAGTGGTCCGACCTCTTCGGGGTTAATTATGAAATTTAGAATAAGAGAACCATATAAATATAAAGTTATGAGACCATACTTGAGGGACCAAGCAGCTAATCACTTGTAGATAGACCTATGGTTGGATCCAGTGTTAGGCTTTCTAGGTACTCCATTGGGGTCCATTTGGAGCTCCATCACATGTGTTGAAAAAGGTTTAGTCCATTTGGATCTCACTTTATAGTGTAATAAGAGGTTTACTCTATTTCATCCACCATCATATTTAAATTTTCTAAATCTAGTTAGGTGGTAGTTATTAAGTCATAGTGTCAACAGATTTCATTCAAGGGATGCAGTTGAGTCATATAATATACTCTTACACACATAGGATATGAACTACATGGGTCCTTAACTGTAGTGCATAGAACCCTCTTTGGTTAGTAAGTCCATGCATGGTTGGGTACTAAGATCAATCTGAGAACCCTAACATACCTGCATCCTTGTAATTTGTATGAAAAAATTTGAATGACAAAGAGAGTGTTTTGCAGGTGTGTAGGTGGATCTCTAGGAGTATAATCTATGTTTTAAGCCCTGAAAGCTCTTGGAGGTAATATTTTCATGGACCAAGGCATCCAATAAAAAGCTTCTCTATGTCATGTAAAACTGTGCCCCAGTCTACTCAAGATTGTTAGACCTGCAGTGATTGGATGTCCTGCAATGCTCATTTGATTATCTTGTTATAAATGTTGAGGAACTGGTCACTGCAACATAGGTGAAGGACTGCATCTGGAAATTAGATGAGAAATATATCTAGATATCTATGCAAGTCTGATGTTTATGAGAAGATTCAGAGTACGTAATGGCAATTCACTCAAATTTGGGTTGACAATATTTCAAGACTAGTAAGATCCTATCTTTTCTTGACATTGTAGACCTCTAAACTTTGAACATGTCTTTATTCCCCATTTAATAAGTTTAATCAGTTGGAAAGGGAACCCTGTAATATAGGACTTGTATGATGAGTGGTTATGGTTTTGTGTTGTTCCTGACCTAGGCAGAGTGAATATATGGAAGATCTAAGGTAGGCTGTGTTTAAAATTTAGACCTCTGATGAGACACGATGTTAGTGCATGCATGGAATTGAAAATAGTTGAGAAAATTAACTTCTAATAAAGAATACATACTGGTGTTTTGATCTTGTAGTCGGGGTTTACCAGACATTCAACTTAGATATTACTATCATACCCAATAAAGACTATTGATTCAAGGACCAAAACTAGGAAGAATGCCTAGATTCAGACCGAGACTCCATGAAATTGTTGATTTTGAATAAATTGGCCCTTGTAAAGATGAATTAAATCCTCAGGGTGTGGAGAAGATGTGAGAGGCATATCCCTAGTTGAAGACAAGTTTGATAAGCCTGTAATCAGGGGTATTGAGGAAAGATAAGTAAAACCAAGTCTCTCGGGCTAAACTAATATGTTCAATTAGGGTTCTTTTGGATGAATGAAAAAGTTGATATAAATCCAAAACTAACCAATGAAAGGTCTTTGATGTGATGGTATTTGAAAATATTGATCTTGGAATGAAAAAATGTTGTGGAATTAGGTTTCCCTGAGTAGAAGGTTTTGCAAAGGGATACTGTGACCAAAAATTGGTAATAGGACAATCTGAATGTCTATGTTCATTGTTATAAGGGTTCTATAGGTTAGCAGTGAATTGATTCTAAGCCTGAGGTGAGTCTTGGATAAGCCTCCTTTGTAGAAATTGTCTCTTGGTGATTGGAAAGGGTTTAGTGGGGATAACATAGGTTGAATCAAGGTGGTAAAGGAATCTGATAAGATGCTAAGAGAATTAGGGTAACACCAGTCAAAATGAATAATTGTATATTTCTAGTAAAGACTGTAAATAGTCTTTAGTTGCAAATAGAGTAGCATCCCTAGGAAGAGCTTTGGTCCCTAAAGGGTGTCACAATATAAGTAAGCCAAGTAAAAAAAGAGGAATGAGGGTCTCAATTTTAACGCCCAAGGCAACAACTTGTATTATCAAATGCTATTGAAGGGAATGCATCTGTAGGTGATATAATACAGTCATAGGACCTAAGGTTTGCACAATGAAGATTTTTACAAAGATAAAAACCTAGTAATGGGACTTGAGAATCTTCAAGTGGACATCCCTTTCCAGCAGGGTAAAAAGTGTCATTATACAAGGCTTAGTCATAGGAAAGCTCAATAGTTATACTGTTGCAAAGATAGAGCATGGTTACCTCAGAGTCTAAGAGCAAAGGAAAGATAGAGTTGTGAGTTGCTTTAAGAGGTCTAAGAAAGTCATGATGGACCCTAAGAAGGAAGGCATAAAAGGAGATAAATCTAATGAGTCTTGAATTCCTAAGCACTTAGGAAATTGAATTCATAGATAGATGCATCTAGGTTTTAATCTAGGCTTAGAGGCAGTAAAATATTTATGAAGCCCAAGTGAGAACTAAAAACCCTATATAGCTACAAGAGATCACCTTTTTCTTAAAATGGGAAAGAGGATAGGAAGGAGTTTCAAAGGAATACAAATGAAGGTTAGTCATAACATTTGAATAAGTGTAATACAGATTATGGCTTGAGGTGTTTGAGGAGTTGGATTGTTTTGATTATTCATGTAAAACCTAGAATGGTTGCTTGTCATATTTTCCTAGGTAAGCTTGTACAAAAGCCCTAGAATGACATGACAGAGTATGTGTTAGGAGAGTCGTGAGTAGGTTATTCTAGATAGTGATCTTATGAAATTTGCAACTCTAGAGGCCACAAGTCGGGTAATGAATGACAAAATAATGGATTTTGGTGACTAATTATTCCTTAGAATCATTTATTCAGATTATTTTGTGTTTCGTTGTGCTGATTTTCATTCAAAATCAGGCCTATGATTTTGGTTACATTTTTTGTCCCAAAAATGGGAAAGGGAGCTTTTCTCCCACGGCTAAAATCACTAAATGAGTGACAGACTTTGAATGGTGACTAATCAGTCTCAGTATCACACTAATGATTCATAGGGGATAATGGGTCATAGAAAGTACTTACCAGTGGGCCCTAATGTCCTTTGGCCATGAATATTTTATCTCTCATATGTACAGTTTAGGACCTCCTAGCAAGCAATCGCCTGAGTCTAGTGATGGTTAGAGTGAAAGTGAAGGTTTGTTTCCTTCTAAATAGGGCACGTTATTGTACATTGGAATGCCCATGATGAATTAGAGATCTCATGTTAGGGTTCCCTTGTAAGCTTTGATTCAGTGATCCCTATAGTTTTTGTGGAAGAAATGTCTAGATGTTTAGAAATAGTGAAAAAGTGAAAAATTGGTGCTTAGACTCTTTGAATATTTCTTTCGAATGATTGGTCTAACTTGTGTTGGTATGTTGAATGTGATTGTTATGATACATCAATGATTAGGGACCAAGCACTAGGTAATAATATCATCCACCTAAGGTTGCATCCATCAAAGAGCTCCATTTGCATCTGTCTAGCATCCATAACTAAGGGACAAGGTTGGTTCACCTGCATCACACTGCATAAAAGGGAAGTTTATCCTATTCCATACAACCATTTATTTACATTTCTACATCTAGTTATTAGCTTGCTACTTTAAAAAGTGTGACTGACACAAGAGCACCCAGGGCACGAATTTCACACACACTCACTTAGAACTATAGTTGGGTCTAAAATGTAGTGTAGCGCTTAGTTAGTAAGTCCACCACTGTGGTCTGCTGAGGACAGTCCAACCCCTTCATATACATTTTTATTTTTTAGGGTTTTTATGTTTTGTATGGGGTTTTTTAGGTGCTATCTTCTTCATATCTATGATTTGACAATGACACCCATTCCAGTCCAATGATATACACGTGACAGGCAACGAAGGCTTTGCATCACTTAACGACGCTATCAGAGGATTTGGTTTCTAGGCCATCCTCCACAGACCATGACACCCAAATCTCAAACCATGACACCCATAGACACTCCTATCCATTTCCAGGTGCACACCAGTCTATCGTTGAAGAGCTTAGATTTGTACTTTATGGATGATTTTGTGTGGTCATTTCCTACCTCCTGTTCTATCCTTGTTTGCATTGCGACACAACCCTGCGTCTCTTCGTACAAATCAACTAAGGATCTTCTCTAACCCTCTCTCGCAAATTAGAGTTTCACATTTGTATTTACTTAGTTCATTTGAGTCATTTCCTTGTATTTATTTAGTTGTTATTTACTATTGTACATAACATTAAATTAAACTAAATTAGGACCCCATATCTTCCATTTTAGTTTAAAACGTTTTGGTGAATCTGAACTCAATCTTTGCGCTTATAGGATCTTCATTCTTTATATCACATCCTAGTGTCTATTCATCATGAGTATCTCAATAAATGAGTACTTTCTTGCAAATTATTATTTAAGACATAGAGTCCAACATCTTCTTGCTAATACTTACATTTGTGCTAATATGCACCCTGAATCAGTCTATCACACATTTGAAGATGCATTTTCTCAACATATAGCATTCAAATCTAATCCTCCTGCTAATCTTACCACTTTCAACAATTACCTACCTTTGCATATCATGTGTCGTATTCATAACGTAGGTGTTAAATGTACTTTAATTGATAATGGATCTAAACTCAACCTATGTCCCATGTCATTCTTTGAGAAGCTAGTTATTTCTTCTCACGATGTTAGTCCATCTTGTCTCTCACTTCATGCATATGATGGGTCCTTTCATCCATTTTTTGGCCATCTTACATTACCTATCACTGTAGGGCCAAAAACTATCAACATTGTATTATTTTCCATTAACTTTCCAGTCTCCTACAATTGTTTTTTTGGTAGGCCATGGCTCCATGTCATGCAAGTTATCACATATATTGTTCATAATTGAGTTAAATTCCTAATTTAGGGCATTATATAAACTATTTTTTGTGACCGTGACCCATTCTAATATTGTGATCAAGCTCCTGATACTATCGTTACTATTCCATGCACTGATAGTACAAATGATGTGGTGCCCATTAAAAAAACTCATTTGAGACCCATGAAACAACCTAGGATTAGTCAAGAAAATTATGGAATAATTTTCTTTTGATTAGAAGTGTCCACAACCAGGCTGCCAGGAAACAGTTTTCACTAACAGGTTCCTAAACAAGTCTAAAATTATTAGAACATGCTTTTCATTTATTAACAATTTCCAGAGGTCACATGGTCCAAAATTTAGGGTTACAAGTTTCAGTTAGATTCAAGGGTTAAAATATCACCATACCCATTCTCTAATAGGATCAAAGTTTCAACTTGATTTTTATCATACTTAATGCATTCAAAATTTCCCTAAATCATACTTATTGGATAGTAAATTTCCTCACCTTTCCGGTGATCTAAATAAGTGCTCCTAACTCCTTGTAAAACTTTGGATATGGTCTGATGGTGCTTAGGGGTAAAATTTTCCCCAAGGGGACACGTGTCAAGTGGGGGTGAAAAGTAAATTTTAGGTTGGCGGGTCGCAGGGTGGCGTTTAGAAATTTCCTTGCGCGGGAAGAAAAGTCAAAATTTCTTCCGCACCTCCATGGGTCCTCCAGGGACATGTGGTGGCCTTTGAGTCATTGCCAAGAAAAATTGAATGTTGGGATGGTTGGAGTCTTGTGCAAAATTCACCAAAGGGGGAGGAAAATCCAATAAAGTGCACACGCACCCCTGGGTCCATCACGGACACGTGGCGCCCAAACAAACAACATAGGAAAGAAGGAGAGGGAAAGGCATGGTGGTGGGAGTGATTGGGAAAATTCACCAAAGGGGAGGGTGAAAGGGGTAAATGTGTGCATGATTTTGTGCATCCACAGAGGATATTTTCCCAAGGCATGGCGGGAGTGCGGGGCCTCGGGAATTTTTATAAAAAAAATCCAAAGACAAAAAATTTTAAAAGTGATGAAGTTCTCCCTCCTCCACTATCACCCCCCCCAAGGTGCCACATGGCACCCTCTGGCTGGCTACAGGCCGGCAGGGGAAACAGATTAAAAATTTCCCAAGCAAAATTTTCAAAAAAAATCTAAGGATTTTTCGATGGGAAATTTTCAGGCCGCGGGACTGCCAAGGAAAATTTTCCCAAATTTTCCCACCAAGGTAGAAAAACTTTAGAGTGCCATAACTTTTACTAGAAATCTCAGTTTTTAGAAAATGAGGACTTTCTGGAAATCTCTCGATGACCTCTTTGGATACAAAACATAAATTTTACATTTTTATGAGGTTTAAGGGTCCAATTTTACAAAAATGATCTGCAGGATTTTAAATGGCAAATTGGTAATTTTGACTTATAAATTTTTCTTCAATTTGATCTCCTTCTTCACTCAACATGCCAAAAAAACATGAAGGATTACTCGAGGAAGGATTTAAAGTGTTTTAGGAAAGTAGATTTGCTTGCTTGATTTCCAATTCACGTTTTTCTGATAATTGATAGAAAATGACTAGGAAAGGGATTGGGTTCGATTTGGCAATGGTTAAATTGTTTTATTAAGTTTTCTTTGTCAATTTGAGTTCATTGATGTCATAACATTCTAAATCATATAAATTTCAAATTGATTATTATTTGCAAGTCCGAACTGTACATTTTGATTAAATTTGCTAGTTTCTAAAAATTTGCAGCAAAGATTCATTTCTAGGAAAATTTTGTACATCCAATTTATCATTTAAGTGTGATATTTTATTTCTAATATGTTCTAATGCATTTATTTTTTTGTAAACAAATCATTTCAAATCTAAATGGTAAATTCTAATTTCCAAATTTCATATATTTCCAAAAGAAACAAGCAATATACTTCCTTCATACGTATTTTCTTTCCTTTGCAATTAAACAGAGATTCCAATCACAATTTGATATTCCAACTGAACCCAAAAATGCAATGAGATATGAACTTACAATTCTTTATTAATTCAAAAGGAGATACATATTTACATTCTTTCCAAGTTTGAATGCAATAACACATTTCTATTTCTTTCTTTCCAATGTACAGATCAGAATGTAAATGTCTTTCACAATTCGAATATCCAATTTCATAATCAATTACATACATCTTTTCTATACAAATGTAGATTACAATCTCATCCACATCAAGTGGGAAAGGATTACAAATGAGTATTTTTCACAAGGGACTATCAAACTGCATTTTCCCTTGCTCAAGAACAGTAACATGTAAGTTTCCTTTTTCTCCAAGTTGATCACAACAAAAGTGAGGTAAAGGCAACACTCTCCACCCAACCAAGACATCTAAAGAAAGGAGAATCCTTCTTTCATCATTGGCCCTTGAGCCCCAACCAAAATACAATATGACGTGTGATTCAACCCAAGGCAACAACTGGCTTCCACAACACACAGCATCTAACATGATATAAATACAATCACAAAATCATCTAAATATGTGAATCACAACAACATCAAAGTAATTTAACAAAATCACTTACAATTTATATCAACAATTATGTCATCATCATATAATATCTATTTTCTAGATCTACTCATAATATTCAAAATCACATGTCTGAACAACATCTATAAAACATCCATGTCAAATAGTAAATCATCATCCACATATGACTGTCTCTAATAATCGTCATGTATCATATTCAAATCAAGATCAACAATAATCCATGATCAAATGCCTAACAACATACTAAATCAAAACATAATAATATCCATATTGAAATCAACTATATCAAAATAAGTATCAACTGGTGTTAAAGGGAAGTGGGCACTACATCCCCCTCCCCTTAGACTCGACTTCCTCCTAGAATTCACTGGAACAAATGTGGAAATTAAACTCGTAATGAAGTAGCATCCTCCCATGTAGCTGCAGTCTCATCATATTTGTCCCACTACACCCAAACATGGTCAACCTCTCTACCTCGAAGGCCTTGGGTCCTGTGATCTAGGATGCGAATGGGCTCCACCATCACCTACCCATGATCTTGCACTTGGAATGATGTCCAATCTAACACATGAGAAGGATCTAAAATTTATCTCTTGAGAACTGAAACATAAAAAACATCATGTATGCGAGACAAGATGGGTGGTAATGCTAGATGGTAGGCCATAGTTCCAATACGCTCCAAGATCTCAAAAGGACCAATGAATCTAGGAGCTAACTTAGAACCTTTTCCATAAAGGATAGGGATCTTGTGTGCCTTGACATGAAGGAAAACCTTCATGCCCACATCAAAACTACGGTCAATCCTTTATTGATCTACATACTTCTTCTGCCTATCATGTGCCTCTTGCAATCTTTGCCTGATCAACCCCACTTGTTGCTCCATGTCCTGTAGAAGAGATGGTCCAAGAGAAACCTTGTCCTCTAACTTTTCCCAACTAAGAGGTGTCTTGCACTCTCTACCATACAAATCCTGAAAAGGATCCATGCCTATGGAAATCTGAAAACTATTATTGTAGTCAAACTCCACTAAGTACAGGCACTCCTCCCATGTAGACTGTTCATCCATCACATACATCCTAAGCATTTCCTCTAAAATCTTATTCACCTACTCACTTTGTCCATCTGTCTCAAGGTGATATACTATGTTGAAGTTGATTCTCATCCCAAGGACATACTGCATGGTAGTCCAGAAATGTGAAGTGTACAAAGGATCATGGTCACAATGATCTTCCACAGAATCCCATGCAACCTGAAAATCTCATCCAAATATACCTAAGCCACTGCTTTAGCTGTATAAGTGGTCTTCACCAAAGAAAGTGAGTGAATTTTTTCAATTTATCAACCGCGACCATAATGGTGTCATGGTGATATCTCGACATCGATAGCCCAATAATGAAATCCATGGAAATGGTGTCCCACTTCCATTCTGGTATAGCATGAGGATAAAGAAGTCCGCTGGATGTTGATGCTCGGCCTTAACTCTCTGGAACTCTAAAGATTGTGACACAAACTGGGCCACGTCTCGATGAAGTCCTCTCCAATGATACAACTACTACAAGGTGGCATGTATTTTATTCACCCAGGGATGGTCTGAATAGGGTGCATGATGTGCCTCTACCAAGATTTCATGCCTCAAGCCTCCATCTCTGGGAACATATATCCGGTCTTTTTTCCTAATAAGACCATCTTTCTCTAAGGAAAAACCATCAAACTTCCCCTCAAGGGGTCTCTGTGACTCGATCTCTGTGCTCACTAATAGGTTCCTAAACAAGTCTAAAATTATTAGAACATACTTTTCATTTATTAACAATTTCAAGAGGTCGCATGGTCCAAATTTTAGGGTTAGAAGTTTTAGTTAGATTCAAGGGTTAAATTATAACCATACCCATTCTCTAATAGGATCAGAGTTTTAACTTAACTTTTCTCATAATTAATACATTAAAAATTTCCCTGAATCATACCCATTGGATAGGAAATTTCCTCACCTTTCCGGTGATATAAATAAGTCCTCATAACTCCTTGTAAAACTCTAGATATGGCCCGGCAAAGCTTAAGGGTCAAATTTTCCCCAAGGGGACATGTGTCAAGTGGGGGCGAAAATTAAATTTTGGGTTGACGGGTCACGGGATGGCATTTAGAAATTTCCTTACGTGGGGAGAAAAGTCAAAATTTCTTCTGCACCTCTATGGGTCCTCCAGGGACACGTGGTGGCCTCTGAGTCATCACCGGGAAAAATTTAAGGGTGGGGTGGTAGGAGTCTTATAGAAAATATGCCAAAGGGGGAGGAAAATCCAATAAAGCACCCACGCGCCTGTGGGTCCATCAGGGACACGTGACACCTAGCCAAACAACATGGGGAAGAAGGAGAGGGAAAGGCATGGCAGCGGGAGTGATTGGGAAAATTTTCCAAAGGGGAGGGTGAAGGGGGTAAAAGCGTGCGCGGGTCCGTGCATCCGTGGAGGAGATTTTCCCGAGGAAAGCTGGGAGTTCGGGGCCGCGGGGATTTTTATAAAAAAAATTCAAAGACAAATTTTTTTAAAAGTGATGAAGTTCTCCCTCATCCGTTATCACCCCCCCCCAAGGTGCCACGTGGCACCCTCTGGTTGGCTATGGGCCGGTAGGGGAAAAAGATAAGAAATTTCTCAAGATAAATTTTCAAAAAAATTATAAGGATTTTTCAACGGGAAATTTTTGGGTCGTGGGCGCGCCAAGGAAAATTTTCCCGCTAAGGCAGAAAAAATTCAAAGTTCCATAACTTTTTCTAGAAATCTCATTTTTGGAAAAACGAGAACTTTCTGGAAATATCTCAATGCCCTCTTTTCATAGGAAACATAAATTTTATATTTTGATGAGGTTTAAGGGTTAAATTTTACAAAAATGATCTGCAGGATTTTAAATGGAAAACTAGTAATTTTGAATTATAAATTTTTCTTCAATTTGATCTCCTTATTCACTCAACATGCCAAATATACATGGAGGATTACTCAAGGAAGGATTCAAAGTGTTTTAGGAAAGTAGATTTGCTTGCTTGATTTCCAATTCATGTTTTTCCAACAATTGACAGAAAATGACTGTGAAAGGGATTGGGATCAATTTGGCAATGGTTAAATTGTTTTATTAAGTTTTCTTTGTCAATTTGAGTTTATTGATGTCTTAACATGATAAATCATATCAATTTCAAGTTGATTATTATGTGCAGGTCTGAACTATACTTTTTGATTAAATTTTCCAGTTTTTAAAAATTTGTAGCAGAGATTCATTTCTAGGAAAATTCTATACATCCAATTTATCATTTAAGTGTGATATTTTATTTCTAATCTATTCTAATACATTTTTTTTTTGTAAACAAATAATTTCAAAGCTAAATAGTAAATTCTGATTTCCAAATTTCATATATTTCCTAAAGAAACAAGAAATATACTTCCTTCATATGTATTTTCTTTCCTTTGCAATTAAACAGAGATTCCAATCACAATTTGATATTCCAACTCAACCCAACAATGCAATGAGAGATGAACTTGCAATTCTTTATTAATTCAAAAGGAGATACATCTTTACATTCTTTCCATGTTTGAATGCAATAACACATTTCTATTACTTTCTTTCTAATGTACAGAGTAGAATTTAAATGTCTTTCACAATTCGAATATCCACTTTCATAATCAATTACATACATCTTTTCTATATAAATATACATTACAATCTCATCCACATCAAGTGGGAAATGATTACAAATGAGTATTTTTCACAAGGGACTGTCAAACTACATTTTCCTTTGCTCAAGAATAGTAACATGCAAGTTTCCTTTTTCTCCAATTTTGTCACAACAAAAGTGGGGTAAAGACAATGCTCTCCACCCAACCAAGAAATTTAAAGAAAGGAGAATCCTTCCTTCATCATTGGCCCCTTAGCCCCAACAAAAATACAATACGATATGTGATTCAACCCATGGCAATAACTGGCTTCCACAATACACAACATTCTTTCAACATGCATAATCCATTATAAAACATAGTCCACACAAAAATAGCAGTTTACAACAGCATTTGAAAACAATCACAACAAAACTTAGGTTTGATAATGCAAGCCAAAAGAGAAAGGTCTATGGGGGAAGCTGTTTATGCCTTCCAATTGGTAATTGGGCATCCACCAGAACAAACCACCAAAATAATTCATTGTACACACATCCTTATTCCCCCCACAAATCCCTCCTTATGCCCCCCATAGATTTCCTTATGCCCCCCCATAAAGTAAGAAATGCAAGCTATTTCTTTTCCATGGTGGATCCCTAACCTAAACTCCCTCCATGAAATTTTGATGCCAATGACATTCCCTTATGCCCCCCCATATGGATTCCCCATAGCCTTATCCTACACCATTCCTAAGGAAATCTACCTAACCAACCAAACAAAGCATAACAACATTCACCATTCACACAACACAATCAATAAAATAACAACATGAAAGAAATGTTAAACTCTTACCTTTCCATAGTAACTTTTGTTTCCAAACAGTAAGCTTCAATTCCCAAAATACAATCCCAAAACAACAATCTCCAAGCATGCAAAGTTTCTCCAAACTCCTTCCAAAAACAAGAGCGCCAAACACAAGAAAAATGTGCCCCAAGGAAGTTACAAAAATGATTCAACCCGCAAAACAAGAAAAGAGTTTGAATTATATAGAAGAGGGAAGAGAAGAGGATGATGTGGATCCATGTAGGATGCCACATCACACATCCTCAAATTCAAACACAAAAGACAACATTCATTCTCCTAAGCACAATAAAGAGGTGGGTGAAAATATGAAAAATTACTTACTCCAAAAATCCCACACCCCAAAGGATTGCAAAAAAAAAAAAGATGTAAGAAGAGTGCAATAAAAAATTGCAACATGATTAATAAAATGCATTAAAAATGTCTAAAATCATCCTTTTAACCATAGGTATGGTTGGTAAATTAAATTGAGAGGTATGGGACAAATTTTACTTGTCCCATAAGCCTCCAAAAACAGCCCCCAAGGACAAATTTGAATTTCCAAGGAGGTGGAGTGTTTCATACTCCAAAATATGACTTACACAACTCTTACACAACTTACACATCCCTTACATATTTAATACAAGGAGCCAAAAACTTCCATTATTACTTTCTCATATCCCAATTTGATTTATTTAAATTTTAACCATATGATTTATCACATTAATCTACCACATTTTAATTCATTAAAAGAAAGGGACACATCACTAATAAAATACATACAACAATAATAAAAGTAACCACATTAATAAAATACATAAACTCATGTTCACATATAAAGGTAATTCCCCCCCCACGGGAATCCCTAACAAAACAACACACAACACAATAAAACAAGTTGCCATGGTGACCTTGTCGAATTCACCTAGAATTCCATTGTGGTTGGTCTCCAATCCCCTAATGTTTTGTTGTGTTATTTTTAACTTGTAAAATACAATACCTCTTTCGGCCTCGCAGCCATATCAAAAAATCCAACACGATATAAATACAATCACAAAATCATCTAAATATGTGAATCACAACAACATCAAAGTAATTTAATAGAATCACTTACAATTTATATCAACAACTATGTCATCATCATATAATATCTATTTTCTAGATCTACTCATAATATCAAAAATCACATGTCTGAACAACATCCATAAAACATCCATGTAAAATAGTATATCATCATCCACATATGAGTGTCTCTAATAATCATCATGTATCATAGTCAAATCAAGATCAACAATAATCCATGATCAAATGTCTAACAGCATACTAAATCAAAACATAACAATATCCATAATGAAATCAACCATATCAAAATAAGTATCAACTGGTGTCAAAGGGAAGTGGGGACTACAAATGACCCTCAACCTATGGACGAACCAACTCATTTTCCACCACTTTAAGGTGATATTTGTGTCATAGATATTGTTTCTTCGACACCATTACCTCCCCCAGCTACTACTACTACTATGATTCTTTATCAGGGGCCTATCTAGTCTATGGACATTTCTTTATCTTTTACACCTTCATGTGTGCCACCTCCATTAGTGCACACACACACACATACACACACACACAATTTACATGCACACTTTTCATGAATGATTCATATTGGGAGCATATTCAATTTTATTCTACTTTTACCTAATCTATATGCACACATGAGGGGTTAACTTGATTAGGCTTTGTAATTGATGACATCTATTCTTCACCATATGATCCACACCCTTATCATGGGTTCATTTATATCATAGCCGCTTATAGTCTGCGAGTTTTTCATCTTACATTTTTTCTTGCATGTACTCCTTTAGCCTCTCCACTTACATTAGGATAGTCTTACCTTGATTACATTGGGGGTACTGTCGACACTAAAATTTTCCCCTGTAATTTATATTTCATTAATGTATGTATTAGAAATAGTATGTTGTTAAGTATAATTAGTAGTGGTGTTCCATAGAAGATAACAACGCTACTAGTACAACATCACCAATAATGTATAGTACGGTAAAAGTCAAAGTACAATAGGAATGTTATGGTAAAAAGTAAATATTTGTCGTAAGTGGTTTGTTAATGTTAAAATGTCAAAGTTAGGGTAAGTAGAGAAGTAGGGTCTACAAGATTAGGAATTAGAAATATTATATTGGTAATAAGTACAAGGAGTGATGTCATAAATATTTTGTGTATTTTATTTGTAAAAATTCTAAAAAGGTGGAACCCATGTGAAATGATAAGGTTTATGTTATCTATAAAAGATAATCTTACATGTAAAGATAAGAGTTAAGGTATGGAATATGATTCGTCAGAATAGATTTCTTATCTTATCTTAGAGATAAGGTGGATAATCCTAAAAGTTCTATAAATAGAGAGGACACCCCCCTCATTTAGCATAGAAGGAAGTAGTGAGAAATATTGTATAAGAAAGTGTGTGAAGGAAGCCATCATTTAGAAGGTGTGTTAAAGAAGCCATTAAGAGATGTAATTGTGAAGTTTCTCCCATAGTTATTCTTGGAAGGCAAGTGGAATTGGTAACACTTGGAGTAATTCATGGGTGAGATTATAACAGTTTCATGTTAATAATACATTTTACAGTTGTATTTCATATTTTTCATCATTCTTTTATGTCATAGTCTGTGGTATTTTTGTGTTATGTATGTTGTTGTGTTTCCATATTACTTACACCAAACTAAAAGTTGTGCATTAGTAAATAATCATAGCACGAGGAGTTCTTGGTGGAGAATTATCATAGTGTCAGATTGGTGATGAAAGTACGTTAGATCCTGACCATATAGACATTTCATTTCCTATGCCTTTTGTCCATGTTTTCATTTACAATATCTCTTTCCTCAGATACACACACAATCTTAATTGTTAGTATGCACACAGTTGTGCACTTCCTCCATTCACTGATGAGGAACATTCTATGGGCATGTACAACTTATGCCTCAATGGCTCATTATGTGATCAACCTAACATCGTTTCTTATCAGGTCTCTAATGCATATCCCTTCGATTATGACCCAAAAAATTATGGTCTTCTAGATGACTTTACATGACAACATTATTCACCTCACATGTTTGGGGAGCATAACACTTATACACCCCCCATCTTAGTATATACACACATACACATGTTCATCTACACATTTATCATCAACCATTACCCAATGAAATGCTCTTGTGCTTCAATTCACACTTGACTATTGAGGGCATCCTACACATGAACCTCACACTATGCACTACACATTACGTCTCTTCACACATTTTACTATACATCTCACATTTTGCATAATACATCTACAAATTACTCTTCATAAATATTATTTCAATATTTACATGTTTACACATCATACTAATACTCATCACATATGGATCACAATCTTATTGTCTATGAGTCTACAATCATATGCCACTCACCTTACATACTGCATAGTGTGCACTTCACACTATTAGGCTATCTACACATCTTGCATTACATAGTATACATTGCATATTTATACATTTTTTTCATCACATGGTCATTTATTATCATCAAAAATCCTACATCTTCCTCTATGCAGTGCACTCACTACCTTATGATGCACTAGTCTCATGGTCTATACTAGACTATTGAGGGTATACATCACAAATGGACCACAACACTATCATGTGTTCATCGGCCGATCATCATGCCACATTCCTAGGTTAGTGACATACACTATAGGCTAAATGGTCACCTTTTCTACCATCTCATAGTGACACACACCATAGGCTACATGGTCACAAGTTGTATCATCTTGTAGTGGTATACACTTTAGGCTACATCACCACTCTTTCTATTTATCTGGTAACAATATATACCATAGGCCATGTCATCTTCTACTCTCGCATTTTCATCACTCACTTTGTTCATCATTTAGTGATATACACTTTTAGGCTAAATCATCACTTCTTTGATCATATTTTTCATGATATACGATTAGGATATAGGGTCACATACATCACATATATGTCACATGTCATCATTACACAATCATCACAATGCATTAGACACAATACACACTTCAACCATTTCTCGATGAAGCACTCTCATTTATGGTTCATTCTTGACTATTGAGGGGAAAACCAAATGAACCTCAATGTATACACTTCCATTCACTCAAGGGTATGTGGCTCCTACCATCCATATTGCATGTCATTCCACCCATCCACATCATATCTCATATCTTGGTTACCCTTACTCTTACTTTCATTTACTTGTACATGGTCATCTTATTACACATACTAGATATATCTCTTGTATGTCATTATTTTTATAATACACACATGTGCATTCATGTCTTTCTCTAATTGTGATTGCTGATATAGGTATCTTATACGTAGCATGAACATTTTCCTAATACCACTCCCATAAGAGTTGCTAAGGGCATCCACATTCGTACTCTACATGTGCTATTGTTTCATTTTGTACTTAGCACTTTACATTACTTGGTTATACACACTCTTGACATATGGGTTATCTTTCTAACATGCTAATGGTGCTTCATGTGTAACATTTACTTGTAGGATTACTTGATACCATGGTTATCTACTATTTTTACTTACTTGTTATTGTTTGTTATCATATACGGGCCTTACCCTTTGTTTGGCATGTAAAATTTTTTGTTTGTATGCGGCCACTGCAGCCTTGAGTGTCTTCTGGCATTGTGAGTGATGTCCCATGTTTGTAATCCACATTTTTTGGTCTATGATTATCTTTGTGGGTGTTTACATTATCATTTTTCTTACTTGCTTCTATATTGTTTGCGTAGCTTACACTTGATTTATACATGCATGTTTGTTCATACTAACACTTTTTTTTAGCCACTTGTTTATGTGTGCCTTGATTTTTACCAAGAACTTTCACTTCCCCCTGCAGGGCACAGTTTTCACAGATGGTCCTCTTTTGGTGTTGTATCCTCCTATTTGCAATGTCACATGCACCCCCAATGAGGGGGCATCAGTTGGGTTTTTTATACACTACACAACGTTTCTATACCCATACAGTTCAGTTTAATTTCCACCCTTGGCATTTTGGGTTATACAGCGAGTGAGTTCAAACCATTCTATATAACTCCATACATAGCAGCTTTTACAGGATATGGTTTTCCTTAGAATTTTGGGGAGTAGTTATAGGTTAAAGGATATTGTGGCTTTTCCTCCCTACATTACTTTGTCCAGTGGTGTCGGATCACCAAAAAAATCTAGGTAGTATATAGATCTCTTCATATTCTCAGGGAAGTAGTTACATGTTGTAAAATGATGCATCTTTCTCCTTACACTTCTTTAGCCACAGTGGCGTGAGATCCCTTGAAAAACTTTCACTACACCGATAGTTACAGGATATCCTCTCTACACGCTTTCTCTCAACATGGATCAAGTGCACAAGTTCCATTTTTCATTTGTGTACTTTCCATTTACATGTTTTTACACACATATACATGTGTATTTGACTACTTGATCGTCTTCTCCTTACAAGTCCATCCATATGATAAGAAAGTAGCTAACCATAACATGAAGTCAACAAAAACAACATTATGTGGCAACACACACCTCATACTGATATGCACGTACATCGCACGTATCAAAAGCTACTCATGTGTTTCCACCCTAGATTCACTCTCATCACTTTCGCTCTTTTACATCTTTAGTCTCCATGTTCCATCTTTATGTTACTCCACACTTTCTCTAATCAATTGACACGCTTTCTACATAACTCTACATGGACATCAGGTATGCATCTCTATCTACTTTATGTTACCGAGTGTTTTGCTAAACAACATAAAGTGGGAGAAAATGTAGTCACTAAATCATGCACTTTGGGTACTATTTAGTCTCATTCTCATACTAATATTCATATCGTTTTTGAGTGAAGAAAGTACTAATTAACCCATGCCTTTTAGCCATCTTATTTTTCTTTCTTTCATCACTGCCAACCTCCCGCATGTACTCACCCAGTCTATATTGACACTAGTCTTTTTTTCCTTTGACTTGGGTTCCTAGTTTAGACTGGGGTGCCCCAGGTGTCCTGGTCCCATCTGGGGCACCCTGGTCCTCTTTGTACTTTACTGCCATCTTTTGGTCACTTTAAAGATGTTTGAGCTTTCTATATTTTTGGTGGTTGGCCTCTTCGGGGTTAATTATGAAATTAAAACAAGAGAACCACATAAATATAAAATTATGAGACCATAATGAGGGGCCAAGCTCTAAGCACTACTACTCCACCTAAGGTCGCATCTATCAAAGAACTTCATTTTTATCTATCTAGCATCATCATAAGGGACAAGGTTGGTTTATCTGCATCAAATTTCATATGAGGGGAGTTTATTTTATTCCATCCACCATCTATTTACATTTTTACATATGGTTATTTCTCACTACTTCACAAAGTGGGACTCACACAAGAGCACCTAGGGAATCATTTTCACACACACACACACACACACACACACACACACACACACACACACACACACACACACACACACACACACTCAGAACTACATTTAGGTTTGAAATGTAGTGAAACACTCAGTTAGTAAGTCCACCATTATGGCTAATAAGGTCAGTCTGACCCCTTCATTTGCATTTTTTTTTTAGGGTTTTGATGTTTGGTTTGGGGTCTTGTAGGTATCTTCTTCATCTCTAATTTACAACAACATCTAATGAAGTCCAGTTACATACATGTGAAAGACATCGAAGGCTTCACATCACTTAATGACCCTACAAATTTGGTTTCTAGACTTCTTACACAGACCAGAGTGCCTAGATCTCATACTAGGGCATCCCTCTCTAAGCGCCCCATCCCTCTCTAAGCGCCCCATTCCAACCAAATAGCTTGGATCTACACTTTCTAGAGCTCATGTGTGGTTGTTTTTGCATTATTTCTAACCATTCTCCACTGTGACACAGTCTAGTCTCATATGTGAATCAGCTAAGATCTTTCTAACCCTCTTTACACATTAGGGTTTTACATTTCTATTTACTTAGCTGTTTGGGTCATTTACTTTATTCATTTAGCAGTTATTTACTATTGTACTGTCGACACTAAAATTTTCCTCCATAATTTCTATTTCATTAATGTATGTATTAGGAATAGGATGTTGTTAAGTATAATTAGTAGTAGCGTCTGATAGAAGATAATGGCACTGTCAGTACGGTGGCGCCAATAATGTGGAGTACGGTAACAGTCAAAGTACAATAGGAATGTTGTAAAAAGTAAATATTTTTCGTAAGTGGTCCGGTAATGTTAAAATGTCAAAGTTTGGGTAATTAGAGAAGTAGGGTCTACATGATTAGGAATTAGAAATATTATATTGGTAATAAGGACAAGGAGTGAGGTCATAAATATTTTGTGTATTTTATTTGTAAAAAGTCTAAAAATGTGGAACCCATGTAAAATGATAAGGTTTATCTTATCTCAAAAAATAAGCTTACATGTACAGATAAGAGTTAAGGTATGGAATATGATTCGTCAGAGTGGATTTCTTATCCTATCTTAGAAATAAGATGGATAAAGCCTGGAATTTCTATAAATAGAGAGGCCACCCCACTCATTTAGCATAGAAAGAAGTAGTGAGAAATATTGTATGAAGTGTGTAAAGGAAGCATCAGTTTAAAGGTGTGTTGAAGAAGCCATTAAGAGGTGTAATTGTAAAGTTTCTTCCATAGTATTGGTGGAAGGCAAGTGAATTCAATATACACTTGAAGTACCTCATGGGTGAGATTGTAACAATTTCATGTTAATATTATAATTTACTTTGATATTTCAGATTTGTCATCATTTCGTCTTATCGTAGTCGATGGTATTCTTGTGTTATGTTTGTTTTTGTGTTTCCAGATTACATCCACCAAACTAAAGGCTGTGCATTAGTAAATAATCATAGCACGAGGATTTCCCGGTGAAGAATTATCATAGTGTCGGATTGGTGATGACATTTTGGTTCCGTTGTCGGGACCACTCCTCGTTGGTGGATTTTCTGGAGAGATTATTCCCACTTAGTCAAAAATCAATTGGAGGGAAACCTGGTTTTTTATTGTGCATAGTAGTTACCATGGTAAAAGTCATTTTTGCCATGAATAGTAGTTACCATGGTAAAAGTCATTTTTTTTTGGAATAGTATTTACCGCAGTAAAGTCACTTTTTTACTGTGAATAGTATTTACCGCAGTAACTTCACTTTTTACCGTAAATAGTGTTTACCACAGTAAAGTCAATTTTTACCATAGTTTACCGTGGTCATTTCTATTTTACTGTAGAAAGGTGTAAAGTCACTTTCTAGTATAGTGATTCCAATTATTTGTGCACATAAGTCTCGTTGATTGTACTTGTGGGTTGGTATTTCACGGTGCTTACTTTTGAAAAATGGGAAAGATTCCTATTTTTTCAGCTCAATCTAATGAAGATGCTTCTTCTTTCATTCAAGAGTTCAAACGATCTTGTATTTGTAATGGCCTTATAAGAAGGGAACAATGGACTGAATTTTTTCCTACCTTTTTGGATGGTTTCGCACTTAGGTGGTTTGAAACACTAGGTGATAATGTGAAAAATTCATGGGATTTATTAACTAAAAGTTTTCTTGAAGAATTTGGTGAACAACATAAAATATGTAGATCTCATGATCGAGATCACAAAGCTATCCCAAGGAGAGAAGGAAAAGATAAGGGATTATCATGCTCGTGTTCTAGAGCTAAGGAGGAAGCTCGATGCCCAGATCCGGAAGGAAGTATTAGCGGATGGGTTGATGAATGGCGTGGATAATCTCCTCTGTAAGCACTTCATTCTTGGGATGAAGCCAGAGATCAGACAACGAGTGAAGTATGACCGCCCGGCTACCATTGAACAAGCAAAGGAGATTGCAAGAAGGCAAGAAGAAAGCATGGAAGAGGAGCCCAAAGAAATTGTTGCTAAAGTAGAGCCTACACTAGCACCTTTGGTCCAAAATCCACAACCCACTCCCGGTGAGCACAAATATTTCTCCTAGTACATCTACTGAGTATGAAGATCTGCTCAAAAAGATGGGTCAGTTAACTATTAATCTTCTTCAAGGAAAAGAATTTAGTTCTCAGGGAGGAGATAGAGGTCCAAAAAGAAATATTTCTGAAGTTGTATGTTATGGTTGTTATAAAAAGGGTCATTATAAGTATAATTGTCCAGATAGATCTTCTACATCTGGTAAAGGAGATAATGATAAAGGAAAAGCACCTGTGAATTCTTTTGATGTAGTAGATAAGAGCAGAAATAATGAAGTAGATGTGTTTGTAACAAAAAGAAAGAAAGAAAAAAATAATCAAGATGGAAATGATCCTAAGAAGATGAAAAGAGAAACTTAATAAGAAACATAGGAGAAGAAAGCTGGGTGTGCAGGATTTTCTGATTTCACAGGGGCAAGGACCAAAACTCCATCCTGGAAGATCTGTCCAAAAGGCCTGCAAATATTTACATTATGGTCAACTCTTGGCTATGTCTTCTGAGAAGAGGCGGGAGATTTGAAGTGGACTCAATGCTTGACGAAGAAAGGAGGTTGAGGTCCCTGTTTTGGAGGTAGAGGTGGATCCCTATGCTCCACAAGCTGAGGTATTATGTAATGGTATTTCAATTCATGATGTCTTAGTTGATGGAGGTGCTACAGTTAATGTAATGACCGAGTCTGTAATGAATATGTTGGGGTTAAAAAATTGATCACCCTTTAACACTTATGTTAAGGTCATTAAATAAATGAAAAACTAAACCAGAAGGTGTAGTTTCAAATGTGGCAATATCTGTTATGGGTGTTGTATGTGTGGTAGACTTTCAGGTGATGAAAAATGGTATTGTTGCGTACCCAATGCTGCTGGGAAGACCATGGCTAAGGAGAGTTCATGCAAGAAACTACTGGAATGAAGGTTTCATGACGCTTGGACGTGGTAGAGAGAGGGTGAAGATAAATGTGATCCCTCCACATCATAAGGCAGAAACCTGTGGATTCAAGTGATAAAACTGATGATTGGAAATCCTCTTATTACTCTAGTACCAGTGAAGTGGACACTGAAGATGAAGAACGTGAGGTTGATGTTTCAGTCATGGATATCCTTCCAGTCACACCAACTCATGACCCCATAAAATTATCTAAATAATAAGTTGATGATCGTCTCTAACAAATAAAGATTGGTTATGCTGTGATGGAGAGTGAGAAGGAATCCTACCTCCAGCTCTTTCAAAGGTACATACACATATTCACTTTTGATTACAAGGAACTCCGTCAAGTAAGTTGGGTAGAACATTCTATTGAGCTGGTAGATGGTGCTAAGCCCATAAAGCAAATGCCATATAGAATGAATCCTAATTTTTTCCAAGACTGTAAAAGAAGAAATAGATAAGTTACTTGATGCAGGATTCATATTTGTTGTGGAGAATTTAGAATGGGTTTCTCCCATTGTGATCTCAATAAAAAAGAATGGGAAGCTATGCATTTATGTTGATTACAGGAAGCTCAATAAGGCAACAAACAAGGATCATTACCCTCTTCTATTTTCAGATCAGATCTTGGACTAAGTAGCTAGCCAGGAGTGCTATAGTTTTGCTGATGGATATAGCGGCTACAACCAAGTTCGTATAGACGAGAAAGATTAGCTGAAGACCATGTTCATCACTCCTTGGGGAACGTTTTTCTTATAGAGTTATACCTTTTGGGTTGTGTAATGCTCTAGTAACATTCCAGTGTTTGATGAATAGGGTGTTCGAACCCTACATTAGGACCTTCATCAGAGTATTTCTGGATGATTTTTGCATCTATGGGAGCAAGTTGGACCACCTGTACCAAATGGAGACAGCATTTCAAAGGTTAGATGAAGCACAAGCCTCACTAAACCCTACAAAGTGTGTCTTTGGATGCTCTAAAGGCGTTTTGTTAGGGCATGTTGTATCAAAAGATGGTATTGGTACTGATCCTGATAAAGTTTCAAAAATCAAAGATTTACCATTTTCCTATGAATAGAAGTAAGTTGAGATCATTTTTAGGCCATATGGGTTACTATAGAAGGTTCATCAAGAATTTCTCAAAGATTGCACAACCACTAACCCAGTTCTTGAAGAAGGATGTTACTTATGAACCAGGAAATAAGGCACATGAAGATTTTGGACAACTGAAGGAAGCCCTGGTGTCTTCACCTGTTTTGAAGAATCCAGATTGGAGCAAGCCATTCATTGTGTACATTGATGCCTCAGATGCAGCACTAGGAAGTACTTTGAGCCAAAAGGATCAAAATGGTATGTACCAACTGGAGGAATTGGATGGCACTCCCATTACGAAATGGGTCAACCATGACAAGTTGAAGATTTTCCAAGCACCAGAATAGTCTACTCCGAGGACGGAGTAGAAGCTAGGAAGGGGGAAGATGTCGACACTAAAATTTTCCTCCATAATTTCTATTTCATTAATGTATGTATTAGGAATAGGATGTTGTTAAGTATAATTAGTAGTAGCATCTGATAGAAGATAATGGTGCCGTCAGTATGATGCCGCCAATAATGTGGAGTACGGTAACAGTCAAAAGTACAATAGGAATGTTGTAAAAAGTAAATATTTGTCGTAAGTGGTCCGGTAATGTTAAAATGTCAAAGTTTGGGTAATTAGAGAAGTACGGTCTACATGATTAGGAATTAGAAATATTATATTGGTAATAAGGATAAGGAGTGAGGTCATAAATATTTTGTGTATTTTATTTGTGAAAATTCTAAAAATGTGGAACCCATGTAAAATGATAAGGTTTATCTTATCTTAAAAGATAAGCTTACATATACAGATAAGAGTTTAAGGTATGGAATATGATTCGTCAGAGTGGATTTCTTATCCTATCTTAGAGATAAGATGGATAAGCCTAGAAGTTCTATAAATAGAGAGGCCACCCCCCTCATTTTAGCATAGAAAGAAGTAGTGAGAAATATTGTATGAAGTGTGTAAAGGAAGCATCAGTTTAAAGGTGTGTTGAAGAAGCCATTAAGAGGTGTAATTGTAAAGTTTCTTCCATAGTATTGGTGGAAGGCAAGTGAAGTCAATAACACTTGAAGTACCTCATGGGTGAGATTGTAACAATTTCATGTTAATATTATAATTTACTTTGATATTTCAGATTTGTCATCATTTCGTCTTATCGTAGTCGATGGTATTCTTGTGTTATGTTTGTTTTTGTGTTTCCAGATTACATCCACCCAAACTAAAGGCTGTGCATTAGAAATAATCATAGCACGAGGAGTTCCTGATGAAGAATTATCGTAGTGTCAGATTGGTGATGACAGTACATTGTAGTAGATTAAACTAAATTAGAACCCCATATCTTCAATTTTAGTTTAATCAATGGCTAGGATGTGAATTATGTACTTGTTTTTGTTTTGTTCTAATAATTTATCTACTTGATCTTGTTCTTCTTGACTAATTTTTGGTTGTGTAACCTTGTTATCATCATTTTCATTACCCAAGATACCAACCAAAGGGTCTCTTTGACTAAGTGTAATTACCATAGTTAAATAGGTGTATGCCTGATTAATATTTTAAACCTAATCCTCCTCACATGTCATTATTCTCTATATCTCCCCGCTTATGAATTAAAAATTAAAGTTCAATCCTCATCCACACTTTATGTCCCCCATTCACCTTATCATGCCCACTCTTTTAGACTGTGATTAGTTAAAATCCTCTAAGTTAATCAAGTTTCCAGGATATAAATAGTGCCTTACCCCCTCTTTAAAACACACACAAAAAAGCAAAAATATTGTCAAATCTCTTTCATTTTTGTTGCATAGAGCATCCTTTTCATCTAGTCCTAATGTCCGCATGAGCCTATTTTGTGCATCCAAAAATCCATTATCCTCATTCCCTTGGTGTTAATTTCATGAATCAATTTCCATCACAATGAAGGTATTGCTCACATTGGAGAAAGGGCCTACACTTCAAACAACATGTACCTGTCCAAGTCATTTACCATTCCGAGGTTTGCAAAGGAGACACATGAATGGAGGAATCAGTTTATTTTTTAGTACCTTATTATTATCAATGATTTCTATAGAGCTCACATTCTGGCATGTCCCGTGGGACTCAAACTTGGGTATGTTGTCCATTCCCACATCTTTGGCTCTATCAACCAATATATCATGTTCTTCTCATACAGATCCTACTTGAGGACCTCTCTCATGTAGATTTTGTTATCCTATAATTCCTCATCCCCCACCATGGTCAACCTATCTTTTTATCCATTCATCATCTCTCCTCATTTATGCTCACCCACCATTTATGCACACCTCACACTTATGAACATTCCTCTCCCCTTTAACAACTTTGTCTCTTCCTTCCTTTTCTTCATGATCTTCCCTTTCACTCTTCTGCTTTCAGGTTGACAATCTTACTTAGCCATCCATACAGTGTGGGACTCTTATTGGAGGTATACCTTCTTCCTAAGACCTTCTCGTTGTATAAAGTCCTCCATCATTTCCTCTTTTCTCATTAAAAAATCACCACCACAAACATCTTTTTCTCTATAGTCACTGAATTAAGAACTTTGGGTACTATTTAGTTTTGGACTCATACTACTATTTATATGGTTTTTTGAGTGAAGAAATTCCTAATTAACCCTCGTCTTTTAGGCCATTTTAATTTTTATTTTTTGTCATCAGTACTGACCTCCTGCACATACATACCCAATATTTTTTTCGTTCTGCGTCATTTTAGCTTTAACTGGGGCACCTGCGCTAGTAATGGAGCCCCCAGGTGCCCTGGTCCCATTTGGGGTGCCCTGATCATTTTCCAGTTTCCTACCACTTTTTGGGAACTTTCCATCCATTTGAAAAAAAATTATTTTGGGTGGTCGGACTTTTCAAATTTGATTATGAAATTAGGTCAAGAGAACCCTATAAATTTAAAGTTATGAGACCATAATGAGGGACCAAGCACTAACAATTTCTACTCCACCTAAGGTTACATCAACTCTATAGGCATTAAATAGCTCCATTTCATCCATCTAAATCCATCACAGGGGACAAGACTAGTTCATCTACATCACACTGCATATGAGGGAAGTTTATTCTATTCCATCCACCATTTATTTACATTCTACATCTAGTTATTTCTTGCTACTTCACAAAGTGTGACTGGTAGAAGAGCACCTAGGGCACAATGTTCACACACACACACTTAGAACTACATTTGAGTCTGAAATGTAGTGCAACACTTAGTTTTGTAAGCCCGTCGTTATGGCATCTCAAGTCATTTTGACCCATTCATTTGCATATTTTCTTTTTTAGGGTTTTTAATGCTCATATTGGTGTCTTGCAGGTATTTTCTTCATCTCTGAATATCAACGACATTCGGTGTAGTGCAGAAAAATTACACGTGATAGACAATGAGGGTTTCAAACACTTCAAAAAACCCTGCAAAAATTGGCTTTTGGATCTCTTGCACAGACTAGGGCACCCAAAAATTGTAGACCAGGGGTGCCTAAGATGCCCCAGTCTAGCAAAACAACTCAAATCTATCCTTTTCAGGGTGGCTTTTTAAAATTTTGTTCATAATTAACACACAAAATAATATAATAATTGTTTTTATTCAGCTTATACTATGTACAAAGGAATGATTATTATATAACCAAATACAAAGTTGAACCAACTTCCTTATAAATAATATGTACAAACAACTACTAACAAATAATAACCCATTTAATGAATTACAGGTATAAAAAACAACCTTATACCAATAGTTAATAATATTTTACCCTACAATAAATAGAAATATTATGAGAGCACTATAATATTCCTAACATTCCCCCCCCCCTTATTGGGAACATGGGGAAAACACCATTTCAACCAAGTAGCATGTCGCTCTATAGCTTGCACATGGTCTCAATCCTCAAAATTGATTGTGGGAGATACATCATCCATGAATAGGGACCTATCAACCTATTCAGGTGACTACATGAATTCGGACCATTCAACTAATTTAAATCAACTATCAAGTCAATTTGATAAATAAAAACTTTATGCAATAGTATTAATGGTAAAAATATCCACAGTGTCATCATCATTGGGGAAGCACAAACATTGTACTGCACATATGTTCTTATTTATCACACACAACAAAATGTGTCACTAAAGTAGTTGTGGTAGTGACAAACTCAAGGACGTTGATTATCCTAATGCCTCCATTGCCTCCATCCTTCAATGTCTGTGTTGCTAACTCAATATAATACAAACATGAAGCAAATTTATTTCCACATTGATTTTATTATTTTATTCCCTCCTGCAATGTGAAAACACTTTATTTTTTGGATATCGGGTAACACCAAAAAATGCGTCTGTAAGGAAAATTTTTTTTTATTTTGACAATATTTGACAACTTGACTATTTTGACTAAAAACTAACAATAAAGAAATATCCTAAAATCACCTATATGACACAAGACTCAGTTTTCTAATTAACTTGACATTACAATGACACTTTTTGTTTTGATGGTAAATAATGACTTTTTGACACTTTTAATGAATTTTCAATTGACATAGATAAATTATGACACATTGTTGGCAAGAAAATTTATCAGGGAAAAATTGGTGGTTATCTTTGCAACGCTCTGGGAGTCTAAGTCCCTCTACTTAACTGATGTAGCTATCATACATTCATGCGCGAGTGAAAGTGAGTTTTCTCTAGGTATCCTTACGACCGAGGATCCAATAGGGGCACTCCACTGACCCTGCGAAAAATTTAGCAATTGCTTGCTAGAGAGGAATTTGTCTAGAAGTGGGAAAGGGAGTGAGAATATGAGGTAGGGGAGCTAATGTTGCAGGTAGAAACATAAATTCTTGCACACACTAGTTAGAAACTACATCACATGCACTAAATTAAGAGGAAACAACTCTTCAAGTAGTAATAAGACTAAATAGAACTTGATGATCACAAAGTATCATGAAATCCCTTAGTCAAAGAAAGATAGAAACTCCTTCTTGTATTGATTGCTGAAACCAAATTCGTACATAGTGGGGAAATGGAGGAAATTTTAGGATGAGGGGAATGGAAGAATTTTGGATATCTCCTTTGTTCTCTCAATGTACTCTTGAGTTAAAAAATCAATCACCAACCCTTTGAAATTGGAATGGCTTTACAGTTTATAGAATGAGAGGTAACTTATCATCTACCCCCCAATGCCTTTTCATATGCCTCACACAACTTAAAGCTTTTCAACTCCCTAGGAAAATTTTTAAGTCCCTTTTATAACATAAAGGTGAATTGTTACATTAGAAACATTAAGAAATATGAAAAATTGCAACCCCAATGCAAAATTAGAACATTGAGAAGATAGAGAAAGTTGGGGGTATGAAGAGAAGAGAGAGAGAGAAGAAGAAGAAGAGAAAATGTTACCCCTGATGAATTTTGATGATCCTCATTAATGGAAATATTCAATGCGATGAAACTCTGATTATTCGAACTAGTTGCAAAATCCTTCAAATTGGCTCACAGATGCTTTTGGAACGAGTGTTTAAAAACACTATTGAATGATTATGTCGATGACTGCAACTTCCACCCCAGACAAGATACTCCTACAAATCAAGCAATGAAGTGAGTGTCGGGAGACACTGTTGAACTATATGAGATGAATCTTGAATTCCCTATGAGAAATTCCCATGGATGATCATGAATGATGATGTGGACCTAAATGATCATCCCTTTTATGTCCCATTATTCCAAAACTTCCCCTTGAATATGACTTACCATTAATAGCTAATACCCACACGGGCCACTTACTATTTATAGTAAGAGGCAATTCTTGCTTCTTCTTGACCATCTTGATGTGGTGAAATTCTTCATTCAATTCTATGCACACTACCTTCACCTCAGCCACTTCTTGGGTTGACTTACAATTTGTAGTAAGCACCTATATAGGGAAATTACTATTTTTTAGTAAGTGGTCATTTTCACTATTTTTTACTTTGAACACTCATTCTAACTTCCTAGTGACCTTCAGTGCACACTACTTTTTCCATAACTACTTTTGATGATGACTTTCCAAACATAGCAAGTCTGTATAGGAAAACTTACTATTTTCATAAATGGATTTCTAGCACTCGGTTTGTGAAGGAAAAAAAAATTTAGACTCATCTCATCGTCACAATCAAATCCTCCGAATTTCACATAATTTTTCCCACTAGAATGTCTGGAAAATAAAATTTTAAATTTCACCTGGAAGTGGCTTCGAGCACAGAGCTACCATGGTGGCCATTAATGGATCTCAAAATTTGTAGGTCTTGTTTTTGTCTCTGTTTGAAATGAAAACAAAACCATTGCGATATTTTTTTCATTTAGAGCCTGTGTGTAATTTTTTAGCTTATTTCCATTTCCGAGTTGATGTGAAATCAAACAAATGTGAGGCAGTGCATGAAATGGGGATTTTGTTGGAGCAAATTTTTTTAGGACATCATTCGATCTCTTGTTTATTGCATCTTGATCATATTGAAAGTTTTAGAAGTCTAGAAAATACGGCACCTCAATTTGACTTGTATCTTACAAGATATGAATATTTTTCAATTGGGTAACTTCATGGTTATCTGGAAAAAATCTCCATTTTCTCCTTGTTCTTCATTTCTTCAACACTTTTAATCAATCCTTCCCCTAAGACTCATGTATTTTCATGGATTTTTAGTTTTCATTTATTTTGGTACATTTGGTTTGAGCTTTGGCAATGGTGGAGTGGTGGTGAAAAGCAATGGTGGACAAGCTACGGAGCAATGGTAGGGTTAACTATGAAGAAGAAATGGGGGGAAATAATAGTTAAGTGTCGGATTTAAATTATTCAAAAAATGCATAGAAGGGGCTACGTGGATTTTGAAGTCCCTGACTTCCATCACCTCGAGTATGGATGTTGATCTCGATAGTCAATTTCCATCGTCAGCATGGTTTTCAATCTCATGATGGTAAGGATATCCAATGACAGGGATATGAAGTCTTCTGCATCAAGGTAGGTGATGTATAGATTCATCATCCTGAAGAGGTTACAATGACGTTCACCATAGAAGGTCTATCATCATTGAGATCATTTCAGGATACAGGGTAAGGGAAGAGAAGAGGGAGCCTCACCCTCGCGTTGATAAGTCAGAGGCCCCAAGGATAATGGTGTGTTATAAAAAAAAAAGTTTAGGATGAATGGATTTTGGATCCATTGACTCTAGTCGGTGAGAGGTGGTGATTGTGGATGGGAAGAAGGTGGAGCAGGTGAAGAAGGTGGAGAAGACCCCAAAAGAATAGTCCTCAATGAGTTCATATGACAGTGGCCTTCTTAGCGTAAGCTAGGTCTCAGCAAATCCGATACTCACTAGATGGTCGTATCATGTCCACTGTGGGTAGTACATGGAATTAACAGTGTGAAATAAACAAATTGCTACTATATTTAATATCATTGAGGTATTTCATTCAAGAACCCTTCCACGCACATCGATGCAGGATAGGTGTGGGCTAAAGCGATAGTCTAAAGGGTAGGTAGGTGACTCAGAGTGTTGGAACTAGAAAAGGGGCGGGTTTACGATGGTGGTTTAGGTCATTTGAGTGAAAATGTATCAAGTCCCCCATAGGTTCTGATATTGGTGCGAAGATGGGAAGGAGACGTAAATGAGACTGCTATCAGTTAGGTGTAAGTGATGATGGTTTAGTTAGGGACCGATGTTGGTGAAGGCTTCCATACTGGCATCAGTAGGATCGTGGTAAAAGGAACCTAATGTTGACATTATTATAGAAGTTGATACTGAAGCCAGAGTGAGGCATTGAAAAATGCCTTCCAAGGGAGGTCAGTAAAGGTCTCATGTATACTCAGTGGTGTAGTAGTAGGATGAGAATGGGATGTGTTATAGGTTGTGATGTAGAGGAATGGTTGAGCCTAGCTGAGGGAGGTATAAATATGGAAAATGGTTGTGCAAAGTATAAACTGGTAGCAGAAGTAGGAATGGCTAGGATACTGAAATGGACTATGCTGGTTGAAGGTAGCGACTTACTGTGATGTAGGTTTGATGGCTGGATGGTGATAGCGGTTGATCAAAAGAAGGAAGTTTTGGTGTCATGGTAGTTAGACTTCCTATAATGGGTCCATAAGTGTTATGCATTGGGGCATCTAAAGCTGGTGTTGCAAGTTTTGAAAGGTGACGAGTAAGTTAGAATGGTAAAGGCTGTGGTTCTTCTTATATGCATCAAACTCTTACACATCTGCTTGATCAAAGTGGAATTTGAACACAACCCAATGGCATGTTTTCTAGGGTCTACCATAGCAATAGTTTATATTGAAATTCCCCCTCCAAGACATAAAATAACTCTAGACATTAGTTTACGGGATGCCCAGCGTCGGTTACATGGAGAGATGACAGTGCCAAGTTTACTAGAAGTGGTATATTTCACATCTTTTGGATCATGAATGTAACATGATCCATGGATCCGTTTATGGACGTTACAATTTTCAGGTAGTGCGCAGGTGGTTAGAGTGAATGCATGGGAGGACTATGATGTTAATGCTAGCACCTAAATCGATCATAACACATATGTAAACATGTATATTGTCAATATGGACTATGAGATGAGGTATCTAGGGTGAGGTGTCTGGGTCATTGGTGTCTAGGTGTGGTGTCGATCTCATTTCATCTAAAGTAAGTTGAGGGTAGCTACTTGGTGAGTGAGGATGGAGGTATTAGATTTAAGGTGGTAAATAATGGTGAGATTAAGGCTACATGATGAGGTGTAATAATAGAGGCCACGGGTGTAGGTGTCATGTGGGTAAAACCTCAATAGATTGAAGAAGGGACCATGAGAGCTTGGCGATGGGATTCAGAGGTTTGGATGAGTGTCTATATTAGGCACATTTTGAGGTAGGATTGCCTGTAATTGTTTGAGCATCATGTGCATGTGTAACCCCATTGGAAATAGGATATGTGGGGCCGCAAATATCGACTTTAGGGTGAGTAGGTGTAGATCTGGTATGTTCCATGGTATAGGGTTGCATTGGTGGGTCGGTTGCCTTAAATCCTTGCATTTTTCATTTTGAGCGTGAAGAATAGGAGACATGGATCATGTTGATCTGAGGTGAAGATGGTTAAGTGTGAAGTAGGTGAGCCATGAAAGGTGTAACGATATGGTTAGGGCAAAAGCCAAGTAGGTTGGGAAGGAACCTTAGTGTAAATGCATGCTAGACATAAACTTACATTTTGGGTGGAGGTTTGGTGAGATTCAAGGGTCTGATGTGACATAATGTTAATTTACGTTAATCTAGGGTCGTAAAGGTCATCCTAAGTGTTGTGGGGGGTAGAGGTCATGTATTGCTGAGTAAAGGATAATGAGGGAAGAACTACGGGAACCTGGTAAGCTCGCAAGAACACGTAGGTGTGGTTCTGGTACATCGAGAAGGTCATCATCGTCAAGGTTTGTTCCTGGAAAAGGGACACAGCCATAGGCATAAAAGTGGTTTTCAAAGCCTTACAGTTCTCTACATCATGTCCTGACACATAATGGTAGGTGTAAATTTTGGTTTCATCAAACCATTTTGGTTTGGGTTTGAGTGGGTCGTAAGGTCTAAGAGGAGCGGTAATGTGATGATGGAAGTTTCAAGGAGGTTGGTTAAGATTTTGGCATAGGATCTTGCTAGTGGATCACAACACAGTATCAGTTTGAAGATCTTTCTAAACTCTACATCATCCAAGGTCGGTCGGGTTATCCAAATAAGGGTTATTGAGGCCCTGTAGCCAAGGTAAAGGATACATTTTGGACACACAACGGGGTAAGATGTAGGAACTTGTAGGTGTGGTTCTAGTACATCCAAGATGTAAAAAGGTCAAAGTTTGTTTAGATAAGGGTCACGGCCAAAGGAAAGGTATGGTTGGTAGGTTAACAATGTGGTAATAGCATCGTAAGGTAAAGCGAGTGTGCAAGGTCGAGGGGCACATCACGGGAGGTCAGGTGTGGGTAAAAAGAAGGTGTGGCATAGAGAAATCCATGGGAGGGACAGATATATGCCCCAACTGATGGTGAGGTTGAGTGATAAATGATGAGGTTAGGAGGATGAGGTGGAGGGTTTGGGTCAGCTTCAGGTTAGGTGAAAAATGTTGCGGGGAAGTAGATAAGATGCAATGGGTTGCCATGGGGTCAACACAGGTAACTAACACCAGTAATGTTTAACCGATGCTGGTCTACGAAAACTGACCACGATATGCTAGGGCACATGATAGATGTTAGTCTAGGTTAAACTGACGTCGGTCAAGTCAAGGAGAGGTTAAAAAATGAAATTTCCACTTTTTGTGGAATCATTTGTAATTTTCCAAATAGGAGAAAACGACAGATGAGAGAAGAAAATGTGGAAAGTGACCAAGAACGATGGAGAGCTGAGTTGGTGAGCCTCGTAGTAGGTGATTGGCAGCTGATACATGGTCCACAAGATCTGTTTGATTGATTCTGTTAGTTGGAGGTGAGGATGTCGGTTGGTGTTGGTAGAGGTAGGAGAGGGATCTGGGGGACCACCTGCGTAATGGCCTGACGTGCCACCATAGAGATGGTATCATGACAAGGTATGATTCAATTGTATTCCTTGTGTTGGTAGGTAGATTTTTGTAGAGAAATCGGGTTAGGGGAAAATAGATTTTGGGGGGAAAAGATAAATTTGAATTTTGGATGAAAAATGGGTAAAATAGGAAGGGAGAAGGGTGGATGTATGTGGAAGATAGATGAGGATGAATTTAGGTGGTATTTGGGTAGAGAAGGATAGGTTAGGAGGGGAAAATGTTGAATTATGGAGGAAATGGGGTAGGGTGTCACATATTTGGGTGCCATGACAGTGACCGACGTCGATCAATGGTTTGCCGACATAAGTGGGAGTCATTCAAAATTAGTCACCAATGAGGTGACTGATGTTGCTTATGGGAGACTACGGTGGGTCAAGGATAACCAGTGTCGGTCATCATTTGGAGAAAAATGGGCCAAAATGCGATTAGGTGGGTGGGTGAGGTAGGAAATGGTAGAAGAAGATGTTGTTCATAGGAAAAAAGAAGTGTGGGTAAGAGGTTTAAATAGGTATTGTTGAGGTGTGTGAAATTGAGGTGGGGGAAAGGTATGTGGTTAGGGTTAGGGTGGGTAGATAGGGCGTGTGATGGGAGGGTAATTTACGAAGTAAAATAGGTAGGGTAATAGGTATAGGTGAGGTGTCAAGAGTGATTTTAGGTATGGTTTTAATAACGTGATGGTTTGTTGGATGCAGGTGAGAGATCAGCTATGGATGTGAGATAGGGTACCGCCCCTATTCATGGAGGTATGTGTTTCACTCGGAAATGTTTCGTTCCTTTTAGAAACAGATGAGGTTAGGGTTAGGAGGAATACCTGTTGAATGTCGAGATGGTGTGCGCGTACCGTAGAGAAAGATCAGGCTGACTGCGGAGAACTCCTTTTTGTCTTGGAAGGACTACTTGTAAATAAGAACACAAGACCACAAGATTTTGATTAAACAATAAATGAGGAAACTGCCTTGGGCCCAGGAAATATAAAACTTCCTTTCGAAGGTGGTCAGTTCCCCTGCTAATATGAATTAACACAAAAGACTGCAAAATATCAATTAAATTATTTTGTTGAACTGGGTAGGGGGAAAGGCTAGTTTTCTGGTTTTTGATCAGAGGAACCGATGCCAGTTACTAATAACCGATGCCGGTCACTGATAACCGATGGCAGTTACTGATAATCGATGGCGGTTACTGATAACCAATAGCGGTGGGTTCTACAATCTTCTTGGTAGCTATGGTGTTTGTAATGGCTGGTTTTTGGATGGTATTAGGAAATGGGATGGTTAGAAGCAAAAGAATGACAGTTAGATGCAATGGCACATTGGGTAGTGGATTCAGAAACGGATTTAGGAGTACTGAGATTCAAGAAGCACAAGAAATGTTATAACAAAAGGACATGTAAGATGTGACTTACTGGTTTTGACCAAGATGCAAGTTGATCTCCTTGGTTGTAAACACTTCTGGTTTCTTTACTCGTCTCTGCTCTGTCAAGTGAAGATCTGGACTCTGTTCCTCGCTCGCAATGCTCTCTGTTGATTCAGAAATCCTTTGACTGATCTCCAAAATGAAATTCCGATCCGTTGTTTTGGTTTGGGGAGCCCATTTACAGGGAACCGATGGCGGTTGCGTAACCGACGGCGGTCGAGTAGGAACCGGCATCGGTCAGGAAAAAGTAGTCTATTTTTAGTAAAATAGCCCACCTTCCCTGCTTTTCTCCCGAGAGATCAGTTGCGGGCTTGGTCAAGTGGCTAGAAGGTTGGCTTTGGGTGCGAGTAAGGAGGCATTAGTTATGGATGTGAGTCTAGACCAAGCCATAAGTCTTAATTAGGTTAGTTTAGGGTTAGGGCTAGGTCATGATGAGGTGGCAAAGTGAGGTGGCGGGTAAGGTATGTGGATTTATCAATTACAAGGTAATTAATAAATAATTGTGTAAAGTTTAGGTAATGAGGTTAGGTTGTGAAATGGGATGCGGGTCACAAGGGGTCGTAAGACACGAATTTGGTGTCTACATTAGCCCCTTATTGTCGTGTAGCTTGTTCTGTAAAGCTGCGCGGACAATAATATGAAGTGGTTTCTCATGTTAAGGATATAGGTAATCCCCCTCAAATCTATCACAGATTGAGTGAACGGGAAATCAGGGATAGGGTTGATACAGGGTATATGTTGTAGAGAGGATGGTAAGGTGGTGGGGTAGGTCCAAGGAAGCAGACGCATGTTGAAACGCAATAGTACGACTAGGGTACATGATTTGACGAGCAAACCAGCGATGTATAGGCAAAGGTCGATAGTTTATCCAAACAAGGGTGATATAATCCTAGTATCCAAGGCATAGGAAGTAGCTCAAGGGTATATAACAGGTAAGGTACAGGAACGTTTAGGCATGTTCGGCAGTATCAAATGGTTGGTTTGGTTGAGATAAACGTCACGGTCTAGGTCTAGGCAAAGTTGGTCGACAGATCAAGTCAAGGACCCTAATCATGCTAAAACACGAACAGGTGAGCTCGATTGAACAAAAGGTACATGATGGATGGATAAAATAAAACGTTGATTGTGGGTATGGTATTGAAGTGATACGGCCTTGGGTCAGGCCAAGTGGTTGGGCGGTGGCCCTGGGTCAAGTCATAAGGGTAGAGTGAGGCCTTGGGTCAGGTCAAATTGTTAGGGTGAGGCCTTGGGTCGGGCCTAATGGTTAGGGCGAGGCCTTGGGTCGGGCCGAATGGGTAGGTGGAAGCCTTAGGTCGGGCCGATTAGTAGGTTGAGGCCTTGGGTCGGGCCGAATAGGTAGGTTGAGGCCTTGGGTCAGGCCAATTGGTAGGTTGAGGCCTTAGGTCGGGCCGATTGGTAGGTTGAGGCCGTAGGTCAGGCTGGACAAGTGAACAAATGTTGCACAGCAAAGGTGGATAGAGGCGATATTGGTGAAAAAGAGGCCAGGAGTAAATAAGGGCAAAGAATGGGGTGAAAGTTGGGTAGCGAACCGATGTCGATTCTACATGACCGACATCGGTTAAGAGACCGATACCGGTTCCTTAGGGTATAATGAAACCGACATCGGTTAAGGTCGAAAAACCTATAAAAAGAAAAATACGGCTTGTCATTGTCACTTTTGTTATTTGCAAACCAAATCGACTTGTCTGACGTGGAGAGTTGGGATTAGAGGTTTGATTGAGTGAGGTGGAGCTATTGTATTGGCGGAGAGAGTTGATAGTGGGCCCGATTGAGGAGGAGGCAGCAGGTGATTGGCCAGGGACCCAGTAGATCAGGATTGGAGCCATGGCACAGGCAGGAGGAGCTGGAGGGGCTGGACCAGCTGGACCGCCACCACCCATCCCACCACGACGATGTGTCGTCGTACCGGTAGGTTCTAAACTCGTGATTTTATGCATTGAAATGGTTATTAGGCTAAATGGGGGGGTTTGGGTAGGAATTTGTATTTTGTAGGAAATAATGAGTAAATGGAGGTAATTTGAAAAACAGAGAGGGTAGATAGGTAAAATAGGGTAATGCGGCTAGGTGGGTAAAATTGGAGGGTGTTTGGGTGGGTAAATGGGTTGAAATAGGAAAAAATGGGTTTTGGGGGCCGCGCGGGGGTTCAGCTCCGAAAAAAAAACAGTGACCGATGTCGGTCGCTAAGCGACCGGCATCGGTCACAAATTTGCAGGGTTTGGTTGAATTGGGGTGACCGGCGTCGGTCGCGTATCGGCTGGTATCGGTGGCGTTGGGATGGGTTGAGGGTTTGGTGGTGGGTTAGGTGGGTTGGGTGGTTTGTGGTGGGTTAGTGTGTTTAGGGTTTAGGATGGGTTTGGGTGGTTTGTGGTGGGTTAGTGTGTGGGTTTGGGTGTTTAGGGTTTAGGGTTTTAGGATGGGTTTGGGAAGCTTGTTGGGTATTAGGGTGTGGTTGGCCGTGTGAGTGGGTTAGGTGTGGGTTTTAGGTTGGGTTGTGGGTTTGGTGGTGGGTTAGATGGGTTGGGTGGAAAGTCGGGGTGTGGTTGGGGGTTTAGATGGTAAAGTAGATGTTATAATAAAGAGTAGGTCTAAGAATGTGGGTTGGTTTTGCAGGCACGTCAGCAGTTGACGATGCGTGATAAGATGCCTCCACTATTGAGTCGGATGAGGCCACACGTATCTGCGGCGCATTGGGCCATCATGCGCGAGGTGGGACTCGGCGGGGTCCAGAGGTACAGAGCGATAGAGAGGAATCACAGCCTGATGGTCGCCCTCATCGAGAGATGGGATCCGGCGGCCAATGTGTTCCATCTTCCGACTGGGGAGATGACCATCACATTAGAGGATGTGTATCGCATCCTGCGGCTACCGATCGAGGGAGAGGCAGTCTTCCAGGTAGATTCAGAGACTGCCATAGACAGTATACTGCAGGTTTTTGGGGATGCAGCCATGCTTCTTACGTATCATAGCGCGAGCATTGGATATGGTGACATGTACCGCGCACACAGACATGAGACACAGCTTTCCGTGTTGATGATGATAGGGATCACCTGCTTCACCCTCCCGGATTCAGAGGGAGGCCGCTTCCCATGAGCATTAATGGGGGTGCTGCTGGAGATGGTGGAGGAGCACACCTGTTTCTCATGGGCACCAGTGTATCTGGTGCAATTATATAGGGAGTTATGGGGCTATCGCTGGAGGAGGTGATTTGGTATTTGTTCTACATTTTTGTTGCACTGTTGGGCATACGAGCACATCGTATGCATCAGGCCAGTAGGGCTTGTCGACACTAAAATTTTCCTCCATAATTTCTATTTCATTAATGTATGTATTAGGAATAGAATGTTGTTAAGTGTAATTAGTAGTAGCGTCCGATAGAAGATAACGGCGCTACCAGTACGACGCCGCAAATAATGTGGAGTACGGTAATAGTCAAAGTACAATAGGAATGTTGTAAAAAGTAAATATTTGTCGTAAGTGGTCCGGTAATATTAAAATGTCAAAGTTTGGGTAATTAGAGAAGTAGGGTCTACATGATTAGGAATTAGAAATATTATATTGGTAATAAGGACAAGGAGTGAGGTCATAAATATTTTGTGTATTTTATTTGTAAAAATTATAAAAATGTGGAACCCATGTAAAATGATAAGGTTTATCTTATCTTAAGAGATAAGCTTACATGTACAGATAAGAGTTAAGGTATGGAATATGATTCGTCAGAGTGGATTTCTTATCCTATCTTAGAGATAAGATGGATAAGCCTATAAGTTCTATAAATAGAGAGGCTACCCCCCTCATTTAGCATAGAAAGAAGTAGTGAGAAATATTGTAGGAAGTGTGCGAAGGAAGCCATCAGTTAAAGGTGTGTTGAAGAAGCCATCAAGAGGTGTAATTGTAAAGTTTCTCCCATGGTCTTGTTGAAGTATCTCATGGGTGAGATTGTAACAGTTTCATATTACATCCACCAAACTAAAGGCTGTGCATTAGCAAATAATCATAGCACGAGGAGTTCCCGGTGAAGAATTATCATAGTGCCGGATTGCTGATGACATTTTGGTTCCGTTGCCGGGACCATTCCTCGTTGGTGGATTTTCTGGAGAGATATTCCCAATTAGTCAAAAATCAATTAGAGGGTAACCTTGTTTTACTGTGCATAGTAGTTAGAGATCTCAGGGAGGGGGCAGCCACAGCTGGCGTGTCCGTGACGGGCAGGAGGCGAGAGGCACCATAGGGACCAGCGGGGAGAGGTGCCGAGGGCTGTGGGGAGAGCTGATAGATCCCCGACATGGTTTTGTATAGGGACACGGGCACCGGTCTGCGAACCGGTTGTATTGATAGAGGCCTGCGTGCCGACACTTATTCATTGTATTGATTCATTTATTTATTATATACCGGCCTGCGAGCCGAGTACGGGTTGTACATTTGATACCGGCCTGCGAGCCGAGTATATTTTTGATATGAGAGACCGGCCTGCGAGCCGAGTCAAGATTTTTGGTAGGTATTGCGGCCTGCGTGCCGGCTTTGGTATATTATGAGATCACAGAGGCCCCGATGTAGGGCACATTGTATTTTTGAAAACTGGTATATATATATATATATAGATGATGTTTTGATCCATATGTAGTGTTCAAAAATGTGTTTAAATATTTTGTTAATGGTTTGGTAATATATAATGTATGATAAGTTTAGTGGGCATGTTGATAGATGGATGATGTTGATGGTTTTGTTTTTTTTTTTTTTTTGTACGTATATATGAATGATATGTGATGTGATGAATTGTTGGTTTTGTGACATTGTGATATATGTAACTGATGAGTTGGATCCAAATGATGTAGAGATTGATAGTTTCTTGAAATTCGTAGTTGATGGTTGTGTATTTGTATAAAATAAATGATGTTTAATGAAATTGTAATGATATGATGTGTGGTGGATGAACAAATGTGGTAAATGGTGTGGTTATGCAGGAAAAGAGGCGGGCGCGACAAAAATTTATGAAAGAATGAAGAAAAGAACCTGTTTCAAAAAGGCAGGTGTGTAACCGGTATCGGTTAGGTAACCGATGTCGGTAGTTATATGACCGATATCGGTTATAGGACCGATACCGGTTATTTAGGTATGAGCTTTTCTAAAAATAGAAAAGCTAGGGTGGCAACTTGAGTTTTAATTTTAGAGCCATGCAAGAGGTTAAATACGCGAACGCGACGCTTTTTGACGACTGAGACAGGTATTTGCATGAGAGATTTGGGTGAGAAGGAGAAAAGAGACAAGGAAAGTGAATGTGATCCGAGATTCAGAAGGCAGAAAGACAAAGTTGAAAAGGGTGGTGATCATGGCAGAACGAGGAGAAGCATCCAGCAGGCAAGGACAGGAGGGAAGACAAGGGCCACCTCAAGCTGCTGCAACCCAAGAGGTATCATTTTGTTTGTGATTTAACTACTGCATGTTTTTGGGAATAAGCTGGAAAAGAATAAGGAAGTAGATATGAGAAAGACAACATGATAGCCGGGGGTATAGATGAGGTGAGTGTTATGGGGTAGGTAATTCGGGGTTGTTGGTATGTCTGTGTATATAGAAAGGAAGAAACGATCAATTTATTGTCGTAGGTGGTTGTTTTAGGCAAGATGTATGTAATTGACAGTGACCGGTAGCGGTTAGGGAGAACCGGTATCGGTTACTCAACCGATATCGGTTATGTATAACCGATACCGGTTACTGGAGGAATTTCCAGAATGTTTGAAAAAACCCTGACGGATTGAATGGTTGTTTGTTGTTTTGGTGTATGCAGGCAGAGGCAGGATTGAGGATGAATGATAGTGTGCCAGCGCTGTTGTCACGAATCCGAGCGGATGTAACACCAGCTGAATGGACATTGATAAATCGTTTGGGGTTAAGTGGAATCCGCTATTATTCACGAATCACACGTAATCATGCTATGTTGCAGGCATTGATTGAGAGATGGAATCCCGAGACAAATACCTTTTATCTGCCAACAGGGGAGATGACAGTAACATTGGAAGATGTGTTTCGGATTTTGAGACTCCCTATTACAGGAGAACCAGTATATCAGGCACTACCTAGCGCGGCACGGGGAGCGATAACAGCAGTATTTGGTCCATACGCACGAGATTTGACACAGCGAGGTTTATCTTTTACATATGGGGTAATGTATGCAGCACACCCTGAGGAGACAAGGTTAGCAGTGATATTAATGATAGCGGTAGGGTATTATGCGTTACCGAGGGCGGAAGGGGGAAGATTTCCAAAGGCATTGATGTGTGTTATTTGGGAGATGATAGAAAGGAACGTGACTTTTGCATGGGCACCTGCATATTTGGCGGAGCTATACAGGGGTTTATGGGCTTGTAGGCGAAATCACAGGACGACACTGGATAGTTCATACTTATTACACTGTTGGGCCTATGAGCACATTGTTTGTGTGCGACCAATAGGCCGACCCATCCAGTCGGGAGAAACCGGAGTGCAGAGATTGGGATTCAGACGATGGGTCCAGACAGAACAAGAGGCCAGATCCCAGGCCGTGACGGGTGATATTGAGTATTACAGGCAGGTATGGGAGAGAGTGACGGTTGCGGATATCTGTTGGAGGCCATACGGGAACTATATGGTAACAGAGAGCATAGCTGAGGAGTTGAGGGGTGTAGAGCGATTGAGGTGGATCGCAGGGCACAGGCCGGGTGAGTATGAGAGGATTCCTATAGATCGCGTGCGGCGACAATTTGGATTTGTGCAGGATATACCCCTGGCTTATAGACCATATATGAGGATCGACGCCGAGGCAGCATTCTCACCTCCCCGGCCAACACCTCCAGAAGGGCCTGAAGAGGTAGCAGCCGATCGCAGGGTAATGGATGCGGGAACGACAGAGGCCTATAGATTATGGTGGGTAGCAGAACTGCGAGGTGTACGTGAGCGTCCTGACATAGCGGTGATTACAGCAGAGAGGGATCGTCTGCAGCGTTTGGTTCAGCAGCTCCAAACGCAGGTGAATGAGACAAGAGGATTGTTAGTGGTTGCGGAGTCACGGGCGGGGAGACTAGAGGCTGGAGTCCTCCATGCGAGAGGGCGTATTCATATGTTACAGGAGAGATTGGCAGATCAGTGGGCGGTACCAATAGCCGTGGTACCCTTGAGGACAGAGAGGCCCGGCGAGAGGGGTCGACGATCACGATCATCACCTAGTTCGGGATGAGGCGTGAGGGTCTGAGTAAATGTTAGCAAGGTATAAGAATAAATAAGGATGCCGACCTGCGTGTCGATGATAGAGAAGATGTATTTGTTTAACATCTAAATAAAACTGAATATGTATGTTGATTTGAGTTACGATAATAATAAGATTGTTTGTGTTTTGATTTTCGGTGTTTTGAAAAAGGATAAAGAGGACTGTGATTAAATAGAAATACACAAAAATATTTATATTCACCACACAGGATAGGTTATGGTAGGGGATGGTCGAGCTAACCTTGGGAGACCCCATGTCTCCGAAGTGCTGCCTACATAGCCCATTGCACAAAGCAAGGAGGGGCCTCAGACCGATGTAGTTCTCCCTTAGGACCAGGGAGAGGTGAATTCAGGCAATTTGGGTATGGTTAGGCAATTTGTTGGTTGATAAGAATTTGATGTTGATAGGGTAATGTTGTTGGTGTTGGTAAGGTATGGGCGATGTTGATGTAGGTATAGGTAAAGCGAAAGTTAGCTTACCCAAATAGTAGGGAACCGTATCCTGATTAAGGTCAACACACAATCCTAGAGTCGAGCAAAAGAGGCAAAAGTGTCCCGTAGTTGAGAAGAGCTAAACAAACCACATATTAACATAGGATGAGCTTGAATCCCTAGGTACCTTGCATAGGCGAGAAGTCGATAGGTGAAAAGAGTTGTATAATCACAATATATCGGATATACGTCACGTCCCTTGAGTTGAAACAAATGGTGAGGTGAGGTGGATGATATAGCTGAGGTACGGAGAACTTATTACAAAGTGAGTGTTCTGACGAAAGAGAACCTACCCTAAATAGACAAGTCCATGACTCAAAAGTCCTTTTGAATGAGGCTTTTCTTTTATTGAATGTAGACTGATCGATGCGGGAAGTCTACAAGGGATATTGATTGTATTATTCTTGAGGTCTTCACGAAGCTGATCAATGCGAGAAGCTTCTGATAAAGGCTGACTGTGTATAGCTGTCCTTCGAGGGAGCAGTCTATTTATAGTAGCAGATATGATTGTAATGCATAGCTGTCCTTCGGGGGAGCAGTCTATATATAATAGCAGCAATAGTTCGGCATATAGCTGTCCTTCGAGGGAGCAGTCTATATTTAATTTAGATGACTAGATGTTCATTTGGCGTGAAGCATCTAGTTTAGTAGGAAGTTTGACTCAAGAAAATCCCATAAGAATACGGCTTATTTTAATACTTTGAAGTCATGGACTAGACTAAAAAGGGGAAGGCATCATCAAGGGGAGGTGAGGATCAAACTATGTGAGCTTGATTGTTATTATGAAGTGTAGGAAACAGAGTGTATGTAGTGGTAAGTGAGCTCAAGGGACGAGCGAAGGTAGATAAGAAGTGATATAACACTAATTTCAACAGTAGAATGGTCGAAGATGCAAGGCATTAAGGGGTTCAGGCTCAGGTTTACCATTAAGCGAAGCTAAACGATAAGTACCAGATCCATAGGTATGAGTGATTATATAAGGCCCAATCCAATTGGGAGCAAATTTTCCACGTTTGCTCTTTTCTAGTTTGGTTACATGTTGATTCTCTTTGAGAACAAGATCACCAACCTTAAAGGTACGCTCATGAAGTCGCTTATCATAAGCACGTTTAATGCGTTTTTGATAGATTTGAAGGTGATCAAGAGCTGTAAGACGGCGTTCGTCAAGAAGCTCCAATTGGGCTAACCGCTCTTGGCGGAAATCATCGTTGGTGAGAATATCCTGAAGAGATATTCTAAGGGAGGGTATTTGTATTTCGAGAGGCAAAACAGCCTCGGTACCGTATACCAAAGAAAAAGGTGTGGCATTAGTAGAGGTACGAATGCTAGTACGATAAGCCCAAAGGGCAAAGGGAATGTGATCGTGCCAATTTCTTCCGGATTCATTGACAACTTTCATGAGGATTTTGGTTAGTGTTTTATTAGAGGACTCGGCTTGCCCATTGGCTTGTGGATAGTAAGGTGATGAGAAACTAAGTTTGATACCAAAGTTGTCACAAAGGTCTTGCAACAACTTGTTTTTGAAAGATTTTCCATTATCTGTTATCAGGCGATGAGGAACACCAAAACGACAGATAATGTGGTGGTTAATGAACTCGACAATTTTTTCTTTTTTGATTGAAATGAGTGGAATAGCCTCCACCCATTTTGTGTAATATTCGGTCGCTGTGATTATCCAACGGTGACGTTGTGAAGAGGTTGGATGAATCTCACCAATAAGGTCTAAACCCCATTGTGAGAAGGGCCAAAGATCTCGAGCGATCTGGAGCGGGTGGCTAGGAGTATGTTGAAGGTTGGCATGTTGCTGACACATAACACAACGCTTAACATATTCGTAGCAGTCGTTATTGAGAGTAGGCCAATAATAACCAAGGCGAAGGATTCGTTTGGCCACGGCAAGGCCGCTAAAATGTCCACCACAAATACCGTCATGGACCTGTTGGATGGTATGAGTGGCCTCCGCGCCAGTTAGACAGCGAAGGAGGATGCCATCAAAGCCACGTTTATAGAGGAGTCCCCCCATGACAACATAACGTGAAACACTTTTAAGAAAAGCACGTTTGCCGTTACTAGTAAGGTCAGGTGGGAGGACAGAGATTGTAAGGTAGTCGTGAAATTGGTGGTACCAGGTATCCTGTGAATTAGTAGACACAGTATTTATCATACAAACTACCGGGGTTGAATAGGATGGGGCAAAAAGTTGTTGGACCACGACGAATAATTCAGAGTCAGTTGGCGCGGCGGGAATTTGCGAGGCTAAGCAAGCCATAGTATCCGCAAATTTGTTAGTGGAGCGGGGAATGGTTTGTATAGAATAGTGGGTAAATAAGGCTAGAAGTGAATCCACGTAGTGTTTGTATTTTTGAAGTTCCTCGTTTTTGCATTGGTAGACGCCCATAACTTGATTGACTACCAATTGAGAGTCGCCAAAAATGTTGATAGATTTGATACCTAAGTGTAACGCAACTTGGAGACCCAGAACAAGGGCCTCGTATTCCGCTGTATTATTAGTGCAAGGGAAATCAAGTCGGAATGAAAGAGGCATAGGTTCAGCGTTGAGAGGAATGAGAACAACGCCGGCTCCTCCGCCGCGCTGGCATTTAGATCCATCGAAGAAGAGGGTCATTGGGTACGACTCCTCCGTGAGGGAAAGAGTAGCGATGAGTTCGTCGGGAAATGTGAAATTGGTAAATTGTTCCCCCGGTAAAGGAGCTTCTGCAAGTTGGTCTGCGATGGTTTGTCCTTTGATTGATTTCTGGTGGACAAACTCAAGGTCGAGGTCGGCGAGAAGCATGAGCCATCTAGCAATGCGTTGGTTCAGATGAGGTTTGGCATACATGTAATGGATGGGGTCTGTATTGGTGATGACGAAAGTCTTGTGATTTAGAAGGTAGTGTCGGAGTTTGGTGGCCACGAATGATAGGGCAAGGCACAATTTTTCTACATGTGTGTACCTAGTCTCATAGTCCACCAAAGTACGACTTATATAATAAACGGCTTGTTCGTGATTCTCAGAGTCACGATGTGCAAGCATGGCTCCTACAGCGTGGTCGGTGGCGGAAAGGTAAAGGTAGAAAGGGCGGTCGTCTTGGGGTGGGATAAGCACGGGTGGCTGCAAGAGATAGGATTTGAGAGCTTCGAAGGCTTGGTGACATTCTTCGCTCCATTGGAATGCAATATCCTTTTTAAGGAGGTGATGGAAAGGTTGACACCGATCCGAGAGTTGGGAGATGAAACGTCGGATAGATTGGAGCTTACCTTGTAAACTACGCAATTGTTTGAGATTTTTGGGTGGGGGCATTTCTAGGATAGCTTTGACTTTAGATGGATCGACCTCAATGCCACGCAAAGAGACGATAAAGCCAAGAAGTTTTCCCGAAAGAACACCAAAGACACATTTCTTCGGTTGAAGGCGGACAGAATATTGTAACAGGCGATCAAAAATAATGGTTAAAACATCGAGATGTTCACTACGATGTTTAGACTTGCCGAGAAGATCGTCGACATAGTCTTCAAGGATAGTGTGCATAATGTCATGAAAAATGTAGGTCATAGCCCGCTGATAGGTAGCACCAGCATTCTTAAGGCCAAATGGCATGACACGATAACAGAAGGTTCCCCAAGGAGTTATGAAGGCAGTTTTGTGTTGATCGGCAGGGGCAACCAAAATTTGGTTGTATCCTGAAAAGCCATCCATGAGAGAGAGCATCTCATGACCTGCAGTTAGATCAACAAGTTGGTCAATGCTAGGTAAGGGGAAGTCATCCTTAGGGCAAGCGAGGTTAAGATCCCGGAAATCTGTGCATATCCGAAGTCCCCCTGTCGCTTTAGTGACAGGTACGATGTTAGAAATCCATTGAGGATAGTCAATAGGCAAGATGAAGGAAACAGAAAGGAGTCGTTGGAGCTCCTCTTTGACCAAGAGAGCAATGCGTGGATGCATTTTTCTCAATTTCTGTTTGACTGGTTTGGAATCGGGGTTTAGGGTGATGTTATGGACGGCGATGGTAGGATCAATTCCTGGCATGTCAGCGTAAGACCATGCGAAAGCTTGGTTGCGAGCACGGAGAAAGGTAGTAAAGGCGGCTTGTTCTGATGTGTTAAGGGATTGTCCAATCTTCACAATGTGAGGATCCTCCTCCGTGTGGATATTGATTTCTATGGTAGATTCGTTCAGCATAGTTTGGGTTTCAGATGGTAAGGCTCGTTGAATATAAGAATCATCCGCGCCAAGGTAAGTGAGGATGGAGTCGTCATCCTGGCATTCAACAACATTAATCAAAGGCGAATCCTCTTCGATCATGTCTGGATAAAGAAGGGGCAAAGAAGATGGGTCGTCATTATCGCGTTGATAAGTGAGAGGACCTATGAAGATAGCATTTATGAAAAAAAAAAGTTAGGAGGGATGGATTCAGGGTCTATAGATTCTGCGGGTGATGATGGCAAAGTGGGTGATGATGGTTTGGTAGGGGCGACGTCTTCTTCTTCCAGGATACAGCTGACAGGAGGTGTCTCCTGTGTAGGTGTTTCGGGAAAACCGAGACCACTGCGATCATTATGTTTACGGGTAGTCACGGGAATGAGTGTATGTCGGCCTTGTTCGTAAAGGCCAAAACCAAAGCCTTTCCACGCACAGCGAGTCAAGAAGGTGAGGGCGAAACGACGATTTGTCAAGTATTGAAAATCGGATTGGAAAGGAACCACACCAAGAGGAGGTTCAGGGGTAATGGAGGATGCGTCAACACCCCCATACGTTAGGTTAGTGCGGCAATGGGGTGGTCCGTAAGAGATTATCTCCCCCACGCGACGGTCGTAGGTGGGATGTGCATGTAATTGTCCGTACTCCTGCGGGGTAGGGAAAGAACTAACGTTATATAGGCGGTACTCCCCCAGCGTAAGGCGCTGAAAAACATCTACTAAGGGGTCGGAGGTTGGAATGTTAGCTGCGGGAAGGGAAGTGGTTTTTGCGATGGTGGTTTCATCAATTGAAGGCGTAGGCGCGGTTGAGGTGGATGGTTGAGGTACATTTGAGGAGGATGGTTGGGTTGAATGTATGGGTGTCTTGATTGGTATAAGCACATCGTTAGGGCGGTATAACATATTGCAGGTTTTAAAGGGGGGAGGGTCAGCTTTTACGGTGTAAGACTTCCCCTCGTACTCAAATTTTATGCATCTATGTAATGTTGAGGGAACGCATCCCATGGCTCGGATCCAAGGACGACCCAGCAATATATTATATTGGAACTCTCCCTCAAGGACATAGAAGAGTTCGGGTAAAGTACGTGGTCCTACGCGAATGTTGAGGATCACGGTGCCTAAGGTAGAAGTAATAGCGTCATTGAATGACCGCAACATGATGGGGTTGGCACACATGCAACTAGAAGGGATGTTCATCTGTTGGAAGGCTTTTGAAGAGATGATGTTTAGGCTAGCGCCCCCGTCAATCATAACCCGACGTACTCGAATGTCCCGGACGTAAGCGGAGATGAAAAGGGCAGGGTCAGGGTCTTCTGTACCAAAGTCGACAATTTCATCTTCAGAGAAACTGACTGCAGCAGCTTGTTGTACAGAGACAGAAGTGGTTGGGGCAGTGGGTTGTTTGGTGAGAGAAGCAACGTGATTGGGTGTTAGAATGGAGGCGACAGGCAGGGTTTCATTAGGTAAAACCTCTATCCCTTGAAGGATCTCAACGAGAGCTTGTCGATGAGATTCAGAAGTCTGAATGAGATCATACAGTGTCATTTTTACGGGCGATTGGTGAAGCTGTTTAATCATATTTCGGTGGGCAATGCCATTAGAGACGGGATAGGCGGGTCCGCGAATGACCACTTTAGGTGGTGGTGCAATCGGGATGTTTGACGGAGAAAGAGATGCCGCAGGTGTGTTTTCTTTTGCTTTCCCATTGTTTTTCTGCCCTCGAGTAGCGACACTAATCATATTAATCTCGTAGACCTGAGATGAGGAAGATGGTTGGGATAACTCATGGTCTTCAAGAGGTGGGGTTGTAATAATGACAGATCTTGGTGAGGCGGGGACAGATGGTATAGGAGAGGGAATGGAAACTAAAGGTCTCTCCCTTCGTAAGTTGTCTTTCTTAATCTTTCTATCCGGGAGAGGTGACTGACGAAGGATGGTTTTTAGAGCTTTGCATCCCTCCACATCATGTCCTGGTGTACGGTGATAGGCGCAGATTTTAGACTCATCATAACCCATAGGTCGAGGTTTAGACGGGTCATAAGGTCTAAGTGGGGGTAGGGAAATGGTCGCATTCTCCACCAACATAGCAAGGATTTTGGCGTAAGATCCTTTGAGTGGGTCAAAATCGGAAGAGGATGAGGGTATTGGTTGTGCGGGTTTTGGTAATGTTTGGGCATGATTGGTTCGCATGGGTGGTGGTTTAGCCGAGGGGTGTTGATACATGGTTTTTACTAAACGTGATTTCTTTGGCGCAGAAGCTATGTTGGATGATGAGGCCGCAGATGACGTGGTATCAGAAAACAACCACGGGGAAATAGGAGTGACTGAAAACAAATCTTTTGATGATGGAATTTGTTTAGGGTTGATAGGTGGACAGGATACGCGGAGTGACGGTGTTGCTATACCCTGGAATTTCTGTATAGGTGCGGAAGGCGTAGGTTGTTTTGAAGAAAACGCAGGAGGTATGATATATTGATGTAAGGTAGAGGGATGGGGTCCCAATATGGAAGGTAGGTATGACGATGATGGTTTTGATTGTGATAGGGGCACGGATTGAGTTTGTCTCCTAGGTGGCGGAGCGGATTTATTTTTGGATAGATCGAGTCGCTTAGGCGGGTGCGTTAGACTGGGCATTGGTGAGGTCCCAAGCGTAGGGGAAGATCTGGTTAAGTTGATAGAAGTGGACGGGGCATTTGGTAGAGGTGAGGGGGGTGAAGGTGAGAACAGGGGCATTTTAAGCTTCTGTAAGCACTTCGGGTATATGGTGGAGACATCAGGATCAGTCATTTGCATTTGAGTAGAAAAAGGGGTACTCAAACGTTCCCATAGGGCCTGTCTATCTTCTGTGGAATGACAGTCTCCAGGTGTGATTTGTAATTTTTGTACGGAAGAAAGGTGGGTTGTAATTCCAGTCCACTGCGGGTGTGACACAGGAGGTAGATGAGGCACTGTATCAATAGATGTTAAGAGGTCAACCGGTCGTTGAAAAGATTTAGGCGATGAGGGACTAATAGGTAGGAGGGCGTGTTCGAGGGGATCTGTCACGTTTAAAGAATGTGGTGATGTTAGTGTAAGAGATTTCTCGGCTAAGGATGTCAAAAGGAGTGGCGAGCCTTCCTCTTGTGTAGCAAGAGTGGTAGAAGGGGACGTTTGGGAAATAGATAAATTAGATAGCATCCGCTCACAGTCTTGTAGGGATGTGGTGTAAGAAGACTCGTCGATGAGAAGAGAAGTCCGGGCAGTTAACTCTTCTATGGGTAAAGGAATGATTTCACTTTGGCTTGATGGTGGTGAAGGAGGTTCAAACTCCTGTGTTGGTGGAGAGGCTTGATTTAAAATTTTTTCAATAGAGGCTTTTGGCTGAGAATCGAAGACTGCATGGATCTCATGAACACTCTCCTCGGCTAAGATATCTTGGTTCACGTTACTGTTGGACGAGTGATTCGGGAATGGCTTGTTGAAAATTTTCAGATTTCGGTTAGCAGGGGCGTTAGGATTATCGAGGGTTATATCCCCTGCGTCAACCATTTCCTGTACTATGTTTTTCAACATCTTGCAGTTTTCATGACTATGTCCTTTTACGCGGTGAAAGTTACAAAAGTCATTTTCTTTGTACCAGGAAGGTATTGCGCGGGTGGAGTCAAACCCAGAGTGAGGTTTAACAGGGGGCAAGGTGATAGCCCCAGCTTTGAGCAATTTCTCCAGGATGACGCCATAAGTTTCTCCCAAGGGAGTGTAATTGGTGGGCTCGGCTTTGTACTTATAAGTGGTTTTCGGCGGAGTATTGGACGGTGTTTGAGATTTGACCATTACCGCGTGGACAGCTCCTTTTGATTTAGAAGAAGTGGACGCGTGAGGAGTGGTGGTGTTTGGCTTGTTGGTAGAATCAGGAGTTCGGAAATTGGGGTTTTTGTTACGCAACCGCAATTTCTCTTCTTCTAAGGCTCGAATTTCAAGTTTCCGAGCCATGGTAAAGGCCTCGTCGAATGTGCGGAAAGTTTGAATTTGGAGGGTAGGGGAGATGTGCTTAGCGCAGGCCCGCGTAAATAGTTCAATGAGTTCGGTTTGAGGCAAGGCATACGTAAGTTGGTTGATAAGGCCCCGCCATCGTCCAACGAAATCTGCGATAGATTCGTCTTCAAATTGTCGGATGGCATAGAGGTCAGTGATAGATACTTTCTTGGCAATGTTAATGGAGAAATGATCCAAGAAAGATTGGGCTAGTTGGTTAAAAGAGAAGATCGAATGCTGGGTTAAAGCACTGTACCACTCCAAGGCGGGTCCTGATAAGGACATGGGGAAGGTGCGGAGTAACAAGGCGTCATCATGGGCAATCAAATAACAAGCATGTCTAAATGATCGCAAGTGTTGTTGAGGATCCTCTTTACTGTTAAAACGAGTAAACTTTGGCAACTCCCATTGAGGAGGATATGAATGAAGGGGGACAGAAGGGTGAATGGGCTCCCGACAAACTTGCTCGTATGTCAAGGCGCTACGACTTCCTGAAACGGAAGCCTCCAGGTTTTGCATTTTGTCCATCATTTGTTTGATGAAATCTGTGGTTGGATGAGATGATGGTGCCACAGAATAGGGATGTCCCATATAAGGTGTTGAGGTTACTGGATACGTGTATGGGAATGAAAAGGTAGGCGGAGCTTGAGAAGGAAAGCTCGTGTGAATAGGTGGCAGAGAGTAAGTCATGAATGGAGTGGTCTGAAAGAGAGATGAGATAGGGGCAGTTGGTGGTAACGATACGTGGGGTCCAAGGTTAACCAAAGGAAAGCTAATCGGGGTCGTATGAACCTCTGAAGCTGTCGGATTGGGAGACGGGGCTAGAGATGCAGGAAGTAAGGCATTGTTATCAGGAGGAGTGGGAGCTAAATGAGCAGCTATACTAATAGGCATGCCAATAAGGAGCTGACCATCAGGCGTACGGTCGGGGGCATGAGACAAATAGTATTGTACAGCGCTGGGATTAGCATCCAGAAATTTGGCAAAGTCCTTGTCTCCTACAGGAATTTGGGGGATCTCACTGGTGTCCGTAGGGTTCCCTATAGAATGTGAAGGGGGTGATTCAGGCAAAGACACAGAGCAGGCATGTGAAACCATGGCGGCGGCTTGCTTCCGAGTGATGACAACCATAGACAAGAACACACAGGAAAGTTTTAATCTATCAAGAACAAAAACAACCTCAGAATGATGAATTTGGCAAGTTGCTGGTTTGTCAGGGGCTGATGAAGACAGTAACCGATATCGGTTTAGTAACCGGTGTCGGTCACAGAGAAAACGACGTCGGTCCCTTAACCGATGCCGGTGTCAAAAGTCTAGGATAAGAAGATATAAAAGGCTGCTAATTTGATTTTTAGCAACGTTGAGTATATTTATCAACTTATTGATCACAGAAGACAAAGTATGACAGAGAAAACAGAATTTGGAAACAAGCAAGAGGCACACGCAAATCTAGAGATTAATCCTAGGGTTAATTTTAGTTATCGTGGGCTTATGCCTTTAGACGTAAGATGATGTCAGAATCCTAAACAACAAGACCTAGGGGAAATGTCAAGTTTGTTTTGGCTTATAAGGTTACCTCAATCGGGCGGAGGAATACCGCGGAAAAGGGGGGATGTTTGAGCTGTTGTGTTAATTGTGAAGTGATTCGGTATGTGTTGTGCAGTGAAACTAAGGTTAATTTCCTGTCAATACCGTGGATATCACCCCCACGTGTACGACCTGTTACTTAATCTATGTTCACTAGAATTGAAGAACAACAAGCAGGAATGCAATGCACGTGTTTTAAACCCAAATCGAAAATTATATTCGATGAAGCAAGAGAGATGACTTTCACTAATGCGAAACTAGGAAAGCAAGACAAATTCTTTACGAAATATATAACAAAAAGCAGCAACAGCAAATATGCTTCCTAAAATGAAAATAAGCAAGAGAAAGAAACCCAAAATGGGTCCCACCGGGCGTGCCAAAATGTTTCGCTCGGAATGTTTCGGCTTCTGGGAATAGAGTTGCTTCTATCCTTTCATTCCTTTTAGAAACAGATGAGGTTAGGGTTAGGAGGAATACCTGTTGAATGTCGAGATGGTGTGCGCGTACCGTAGAGAAAGATCAGGCTGACTGCGGAGAACTCCTTTTTGTCTTGGAAGGACTACCTGCAAATAAGAACACAAGACCACAAGATTTTGATTAAACAATAAATGAGGAAACTGCCTTGGGCCCAGGAAATATAAAACTTCCTTTCGAAGGTGGTCAGTTCCCCTGCTAATATGAATTAACACAAAAGACTGCAAAATATCAATTAAATTATTTCGTTAAACTGGGTAGGGGGAAAGGCTGGTTTTCTGGTTTTGATCAGAGGAACCGATGCCGGTTACTGATAACCGATGCCGGTTACTGATAACCGATACCGGTGGGTTCTAGGATCTTCTTGGTAGCTATGGTGTTTGTAATGGCTGGTTTTTGGATGGTATTAGGAAATGGGATGATTAGAAGCAAAAGAATGACAGTTAGATGCAATGGCACGTTGGGTAGTGGATTCAGAAACGGATTTAGGAGCACTGAGATTCAAGAAGCATAAGAAATGTTATAACAAAGGACATGCAAGATGTGACTTACTGGTTTTGACCAAGATGCAAGTTGATCTCCTTGGTTGTAAACACTTCTGGTTTCTTTACTCGTCTCTGCTCTGTCAAGTGAAGATCTGGACTCTGTTCCTCGCTCGCAATGCTCTCTGTTGATCCAGAAATCCTTTGACTGATCTCCAAAATGAAATTCCGATCCGTTGTTTTGGTTTGGGGAGCCCATTTACAGGGAACCGATGGCGGTTGCGTAACCGACGGCGGTCGAGTAGGAACCGGCATCGGTAAGGAAAAAGTAGGCTATTTTTAGTAAAATAGCCCACCTTCCCTGCTTTTCTCCCGAGAGATCAGTTGCGGGCTTGGTCAAGTGGCTAGAAGGTCGGCTTTGGGTGCGAGTAAGGAGGCATTAGTTATGGATGTGAGTCTAGACCAAGTCATGGGTCTTAATTAGGTTAGTTTAGGGTTAGGGCTAGGTCATGATGAGGTGGCAAAGTGAGGTGGCGGGTAAGGTGATGTGGATTTATCAATTACAAGGTAATTAATAAATAATTGTGTAAAGTTTAGGTAATGAGGTTAGGTTGCGAAATGGGATGCGGGTCACAAGGGGTCGTAAGACACGAATTTGGAGGTGGGGATGGGGTACAGGTGGTCACCCTATATGTGTAGATTATAGGTTTGTAGGGCCATTTGGCCACTACACAGGCACAGGTTGTGGCCCTTCACGCCCCGATATAGGAACACGGTCAGAGGTCGATGGCCCCACCACATGCACAAGGGCAGGGTCCCACTTTACAGGCAGGGGTAAGACAGGGTTCCATAGGACAAGTGCAAGGTTAGAGGCCGATGGCACCACCACAGATAGTTCCTATAGCCAAGTTGAGGGATGCCTTAGGTGACGTGAGGTATTATCATGATCAGCTGATGGATGTAAGGATAGATTTCCTATCCTATAGTTATTATAGAGCACAACAGGTCTCAAGTGAGAGGACCAGGTCACGCACCCACATTATTACGAGCATAGGGGGCCATCGAGCCCCGAGATAGGGTCAGGGAAAGGCCACCAGTTCACAGAGGCCAGCCCCAAGTGAGGTACCAGCAAAGATCCAACCAGGACCCATGGTGGGTGGTGACATGTTAGCTAGACGTAGTACGGGCGAAGAGGAATGAGGAGGAGATAGGTGAGAGATATGGAGGATATTCATCGGGGGATACCTGATAGCTATATGTACCTCTATTTTGGTGTAGTTGTGTATTTTTTATATATACTAGCCTACGTGCTGAAGAGAGTGAGGATGTATACAGGATTTTTTGTTATTTTTTATCATATATCATCCTGCATGCTGAAGATGGTGAGGTTGTATATGAGAGTTTTTGTTAGATTATGATTATTATTCTTCATCAGTGTATATTGTATGGATACATAGATTTTTATGATGAGATGGATGAGTTACTGATGATGTACTTGTGTTGGAAGAATTTGATTTTTATGTATAGATGAATGGAAAATAGGTGTGTTTAGGCATGGTGGAGTCGGGTCATAGGCATGGTTGAGTCAGGTGGTAGGGCATGGTTGAGTCAAGTCATAGGCATGGTGGAGTTAGGTTATAGGCATGGTTGAGTCAGGTCATAGGCATGGTGGATTCGGGTTATAGGCATGATGGAGTGAAATTGGGTTAGGTATGATTGAGTCAACTTGGTTTAGGCATGAGGTAATGTCTATTTTGTACGTAACATGAGGGGAAAATGGTGATGTATATATAGGTTATGATTTTAATTTCCAAATATGTGTGATAGTGGAAATGTGAAAAGGATAAATAAATGATTTGATGATGTAATAAAGTTGTGTATTAATTGATGCTTATTTGGCTTAATTTCTAGTTATTGATATAAAATGAAAACTAACATGGGTAGAATGTGAATAGGAAAGTGAAATGGGTCATTGGTTAGGGTAAAGAGTCACTGAGCTAACCTCCAAGGGCCTCGTGCCCTCAAATTGATGCCTACATAGTCCCGGTGAAAAGGAACCTCAGGTCGATATAGTTCTCTCATAAGCTAGGGAAGATTATGATTAATTAGAGGAATGGGTTGATAGGTGTTAGGCATGGTTGAATGTAGGTCATAAGAATGATTGATTTTAGTTCATACGCATCGTTGAGTGGTTTTTAAATATAGGTGTCGATGATCTGGTCTTGTATAGGATAATCAATAAGTAATGAGGAAGGCAACCAGTAAGAGGTGGTAAAAGAACCAGTGGCTTTAATTGATAAGAACCCTAATGAGTCTACGATAACAAAGATGGGATTATGAACGTAAGACCCTAAAGGTGTTACATAATGGACTATGTTGAAGATGAATAAAGTCTCGTAATCAAAAAATGTCACGTTGTAGTAAGTCCATTGAGTAAAGAGGAAATTGGCTAAAAGGCAAGAAGGTGAGAATGGGCGGTTTAGCGTAACTTAGCGTACGATAGCGTGTTTTTGGAACAAGAAACCCAGGATCAAAAATAGGCAATTCCATGATGAAAATTTCATATTTTTCTTTATTTGTTCATTTTTAATAGACTGATCGATGCGGGAAGTCTATATCCGATGATTGTATTATCTCCTTCAGGTCTTCGTGAAGCTGATCGATGTGGAAAGTGTCATCACCAATCCGGCACTATGATAATTCTTCACCGGGAACTCCTCGTGCTATGATTATTTACTAATGCACAGCCTTTAGTTTGGTGGATGTAATCTGGAAACAAAACAACAACATAACACAAGAATACCATCGACTATGATAAGACAGAATGATGACAAATCTGAAATATCAAAATAAATTATAATATTAACATGAAACTGTTACAATCTCACCCATGAGGTACTTCAAGTGTTATTGACTTCACTTTCCTTTCTCCAAGACTATGGGAGAAACTTTACAATTACACCTCTTAATGGCTTCTTCAACACACCTTTAAACTGATGGCTTCCTTCGTACACTTCCTACAATATTTCTCACTACTTCCTTCTATGCTAAATGAGGGGGGTGGCCTCTCTATTTATAGAACTTCTAGGCTTATCCATCCTATCTCTAAGATAGGATAAGAAATCCACTCTGACGAATCATATTCCATACCTTAACTCCTATCTGTACATGTAAGCTTATCTTTTAAGATAAGATAAACCTTATCATTTTACATGGGTTCCACATTTTTAGACTTTTTACAAATAAAATACACAAAATATTTATGACCTCACTCCTTGTCCTTATTATCAATATAATATTTCATGTAGACCCTACTTCTCTAATTACCCAAACTTTGACATTTTAACATTACCGGACCACTTACGACAAATATTTACTTTTTACAACATTCCTATTGTACTTTGACTGTTACCGTACTCCACATTATTGGCGGCATCGTACTGACGGTGCCATTATCTTCTATCAGACGCTACTACTAATTATACTTAACAACATCCTATTCCTAATACATACATTAATGAAATAGAAATTATGGAGGAAAATTTTAGTGTCGACAGAAGCTTATGGATATTTTTATTGGATTTGTGAAATAACTTGATATAGCTTTCCTTCAAGGGAGAATTCTATTTATATTTGTGGAATTAGAGTGAAGAGATGTCCCTTTTGAGGGAGTCATCTTTTTTTGGAATTTTTAATCAAGGAGTTGCATCCCTTTTATTTTTTAGACGTTTAAGTCATGGAAAACACTATAGAGGAAGATTAGGTTCTTGTTTAGAAGAAAAGACCGTAGCACATAGAGATTAAGTATGAAAGAGGTGATTTCAAGTGATGAACGACCATGGGATTCTATCTTGAAGAAAAAAAAATTATCCATGAGAATCATGTTATGAGTAGAGTCGTGGTACTCATATTGAAGATAAGGCTGAATGGTGACGGGTAATCACATGATTCTTGTTTAGTCATGGATCCTCAAAAATGGGTAATATGGAAGGTGAACAGCACTCAAGGGATGAGTGGTCAACTGATAGAAAGTGATGCCAACAATAAAATGGTTGAAGATGCAAGGCATTAAGGGGCTCAGATTTGGGTTTACCTTTGAGTGAAGAAAAATGATAAGCACCTGATCCATAGTCATGGGTAACGATATAGGGTCCAAGCCAATTAGGATAAAATTTTCCCCGCTTACTTTTCTCTTCTTTAGTTACATGTTGATTTTATTTCAGGATGAGGTCGTTGACCTGAAAGGTTCATTCGTGAGCATGTTTTTCATAGGCACGTTTGATACATTTTTCATAGATTTGGAGATGGTCAAGAGCATTGAGACGATGTTCATCTAATAACTCAAGTTGCGCTAAACGATCTTGGCGAAATTCATCGTTGTTGAGCATGTCTTGTAGTGATATGTGGAGAGATGGAATCTAGACTTCGAGAGGTAAGATAGCCTCCGTACCATAGACCATATAAAAGGGTGTGGTAGTAGTCCAAGTTTGAATACTAGTGTGATAAGCCCACAAGGCAAAAGGAATGTGCATATGCTAATCCTTCCCAGTGTCGTTGACTACCTTCATATGAAATTTTTTCAAGGTTTTATTGGTCGATTTGGCTTGGTCATTGGTTTGTGCATAATAAGGTGATGAGAAACTGAGTTGGATGCCAGAAGCGTCATATATTTTTCCTAGGGTTTTGTTTTTGAATTGCTTTCCATTATGAGTGATGAGGTGGTGAGGAACACCAAAGTGATAAATGATGTGATGGTTGATGAATTCACATATGTTCTCAACCTTTTTAGAAATGAGGGGAATGGCCTCTACCCAGTATAATATTCAGTAGCAGTTATGATACGTTGGTGGTGTTGTGATGAATGGGGATTGATCTCACCAACAAGATCCAAACCCCATTGAGAGAGAGGCCAAAGGTATCATGCGACCTATAAGGCATGACTAGGTGTGTGATGGAGATTATCATGTTGCTTGCATTTCACACAACACTTGACATAATCACAATAGTCATGGTTTAGGGTTGACCAATAATAGCCAAGGTGAAGAATGTGTTTTGTGACAGCTAAACCACTAAAGTGACCTCCACAAATTCCATAGTGGACTTCCTTAATAGTGTAGGGAATTTCAGGACTTATAAGGCATCGTAAGAGAATATCATTGAAGCCACGCTTATAAATGAGACCACCCATGATGACATAACTAGAGACACTTTTAAGAAATGCTCGTTGTTGATTACGAGTGAGATCAGTGGGTAAAATTAAAAGGGAAAGATAGTTTGCATATTGCTTATACCAAAGGTCACGTGAGTTAGGGGCAACGGTTCTGATGGAGTAGACCTCATGAGGTAAATAAGAGGGTGATTGTAGCCTTTGTATTGTGACAAAGATTTTAGAGTCAGAGGGTTAAGCAAGTATCTGAAAAGCGAAACAGGCCATGGTATCTACAAATTTATCGGTAGATCATGGGGTGGTTTGAAGTTTGTAATAGTCAAAGGTGGTCAAAAGTATATCTATGTGATGTTTATAATTTTTAAGTATCTCATTACGACACTGGTATATACCATTGACTTGTTTTACAACCAGTTGAGAATCACCAAAGATATTAATGGACTTAATATCTAAGGCATAAGCATCCTGGAGACCCAATATGAGTTCTTCGTATTCAGAAATATTATTTATACAATCAAAATCGAGTTAGAAAGACAAAGGCAAAGGTTCACCATCAAGAGGAATGAGGATAACACCAGCCCCACCTCCACACTAACACTTGGATCCATCAAAGAAGAGTTTCATTTAGTAAGTGGGTTCATCCAGGGAAAGGGTAGCTATAGACTCATCTGGGAAATCAAAGTTAGATGGTTGATTCCCAAAAATAGGTGCATTGGCTAGTTGATCAACAATAGTCTAGCCCTTGATGGACTTTTTATGAATGAATTCAAGGTTGATGTCGGCAAGAAGCATAAGCCAACGTGCGGCGCGCTAATGTTGATAGGGTTTGGCGTACATATAGTGTAATGGCTTAGTATTAGTAATGATGAAGGTTTTGTGGTTGAGTAGGTAATGGTAGAGTTTGGTAGCGATGAAAACTAAGGCTAAGTAGATTTTTTCGGCATGGGTATATCTAGTTTCATAGTCCATAAGGTTATGGCTTATGTAATAAATCGCTTGCTCTCAGTGTTGGTCATCGCAATGAGCAAGCATGACACCTAAAGAATGGTCAGTGGTGGAAATATATAAGTAAAAGGGGTTATCATCCTTAGGAGGAATGAGCACCAGTGGTTGAAGGAGGTATTTTTTAAGGCTTCGAAGGATTTATAACATTCATCATCCCATTTGAATGACATGTCTTTCTTGAGAATATAATGGAATGGTTGACAGTGGTCGAAAAGCTATGAGGTAAAACGCCAAATAGATTGCAACTTACCTTGTAGGCTTCATAGTTGATGGATATTAGTGGATGGAGGCATTTCTAGAATAGCCTTGAATTTAGCAGGATTGACTTCTATGTCACGCAAAGAAATAACGAAACCTAAGATTTTTCTAAAAAGTACCATAAATACGCACTTCTTTGGTTGAAGACGCACATAATACTTGATGACACGGTCAAAGATGACTTTAAGGACAGGAAGGTGTTTGGTTCGATGTTTGGATTTGGAAAGCATATATTCTATGTAATCTTCCAATATGTGATGCATGATGTCATGGAAGATGTAATTCATGGCTCACTGATATGTAGCACCAGTGTTTTTAAGGCCAAAAGGCATGAATCAATAGCAGAAAGTACCCCAAGGGGTGATGAAGGTAGTCTTATGTTGATCTTCTAGAGCTAGTAATATTTGATCGTAGCCTGAGGAACCATCCATAAGCGATAGCATTTCATGGCTAGTGGTGAGATCAACTAGTTGGTAGATTGCTGGTAGGGGAAATCATCTTTGGGATAGGTGAGGTTGAGGTCACGTAAGTCCATGCAAATGTGGAGTCCTCCTGTCACCTTTGTGACAGGAACATTGTTAGAAATCCATTAAGGATAGTAAATGGGTAAGATAAAAGAAACTGAGAGAAGGCACTGAATCTCTTCTTTGACCAGAATATCGATGTGAGGATGCATTTTCCACATCTTTTGTTTGATGGGTTTGGCATCAGGAATGGTTACGATATTGTGGACCACTATTTTTGGGTCAATATCGGGCATATCGGCATAGGACTAGGAAAATGCATTGTTATGGTCCCAAAGGGAAGAGTTGAAGGATTATTGTTTAGTAGCATCTAAGGATTGGCTGATCTTTAGAATGTGTGGATTTTCTTGAGTGTTAATGTTGATTTCAATGGTCAATTCATTCAACATGGTTTGTGTCTCAGAAGGTAATGACCGATCAATATAAGAATCTTCCACACCAAGGTAAGTGAGGATGGATTCATCATCCTGACATTGAACGACATTAATAGAAGGTGTATCATCATCGATCATGTCAGGATATAGGAATGGGAGAGAAGAGGGAGCCTCATCATCACGTTGATAGGTCAGAGGTCCCAGGGAAATGGTGTTTACGAAAAAAAAGTTAGGAGGAATAGATTCGGGATCTATGGACTCTGTGGGTGAAGATGGTAATGTGGGTGAATGAGGTGGGGAAGGTTTTCCATCCTGGATGAGGTCAACGTGAACCTTCTTAGAAGGTGCTGCATCAAAACCAATGCCACTATGGTGATTGTGTTTACAAGAGGTGTAGGAAATGACAGTATGGTGGCCTTTTTCATAAAATCTGAAGCCAAATCCTTTCTATGTGCACTGGTGGAGGAAAGTGTTATTGAAGCGGTGGTTAGTGAGGGAGTGTAGGTCAAATGAAAATGATTGGGTTTAGGATGGAGTTTCAGGTTTATAGGTGGCAATATCAAGTCCCCCATACGTTAGATTACTACAAAGGTGGGGAGGGCTATAAGGAAAAATGTCACCAATGCAAATTTCTTAACTGGGGTGTTGACGCATGTTCCCATACTCTTTTGGGGTGAGGAAGGTGTCGATATTATATAGGCAGTATTCCCCTAGAGTGAGGCATTGAAAAACACTTTCTAAGGGATCAGTAGTCGATATGTTGGTAGCAGGGATAGATGACTCGGTAGATGATGAGGAAACAGGTGAGCCAACAGTAGAGGTTGCAGCGGTAGTAGGGATAACAAGGTTAGATATGGGAGAAGTGGTGGTAATCTTGGTGGATGGGCTTGTTGGTGATAGTGAAGCAGGGATAATGGAAAATTCCTTGACTGGTAAGAGCACATCATTGGGCTGGTATAGCATGTTACAGGTCTTGAAAGGAGATGGGTTAGTAGGGATCATGTAATTATGTCCCTCGTGTTCAAATTTTAAGCAGCAGTGTAAATTTGAAGGGACATAACCCATAACGTGGATCCAAGTTTGGCCAGGTAATAAGTTATACTAAAAATCCCCTTCTAGGATAGAAAAGTTTAGACACAATGCAGGGACCCATGCGGACATGGAAAATGATAGTACCTAAGGTAGAGGTCATGGCATCATTGAGGGAGTGCAGCATAACTGGGTTACCATGCATATAATTGGCAAGTATTTGCATTTTCTCATATGCATGGGAGGAGATGATGTTAATACTAGCACCATCATCGATCATAACATGTTATATGTGTATATTACCGATAAAGACAAAGATGAAAAGAGTAGGGTCGGGGTCATTAGAATGAAAGGGAGCGATCTCTTCATCTGAAAAGCTAGAGGTGGCTACTTGGTGAGTAGGCAGAGGCGTAGAGGAAGTCGATGACCTAGTGAGAGAGGATATGTGGTGAGGGGTTATGATGGAGGCTATGGGCGTGGGGTCATTTGGTAAAACCTCAATAGATTGAAGGACCTCCATAAGGGCTTGACGATGTGACTTAGAGGTTTGGACGAGGTCATATAAAGACATGTTGAGGGGAATTGATGTAGTTGTTTTAGCATTATACGATGCATGACCCATCAGAAATAGGATATGTAGGACCTCGAATGGTGACTTTGGGTATGGATGTGGATGGTATGTTGGGTACAAGGTTGGTTGATGGGCCAGTTACCTTTTCCTTGCCTTTTTTTTCTAGGCGCGAGTGGTAATGTTGATCGTGTTGATCTCAAATCTTGGGGGTGGATCAAAGAGTTGTGGAGGTGGAGATATTGGTCACTGAGTAGGTAATGGAAGAAGGTCCAAGAAAATAGGTGAAGATGAAATGGGGTCTTCATCAAGAATATCGTCATCATCAAAATTTTCTTTGGGAGGACACAATTAGAATAGAGCAGTTTTTATAGCCTAACAGTTCTCTACATCATGTCCTGGCACATGATGGTAGGTGAAAATTTTAGTTTCGTAAAACCCTTTTGGTTTGGGTTTGAGCATGTCATAAGGTCTAAGAGGTGGTAATGTGATGACAGAGGTTTCAAGGAGGTTGGTTAAAATCTTGGTGTAGGACCCTGCTAACGGATCACAATGGGAGGTGAATGTGGGTTTGGGTATAGGTGTGACTGATTCTGAAGGAATATGATTTACATGGGGGAATGGGTTAGTCCACTAGTCTGGTATGTGGTGTGGTCTTTAGTCTTGGTTGCATATTCTTAGGTACGGGAATGGTATAAGAGTTGTTGATGGAAGGATTGGTTGGTTTAACTACCTTATTGGAGTGTAGCATAGTTTTAGCTTTAGGTTGCACCTTTTTGGGAAAATGTGACATGAGTGTATGAGATGTAGAGGGAAAATTAGGTGACAGAAGAGGGTAGGTTACCCATGGGGGTAACTGAGTTGTCATGGATGTGGTTGGTAGAGGTTGGGTAGAAGGTGTGCATGGAAGAGAAGAGAGTGTCATGGGTAGTGAAGAAGTTATGGAAGGTAGTGGTGGTATGGGTGGTAAGAAGGTTACAGCTGACGACGGAGGTTGTGTTTATCACTTGGGTATATTATAGGTTCGTGATGACGGGGTGGGCTACTGCGTTCTGGTTTTAGTGATGGAAGGAGGTTACTTGGCAGGGTTGAGGGGTGAGGTCCTAGGATGGATTGAAGGGATGAAGGTGATAATGGTGTCTTAGGTGAGGTTGGTGCATGAGACCTAGGAGGTTGGGTCTTCTTTTTAGGGACCAGAATAATTTTAGTGTTGGTTTGGGAAGATGTGGCTAAATCTAATTTGATGGGTGGGTGAGTAAGGTTTGATGTCGGCATGACCCCTAAGGTGGTGATGGGTTTAAGTAAGGGAGATGATATAGGCATGGGTAGGTTTTTGGGTGTAGATGTATGTTAGGTTTTTGGTAGATGTGTGTTTTGGGCTATGGGTGGTGACATGGAAGGTGTTGTAATAGTCATGGTTGTGTTTGGTTTGGTTTCTTGAAACATTTTTGGATAGATAGTGGAGGTTTTGGTGAGTGAAAGCTGCATTTGGGTTGAATTAGGAAGTAGAAGGCATCCCCAAAGTAAGGATCTATCAACATAGTCCAAACGATTAGCTAAGCATTAAAATGGTACTGTTGTAAGTGGGGCCAACATGGATCGAGTAGAAATCCCTGTAAAATTTGTTTGTGACATAGGGAAATGGCTAGCTTCATATTCTGTGGGTAAGAGAGCCGAAAGAAGATCAGTGGGATCTTGAAGGTTCGATGGAGAATGGTAATCTAAAGGAAATGGTATTTCTATAGGATCCTCCATGGGTAGAGGATAGGATGGGCCAGACAAGGTGGACACTCCTTGTGATGGTGTAGGTTTTGGTCATGTATCTCTTATGAGTAGGAGAGGTACGACTGACAACTGGTTGGAAATTTGAGGGGTCAAAGGTGATGTGATAATTATAGGATCTTCCACAGGTGAAGGAGAAAATGAAGGGGATTCCTATGTGGGTGAAGGATTAGATGAAATAGTTCCTTGTGTAGGTAGGGGAGCTCAGGTTAAGATTTCATCTATGGAAGGAACATGAGGTAATGGGGAAGCAATGGGTATGTCATCAAAAATAGCATGGACCTCACAAACATTGCTATCATTGGTTAAAGTGTCACCGGAATGGTTGGAAGATGGGGCATGGTTAGGGAATGGCTTCTTAAATATATGTAGGTTTTTGTTCGCATGTGCATTTGGGTTATCCAAGACTAGATCTCTGTTGTCTAAAATTTCATGGACGATATTCTTGAAGGTGATGCATTTATCATCCCTATGACCTTTAACATGTTGATAGTTGCAAAAGTCATGTTCTTTATACCACGTGGCATGGGGAGCTCAGGGTCAAAGCCAGTGTGTGGCTTTATAGGTTGAAGGGTTATGGCACCGACCTTAATAATATTTTCCAAAATATAAGAATAAGGTTCTCTTATTTAAGTGTACTTTTGATGTTCTTGTTTGAACTAGAAAGCTTGAATGAGAGAGAGATTAGAAGGAGGTTTAACGGGGTTTAATGGGTAAGGGGGGAAGCTTTGAGAACTATGGTGTTAGAAGATCCTTTGGGTTTTGAATAGTTGTTTTGGGATTTAGAAGATGAATAAGAATCATTTGATTTGAACGTGATGTTCTTGTTACACAGCTGCATTTTCTTCTCTTCGATAGCACATATTTCCAATTTACGTGCCATGGTGAATTCCTCATCAAAAGTGTGAAAGGTATACACCTGCAGGGTTGGTGAGATGTGTTTAGCACAATCCTGAGTAAACAACTCTATGAGTTTAGTTTGAGGTAATTGATATGTGAGCTGGTTAATTAGGCTACACTGGTGAGGTACAAAGTCAGCGATAGACTCATCGTCATATTGTCGTATGGAATAACGATAAGTCATGGTGACTTTCTTAAAAAAATTGATTGAGAATTGGTCTAAGAAGGCTTGGTCTAATTGATTAAATGAGTAGATGAAATGTCTAGGTAGCCCACTATACCAGTCCAATGCAGGTCTTGTCAGGGACATTAGGAAGGTCCCTAAGAGTAAAGTGTCATCATGGGCAATCAGGTAACACCCATGTTTGAAAGACTACAAATTATGCTACAAGTCCTCTTTACTATTGAAATATTTAAATTTTTGCATTTCCCAATGTACATGGTATCGATGAATAGGGATGGATGGATGAATGGGCTCATTACAGATTTCATCATAGGTGAGAGAATCACGTGAGCTACAAATCAATGCTTCTAATGTCTACATCCTTTCCATCATCAATTTGATGAGGTCATTGGTAGGTTGTGATGGAATGGAACCTCCTATGGCATAAGGAAGATGGTACTAAACATGTGATGTGGGCGGCATTCCAATGTATGGTGATGCTAAATAGGGAGGTTGAGAATAGGGGACCAACATAGAGGGAATATATCTAGAATGGGTGACAACTGAGATAGGGGGTTGTTGATAGTATGTGTATATAGGTGGGATGGTCACAGTGACTCTAGTAGAGATTGGGGAAAGAGATTGGGAGATGGAGAGAACAAAATTTTGGAATAGAGTACGGGTCACTGACACCACAGGTGTTTGTGTTGCAATTGGTATCTGTGATACAATGGGTGTGGATGGGGTTATGGTTTGGGTGGTCAATGAGGGAACAATAGATACTACGGGTGCAACTGATACTATATATGCAGTGGTCATAGTAGGTATGAGGCCTAGCTATGAAACCATTGAGGGTAAAGTAGGTAAAGATAATGGTGTATTAGTAGGTGTTGATGTAAATGTGGGAATAAGGGTAGGAGACATGGATACAGGAATGTCAAATATCAACTAGCTTGAAGAGTCCCATGTGGAAGAGTGGGAAAGGTATAACTGTAAGGCCTTCAGATTCTGATCAAGGAGTCGTGAAAATTCCTCATCACCTACGGAAATAGTGGAAGGTAGGGTTGGATCCATGGGTGAATGGAAAAAGGGTAGTGAAGGACTAGGTGGGAGTGGTTGACGACTAGCATGGAATATAAGAGCGTTAGCTTGGTTGCGAGTGAACACCATGTGAATAAATGTATATCCGGTGATAGTGTATCCTATATATGACATAGAGAGCAGTAAGAATGAAGAAAACGTGTGTTTATAGGTGGATTTGGGTAATGTATCAGTTGATATTCAACACATGGTAACCGACGCTGGTTAAGGATGACCGATGACGGTTCAAGGGTAACTAAGGTTGGTTACTATGATAAAAGAACATTTTGACTAAAGGGGGGAAAAATGATGAATGTCAAGTAGATAAGCTGTATGATGACAGTTTATGATAGTACATAGAGTACAAAGACTTAAAGAAAAATCAAAATAGTGAAGAATATGAGAATATGTGTCCCTTGGGAAAGTTAACTGAAAGTATAGGAAACCGATGGTGGTTAGGTAGAGCTAATGATGATGAGGTGTAAACCGACGCTGGTGAATAAACTGATGCCAGTTCCTATGAAATTTTGAAAAATGTACGAAAATAGATTATTGTGAACTGAGATCAGATGAATGACTAACTAAGAAGCCTAGAGATGATATAATGAGGTCCTGACACACTTTAGAAGAAGTCATAATACTCTAACAATGATTATGGAGTGTGTAAGGAAAAATAATGGAAAATGGAGAGACGTATCATCACACCTCAAAACGCATGTCAATCAAACACTAAAAAACATGTATCCAACAAGTGATTTTAATGTTTTGAGCTTATGCTATTTAGAAGACTGACTCATGAATTTAGAGTAGATTTTTTGGTGAGGAAGGCTTCCTACAAAGAAGGATATCTAAAAGGAGAGGTTTCAAGTTATGTTATGGCGGGGGTGGGCTATCCTCTGAGGTAATGACTAGACAGAAGTAACTAGCTGGGTACCCACTGTCAATCCATTAATCATGTGATCATTGACAACTTCTTACGGGTGAGATGTTGTTTAAGAAGATGTATATTTTTTTAATTTTGTGTAGTTTGGTAGAATAAGAAGAAAGAGAGTGCTTTTCTACGATTCTTTATGTCAACCATTAGCTAGGAATGACTTCCAGCATATAGGTTTCCCTCATTTTAATGTGACCTAAATGCAACATAAAATGATGAAATTCAACTAATTTTTAAAACCCAGATTGACAAATTATGGTTGATGAAGCAAATGATGAATAGGTAGGAACGTGCTCTTTCAATACTGATGCGAATGTAAAATAGGAAGAAATGGTTTGTTTTAAACATCGGAAGATAGATGTTGTTTTAGAAAATTAGAAGAAGAGAGTATTACGAGGGAAAGATATTTAGTGTGAATAAGTTTTACAAAATAAACAAACACACAATATTTACCTAGGAATGAATAAAAATGCAAGGAACCCTGGATGGGTCCCACTGGGCATGCCAAAATGTTTCACCATTTTCTTTACATTATTGAGAATAAACATATATATGTTATGGGATGAGGAGGAATACCTTTTTATGTTAGTTGGTTGATGGTTGTTTGTGTGCATTCTGACTTCTCAATCCAATTTTGACTGTAAGATCTTCCTTTTGGCTAGGAGGAACTACCTGAAATACAAAACAAGACCACAAAAGAAGAGTTAAATAATATATGATAGTGGACTTCCTAGCATGTACTAGATTTGGGAAGTGTTATACTCCCTAGATGGTTGTCAATCCATTATTTAAAACAAATTAATGTGAGAAATAAACAAATTCCTACTATAGTTAATATGATTTAGGTATTTCATTCAAGTAGAATAAGCAAATCTAACATAACAGGCTAGGCTATAGTCAGATCTGAAGGGTAGATAGGTGTCAGGGTGTTGGAACTGGTCAAGTTCAGGTTTTGGGATGTTTGGGTCACTTGGTAGTATGTAGGTTGGCTCTATTTTTAGCTCAAGTTTAAGACATAGATACCAATGTCGGTCGAGTGTAACCAATAACGGTTTAGAAAGGACCGGCAACAGTCATGGATAACCATCATCGGTACGGGTTTAAAGGAACTCAATGAGATCTGATTGTGGGGATTTAATTGACGCTAAACAGAGATGGAAGGGTGGATAGGTAGGTCTCTAAAGGTCTTAGTTATACTCAGAGGTGTACAACAAGAGAGAATGGGTGATTTGATGGTGTGAGTAGAGGAATGGCTGAGTCTACAAGCAGATAGAAGATGGGAAATGAATATGCAAAGTATAAACTAATAACAGAAGTAATAAAATCTATTATACTGAAATAGACTATGTTGGTAGAAGGTATAGTTACTATGATGTAGGTTTGATGGCTAAATGGTGATGGAATTTGATCAAAACAATGGTTTTTGGTGCCACAGTAGTGCTTCCTAGAATGCTTTTGTGAGTGCAATGCTTCTAGATCTATCCTGGTGCTGGCTATGGATGCTTGTGGGTGCAAAAAAGGCTCTAGTTCTACTTGCATGTAGTTCTCTTCTCGTCCACTTGATCTTAGGATGTGCCAACCCAACAACAAGGTTGATAAGGTGAATAAATGGTAACCGACGATGGTTCTGGGTTGACCGGTGTCGGTTTAGTGATGACCGACATTGGTTAAGGTGGGATTCCCTAGGTTTACTAAAAATAATAGATCTTGGCAATCATTTCCGCCAGATCTCTCTATTCTTCCAGATCAAAGTGTAAGTTTTATTTTTCATGAGGGGAATGTGGTTAGAGGGATAATAGGCATTGATTTTTGTGGTTAAACTAAGTCTTAGCTCATTAAGATAAGTGGTTCCAAGTCTTATTTATTTATGGCAACATGGAAAGAATAGGTTTAGGGTGAGGTTGTTAGGTGAGGTGTCTAGGTGAGGTGTAGGGGTGAGGTGTCAATTCATTTAATTAAGGTAATTAAACTAATAATGGGGTGAGGATGGGTATTAATTTAATTATATATAATTAAATTAATGTTAATGTGGGGTATAAGGGTCATGGTTAGGTGAATGTGTGTAAGTTGGTCATTCGAAAGGGGACCAAAACCTTGATGACAACTTGCGATGGAAATATCTTGAGCTCCCAATAGACTTTTTTGATGAAATTTTATATGATCATGACTAGAAAGGGCCTTAGGAATCCAATGGTGGGATATTAATTCTTTATTCATCTATTTGTTACCTAAAAAATTGGGATTTTGATATGGTACTCTATCTGTGCATGATAACAACTAATTGCAAAACCATTGCGCCAAAGTTTTGTCAAAAAAATAATTTCACCATCTTATATAGCTTAGCATTACCTTTCCAAAAAAAAAAAAAAATCTCCTAACTCTATTTGGAGCTCCCAGAATCACCTTCCAAAGCTCATCAACTTTTTTGGCCTGTGCATTGCCTAGGCCCATAAACCCTGATTTTGATCAAACTACTCCAAACTCCCCAAATCTTCCCTGAATCTTCCAAAATCAATTCCATGATGTTTATAGGCCTTAAATTCATGTCCATGTTGGATTGTTATCCTATGTTTCTCTCCAAGGGGTTACTACAGTCTTGGGAAGGCCAGTGATAGCCCTTTCCAACACTGCCCAGAGATAGCATTTTTTAAGAACTCCTCAAATCACCTATGGGGATTGACTTGACTTTCCTAATTCACCTAGGGGGATGAATTAACACCAATTGGGAGGTTATTGGACTAACTGGTCAGACCCAGGGTGCCTCAAAATGATAAAAACATGTAAATTTTGCTACAGGGGTATCGTTGTCATTCTTGGAAATTGTCAATTTCCCTATTGCACATTTGCACAAAAATAGTTGGCTCTAGCTTGGGGATATGACATGGATTGAACACAGCGAAAACATGACATGGAGAATCTAGAATCTCAAATTTAGACCATATGATCCATTGACCAGTGCCTTATCCGTTGGTCCCTGCAGAGTCATGTACAACTTACAACAAGAGAGACAAAGAGTGAAGAAGGAAACACACAAACACCAAGAACAATGAAAGGAAACACACAACACACAAAATGAAGGGAAACACACACAACATAAAGGGAAACACATCTAGCAGTAACCTATGGTACAAGGTGGGGGATAACCCGTTTTCACTTAAGCACTTTTCATTCCTCAAATGTTACCCCTGAGTGGGAAACATTGAGTGATGTTGTTCTGTGCAGCCATTGCCTAGTTCTAGAAAGTAGCCTCCTTTCCTTAATTAATTATGAAATTTGGGTTCTTTCATGACCATCTGTGTTTTTTGAAGGATTGATTCCATCTGAGATTCTTGATGCTCAGGTCTTCACTTGGAAATTCCACTACCTTCATGTTCTTTGAAATTGGTTTCATAGTGTCAATTGCCTTCCGTGTTTATCAACATAGTTGATTCTTCATTGGGAATCTCATCAGTACCCCAAAGCCAATTTCCATTCAAATTTCTTGAATATTCTGAGTTACTTTCTTTCTCGAGTCTATGCTCATTGATATCTTCTCCATGAGAATCATACCTTATCCCTACTCCACTATGAGGTGTTTGAGTATTGGAGAGGGGTCGGAGGAAAAATCATACTTGTCTTGTATGGTCATAGCACGAGTTAAGAGATAAAGAATCATCTCAGGGTCTTCCGTAACTTATACTGCATCCAATAATTCTTGCATGGATATCTCCTTTGTTACTTCCTGTAGCTCGTATTTGTATGCCTTCAAAAGATCTTTATTTTGCAGCTCAAGGAAACTATCTGGAGGGATTACTTCATCATCTTTGGAATCATTGCATTTTATCTCCTTTTTCCAAAGGAGCTTCAGCTTAAAAGGCCTCAAAACTCCTTGCTTCAATTTCTTCATCACGAAAAGATTCTTCCTCTTTAAATGGGAAAGAAAATACCTTGATTTCATCATTGCACCCATCAAACATCGGCTCAGGAGGTGCAACATATTTCTCCTCTTGATTTATTTCAACATATCCCATCTTCACCCTGGTTAAGGCTTCCAAGTAAGATTCACGCTTGTCTTTTAGATTCAAGGCTTGTGTTAGGAGTTCAAGACTGGGCTTGGGGTCTTCTGTTTCTTGTATGGCTCTTAACAGTTCTTGTACAGATGGTTCTTTCCAAATATTCGAGGGCACATTACAGACTGGTTTGGTCTCTTCCTAGGTGACGTGATCAAAGGATTCCTCATCTTCGAATGGGAATGAGAATATATCTTCATCACTTATAAGCACATAAGATGATTTTTCTATTTGAAAATCATCAAGAACCATTTCCTCTTCTTCATGGTTTACATCATCAAGTAATTTAGGGCTTCCCTCTTGTAACTAAAATATCCTCAATGCTTCTTCAGGGTCCATGCCTCTTTGGGAAGGCATTTCTGGCCCTATCAAGATGGGAATATCATCTTCCTCCTTGGCTATCATAAAGTGATTCATCTGCCTACTATTTTGATACAAGATGTTGGTTTCTGGGCTTCCAGACTTTCACACTATGTACCTCATCTTCTTCTTTGGAAGAAATTTCTCTATGTCTCCCTTCACTGGTATGGTTATAGATGACCAATTCATTTTACTTCTCCCGCCCAGTCTCAAAAAAGGGTGAAAGGACCTCATGATATTTTAATTTTAGAAGTTGAATGAAGCTAAACAGAGATAACTGTGATAGGGAGGTCTGTAAAGGTCTTCGTATACTCATAAGTTGTAGTAGGTGAGAATGGGAGATTTGGTGTGTGGGTCATAGGAATTGCTGGCCTACAAGTCTGTATAGATGGGCAAATGAATATGCAAGTAATAACTGATAACAGGAAGTAACAAAGTCTAGTATCACTTAAATAGGATATACTCGTAGAAGTTACACTTCGTGATGCAATTTGATGGCTGAATGGTGCTAGGCGGTTGATCATAAGAATGTTTTTGTGTCTACTATAGTGCTTCCTGGAATGCTTCTGAATGTTAATGCTTTTAGATCTTCCTGATTGTTGGCTAGGATTTTTTTGTATGTATGAAGGCTCTGGTTCTACTTTGCATGCAATCTCTTCTCATCTCCTTGAGCCTCCATAATGTACCAACCCAAGAACAAGGTTGCTAAATGGAATAAATTTAACCTATTGTCGGTTCCGAGTTTGACCGATGTTGGTTTTTCGGGGATTGCCAGCGTGGCTTAAGGCAGGATCCCAGTTTACAAATTGGTAGAATTTCACATCTTTTGGATCAGGTTCATTCCTTATCATAGATCTGATGGAGTACCTTTTTATCAGTGGGAATGTGGTTAGAGGAATAAAATAGTCCTTTATTTTTTAGGTTTGGACCAAGTCTTATTCCATTTATGGAAACATGTTATGAAAGGTCCTATGGTGAGAGGGTTTCTAGGTGAGGGTGTTAGGTGAGGTTTCTATTCAGTCCTTACAGTAATTAAATTAATAATGGGGTGAGGATGGGTATAATTATATTTAAATATCAAATTAATTTAATTGTGGTATAAGGGTCCATGGTTAGTTGAATGTGTGTAACTTGGTTATTCGAAAGGGACAAGGGAGTTGACCCAATTTTGGTGTCTACACACATGAGTGACTAGGAGTCTCCTTAGGGTGGGTGCATTTTTCCAATGTTTTATGTCCCTCACCTCAAAGTACATGAGGGACATAAAATTCATGTCACTCTAGGTGGATGACATCGTGGCAGAGATCTGAACTATGAAGGGTTTAAGCTCTCACAGCACCTGGGATGAACTAGCAATCCTAGAGTAATATGTTGGGTTAGAGAGCTTCAATGGGTTGGGTGATTTTCCCACTTATTCCTCACCTTGATGGATGTTATGGACACAAAATCCCGCCACACTCCTGGAGCTGAAAATTTGACTAACTCCTGACCCTTGATGACAACTTGCGATGAAAATATCTTGAGCTCCCCATAGACTGTTTGAGGAATTTTTATAGATCATACTAGAAAGGGCCTTAGGATCCAATGGTGGGATATTAATTCTTTATTCATCTATTTGTTACCTAAAAAATTGGTTATTTTTTGAATATGGTCCTCTATCTGTGCAGGATAACAATAATTGCAAAACCATGGCGCCAAAGTTTTGGTTCAAAAAAATAATTTCCCATCTTATATAGCCTTTAGCATTACCTTTCAAAAATAAAAAAAATCGCCTACCTCTATTTGGAGCTTCCCCCAGCATCACCTTCCCAAGCTCATCACTTTTGGGCCTGTGCCATGCTAGCCCCATAAACCCTGATTTTTTGATCAAACTACTTCCAAACTCCCAACATCTTACCCCTTCCCCTGAATCTTCCAAAATCATTCATGATGTTTTTTAGCCTTAATTCATGTCCTATTTGGATTGTTATCCTAGTTCTCTCCAAGGGGTTACTACAGTCTTGGAAGCAGTGATAGCCCTGTCCAACACTGCCAGAGAGAGCATTTTTTAAGAACTCCTCAAATCACCTATGGTGATTTGGGGAAAAAAACAACCCCCCTTTGACTTTCCTATTCACCTAGGGTATGAATTAACACGCAGCTTGGGATGTTAAATTGACTACCTGGTCAGTACCCAGGGTGTCCCTCACGAATGAGAAAAACATTAAATTTTTTGCTACAGGGGTGTCGTTGTCATTCTTGGAAATTGTCAATTTTCCCCCTATTGCACATTTGCACAAACTAGTTGGCTCTATCTGGGGATATGAATGGTTGAACACACGAAAACATTACATGGAGAATCTAGAAATCTCAAATTTTAGACCAGATGATCCATTGACAGTGCCTTATCCGTTGGGTCCCCTGCAGATTCATGTACAACTTACCCCACGAGAGACAAAGATGAAGAGTAAACAACCAACACCAATAACAATGAAAGACCACACAACACCAAAATGAAAGGGAAACACACACACATAAAAGGAAACACATCTAGCAGTAACCTATGGTACAAGTGGGGGATAACCGTTTTCACTTAAGCACGTTTCATTCCTCAATGTTTACCACCTGAGTGGGAACATTTAGTGATGTTTTCTGTGGCATCCATTGCCTAGTTTCTCTAGAAAGTAGCCTCATTCCCCTTAATTAATTTGAATTTGGTTTCTTTCAGATGACCATCTTTGTTTTTGAATGATTGATTCCATCAGAAGATTCTTGATGCTCAGGTCTTCACTTTGGAGCCTCCCTACCTTCATGTTCTGTTCTTTGAAATTGTTTCATATGTCAATTGCATTTCCGTGTTTCTCTAATAGTTGATTCTTCATTGGTAATCTCTCAGGTACCCCAAAGCCAATTTCCATTCATTTCTTGAATAGTTTCTGAGGTACTTTCTTTTCTCGAGTCTATGCCATTGATATCTCTCCAGAGAAGCATACCTTAGTCCGCACTCCCCTATGAGGTGTTTGAGTATTGGAGCGGGGTCGGAGGAAAAATCATACTTGTCTTGTTGGTCATAGCACGAGTTACGAGATAAATAATCATCTCAGGGTCTTCCGTAACTTATACTACTGCATCCATAATTCTTGCATGGATATCTCCTTTGTTACTTCCTGTAGCTCTTCTTTGTATGCCTTCAAAAGATTCTTTATTTCAGCTCAGAAACTATCTGGAGGGATTACTTCATCATCTTTGGAAGCATTGGCATTTTATCTCCTTTTTCCAAAGACTTCATCTTAAAAAAGGCCTCAAAACTCCTTGCTATCCCTTCTTCATCACGAAAAATCCTTCCCTCTTTAAATGGGAAAGAAAATAACTTGATTTTCATCATTGCAACCCATCAAACATCGGCCAGGATGTGCACCATATTCTCCTCTTGATTTTTTCACCATAATCCCCATCTTCACCCTGGTGGGCTTCCAAGGAAATCTTTTAGGGTTCTCCTAAAATTTTATTTATGTGGTTTCATTGAGAAGATACTCATTCAAAAAATTCCCTCTTCAATGACGCCATCTCATTCACCAATTTTTTCATAAATGAATATGTTCTCTCATCTCTAGGATGTTTGGCCTTGCCCTTTGATGGATTCTTGATCTTTCCAGAGAGGATGATATAGTCATCAAGTTCAATGGCCCTCTTTTGTGCTTCTACAATATCTCTTGGTTGAACTCTTCATAGGAAAATTCCTACCTCCGGTGATTGAGCACTAATAAAGAATCTCTTGACATTATTTTCAGATGGTGAATCTTCTTCCGGTATACTATGAAGAAACCAGTTGAAATGGGCCACAAAGTCTCTCATAGTTTCACTTAATCCTTTCTTCATTTTATGATAATTGACGCCAAGGAGGTATTGACAGTATTCCTTGGTGAATATGAATCTTTCCTCGAAATTCCTATTTGATGTCGTTCCAACAAGTGATGGATCGAGGTAGATAGGAGGTACAACCATTCTACTGCTTTTTCTTGGAGGGACTCCATGAAATAGTCTTATGGAAACATTTTCATGTTCAACTGCCAAGAATTCCCACATGATGTGGTGAAATCAGTGGTTATGTGTTCTTTAGGATGCTATAAGTCATCACCTTTGAACTTCAGAAATTTCTTGCGCAAACCTGTTTGATAAATCGTGAAGAGGTGAGTTCAAGAGCGAGTCGGGCCTATATTTATTCCCCATAGAACAATGGGTTGATGTCTTTCTGCTTCGTCTACCATTTTCGTTTCTGCTTCAGCTTCATTTTTTACTTCTAGTAATTATTCTTCTTCCAGAGACTCAATACTCAATAGTGGTTGAAAAATGAGAGAATATGAAGGGGGGGTATCAACAATAGTTTGAATATGATTTCTAGGTGAACTGTTTGAAGACCCAGATGTGGAGGAGGCTTGAGACAAGAATTATGGATTATCTCTAATTCGTTCTTGCTAATTTTCCAATGCCTCAAAATTGATATCAACAACACCTCTCAACCTGCTCAACTTGGTATATACTCCTTCAACTAGTTTTTGAAAACTCTTGCAATGGGAACACAAAAAGACACTCGTGGAATATGAAAGGTCATGAGCAAGAATTGATAGTGTATTTTTCAGCAATGGATTTCAAAAAAAAATCAATATTTAATTTTATTGAATTTTTTGACCTTGCAGCCATATTTTGGGTGCATATTCTACTAAATCTTCCCCACGGTGGGTGCTAAAAACTATTGGCAAGAAAAAATTTGTCAGGGGAAAAATTTGTGGATTATCTTGCCAACATGCTCTAGGAATTCTAAGTCCCTCTACTTAACCGATGCAGCTAACGTATATGCATGCACAAGTGAAAGGTGAGATTTCTCATGGTGGACTTGTGGATCAGGGATCCAATAAGAGGCACTCTACTGACCCTGTGGAAAAGCTCAGCAATTTCTTGCTAGAGAGGACTTTGTCAAGAGAGTAGGAAAGGGAGTGACAATAAGAGGAGAGGGGAATTAATGTCATGTAGGTAGAAAATCAGAGTCATGCACAAACTCAGTTAACCAAAAATTTCGTCACATGTATTAAAGTTAATAAGAAACAACCCTACAAATGTAGTAATAAGACTAAATTTAAGAACTTGATGAACTCAAAGTATCATGAAAATATCCTCAGGCAAAGAAAGGCTATGAAATTCCTTATTCTTGTATTGATTTCTCAAACCAAAGTATTTACATAGTGGAGAAATGGAGGAAATTTGAGAATGAGGGGAATGGAAGAATTTTGCTATCTCCTTTGGTCTCTTAATGCACTCTTGAGTTTACAAAATCAATCACCAAACCTATAAAATGGGAATGGCTTTACAATTTATGGAATGAGAGGTGAATCATCATCTACCCCCTAATGCCTTTTCATATGTCCTTGCACAACTTAAAAATTTCCAACTTCCTTAGGAAAACTTTAAGTCTCTTTTTATAACATAAAGGCGACTTATTACATAAAGAAACCTTAATACATGAAAAAGTGCAACCCCCAATGCAAAATTAGAACATCGAGAAGAGAGATAAATGTTGGGGGTATTAAGAGAAGAGAGAGAGAGAGAGAAGAAGAGAAGATGTTTCCCTTGATGAATTTTGATGATCCTCATTAATGGAAAGCTCCAATATGATGAAACATCTGAATTCTTAAAACTTGTATGGAAACTACTTAAAATTTTATCACAAATGCTTTGGAATGAGTGTTTAAAAACATTGTTGAATGGTTCTTTCGATGACTACATAGCTTCCACCCTGCACAATATACTCCTAAAACTCGATCCATGAAGTGAGAGTTGGGATACACTATTGAATTCTATGGAGATGAGTCTCAGAATTCCCTATGAGCAATTCCCATGGATGATCCTGAATGATGGTGTTGTACTTGAATGATCATCCCTCTCTATGTCCCATTGTTCCAAAACTACCCCTTGAGTATGACTTACCATTAATAGCTGAGTACCCACATGGGAGACTTACTATTTATAGTAAGAGGTGATTCTTACTTCTTCTTGACCATCTTGATGTGATGAAATTCTTCATTCAATCCTATGCACACTACCTTCACCTCAGATGCTTCTTGGGTTGACTTACAATTTTTAGTAAGCACCCATATAGGGAAATTACTAATTTTTGTAAGTGGTCATTTTTACTATTTTATGCTATGAACACTCACTCTGACTTCCTGGTGAACTTCAATGGACATTGCCTTCACCATAGCTGTTGCCAAATCTTCTTTTGATGATGACTTACCGAAGATAGCAAGCCTATGTAGGAAAGCTTACTATTTTTTGAAAGTGGATATTCCAGTTCTCGGTTTACGATAGAACATATGTTTTTGGACTTGTCTTATCATCACAATCACATGTCCTCCGAATTTCACATAATTTTTCCCACTAGAATGCATGGAAATAAAATTTAAAATTTTCACCTGGCAGTGGCTTCGAGTGCAGAAGCTACCTTGGTAGCCATTAATGGAGATAAAAAAATTTAGGTATGGTGTTTGTATTTGTCTCTATGGTGAAATGAAAACAACTCCATTGCATGATCATTTTCTTCATTTGGAGTCAGTGTGCAAGTATTTTAGCTCGTTTCCATTGTCCAGATTAATGGGAAATCTGACAAATGTGAGCTCAGAGCACATGAAATGGGGATTTTATTGGAACAAATATTTCAGGGCACCATTTGACCTCCCATTTATTACATCTTGATTGTCTTGAAAAATGTGGAAATATACAAAATACGACATCTTCAATCTGACTTGTATTTTGCAAGATATGAATATTTTTCGATTAGGTGACTTCGTGTATTATTCATGGAAAAAAATCTTTAGTTTTTCTTCATTTCTTTGTGCGTTCTTCAGTTTTTCGATTCATTTTTCTCTGATACCTATGCATTTTAATAGAGTCGAGGATTTTTTTTCCATGGCAGAGCTGATTTGGAGAAACAATGGTGGACCAAGTGTCTGGACAAGCATGAACAGAGCTATGGCAAGGTATGAAGTTATGAAGAAGAAATGGGGGAAATAATGGCTAACTGTGCCATATTTCAAACCTTGTAAAAAAAATTACACAGCAAGGGGTTGAGGATAATTTTTCCATGTCCCTGATGTCCCTCACCTCAAAGGGATGCGAGGGACATCAAATGTCCATGGTGAGCAAGGCAATGAGACATGGCGGAGATCTAATGGTTGAGGAATGAAGGCTATGGCAAGCACCTGAGGGCTGGAAATTCACTCTTGAAGAGGTCACATGAGTGACCAGAAGTATCCTTAGGGGTCTGGGTAACATTTTTCCATGTTTTATGTCACTCACCTCAAATTTACATTAGGGACATTAGTTTTCACGGTGCTCTAGGTGATGACACGTGGTGGAGACCCGACGGTGAAGGCTTTGATCTCCCGCAAACACCTGGGGGTTGAAATGGTGATCTTGGAGGATCATATGTGGGTCCAGAGGGCATCATGGGGGATTTAGGAAAATTTTCCAGGACCTTCATTTCCCTGAACTTGAGGGACATCAGGGACACAAAATCCCACCAAGCTCATGGAGCTGAAAATTTTGACTAACTCCTGAACCTTGAGGACAACTTGTGACAGAAATATCTTGAGCTCGTGATGGACCTTTTTTATTAAATGCTATATGATATTGATTTGAAATGTCCTTCTAAATCCAATGGTAGTATTATAAGGTCTTTATTCATCCATCTGATCCCTAAAAAATCATATTTTTGATCCGGTACTCTACCTATGCATGCAAAAAACCTGCTTACAAAACCATTGCGCCGAAGTTTTTAAAAAATAATAATTCAACCATATTGTAGATATTGGAATTCAGTTTCTCTCCTGACACTTTTTGGAGCTCCTGGAATCACCTTCCGAAGCTCTACAACATTTTTGGCTTGTGCACTGCCTAGGCCTATAAACCTTGATTTTGATCAAACTACTTCAAATTCCCCAAATCTTCCATGAATCTTCCAAAATCACTTCCATGATGTTTCTAGGCATTCAATTCACCTCCATGTTATATTTGGCTCCATCATTCTACTCCAAGGGGTTGCTCTAGTCCTGAGAAGGCCAGTGATAGCCCTTCTCAACACTGCCCAAAGATAGCATTTTTCAAGAACTCCTAAAATCACCAAGGGGGATTGACTTGAATTTCCTAATTCACCTAGGGGATGAATTAACACCAATTGGGAGGTTTACTGGACTGACTGGGCAGACCCAAAGTGCCTCAAAATGATAAAACATGAAAAATTTGCTACAAGGGTATCGTTGTCATGCTTGGAAATTATTAATTTCCTTGTTGCACATTTACACGACAACACACATATATGACAATAAAAAGACTCAAGAAAATAAAAAATATGAATCTAGAATATATAGCCTCAACTACAAAACACAACAAATATATACTTTTAAAAAAAATTAATTAATACCGACTATGAGATTCTACATAGTTCGGAAATAATAAACATAATGATATATGAATTTGACAAAATAAATCTAATTGAGACTTAGGAAAAAATATATGTTGAGATGAACTGGATTGCAATGTGACCGTGAGAAAAGATTTGAAACCATTTTCGAGGAGAATTTAGTGTTGACATGACCAAATTTGATACCTTTAAATGAAATTCAGGCTGGTTGTGTTGACGTGAGAAAATGCATTGCATGATTTCTCTAACAGTCGAATCTCCCAATTCTTTGATTGTTTATTTTAATCCAAAATATGTGTGTGTGGTGGTTGATTTATTTGGAAGTGAGCAACCCAATTTATGGGAGTTTGTCTAAATTGTTCTCGATCCAATGAAGACTAATTGCGCTAAAATAGTCTTCCTGAAACGTGGAGAAATTGACAAAACCCAAGTGCAATGAACTTGCTGCTGAAAATATTGAATAATTGGACCGTCAAATATATATACACGTGGTTCAAGATCCTTTTTCAACGCTTAGAAGCTAGCAATCGCTTCAATGGTGATGATAAAAAATGTGTTGACTTCTTAATAATTTTCCCTCAGGCCACAGACTTGTATTTGAGTTCGTGGATCTCACAATGCTCATACACCAACAGCCAAAAAATAATCTAAGCACCAATATGGATGCATATCCACACTCAGATGCACATATTCCAAGATAAATATGTAATGCTAAGAATACCATGCAACCCACTTTTAAAATAGTTTGCACTAATTTTGAACAAATACAACCCATAAACAAATCTTCAACTATTGACCAACAATGTATATGGGGAGATGACTTGACAGTACCATAGACTGGCATTCATTCGAGTATATACACTTACATTCATGCCTTGGAATAATATCTAAACAAGTCTAATAAATTGTGAATGAGATAACCCTCTACTCCCTCAAGGATCTGCCATTCTCTGATACCAAATCTACAATTTGGTTCAGAATGAACACACAAAACAATATAATAATTATTTTATTCAGTTTATACTACGTACAAAGGAATGGATTTTATATAGCCAAATACAAAGCTGAACCAACTTCCTTATAAATAGGAAGTACAAACAACTACTAATAAATAATAACTTGTTAAATGAATTACGGGTATAACAAACAAACAACCTTACACCAATAGTTAATAATATTTACCCTGCAGTAAAAAACAATATTATGAGAGCACTATAATATTCCTAACACCCTGCATGTTCATTCTTGCTTCCTGTTTGTATGGTTTATTCTGCGATATTGTCGCGATCATCCTGCGAATCAGCTAAGTCATTTCCTTACTCTTATTGCACATTAGGGTTTCTATTTTTATTAGCTTAGTTTCTCGGGTCGCTTTCTATAATTATTAGGTTATTATACTATCATTATTTATTGTTGTTCTTAGTTTAGATTGAACTAAATTTAGGTCCCATTTGTCATTTTAGTTTAATAATTTTGGTGAACCCAACGTGACAAAAAAGGGATTGATGCAACAGCTAATTATGTGTCTCATGCAGTGTATTCCACTACCTTGGGGGCTCTTGATTTTCTCATTGTAAATACCGACGCATCACCGACTATCTATTTCTCTTACCACGACTATCATGTGAATTTCACATCTAATCATTTAGATATCATTGCATATGTTGGTTCGATTGCCATCAATAATACTCAGGTAGACCCATATTTACCTATTAGTGCATGTTTTATTACTCTTCTTAAGTCTATCAGTTACCCTCCATCACAAATCACATATCTTATGAACAAACCATATGGTGTCATCAAACTATACATTACATTTTGTCCCCTTAATATTCTTGTGTATTTTCTCATTAGAAACACAATTGACAGATGCGACATGCTCCTGGGTCTCAATTGGATTTGTTGGTCTCAATCTATCATCTCTATGAATCACTTGTGGCTAAAATTCATTCATAATAATAAGGCTATCTTTGATCAATGGTGTCCCACCATCTACTCAATTCGTCATCATCTCCCCACATCATTAGTTAGTGCATCACCCACTTCATCTAGCACATCACACTCTATGTTTCTCAAAGCACACTCTACTCCTAGTTCACCTACTCATGCATTATCTATACGACATCACCACTCTACTAGTCCTCCTTCTAGGTATAGGCCTATTTCTCACACAGTTACAGCATCTCGACATAGATCTCCACCTCGTTTCATTCCACATGGGTATCCACCGTCTCCATGAGCATCTTCTCATCATTCACCATCACCTACACATTTTGTCACACCTTCGCGCTCATCATATGTTCATCCATCACATGCATATTGACTTCACTCACATACACATCATTTGTCTCCTATTCCACTACTATTAAAGCATGGTTCTATGTTTTCATCACCACATGCATCAGATGGAAGACCTTCGTCCTTCACTTTCATTGGATAGTTCATTCATACACATACACTTAGGGTCATGGCACTCATACATCCCCCCATAACCTTAGCATCAACTCATCTTGCATAATCATACATCACACTTTTAGCATGTTCATTTACATTTTAGCATCGACCATTACCCAACGAAACACTCTTGTACTTTTGTTCACACTTGACTATTGAGGGCATCCTACACATGAACCTCACACACTACACAGTAGGCATTACACATCACGTCTCTTCACTCATCTTGCGTCTTAAATTTTTCATCCTACATCCTACACTTATTCTACATATAATCATGTTATACACCACTAGTACATATTGACACTACTTGCATAGTACACATTCCATACCACAATGCATTTCACACTCTTAGGCTATCTACATATCTTGCATATAACATCTTTCTTTTCTTCCATATCATTTGTGTATCTACAAATCCTTCATATTATATGCATTATCACTTTCGCCACATGTCCATCAGACTTCTATTGTCTACGATTCTAGCATCATATACTACTCATCCTACATACTACATAGCATACACTTCTACATTTGGCTATCTACACATATCACATGGCATTTTATAGATCACATATTTACACATTTTTACTCATCACATGGTCGTTTAATATCATCACACATCCTACACGCTGCACTCAATACCCTATGACTCACTTTATTTCCTCGGTCCATACTCGACTACCAAGGGTTTAAAAATAAAATGGACCTTATCATCCCCATGCGCTCATTAGTTCAAGATTCTATCATGCGACATTATTAGGTTAGTGACATATGATATAGGCTAAATTTTCACCTATCCCATCATTTTGTAGTGGTATACGCTTTATGCTACATCACCACTTCTTCTAGTTACATTGTCATCACATATTCCAATCATCGTGTAGTGATATACGCCATAGGATAAATCATCACTCTTATGCTCATATTTTCATGATATGCACTTTGGATATAAGGTTCATGCACACATCTACATCGCATATCATCACCGCTATGCATACACACTCATTACATTGTAGTATAAATCATACACACACTTCGACCATTTCCCGATGACGCACTCTCATTTACGGTTCATTATTGACTACTGAGGGGTAAAACCAAATGAACCTCACTACATACATTTCCATTCACTCAGGGAGCATGTGGCTCTGATCATCCATGTTGCATTCAATTCCATCCATACACAACATACTACATAGTCTTGGTCAAATTTACTTTTGTTTACACTTGCTTTCCTATGGTTCACTTTAGTAAACATGTTAGATAGGTGTCTTATATTTCATTATCTTTATCATACACACATGTGTGTTCACGTCCTTTTTCTATTTGTGATTGTAGATACAGGTCTCTTACACTCAGCATAGATTCTCACCTTCTACCACTCCTACAACGGTTGCTGGGGGCATCCATATTCATCCATTACAGGTGTTATTGTTTCATTTTATCCTTAGCACTTTACACTACTTAGTTAAACAAGTTTTTGAAATATTGGTTATCTTTCTAACATGCTAACGGGTGCTTCCTATGCAACATTTGTTTTGCAGGATTACATGTTACCATGACTATTTGTTTTCTTGTTTCTACTTACTTCTACTTGTTTGTTATTGTATGCGGGCCTTGCCCTTTGTTTGGTGTGTACACTTATTTGTTTATATGCAGCCACTATGTCCTTTGTGTTTCATTTGACATTGTGAGTGTTGTCCCATGTTTACGACCCGCATTATGCGGCATAATTTTTCTTATTGCGTGTTTACATTACTCTCTTTCTTGTTATCTTATACAATATTTGTGTAGTTTTCACTTATATTTCTACATGCATGTTTGTTTGTACTAACACTTGTTTTTGGCTAGCCACTTGTTTGTATGTGCCTTGGTTTCTACCAAGAACTTTATTTTCCCCCTATAGGGTACAATTTATGTGGTCGGTCCTCTCTTAGGGTTGCATCCTCCTATCCATGATGTCGTATGTGCCCCTAGAGAGGGGGAATCATTTGGGGTTTTACATACTATACAACACTTTCTATTGGTATAGTTTAGTTGAGTTTCCACCCTTGGCATTGTGGGTTATATAATGAGTGGGTTTAGACCAGTCTTTGAACTTCATACACAGCGGCTTTTATAGGACATAGTTGTCCTTACCATTCTATGGAGCAGTTATAGGTTGGAGGTTACAGTGGGTGTGCCTCCCTACACTACTTCATCTAGTGGCGTCGGATCACCAAAAAACCCAAGCAGTATAGATATCTCTTCATATATTCTCAGGGAATCAGTTAAAGTTTGGATAATAACGCATCTTTCTCCCTATACTTCTTCAGCCACAGTGATGTGAGATCTCCCATAAAACTCGCAGTACATGATATCCTTTTACACTCTCTCTCTCGACATGGATCAAGTGCACATGTTCCATTTTTCATTTGTGTACTTTTCATTTACATACTTTTACACATATATACATGCGTTTTTACACTTATATACATGTTTATGTGACTACTTGATCATTTTCTCCTTGCAGGTTTGTCCGTATGAGAAACAAGCAGTCAACAACATCAACCATAACATGGAGTTAACAACAACACTTTGTGGTAGCACACTACATCAAACACATCACATTTACATGTAGGTACACTAAATTATGCGGCAGCTACACACATGTTACCCCCCTAGGTTCACTCTCATCACTTTTTTCTCTTTTACATAGTTTCCACACTCCACTATTTTCCCATTCCACGCTTTGTCTAGTCCTTCGGCACGTTTTCTACATCACTCTACATGTACATCAGGTACGCATATCTATCTACTTTATGTTATGTTACTGAGTGTTCTTCTCACCAACATTAAGTGGGGGAAAATGTAGTCATTAAATCATGCACTTTGGGAACTATTTATTCTCGGTCTCATACTACTATTTATATGGTTTTTGAGTGAAGAAAGTACTAATTAACCCTTGTCTTTTGGCCATTTTACTTTGCTTTTTGTCATCACTGCCGACCTCCCACACATACATGCCTAGTCTATTTTTGTCATTTTTCATCATTTTAGCCTTAACTAGGGTACTCAAGCTAGTACTAGGGTGCCCCAGGCACTCTGACCCCATTCGGGGTGCCTTGATCCTTTTCCCACTTTCCCGCCACTTTTTAGGCACTTTCTAATTGTTTGAAACATTTCATATTTTTGGTGGTCGGCCTTTTCAGGTTAATTATGAAATTAGGTCAAGAGAACCCTATAAATATAAAGTTATGAAACCATAATAAGGGACCAAGAACTAAGAATTACTACTCCACCTAAGGTTACATCCACTTTATAGGCATTTAGGAGCTCTATTGCTTCCATCTAGCTCCATCACTGGGGACAAGGTTGGTTCATCTGCATCACACTGCATAAGAGGGAATTTTATTCTATTCCATCCACCATTTATTTACATTCTACATCTATTTATTACTCTTTACTTCACAAAGTGTGACTGGAACAAGAGTACCTAGGGCACAATGTTCACACACACAAACTTAAAACTACATTTGGGTCTGAAATGTAGTGTAGTGCTCAGTTTAGTAAGACCATCATTGTGGTAGTTGAGGTCAATCTTACCCATTCATTTACATCTTTATTTTTTTAGGATTTTTATGCTTGTCTTGGGGTCTTGCAAGTTTTTTCTTCAGCTTTGAATATCAGCAATATTCGATGCAGTGTAGTGAATTACACACAACAGACAGTGAGGGTTTCAGACACTTCAGCAACCCTACAAAATTGTCTTATAGATATCTTGCACATACCGTGGTTCCCATAACTATAGACCATGGCACCCTAGGTACCCCCATCCCTCTCCAGGCACCCTATTCCATCCAAACAACTCAGATATGTCCTTTTTGGGCCCCTGCATGTTTTTTCCTGCTCTATTATTTTGGTTTATTCTTTAACACTGTCCTGATCAACCTATGAATCAACTAAGTCATTTTCTCACTCTTATTGCACATTATGGTTTCTATTTTTATTAGCTTAGTTTTTTCGGTCACTTTCTATAATTATTAGGTTGTTATACTACTATTATTTACTTTTGTTCCTAGTTTAGATTAAACTAAATTAAATCCTCATTTTTCATTTTAGTTTAATCACGCTCCACCTCTTTCACTTGACATTCTTGCCTCATCACTCCCAATGCATGGGCATCCTAATCAAGGATTCCCCTCACAATCCATATTCTTAACTACATATCTTCCTCCATCCATTCATATTATACTCCTTTGTTTCCTTCCTTCCTTGTTATCACCACCTCTCACCCCTCATTCCATTCTCAAATACATAATTTCCTCTTTTCTCATTATTCCTAGTATCCATCTTCTTCTTGGTAATATTACTTACCCATTCTTGTAGTATGGAAAATTTACTTGAGTATTCCCCTTCACTGGATCTTGTAATATATCCTTCCCCCACCCCCTTCAATCACTCAGGCCATCACCTATCTCACAAAATTTCTTCCCATAATTCATATTCTTCATATTCAGCTTGGCGATCCTCCTTAATCATTCATGCAGCATGGAAATTTTACTTAATATTCCCTCTTAAGATTGATATGTCATCTTGCACTTCCCCATCCATACAATTTCCCTCTATACCATTTTTCTGCCCCTCACCATCATCATCTGCTCCAACCAACCATTCTACTCCTATGTACACTCCATTCTTGTCTCTCATCCTACATTCACCATCACTATCGGTTTGGTGATCTTAATTAACCACTCATCTGGCATGGCAATCTTACTTAAGAGTTACTCTTAAGGGTGATTTTTCATCTTACTCTCCACCATCACTACAAAGTATCACCCATCACATGTTCTCGTCATTCCCCATCATCGCATCTTCTCACCACATCCTTCATTCTAATCAACTTTCCCTCTTGTTTTCCTAATCTTCATCCCACCATCCTCTGCTTGGCAATATTACTTAATCATAGACTTGTCATTCTAGACATTTCATTCTACACACTCATCATTCCTTTCTTTATCATTACTTCCTTCTAGTCTCCCCTACCAACAAACATTTCCTCCTACCATTACCCCTTCTCAACTTATGATATCACAGAATGTGTCTATCATCTTCATCTTGTGAATCCTACTTGATCCCTCATTACTCAACCATCTTCCTTTCCCCTATTTTCCCCTTTTTGTTCTATATTTCTTCATCCCGCTCTCTGATATTCTTTTCATAACTTGTTTCTCTTACCTTCATCTCATTCAACTTCATCCTCCACATCCTCCCTTTACCATCATCTTGTCACAAATCATCTCTCATCCTTTCTTTAAACTTTCCACTCCATCTTATTTAATTCTCCCACATATCCACCCCTATTCCCACACTCCATTATCTTTAGTCTCCCTCCAACATTATTTCATCATCATCTTACTATTTCATTACCTCCCATGTTTCATACTAATAATTATTGTTGGTCGACCCTAAAAAATCACTCATCATCATTCTCCACTGCCTTTTTCACTCTCTTTGTCCTTTTCCACTTTTTCTCCACTCTTCCCCTCATCCTCCCCCAACAATAATTATTGTTGGTCTTCCCATAACATTCCTTCACTGTCATTTCATCTTCTATCCCCCATTTTCTCTTTCCTCCCCTCATTTTTCTCCACCCCACCCTTTCTTTTATTTCTTCCCACCTCTCCATCTTCCCTTCTCCCTTGTCAATATCTTTACTATCTTCATCATATATCCTTTGTCTATTTTCTCGTAATCCTCTTATCCTCATCTCACTCATCTCCATAGATTTTCCACTTTGTGTCATTCCTCCCCTCTTTTTTCTCACTACATTCCTGATACTACCTACTCTCACTTGAATATACCCATTCTTGATTCCCTTCCTTCTGCATCATTTCCTCTCTTGTCCTCTCCTCCTTCCCACTCTTTGTGCTTGTCTCCCTTTCTCTTTAAATTTTCTTCCTCTTTTTACATCATTCTTCCTTATTACTTCCCCATCATTACCCTATCTCTTTCTCATTATCTAGTATTTTTTATCCCTTCATCCTCCACATGCATCTCCATGTGGTATGCCCCATATTATTTACCTTGATCTTCCCCATGATGACTTGGTTCCTTCAATCTTCTCCATGTACCCACTCTGTAATCTCTTCTTCCCCCATCATTTTCACCTTTCTCCTCCCATCCCCTTCTTTTCTCTACCAAATATATCCTTGTCATTCATTTTATACCAGTTTCTCTTCCTTTCTCTAATATTCTCCACATCTTCATAATCTCTTATAGTTTCTCTCTTTTCTTTTCTCCATTCTATCATATCTGTCATCTTCTTTAAATTCTTCATCTTCCTCATCTCCTTCATTTTTCCATCATTTCTCTCCCTTTATCTCCTACATACCTCTTCACCCCTTATTTTATATTCCACTACCTTCATTTTATACCTCTCTCTCCTTTTTTTATGATTTCACCCTCTACTTTGTCATCTTCAATCATCTCATCTTGTCTTCTTCTTGTTTGTCCTTCCTCATTCCCTCATTCTCTTATCATCCTACTGTCTTATTCTCTTCCCTCTCTTTCATTCCCTTTTTCTCCTCCTCCATCTTCATCTACTTTATTTTATACCCTTGTCTCTTTCACCTCTAATTTTTCCTTTCCCATTCGTCACCTACCTATAATCAACCACTACTCCATTCCATTCTTTTTTTCTCTCTTTCCACTCTCAATCGTTACTTCCTTCAACACATTTTCACACCTAGTATTCATGGTCGATTTAACTCTTTCTCCATTTGTGCACCATATTTTTTCCATTCTCTTACACCTCATTCTTGTCCTCCTCTCAAAACGTTAACCTATCCTCTTTTCAAGATATCTATCATCTCTTCCATTCTCGTCAGTCCTCTTGAAGGGGAATCATCACATTTGTCCCTAATCACATCTTCTCATGGTATTATTTTCTTGGATGATACCATAACAATCATCACCTACTACCTTATATTCTCATAAAAAAACATTTGCTCTACTTTTTTCTTAACAAAAGTAGATTGAATTATTCCCCCATTCTCACGAGAAAAGTTTGTTCTAATTTTTTCTTAGAGAATGTATTCTCTTTTCTTCCTCCAATAACTTCTTATTGAAAGAAAACATTCCTTAAGAAGAATCTCATCAAAACCTTTAATCCCACCGCATGGGGCATATTCATCCATCTCGTCTACTTTCTTTGAAAGGACACTACTTTCATAGTACCCTTCTAAAGAGGGGAAAATGTAGACACCCCAATTTCACACCTCTCATAAATCAATTAATTTTCCAATTAATTTTCCCATAAAAACCCATGATAAATTAATTGACATCATTCAATTAATAAAACCTTGTTAAACTCTTAATTAATCATCTTCACATGTTAAATATTCCACATGTCCCCCCACTTGTAAACTAAATATTCATGTGTAATTCCTGTCTATTCCTCATGTCCCCCACTCACTTAATCTTGCTTACTTTTCCAAATCATGATTACCCAAAACCCCCGAATTAATCCCATTTTCAGGCTATAAATAGATCTTTTATCCCCCCTCTTTAGGACAAGCAATAATCTTATCAAAGCTCTTACATTCTTACTACACAAATAATCCTTTGCACCTAGTTCCAATGTCCGCATGAGCCTAATTTTCCCATCCACAAATCTATTATCCTCATTTCCTTGGTACAAAGTTTTTGAATAGATCATCATCACAGCGAAGGTCTCACTCACATTGAAAAAATCACCTACACTTCAAGCAGTCTAGGCCCATCTAATTCATTTCCCATTCTGTGAGTCAGTTGCCAAATATGAACTCTAGGGAGAGCAGAGTGTGATAGAGTATCATCTAATGAGAGAGAGAAGAGTGCGTTGAGATAGAATCACATTTGATCTAAAGAGTTCCATATCAATCTATAGGGCCATATCTAGCTCGATGCAATTTGATTTCCTGGATGATCACAATCAAGAGAAATAGGGAACAAAAAACTAGAAATATTCCAATATTCAAATATATTTTCCATTTGATCTTTCTATAAGAATCATCTATTAAGTGAATAGGTATTAGGTCTGTTCACATGGAGTAGAAATAAAATAAAAAAATCAAAAGGTTTTATTTTATAACGTTTGTTCATTATTTCTCTTATTAAACCAAGAAAACATTCAAAGATCTATCCTACATTCATTCATGAAGGTACCCCTAATGGATTTAATACCATATCCACTAGTGTTCCATTCTATAAATAAGGCATATCTTATTTAGGCCTCTAGCTATTGTTCCCCTCCCAAGGGTATATTCTTACGCATTGCGCACTCGTTCACCACTAGAAACACCACTTCCCGTTCGAATTGCATGTGTTAAGCATGCCGCCAACATTCTTATGAGGTTTTTGAAGGAGACACACAAAAGGAGGTATAAGTTCAATTTTAGTACTTTCTTATTATCGATGATTTATAGAGCTCGCGGTCTTCATATTTTTAATTAAAATAAATAAATTTTTGTGATAGTATCTGTTGATCCATTTGGGTTACCTAAAAAAGTATTACTTCATGTTTCTTGTAGATATATAGTTAGCACACATGAGAAAGAATTGTATCAAATATAGTCATCTCTCCTCTATCCTTAGCTTGGATGAATTTTTTAATATCGTCAGAGGTAGTGGCAATGGACATAATTCATCTTATGGGCTTAGTACACTTTAGATATGCTTTTACGACTCTTAAAATATTGGAAAAACAAACCCAATGGCCCTCTCACCAAAACATAATGGTTAATTGGTTGCAAGATACATATGTTTGTTGCCTTACTACTGAGGAGGTTGGATATGTCTCTTCAGTGCATTTTGGAATTGTTTAAATGTCTCAACAAATATTATGTGCCTTACTACCCATATCAGACATACCTCTTTAATGCTTCCTGAAAATTGCTACAACTCTAAAAACACTCATATTTTTACTATCAACGTAACATCGTGATTAAGAACAAATGTGGATAAAAGCCTACATAAATACTTAATCTAAATTTTATTGTAGCAGTAAATAAATGACAATTAAGAACAACAATAATACCAAAGTAAACTAAGCAATAAAATATAAAGACCTAATTGTAAGGAGGAGAAAAAGGTACTTAGGTGCTTCACAATAATTTATGGATTGTACCAAAGTGCTAACCAGGTGAACAGAGAGGTAGGAGTGTCGCACAAAGACCCCAAAAATGCATAACTAGAGGAACAGGCTGGATAGGGGTGCCCACGTGTGCGATAGACTTGAAACAAGTATGTGTGTCTATGAAATGCTCAGAAAAATCAAATTTTCATGGTTGCAAGTTATTTGCTTTTGTTTTCTATGTGATTGCATGATGATTTTTGAGTTTGCTGGAAATATGAAATGAAGTATAAACCTGTAAAACCCTCAAATAGACATCAAATCCCCCAAAAATGAAATATACAGAATACTGGGTTAGGTTGTCCTCAATTATCACAATGGTACGACTTACAACTGAGTGTTACCCTACATCTCAAACCCAATGTAGTTTTATGTGCATTTGTGGGTGGAATCGTGCCCTAGGTGGCTCTTGTACTTGTTGCACTTGATAGCGAGCAAATAGCTAGATTTAAGAAAATGTAGTAAATGCGTGCATGGAATAGAATGGACTCCCCCTCCTATAAAGTGTATGCAGAATAATGTAGTTCTTTTCCCTTTAATGGATGTCAGAATGGATGATTTAATGCTCTTTGATAGCTTTTAGATGCAACCTTAGGTGGTGATAGCTAATGCTTAGTGTTTGGTCCCTTCTTTTATATGATTCCCTTGCTTGAATTTCATAATTAACCCCAAAAATTTTGACTATCAAAAATATATGATGCTCAAATGGTTAGAAATGACCCAAAAGAGGTAAGTAAAGTAAAAAGAGGTTAGGAGTGCCTAGAGGGGAAGGGGGACGCCTGACGTTGGCGTCCTAGGTGAGTGCTAGTGTCCAAACTTAGAGAAATTGAAGGGTCGGTGGTCATACTAATAAAAAAGGTGTGCAAGACTAAAAGTGGCAGCAGAAAGAAAGAAAATATGGCCAAGGAAATGGGTTAGTTATTACTTTTCTCACTTAGGAAACATATGAATAGTAGCATGCAATTAGGACTAGATAATTACTCAAAGTGCGTGATTTAGTCTCTACATTTTCCCCCACTTTATGTTGTTTAGAAAAATATTGATAACATAAAGTAGATATAGATGCATACATGATAACCATGTAGGTTGATGGAAAGAAACATGTTGAGAGATAAGAGAAAGTGTGGAGTGATAAAACAATGGAGCATGGAGACTAAAGATGAGAAAGTGAAAAAAGTGATGAGATGAAAAACCTAGGGTGGAAATGCATGATGTAGATGTCTTGAACGTGCTTGTTGTCGATGTAGATGTTGATGTGTTTGATTTTGTTGATTTTTGAATAACATTGAGTGATGGTTTACTACCGCTTCCCATACGGATGGACCCTACAAAGGATAAGAATGATCAAGTATTCAACGACATATATATGTGTGTGTGTGTAGAAAGCATGTAACAAAGTATGTAAAAAATGTTGAAAATGTGAAAAAGGAACATGTGCAACCTGATCCATCATGAGGAAAGAGTGTAAAAAATTATCTTGTAAGTGTTGTTAACAGCGTGAGTTTTTTGAACAATCTCACGCCAGTGAAATTGGAAGACGTGTGGGGGAGAATAGTCTGGTGTCATATTCAAACCTTTAACTACTTCCTATGAATGTAGTTTACCATTGAAGATGGTGTGTAAAAATTTGATACATTTCAAACAGTTCTGATCTAATGTGAAAGAAGAAAAAGACAGTGTCGTGAATGCATGCAGAGTGCTAAGAATTGTGTGTCCTGTAAAATACGCTATTTAAATTTCCAAAAACTATGCTAAACTGAAAAATATTGTGCATCTTCCCCTGGTCACAGGCCTCCAGGAAGGGTTAGGGCACCGAGGAGCTATTATCTAGTCTGGGAACTAGTTTCTTTCTTGTGTAAAAGGATCCCAAGTCTGATTCTGAGCTCTGTCTGCCACTGATAATTATGTTTTACCAGTACCGTTCTATGTTGAACTATGATTGTAAATAGTTGTATGGGGTGACTGATTCACCCAAATGATGCCTCTCCTCATTTGGGGTACATGCGACGTCACTGAAGGGGAGGACCAACCACTATGTTAAAACTTTTTCATGCAGGGGGGAGGGAATTTTCTTGGTAGAGACGCAAGGCATATGCAAACAAGTGGCTAGGAGACAAGTGTTAGTACGAACAAACATGCATGTAAAATGTAAGCTAGGAAATAAGTAGACAATGTAAGCTAAGATGTAAGAAGACAAAGTAGACCTCGAAAAGTGGGTTACAAACATGGGAAACTACTTGTGATGTCATAAGACAATCAAGGAAAACTAATCCAAAAGGCATACAAGTGTGCACACAAGACAAAGGGTAAAGCCCGCAAATAGTGAAAAAAATGACAAACAAAAGAAAAAAGTGTCACAGACAACCATGGTAGCAAATAAACCTGCAAAAAAAATGTTGCACATGAAGCACTTGTCTAGCATGTTAGAAAGATATAAAGTATGTAAAAACCATGTATAATATGATATAATAGTGTCCTATGAAACAAAATTAAATAATAACACCTGTAGTGTAGGAAAGTGGATGCCCCTAGGAGCCACTATGGGACTGGAAATAGGTACTAGCACCAAGCATCCATGTTATGTGTAGTGGATCTGTATAATCTTTGATCACAACTAGAAAGGTAATTGAATGCACATATGTGTATGATAATGATAATGACATACAAGATATCTATCTAGAATGTGTAATGAGATGTACATGTAATAAGTAAATGTAAGCAATAATAATTGCGACCAAGACAGGGAAAATTTTAGTGGCAAATTTTTTGTAAACTCATGAATATTTGAGTTTTTGGAAATTATAAATGGTGAATTTTCAGTAGTTGAATTACATCTAGTTTGTCAGAAAAATTCAGCCGATAGGTCGTTACTATGGGTCAATTTACCTAGTATTTACACATATAAATGAACATATGCATATAATTCGCCAACATTTCAAAACTTGTGTGCATATTTGTAGAAGTATAGCAATATAATTTACCACAAAACCCCAATCCGTCCAATGATTACTATCCTACCTCTGTTGGTTGGACACCAAGTTGTGCTACCCAACCCCAAGCCATCTAACTACAAGTGCTCAACAAGCATTCGTCCAATCTCAAGCCATCCAACTGCCAGTTTGCAATCCATCTAACTGTAAGTGTGCAACCGCAATGTGTCCAACACCAAGTCATCTAACAACATCCATCTAACACCATGTCATCCAACTATAGGTCATTCAACCACATGTCATCTAATCACTAGATGTCCAACCACATGTCGTCTAAATGCAGGTTGTCCAACTGCAAGCCATCTAAATATAGACCATCCGACCTCAAGCTGTCCAACCATAGGTCATCCAATCATAAACCACCCAGCTACAACCCGTCCAAAGGTAAATATTTTAGGTGCAATCCTTTCAACTTCAGTATGTCTTATAGTGTGTTGTTATACCTCTACCACTAAATTTATTCATCCATCCCTAATCCTGTCTATCCCTATTTACTGTCCACACCTGCATTCATCTTTTGAAATTTGATATTTTCACCATATCCATGGATTCACGAAAGAAGGGTAATAAGGTTACTGCTAGCTCAATAAAAAGTAACAATACATTGCTTGGCTATTTTGGAAAGTCACAAAAAATGAATGTTGTGTCGAGATCTGCGAAAAATATAGATATGTGGTATCTGCTTATGTACATAATTTTATTATTATGTTTTTCATATTATATGTTTCTTCTGCACTTCTTCTCCTCTCTATAAAAATTGAGTATTTACTCTTTGTACTCTTGTTTTATGTTTATTTAGTGGTATTAATAATATAAATAATTAATATTATTTCTATAGCACTTTTATATGCAGCGATTTCTCAAACACCTTCGCAAACTAATGTGTTTCTAGATATCGATGATACTTTTGGTTTTAATGAAAATAATATTATTGGAGATGATCTGGTTGATGAAAACATTCATTCCCTTGATGACATAGAACTAGGAGAAGATTCAACAACTTCTCATCTAACACCAACATCAAAAGAAGCTTATACTCTAATGTTTGTTTCCAAGAAAAGCAAACATGAGGATCAAGATATTCCTGCTAAGAACCTAGATCCACAAGTTGACGTTGCAAAAAGTAAAAAAAAATATCTATAAGAAAAAAGAGGACAAACTGGACAGTAGGAAGGAATTTCATGTTCGACTAGGAAATCAAATATCCTTGTATTGAACTTGTGGACCTGATAAATGGTAATGATATTCCAACTCAATTTAGATGTAAAATATGTAGTTGGAAACAAGGAAAAGATCACACAATGAAACTCAAACTAGACACCATTGAAAATAATTATGGGAAAATATATATTTCCCAAAAGTAAAAGGATGGGAGCGTAGTAAGATCTCATAAATGGAAAAATGCAAAAGACTGCTTGCATGTAAAATACGCAAAATAATATGAAAAGGAACCAAAAAAGTTTGAAAAATATAAATGAAAAATGTGGCACAATTGTAGCAAAATTGAGCAAAGCTATAGAGATTTAAATGCATGCAAAAATTATGCAATTTTCTATTCTATTCCTTATATTGAAAAAGGGAAGACCCCATTCAGATTTCTCAGAAAATAAAATTTTGTATCAGGTTATTGGCTTACAGAATTTTCCATAGTCACATTGGTCAGATACCAATGGCTAGGAAATTACAAAATGTCTTTCTCTGGTTGAAAAGGAAGATATGAAAGAGTCTATTAAAAATGCAAAGTTTATTTCCCTTTCTATTGATGAGCTTACAATAGTGGATAATAATTCATGGGTTTGTATTCATGTATACACATTTGCAAATGAAGTAAGAAATCTCCATCTCTTAGCATTTCATAAAATGAGTGAAAATTACAATTCTGAAAACATTTACAAAATTTGGTGTCAAGCCTGAAGGATATTGTAGGTATGAATGAATTTTCTATTGTAATGAAGTTAGTGTGTGTTGGAACTGATGGTGTAGTTATAATGCACGGGGCTAGAAATGGTCTCTACATAAGACTACAGACAATTATCTCCCATGTATGATTTCAATTCATTGCATGGCTCATAGAATGAATTTGGACTGTAAAATTGTGAGCACATTCGAAAGTGTTGCCAAAGTGCAGTAGATGATCTGTGATTTGCATGCTTATTATTCAAGTATTCCAAAGAGATTTTTAGAATTTCTGAAATTTATAATTGGATTGATAGATGGGAAAACTCTCCTCAAAGATGTAGATACCAGATGGATTTCAATGTATGAGCCTTCTTGTAGAATATTTGAAGAATATCCTTCATTGACAGGTTTTATGTATAAATACCGCAGGGATGTAGATAAAACTAAATATTTGTTTTACTATCTAACAGATATTAAAACTTTACATACATTATGTAGTTTATAAATGTTTTTATAAAGCATGTTCAAGAGCGTTGCATCGACATAATGAGAAAATGTGTGTGCATCGAGTCTAGCTAGTTTATATTTGTCTGGTAGAATTTTTCAGGGTCCTGTTTTTGAAATTTGGAATACACTAACAAACCTTAAGAATCTAATTTTCTTCTTAAAATTCAATTTACATGATCATCTGGGTATAACAACACATGGGAAAGAGATACCACTTCATACTTTTCAGAGAAGATCATATTTGGTAAGGTTGGAGATGGAAGAAGTAAGAGTGACATGCAATTTATATGAAATGGTATTATGTGACACTCGAAATAAATTGAAAAATAATTATCTACAAAGATCCGTGAAAGATTCAAAAAGGATTAATTAATTGAAGCAATGGGAGTTATCAATCCACAGTTTTGGAATACAGCTGGAGGCACACTTCAAACATCCATTAGTACTTTTATTTATCAAATATATGAATAGTCTAATGGAAAATTTCTATAAATATGAAGAGATAAACGGATTTTTTGTTGAAGGTATTTTACAAAAGAATTTATTGAGTTCACAGTCACATGATTTTTCCACCACTATGCTAGAGCAATTTCAATTTCTAGAGGAGCCAAATGAAAAATGGTTCTATTAGAAGACTTTAGAAGAATATTTATTCTAGTATTTTGCATGAGGATTTGAGCAAGTATATTCAACTATATGAGCTTTTTCAAACTATGATTCTGGGATCTTTTTAAGATGAGAGGGTTTTCCGTGCATTGTCCTTTGTAAAATTAAATTCCCTAATAGATTAGATAGAAATTTAGAAAGTTGTCTGAGATTGTATGTATCCAGTTACTTTGTGGAAACTTTTCCTTATGAGAGAGCACTTGCATTATGGAATTCACGTGTAGAAATAAAAGGAGTCGATAACATTCTGAATTATCCAAGGGATCCAAACATGCTACCAATTTAGTTGAATTCCAAGACAAAAATGAATAGGTTGCTTTAGGATTGTTTCAATTGCTAGAGTTATAATTTTTTGTTTACATTCTTGATCTTGACACTATTGACAATGACAAATGATTTGATATATTGATATATTTCATTATTCTTATTGATTAATGATCATCAACTAGTCTTAATAGACTGTTGTTTTACTTGTAACAAATTCCTTTTTGATATTTTGTTTTATTATTGAAATAAAGACAATGATTTATTTGGATCCATTTTTGTGATTATTCAGTTATAGATTAATGTTTTATCTCTTCATGCAACATAAATCCTTTCAAAAAAACACACACTAAGAGTTTTAAACCAAGTTTTACATCTCCAAATAACATTAATAACATTCATAGTAACCATAAATTGAATTACAAGTTTACATATTAAATTGTTGAAAAATAATAATAAATGCAATACAACAGTAAATATAGTTATAATTCAAAATCATTCTTGACTATTGTATTCATTCTATCAAGAGGTGGATTACTTTATGAAGACATACATGTCTTCATGAAGCTTCATAAAGCATTTTCGGTCAATAAAATTACAAAATGATTGGTTTTGAATTTCTTTAAAGCTTACCGCCAAGTTCTGTCATATAAGAAAACATTAAGATGGAATCCTCTTTTTCTACCTATGATTCAGAATCATGTTTGTCCTTACGTCTGCCACACGAAACAAAAAAAAAAAACAAATTGGTTGGCCACTATCTTTTAATTCCTACACTAGTGTCGGAATTGTGACAACACACCTATCACATGGTGAAACTAACAACTTTTTCAATTTTTTATTTTAGAGGTTGAGGAAGTTTGATATTTTATTACACAAGATGCAAAGTTTGCTTAGTATTTACACCACTCTCTGATAAAACTCCTGATGCCTACAAATCCTATTCTGCGCTATTGATATTTTTTAGAATGTTTTGCTCCTCCCTCACAACATCTCTTGCTGACAAAAGTGACGGATCAACATATGTATTTTCCTTCAGTAAGATACCTGGATCCATCTTATGCTCCTTGATTATCCTTTTCAATGTATTATTTTATATTTAATAAAAAAATTCTTTCAATTGCGTAGACCAAGGATTTCGCGCTTGTTACCTGTCCAAGTTAATGCACCAAACTAAACACAAAAACCCTGAAAAACTCCAATGAAATTGATACCTGATGAAGATGTAGACGGATAAGGAGGTTGATGTAGATAAGACGGGCGCACACGAGCAATTCGCACAATAGATCCGAGTAACCTGCAAAACACCGATGCTTGACAGAAAAAGATGGCGTTAAAAGATATTTGGGTGGACTGCCCGAGAAGCGGGTCCGGGAAGCGATAAGCTTCCTCGGCGGATGTCAGTCCACGTTTTCAATTAAGTGAAGAAGCATACATGATAAAATATGTACTTAAAGACTTGATTTTCTGATTATGGTAATGAAACAGAACCTAAACAGCAGACAGACAGCTACAGAAAACAGGAAACTATGAAAATAAAGCTAGATTTGTGTTTACCTGTGACCTTTTACCTGTCTGCAGGATGATCGGCGTCGACTTATGTGATCGGCGTCGATTGATGAAGGATCGGCGTCGATTGATGAAGGATCGGCGTCGACTGTGTAAGATCGGCGTCGACTGAGAGTAGACCCGTTGATCAGTGACAGTGCAAGAAGATTCGGGAATTGGGAAGTGATGGACAGATAGTCGACGTCTGCTGGATGTGCCGAAATCGGTAAGATACTGGAACAGAGTCACCAGAGGATCGATGGATGCGTATAATTTTGATGTGATGGAAGAAGAGTAACGATGCTCCTCTCAGGGATTGATTTGGACAGGATCTGCCCTCATTTGATACACTTGATGCTAAGAGATCTTTCTTACAACCTGTGTCTCTTTCGCGATCTGTCTCTCTCTGTTCGTGCGTGCGTTCGTCTGTTTTTCGGTCCCTAGAATTGAGTTCTGGACTTGCTTTTATAATCGACGCCACTCCTAGAAAATCGGCGCCAACCGTATGGGTCGGCGCCGATCGCGGAACAGACTCCCGAGATGGCCAAAATGATTGATTTTTAGAAAGATGAGAATTACCCCAAATACGGAAAATATCCCACTTGGGGAAGAAGAAAAATAGGGGTGATACATAGATAGAATAAATTTGGGGTAGGTAAGTGATTAGGATACATGGGAAGAGGTGTAATTAAATGTTTAATATTTAATTACTCATGGGTAAGATACAATGGGGTGAATTAAATTTAAGATAGGTGTTTAAATCACAAATCGGATAATATCCTAAGGGGATAGTGGCGACATAAACGTGCCCCAGGTTATTTGTGAGGGACACTAAATTGAGTAACCAATTTTAAGTGTCTACATTTTGCCCCTTTTTGTCAAGTAACTTGCGATAAGCAAGGTTATGAGACAAAAACAAAGAGATGGAAGAAGGGAAGAACAAGTGATGATGTGATCCCCCTCAAACTAGGGATGGGATGGGTGATAGAACAGACGATCCCAAGTTTGAAAGAGGTAGATGAAAATGCAGGATGCCCTAGTCTGATGTCTGGAGTAGATCAGATCATTGATGATGCATAAAAATAAATAAAAAGGCAGCAACCTAAGGAACTCACATTGGTAGGGCAAACTAGCCGGTCTCCTCATGAGACGACGTTAGTGCCTACAGACCCATGAGTGTAAGGAGAACTGCAAAAAATTCAGCACCTAAAGAGAGACACATTGGTAGGGACCACTAGACGGTCTGCAAAGCAGATGACGTTAGTGCCTACAGACCCGTTTAACTCTAAGCTGCCAAAAAGTACGAGTGTCCCACGCAAAGGGAACAAACCCGAAATAGACAATGATATCGGAAAGATGTGCCGAAAGGCAATATTCAGCACACAATAATGATCAGATAGACAAATAAGCCAAGCATCAACACTATGGCAAATTGATACGGAAAATCGGTGGCGATCATAGAAATCGGCGACGACCCAGATAAACGACGTCGATCAAAAAAAATCGGCGTCGACCAATCGTAGCGCATATAAATATGCGAACGGAAAACGTAAGCGATTTATTTTCATCGTGACGATTGATTCAGAGAGAGTCAGAATTTTGATTTGAAGATCATGGAAGCCTCTGGGAGCGGTCAGAAGCGCAGGAGGACACGACCTGGGGTAAGTGGTTCCTCTTGAACCCGTTGCATTCCATTTTTTTTTTTTTTGTGTTTGATTTTTTTGTTTATGGGGGCAATGGTCCAATTTATGCCCGGACAGTCAGTCAGCGTCGATTGGTAAAATCGGCGTCGATTGGTTTTTGAGTGGCGTCGATTGGTATTAATCGGCGTCGACTAGACATAAACGACGCCGATTTTACCAATCGACGCCGATTGGAATAGTTAAGATTTTTGTTGTTGTTTTGGATGTTCTGATTCGAGACTAAAATTGCTCTTGCTGTCATGGGTGCAGGCACGAGAGGCTCTACACATGAGGGATGCTATTCCCGAGTTGCTGGAGACTATTCTCCCAGATGTGACCGATGCAGATTGGCGGCATTTAGAGCTAGCCGGGCTCGGGGGCTTCAGATACTACAGACGAGTGCCGCGAGATGTGGAGCTGATGCGGGCACTAGTGCGACGGTGGGACAGCCACACGTGCACTTTTTGGTTTAGGACGGGTGAGATGACCATCACCCATGAGGACATATACAGGATTCTGAGATTGCCGATCACTGGGGACCCTATCGAGATTACACCGCGAGAGTAGCAACAGCGGGCCCTAGTTCGATTATATGGAGACAGGGCAGATGACTCAGAGATAGTGTCCAGGGCAGTGAGGATAGCCTCACAGTACAGACAGGATAGTCCCCGGAGCAGACAGATAGCCTTGATTCAGATGGCTATATCCTACTTTGCTCTTCTAGATTCAGGAGGTGGGAGATTCCCACTGTTGCTATTAGACTGCGTTTGTGACATTCTGCAGTTCAGGCAGGTGTTTGCTTTTGCTGATGCCCTGATAGCTCAGATATACCATGAGCTATGGATGTACACCACAGGCCGGAGGACAGGTATAGATGTCAGCTTTGTGCTCCATTGCTGGGCATATGAGCACATAGCGGTGATCAGGCCATCCGGGCTTCCTTGGATGCCAGCAGTAGTGGGAGGTGTAGATTATGGATTCCGGCGATGGCGAGCTGACATGGCCGTTGGGGATACAGGGAGATCGGCTGATTGGTACAGCGAGCGTTTCAGGAGCTGACACCGGATTAGGTCATCTGGAGGCCATATCGGGCATTTCCGACATGGGCTGGTCAGGATGCCCACTTGGTGGCACTGAGATGGAGCAGGGTGGTTAGGGGCCGCAGGCCTGATATGTGGGAGCGAGTCCCGTTTGTGAGAGTATTGAGACAGTTCGGCTTAGTGCAGATAGTGCCGAGCACCTATACGCCTTATAGGCGAGATGACAAGGAGACTGATCTGCCGATTTTGATCCCGGCAGACCCACTGAGAGAGGCCCCACCCTCCACAGACAGCGATGATGACGCAGGGGTGGACGAGGGCTACGCAGCATGGTACGATACCGAGCTACCACGACATCTCTCGGCATCTATAGATGCCGACGAGGATGACATAGCAGCGATGCTGGACAGACTGGAGGGAGAGCATGCCACCCTAACACAGACACATCAGGTAGCTCTAGAGGAGATCAGGGCTCTGACCGAGGAGAGGGATGCCCTAATTTTGGAGAGAGACATCGCTCGCCAAGAGCGAGATATAGCGATCCAGCAGAGGGATCGCTACCTTCGACATAGGGAGGCCCTCAGGGCCAAATATGGGGAGACAGGTGCCATGTCGGAGTCTAGCACGCAGGGCACGACCCTAGGAGGAGCACCACCAGCAGCGCCAGCAGCCCCAGCAGCACCAGCAGCATCATTACGAGCACCTGGTACTGTGAGCCTGAGCACTTATCAGTCTCTCCTCGCTGAGGTGAGATACTATAAGGATACCTTAGCGCAGCATGCCCCAGATGTGCCTCGGTACGGGGGTAAGGAGGAAGCAGCGACGGCCACAGCGAGCGGGGCCTTAGGTGGAGGAAGCACCGGGGAGAGATCGAGGTGGGCCGAGACCTCCAGCAGCAGGTGGCCTCCACTCGCTATGTTGAGGCCATGAAGACAAAAGCCTGTCCAAGGCGGTTGTAGGTGATAGTGTACTCCATGCGTTCGGAGTTTTCGATATGAGATTTGGATAGCTGTTGTATCTGTGAGTGAGATAGCCTCGATTGGGAGCATTGTATAGAGCTTGATGAAGCCACCCATCTTTATTGTACAGACACACATGGATATAGTAGCAAGTCCATTATGTCTTGTTAATATTTGATCTCATACGTTGACTTGATATACATGGTTAAGGTATCTTAAGGTGATGGATATCGATATGACGATAGATGATGACTATATTGGTAGATGATGAATAGAGCGATTGAATGTTTAATATATAGAGATTGAAATAATTTGATCTGATGTGATAGATGTTAGAAATGGATTTGATTTTGATGGATATAGACTGATAGAGGATAGAAATAATTGATCTGATGTGATAGAATTAATGTAATTGATGTATTTGATGGATATAGACCCCTTGAATTTTGAGAGGATAGCAATAGATGTGATCTGATTTGAAGATGATAATATAGATGTGATTAATAGATAGAAATAGATGCATTTTGATATATAGACTGATTATGAAGAAATAGATGTGATCTGATGTTAGATGATAGAATAGTTGGAGTTGTTGTATTAGACTGATAGAGGAGAGAATATATGTTATCTATGATAGATGAAGAATTAGATGTATTTGATGTGATGGATTTGATAGAAAAAGATTTGATTTGATGGATTGATGTGTGATATAATTTTGATGAAAATCGAGATAGATAGATCATTATCTTGATGTAAGTTTTCGATACTTTGATGGTATAGATAGATAGATCTATTGATGTAGGGATTTATTTTTATGGAAGATATAAATAGATGTAGTGTCACTTTGATGCACCAGTTGGAGATGTTTTGATGGATAGATGGATAGATGTGATTGATGTACTACGGCGCATGCTTGAGATGTTAATTTAATATTGATGAAAATAGATAGCCAGAAATAGATGTGTTGATAAATAGATGCTTTGATAGATAAGATGAAATTAGATAGAAGATAAATTTTGATTGAATTAACATGTGAAATGTCAATTTGACTAGATGAAAAACAAAGAATAATGGGGATACTCTTTGCGAGAGGCCAAGGACGTAATGAAAATGACCTTGACTAGAAACAAAGAAAATATACCCGGATAAGGAATAAAATGATAAGTTGGGCTCCCAACCGACCATAGATAGAATCTGGTTAGGAAATCAGATATCGATGCATGTAAGGCCCTACTTCGATTTACTGGAGACACGTGGCAGATGACTCAGAGTAGGTCCGGGGCAGGAGGATAAAGCTCTCCACAGTCAGACCGGTCGTCCCACGGAGCGACAATAGCCTTTGCAGATGGCTACATCCTTACTTTGCTCTTCTAGGTCAGGACGGTGGGAGATTCCCCCTGTTGCTATTAGGAATGCCGTTTTGTGACATTCTGCAGTTTCAGGCAGGTTTGTTTGCTTTTGCTGATGCCCTGACTAGCTCAGATATACCATGAGCTATGGATGTACACCACAGGCCGGGGAGGACAGGTATAGATGTCAGCTTTGTGCTCCATTGCTGGGCATTATGAGCACATAGCGGTGATCAGGCCATCCGGGCTTCCTTGGATGCCAGCAGTAGTGGGAGGTGTAGATTATGGATTCCGGCGATGGCGAGCTGACATGGCGTTGGGGATACAGGGAGATCGGCTGATTGGATTACAGCGAGCGTTTCAGGATGCTGACACCGGATTAGGTCATCTGGAGGCCATATCGAGCATTTCCAACATGGGTTGGCCAGGATGCCCACTTGGTGGCACTGAGACGGAGAAGGGTGGTTAGGGGCCGCAGGCCTGATATGTGGGAGCGAGGTCCCGTTTGTGAGAGTATTGAGACAGTTCGGACCTAGTGCAGACAGTGCCGAGCACCTATACGCCTTATAGGCGAGATGGCAGGGAGACTGATCTGCCGATTTTGATCCCGACAGACCCACTGAGAGAGGCCCCCACCCTCCACAGACAGCGATGATGACGCAGGGGTGGATGAGGGCTACGCAGCATGGTACGATACCTGAGCTACCACGACATCTCCCGGCATCTATAGATGCCGACGAGGATGACATAGCTGTGATGCTAGATAGACTAGAGGGAGAGCATGCCACCCTGACATAAACACATCAAGTAGCTCTTGAGGAGATCAGGGCTTTGACAGAGGAGAGGGATGCCCTAATTTTGGAGAGAGGACACCGCTCGCCAGGAGCGAGATATAGCGATCCAGCAGAGGGATCGCTACCTTCGACACAGGGAGGCCCTCAGGGCCAAATATGGGGAGACAGGTTGACCATATCGGAGTCCGGCACACAGGGTACGACCCTAGGAGGAGCACCACCAGCAGCGCCAGCAGCCCCAGCAGCACCAGCAGCACCATTACGAGCACCAGGTACCGTGAGTCTGAGCACATATCAGTCTCTCCTTGCTGAGGTGAGATACTATGAGGATGCCTTAGCGCAGCATGCCCCAGATGTGCCTCGGTACGGGGCGAGGAGGAGATCGGCGACGGCCACGGTGAGCGGGGCCTCAGGCGGAGGGAGCACCGGGAGAGACCGAGGTGGGCCGAGACCTCCAGCAGCAGGTGCATCCAGCTCGATAGGCGGCGGTCAGGAGAGACAGCCTGGTCCAGAGGAGGGTGGAGGAGATAGTGTCCTCCATGCATCGGACTTTACCATATAGGGATTGATGTATTTTGTATCTGTGTAGTGATGTAGCCTCGATTGGAAGGCATTGTATAGATGGCTTGATTGAAAGCCACCCATTTTTGTTGTACAGACACACATGTATATATAGATTCATCATTTTATTTGTCATATAATTGATCTCATGCGTTTGATCTTGATATACATGGATAGATGTAGCGTAATTGTGATGGATATAGATATAGACTGATAGATGATGAATAGATGTGATTGGATAGATATAGACTTAGAGGATAGATAGATGTGATGTAATTTGATATGATTGATATGTGGATATAATTTTGATGAAAGATAGATATGGATAGATGATAGCAATGCAGACTGTGGATGTATGCATTTTATTTTTGGATGTACATATTTTTAGATATTTTGATGGATAGATGGATAGATGTGATTGATTGTATGGATTTAATTTTGATGAAAAATAGATATAGATAGATGTAATGTAAGTTGGATGTACCAGTTTTTTTAGATGTTTTGATGGATAGATGGATAGATGTGATTGATGTATTCGGTATGTTTGAGATGTTAATTTAATTTTGATGAAAATACATAGCCAGATCCACATGTGTTGATAATAGATGCTTTGATAGATAAGATGAAATTAGATAGAAGATAAATTTTGATTAAATTAACATGTGAAGTGTCAATTTGACTAGATGAAAAACAAAGAATAATGGGGAATACTCTTTGCGAGAGCCAAGGAGGTAATGAAAACGACCTTGACTAGAAATAAAGAAAATATACCCGGATAAGGAAGAAAATGATAAGTTGGACTCCCAACCGACCATAGATAGAATCTGGATAGGAAATCACAATATCATGCATGTAAGGCCCTACTATGAGGTTAAAATAAACCTGACACTAACTAGCCGCAAAACAGATCTAGGAGGGAAACGAAAGGAGCAGTAAGTAAGTATCTTGTCGGACTTTACAAGGGACAGAATACATGTCCATAGTGGGAAAATAGGATTCTCCATATGATCGACAAAAGGTCTTAAATCTCAGCTTCATGATTTTGGCAGAAAAGCAAACTGATCAATGCGGGAAGTTTTCTTGATATGGAAAGACTGATCGATGCGGGAAGTCTTTCAGTGATGCTAAAAAGTGTATAAACTGACTGAAAGGCTGATTAATTACAAGAAGCCTTGAATATTTCTTTGAGAAACAGCCGTCCTTCAAGGGAGCGGTCTGTATTTTGAATTTGAATGATAGCCATCCTTCGAGGGTATGGTCTATATTTGTTCTTTTGATGATTCATTTGACAATGTATGGATAGCTGTCCTTCAAGGGATCAGTCTATCTTTTTGGATAACATCTCTTTATTTTTCTTTTTCTTTTTCTTTTTTTTTTTGAAAATCTTTTTGGAAGAAGCTGAGTTTAGACCTAGATAGATCAGATGGAGGGGAAGAGAACATAGAAGAACATGCACTCATGCCCCGAGTAGATCCGATTAAGATAAGCACTTGGGACAGATGAAGTGGTGATTAAGGTATTCCTACCATAAGGAGGAACATATCCAAAAGAAACATGCAATGAGTAGAGCCGCGGTACTCATATTTTAAGGTAAACAGAGGCAATAGGCGGAGAACCACATAGTTTCGAATCACCATGAAAGTATATGACTGGTTGTTTTAGGCGGATGAAAGATCTGTGTTGCGACTAGATTTGTGTAAGATAGATTTTAACAGTAGAAGGGCCATAGATGCAAGGCATTAAGAGGTTCTGCTTCAGGTATACCATCCATGGAAGATAGATGATAAGCCCCAGACCCATACTTATGAGTGATAATGTAGGGGCCCATCCAGTTGGGAGCAAACTTACCACGTTGACTTCTTTCGAGTGTAGTGACATTTTGATTTTCTTTAAGAACAAGATCCCCAATTTTGAAGTCACGGTGCTGCAAGTGCTTGTTATAAGCATGTTTGACATGCTCAAGATAGACTTGATGATGTTCAAGAGCGTTGAGACACCGCTCATCTAATAATTCAAGTTGTGCTAGACGATTTTGATGATAGTCCTCATCGGAGACAAATTCTCTGAGAGAAACAAGGAGAGACGGGATTTGGACCTCCAAAGGAAGAACAAGCCTCAGACCCATAGATGAGAGAGAAGGGAGTAGCACCAGTAGAAGCACGAATGCTAGTCCGATAAGCCCAGAGAGAAAAAGGGATATGTAAGTGCCAATTCCTACCAGCTCGACTAGTTACCTTTGCAAGGATATTACACAAAGTTTTATTGGAAGCTTCGGCTTGACCATTAGCTTGACGATAGTATGGAGAAGAAAAACTGAGTTTGATATTGAAAGCGTCGCAGAGGTTCTGCAAATCAACTTTCTTGAAAGACTTGCCATTATCTGTGATGAGTTTGTGTGGAACGCCAAAGCGACAAATTATGTGTTGATAGACGAAATCAACTATGGGTTTAGCCTTTGTTGAAGAAAGAGGGATAGCTTCCACCCACTTAGTAAAGTACTCAGTGGCAGTAATGATAGAATGATGACGCTGTGAAGAACGGGGATTGATGATACCAATAAGATCAAGACCCCATTGCGAAAAAGGCCACAAATCCGCTGCAGGCTGTAAAGCTTGACTAGGGATGTGCGTGAGATTGGAATGTTGTTGACACTTGACGCATTTCTTAGCGTATTCACAACAATCTCGATTAAGAGAAGGCCAATAATATCCCAAACGTAAGATGCGCTTAGCTACAGCTAAGCCACTAACATGTCCACCACAGATACCGTCATGGACTTCCTGGATGGCCTTAGATGATTCATGGGTTTTGAGGCACCGAAGCAAAATACCATCAAAGCCACATTTGTAAAGAATCCCGCCTAGGATAGTATAGCGATTAGCGCGTTAGATAAAATATCTTCTACCATTAGAAGTCAGATCTGGAGGAAGCACCGAATGAGATAGATAATCAACAATCTGTTGATACCACTCATCCTGAGTATGGGTTGTGACAACATGGATTGAAGTTAGTTGCCTAAGATGAGATGGCTGATCTAATCGTTGTATAGCGACATTAAGTCACGAGTCTTTGGTAAAAGGTGGGATAAGTGAGGCTAAGGAATCCATTGTATCTGCGAATCGATTTTGCAGTGCGAGGAATGGCTTGGATAGTGAATTTATCGAAAGATTGGAGTTGAGCAAGAACGATGTCACGATATTTTTGAAGGATATCATTCTTGCATTGATAGACACCCATGACTTGATTAACGATGAGTTCAGAATCACCAAATATGTCAATGTGACGAGCACCAAGATTAATGGCATTTTGAAGACCTAAGACAAGAGCTTCGTATTCAGCCATATTATTGGTGCACTCAAATTTCAATTTGTGTGCGACTGGGATAGGCGTACCCCAAGGAGGAATCATTACGAAACCCGCACCTCCCCCTTGCTGACATTTGGATCCATCAAAGAAGAGCTTTACTTTAAAAGGAGATAGACCAAAATCAATTTGTTGGATACATTCATCGGGGAATTGAGCAAGGGGGTCTTGAGTGTTCCGGAAGAGGAGCATCGGCTAATTGATCTGCAATAACCTGACCCTTGATAGACTTTTGTGGGATAAACTCGAGATCAAATTCTGTCATAAGCATGAGCCAACGAGTGATACGATCATTGTGATAAGGCTTCGCATGAATTGTCTTGAGTGGATTGACACTTGTGACAATATAAGTTTTGTGATTAAGGAGATAATGACGAAGCTTAGAAGTCGCGAAGAAGAGAGCACAACACAGCTTTTCAGCTTCGGAATAACGTGTTTCATACTCATGGAGGGTGTGACTGATATAATAGACAGCTTTTTCTTTACCACAAGTGTCCTGATGCGAAATCATAGCTCCCAGAGCATGGTCAGTCACAGAGATATAAAGATAGAAAGGCTCCCCCTCGCGTGGAGGTGTAAGCACAGGTGGAGAAAGAAGATAAGCTTTGAGATCATCAAAGGCCTTTTGGCAATGTTCATCCCATTCAAAATGAACATTCTTACGGAGGAGATGATGAAAAGGCTGACAACGGTCCGACAATTGTGAGATAAAACGACGCACTGATTGAAGACGTCCTTGGAGACTGCGGAGTTGCTTTAAGTTAGAAGGGGGAGGCATCTCAAGGATAGCTTTTATCTTTGCGGGGTCCACTTCAATACCCCTGATGGAAATGATAAAACCTAAAAGTTTACCAGTGAGAACGCCAAACACGCACTTAGCTGGATTTAGACAAAGACAGAAGCGGATAAGCCTCTCAAAGAGAGGTGCAAGGATGAAAAGATGATCCTGACGACGTTTGGACTTACCGAGGAGATTGTCAATGTAATCTTCCACGGTTTTGTGTAGGAGATCATGGAAGATGTAGGTCATTTGCTCGCTGATAGGTTGCTCCTGCGTTCTTAAGACCGAAAGGCATGACGCGATAACAAAAGGTCCCCCAAGGAGTTATGAAAGAAGTCTTATGTTGGTCTTCTGGTGCAATGAGAATTTGATTATATCCAGAGAAACCATCCATAAGAGAAAGCATTTCATGACCCGCAGTTAAATCCACGAGTTGGTCGATATTAGGTAGAGGAAAATCATCTTTTGGACAAGCAAGATTAAGATCCCGGAAGTCGGTACAAATTCAAATTTTCCCAGTAGCCTTATTTACTGGTACTCACATTGGAAACCCATTGTGGATAATCGATGGGTTGGATGAAGTTAGCCGAGAGCAAGCGCTGTAATTCTTCTTTAACAAGAAGGGCTACTCTAGGGTGCATTTTACGTAATTTTTGTTTAACTGGTTTGATGTTGGGAAGAGTAACGATATTGTGGACCACAATATCGGGATCGAGTCCTGGCATATCCTCATATGACCAAGCAAAGGCTTGACGATGGTTGGAAAGAAAAGTGGTAAAATCTCCTAATTCCTGTGGATTAAGGGTTTGGCCGACCTTAATGATGCGAGGGTCTTCAGAAGTCCCTATATTAAGGTCGACAGTGGCTTCGTTGAGAAGCGTAGACGTGTCAGAAGGAATAGTCTTGGGAAGATATGAATCCTCTGCCCCCAGATAGGTGAGGACAGAATCATCATCTGCACAGTGGATAGTGTTGATAGGAGGAGAGTCGTCTCCAACTATTTCAGGGAAGATTAGTGGTATGGAAGCGGACCGGTTGTTATTCTTATAGGCTAGTGGCCCTAAGGAAATGGTATTGATCCAAAAAGAAAAGTTAGGTGGGATGGAAATGTCGTCGTCCACATCGAGTGATGCTTCTGACTTAGCGGGAGAAGATGGTTCTTCAATAGGAAGAGGCTCGTCGAGAATAGTGACAGTGGCTTTTGAAAGAGGTTTAAATCCTAGACCAAATTTTTGATGTGGCATGAGAGTAGGAATGGATTTGAGGTCATGCACACCTTGCTCATATTTTCCTAGACCAAAACCCTTCCACGCGCATCGATATAGATAAGTTTTTGCAAACGTGGGATTTTGTAGATAATCGAACCCTGTTAAGTAAGGTTTGGTCCTAGGGGGAGAATCTGGGCGATAATGAGGTGTATCAAGACCACCATAGATGAAATTAGTCTGTTGATTGGGCAGACCAATGGTGACGATGCGACCGAGACCTGGTTGATATTCAGGTTGTTTGTCCGGTCTACCATACTCACTAGGATTGAGATGGGCATCGAAAGAAAAGAGAGGAAGCTCTCCCAGTGAGAAATGTTGCAATGTCTCTTCTAGATTTTGTAAATCTGGTAGTTTGGTTGCAGGTATGGAAGAAGATGAGGCCCCGTCAGGAGAAGAAGTATTTTCCTTTAGAGGGGCAGACCTTGTGGTCATGTCGCATTGTGCGGAAGGAAAGGGATCTCCTGGATGAGTATATATTTTGCCCTCATATTGGTATTTTAAGCATCGATGGAGGGTGGATGGGACATAATGCATTACGCGAATCCAGGAGCATCCGAGAATCATATTTTAGTGGAATTTTCCTTCGACAATGTAGAAGAGTTCGTGAAGCAGCTTCTTACCTACTCGAATGGGTAAGACCACAGTTCCTAAAGTAACTACTAGCTGATCGTTAAATGATCGAAGGACGAAAGGCGGGGGTGACACTACGTTCTTTGGTAACTTAAGTTGCTCAAATGTGTGCGAGGAGATGACGTTGAGTGCAGCTCCACTATCGATCATAACGCGTTTTAATGTGGTGTTGTCGATTTGGACTGTGATAAAGAGGGGAGCCTCCAAATCCTCTGAAGAAAGAGGAGGAATTTCTGAATCTTCAAAAGAAATGGTGGTTGATGGTCTATTCAATCCAACAACCAACTCAAAGGGCTGGGGCTCATCTGAATTCACTGTGATGCGACGCAGATTATCAATCAGAGCCTGGCGATGTTGTGGAGAGGATTGGATGAGGTCAAAAAGAGACATTTTGACCGGAGCCTGGGTGAGTTGTTTCATAACACTCTCCTCAACTGACACGGGAATTTGAGCCCAAGGTGCAGCACGAATAGAGACTCGAGGTCGTGGGGCTAATGAGGAAGGAGGAACTCCTTTAGGCGCTGCAGAAACGATAACCCATGGTCGAGATGTTGTAGATGAAGATGGATTATCATAGTGTTGGGTTCTAGTGGCGATATGGATTGCGTCAATTTGAGAAGGTGGAAGATCAATTGGAGTGGAATCACTAGAGGTCTGAGTGGATATTTGGGACTCAGATGGGGCTAAGATGACAGGAGATACTTGTTCCTCCTCCTCCAGCAAAAGATCACTTTCTTCCAAGAGGTTATTGACAACAGCTTGAAGAGCTTTACATCCCTCAGTATCATGACCTGGGGTACGGTGGTAAGCACAAATCAGATCAGAGTTAAACCAGGTAGGCTTAACTCCTTTAGGGTTATAAGGTTTAATCGGAGGAAGGGATGTGAATGAAGATTGGATAAGTTGGTGAAGGATTTCGGTGTAGAACCCGGTAGATGAAGATGAGGATAGAGGTGATGAAGGTGCCTCTTTTGCCTTAACAGACTGTCGAGGCAAAAGAACCTGCATGTTAGGTTTGATAGTCTTTTTAGGGATCATCTTATTTTTTTGGACACTGGAGGAGCAGTCTTGGGCACTTGAGATGGAAGTAAGTGAGACATGATTGATTTTGGTGGAGGAGGAGCCCCTAAAATAGATTTTGAAGATGATGGAGATGTGACAAGTGTTGTGGTCTTCAAAGATGAAGGAGGTTGTTTGGTCGAATTTGCTGATGATTTCGATAGTGTCGATTTAGATGAGGAAGAAGCTCCCAAATTAGGTGTAATCGGAGAGGGACATAGGGCGCCCTGGGTTTTGGTAATGAAGATGATGATCCTGATAGAAGAGGTGGCGTCCTTTTAGTAGGTAAATCCATTTTTCGGGGTGTTGGTGAAGAATGTGTTGTAGAAGGAGATGATGGTTTTTGATAAGTGTGTAGAAGAAGACGCCTTCTCAGAGGGATAAATCCAATCTTTTATGGGGCGTAGAGAGAGATTTTTGTGGGAAAGCACCAAGGGTCTTGATGGTTCGAAATATGGGCATTCCTTTTTCAGGGATGGTGACAACTTCAACGGCATAAGGTGATTGTAACCTTTTCAGGAGGAAGCAAATGGGGAGGTACTGATGGCGCAACGTTAGATTCCGGTTGTCTTGGTCTAAGTTCAGGAATCGAGCGTATAGGTGTTGGTGCTACTTCTGTTTGATTTTTCTTTAATGGGTGAAGCAGCATTAGTGATGGAAGAAGTGAGTGATGAAGAAGTAGTTCTTTGCGAAGGGACTACTTCGGGTACAGTAATTATGGGTGGAACTACTGTAGGAAAAGAGACAGGAAGAGTCAAAATCAAAGACGCTTCCATCGGAGTTGGCATAATTATAGGTACGTTCACCAGGGGCATAGTTGCAGCGAGAATGGGAGCAACAGAAGTAGATGTATCTGCAGTGGAAACTCGAAGGGATGTAATTGCCTCGAGCATTGAAAGAATGTTTGATGATGAGACAGATGAGGATGACACTGTCTCGGGTATGGATGGAAGGTCGGACAAAGGAGTGGAGAGAGATGAACCCGTATCTAGCAATGTAGGAATATTCAAAGACGGGCTATCTGAAGATGGTGGAATTTCAGTGATTGGCGAAGTGGAAGGAGGTTCTGATTCGGTTGATGTGTTCACAGATGGCTTGGTTTCAGAAGAAGATTCTTCAGTAGAGATGAAGTTGATAGTATGAGTGTTTGGCTTTTGAGATTCCGAAGCATTATGGTTCGGGGAATGATTTGGAAAAGGTTGTTTAAAAACATCCAGTGCCTGATTTGGGGAAGCATTTGGGTTATCCAAAATGAGCTCCGCCTTTATCAATAAATTTCTGGACAAAATTTTTGAAAGTCTAACATCGTTCGATGTCATGACCTTTGGTTCTATGATAATGACAGAAATCATTTTCTCTATACCAGAATGGACGTTCTTGGCTTTCATCGATATTCCTAATGGGGGGAATTTCGATCATGCGAACTTCCAACATTTTTCTCTAAGATAGAGGCATATGATTCCCCCAATGGAGCGAAGGATCGAGATGATGAAGTCCCTTTTTCGAGAAGATGAGGAGTCTCTCCGTGGTGTTTGATTAGAAGTATTATCTGCTCGTGATGTTTTTAATACGATGGCATTGGTGGATCCCTGATTCTTGTCCTTACAAGGGGAAGAATTTGGTTTGGTAAACCGAGAAAAATCGGGTTTAGATTTAGAGCGAAGTTTTAGCTTCCCTTGTTCGATGGCGCAAGATTCAAGTTTGCGTGCCATCGTAAAGGCTTCTTCAAAGGTATGAAAAGTTTGGATCCTTAAAGTGGAAGAAATATGATTAGCACAAGATCGAGTAAACAACTCGATTTGTTGGGATTGGGGAAGGGAGAAGGACAATTGGTTGATTATCCCTCTCCAACGAGTGACAAAGTCTGCAATAGACTCATCATCGAATTGACGAATGTTATAAAGATCTGTAATCGAGATCTTATGCGCGATATTTATTGAAAAGTTTTCAACAAACATCTGGGCCAATTGAGAGAAAGAAAACAAGGAGTGTTGAGGGATGTTATTGTACCAGTCTAAAGCAGGACCTGCTAGAGACATAGGAAAGGTACGGAGCATAAGCTCCTGATCTTGGACTATGAGGTAGCAAGCATGTTTGAATGCTCGCAAATGTTGTTGAGGGTCCTCTCGACTATGAAACTTTGAAAATTTAGGAAGCTCCCATTGGGGAGGATAAGGCTTAAAAGCCACTGAGGGGTGAATGGGTTCATTACACACTTCTTCAAAGGAGTATGAAGGACGAGCCCCTTTTGTGGAGGCTTCCAAGTCTGCGATTTTCTTGAAGAGAATTTGAACCACGTCAGATTGGGGAGGAGGCACATTGGTATGTCCTACATAAGAAGCAAATGGTGGATTTTGTTGAGGTGTCAACGGGGGATTCATCTGTTGATTGATAGGATGATAAGAGGAGTAACCAGGCGTTCTGGGTGACACCTGGTGGGGTATTTGTCTGTGAAGTACCTTGTGTATAGGTAGGCTGTGAGATAATAAGTGGTTGAGAAAATGAAGGTTGGATGACGGGTGGAGCCTGTGATTGGTGGACTCCTATATTTGTCGATTGAATCGGGACAGATTGAGGAACATGATTGCCAACTTGATTAGACATATTGGGGAACAAGACCTGAAAGGGGCCTTCTACTGCCGGATTAGGCATTAAGGGTGCCGATACTAGAGGATGGGCGAAGGTCACTGTTGCTGGAATATTGGAAGAAAGACCCACTGAAGGACGAGAAGCAGGAACTAACTGACTATTCGGAGGGGGTTGGCTCATGAAGGGGTACTGATCTTGGGACACGATGGAGGGCATAGATGAATTAACAGCAATATGCGGGTGCGCAGATGCATTCATTATAGCTAGGGCAGAAGACCTCTCAGAAGTAGGTTGTGGATTATTCGAGGTAACTGCAGTGTTAGGAATAGGTAAGACTATTTGAGAACTAGTTGATATGGTTGGTGGAAGAGAAAAAGGAGGCACAGGGGCACCGCCCTTCTCCGTGACTCGAGGCAAGAGAGATGATGCAAACTGTTCTACAAAGGCCTGGGATGGTCTCACGAGGATAATCGTACACTTGCTGGATTGGTGGTCCTTGATCAGATATTTGAATAGACTTGTGTACTAGGTAGTCCATGAGGGCTATCGGATTGCGATCGAGGAAAGCCTAAAATTCAGGATCCCCACGAGGAACATACTCTGAGTCAGAAGTAGATGATATTTCTAAAGGACTAGGGGAAGCTGGACGTGATGGGGTTGCTTTGGCTTGATGGAAAGGATTATATGACCAGGATGGGGAACCAACCAACAGCGGTCCCGAGGAAGATTTGGGGGGGGCCGAAACATCCACACTAGTGGTAATTTCAGAAGAAGAAGGGGCCAGTTGAGCCATTCTTCTAGATTGCAAACCGAGTGATGACCGTCATAAACACGCAGAAAAGAAAATTGACCTAACTAATGCACAGACAATTCAAGTAGCGCAGATGATTATCTCCTTTAAGTTTTGATGCTTTTAAGAAAGAAAATATTAGGGAAGGCTTTTTAGAACAGGAACTACTCAGGTAGCCAAACTAAGGATGGTTTGGGGAATGTTTGGTGAGGAGTCCCGAAGGCACTTCAGTAAAATACCGGTACGTGGCTTGATATAGGGGCCTACCCCTGCACTTCACACACCGTTGCGATAAGGGAGTCGGGTGCTTTGCCAATATATACTAGAATCTTCTCGTGAATTTATAGCGCGGCCTGAGTACCGCGTAGGCTCTTCCTCTTGGATATCACTTCCAAGTAGGCGAGGCCAGGGAAGGAGTTTTGTTTAAATGCTTTATACCTAGTGATTTTGGCTTTGTGTGCAAGGGTGAAAAATAAAAATCAAATAGTGTCACTACCGATTTTGATTAATTTTCCAACCTAATTAAAACTAGATGAGAAACATGCAGCAATGACAAAGAAAAGGTTCTTTTTAAGCACTTAAAAATGAAGTGTTCGATTTCGATGGAGACAAGTTCAAACAAATTCTTTCCCAAATGCGATTAAATTCTTTTTAAGCACCGAAAATTGAAATGTTTGAATGTGATAGACAATCAAACAAATAAATCCTAAAAAGGAGAAAACACCGTAAAAGAGAAATACCTGTAGATTTAGCTCTCCAAGGTGTGTGGACTTCAAAAAGCGCGTTGTTGAGCTCTTCCCCTCGAACAATCCCACGAACAAGCAAAGTGCTCCGCAAGAAAAGGTTAAGCAAACAACAAACAAGACCCAGAAAGAAATATCCGGATAATGGTGAAACGAAAAATTTCTATTCTAAGGAAATAGAAAAATTTCAAGATAACGATTCCACATAAAAAGCAAGATTGGAATGATGAAAAGAAATGCTCAAGCAGAACTGATAGAAATCAGTGAAGGAAAAATAATCCAAGCTCAAAACTAGAAAAAGAAATGAACTTACCAATAAGGGACTTTGGTTGGGTCCCCACCAGGGCGTGCCAGAATGTAGATCAAGAATTTTGCGCTTGTTACCTGTCCAAGTTAATGCACCAAACTAAACACAAAAACCTTGAAAAACTCCAATGAAATTGATACCTGATGAAGATGTAGATGGATAAGGAGGTTGATGTAGATAAGACGGGCGCACACGAGCAATTCGCACAATAGATTCGAGTAACCTGCAAAACACTGATGCTTGACAGAAAAAGATGGCGTTAAAAGATATTTGGGTGGATTGCCTGAGAAGCGGGTCTGGGAAGCGATAAGCTTCCTCGGCGGATGTCATTCCACGTTTTCAATTAAGTAAAGAAGCATACATGATAAAAGATGTACTTAAAGACTTGATTTTCTGATTATGGTAATGAAACAGAACCTAAACAGCAGACAGACAGTTACAGAATACAGGAAACTATGAAAATAAAGTTGGATTTTTGTTTACCTGTGACCTTTTACCTATCTGCAGGATGATCGGCGTCGAGTTATGTGATCGGCATTGATTGATGAAGGATCGGCGTCGACTATGAAGAATCGGCGTCGACTGAAAGTAGATCAGTTGATCAGGGATAGTGCAAGAAGATTCGGAAGTTGGAAAGTGATGGACAGATAGTCGACATCTGCTGGATGTGCCGAAATCGGTAAGATACTGGAACAGAGTCACCAGAGGATCGATGGATGCGTACGATGTTGATGTGATGGAAGCAGAGTAATGGTGCTCCTCTCAGGGATTGATTTGGACAGGATCTGCCCTCATTTGATACACTTGATGCTAAGAGATCTTTCTTACAACCTGTGTCTCTTTCGCGATCTGTCTCTCTCTGTTCGTGCGTGCGTTCGTCTGTTTTTCGGTGTTTTTCGGTCCCTAGAACTAAGTTCTGGTCTTGCTTTTATAATCGGCGCCGCTCCTAGAAAATCGGTGCTGACCGTATGGGTCGGCGCCGATCGCGGAACAGACTCCCGAGATGGCCAAAATGATTGATTTCTAGAAAGATGAGAATTACCCCAAATACGGAAAATATCCCGCTTGGGGAAGAGGAAAAATAGGGGTGATACATAGATAGAATAAATTTGGGGTAGATAAGTGATTAGGATACATGGGAAGAGGTGTAATTAAATGTTTAATATTTAATTACTCAGGGGTAAGATACAATGGGGTGAATTAAATTTAAGATAGGTGTTTAAATCACAAATCGGATAATATCCCAAGGGGATAGTGGCGACATAAACGTGCCCCAGGTTATCTGTGAGGGACACTAAATTGAGTAACCAATTTTAAGTGTCTACAAATTGTACAAATGTATTCAAGATATTGCGGGCATTCTTCAAATGTGCATCAAATACAACTACTTCTTTCTTTAAATTTTCATATTTTTCCTGCAAAATAGAAATAACAATGTATTAGTCTATTAGATAAGTCTAAATAATTTATTACAATGCTCATAATATCACAATTTTATGTATAAAAGATAACCTACGACAACTTTCTTTTTTTCTGCATTTGTAATTAAAACATTAATTTTGTCTCTAGCCCATTTTTTGTAGTACACTTGGGCTTCAGCATTAATATTCTCCAACCTATTGAACATTATATCCAAAATGTCATCATCATAATCGTTATTATACAAAATTGTTCCTGACTGAGCTTATTTTAGCAAAATGTCAAGCCTTGCTAGTTGGATCTCTACAGCAGTGAACAATGAATGCCTTTGAGCGTGATTATGCTATCAGGTATTTATTTCTTTGATCAAAATTTTGGCCTTTCTCTCCCAAGTGTGCACTGATTCCACAACAGACATAACAACCTTCTAAATTATGGCCCGCATACTATCTAATATCATATTTTTTAAGGCAAAATTTGTCTTTTGATCATCCGTGAGTGGATTTTTACTTGGAGGATGAGGAGATTCTACTATCTCATGTACATCTTGTTGCACTTGTGGTTGAGGAGGTGGAGTACATTGTATCATAACATACATGTCAAAATAGTTACTCTTCTTTGTGTCACAACTATCAAAGCCCAAAAACTCATCACTGAGCTCGATCTGGTTTAAAATATGGATGCCTATTGTACTGAAGACACCACCTAGTGAAAAACCAGATAATTATGAGGTTATTAGATGAACTATTCCTACAGAGTCTATATGAATCCTTATATTTTTTCCTACAAAGTTTCTTATTGTCTGTATAGTACGCATCGGCAATACTAGAGGCCTTCTTGGAATCTGTTGTGAAGGTCTATTAAATGCAAGAATAAAATTACAAAGTATTAAAAAACTAATCATTATACCCTTGTAAATTATAAGTAAAATTTTTACACGTAAACAAAAGATGCTAAACATTAAACATTACCTTACATGCTCGGAGATGTGACCATTCGACCTTGATACTGAGAATGAGTTTGATCTAGACCAAAAAAATCAGAACTTTCTAAAAACAAAAATGTAGAAATATTAAAATATTATACCACTTACAAAATAGATATAGTGTTTATGGTTCCTCCTAGTAGCTTAATTATAAACAGTAATACTTATACCCGTAGAAAATTGTGATGGGATAGGAGGTAGGAGTGGTAGAGCTATCGACCCCTAGGCCTTTTTTGACGAGGAAATCAAAGCAGGGTTGATTCCACTGAATCCATAACATAATCACCTAAGACCTCTGGAGGGGATTTACCCCAAGCAATAGCCTCCTTATGAGATATTCCAAGTATAATTATTCTCTACAAAAGATAAAATAACTATTATTATTGAATTCAAAAATAATTAATCGATTATAATGTCAAAATTAATAATTTAATTATTACATGTTGTTATTCAAGTGAGAGACTAATGGAAATCATTTTGTCATTTATTGCAGGTTGAATTTGTCCATTCTGTAATTTGTGGAAAGCTTCATGATAGAAAGCAAGTAGATAATTGGTAGAAGAGAACACATTCTTGGATTTATCAGTTAAATTCAGACTTCCAAGGGCATTGTTGACATCTATTTTTATTCTATTGGAAAAGTATGTGCACCAATCGAATTGTTTACCTGTCAGTGTCCACAATATATACTAAATAGCCCATAATGGAATGTCCACAGATCTACCCTACAACACAATCCTGGCTTGAAATAGTGATATCATTATATGAAAGAATTTGTTTATAATGCCTTGTGTAACAAGGCCTCTTTTAGAATGATTAACTGCAGCTGAACTAAGATACAAGAAAATTTAGATACTTGGGCAGTGATAAATGTTGAGAAAACAAACAATTAAAAATAAAATTGAACTTACCATCAACCTATAGATTGTAATGAGACTCCACAATTTTTTTTTCTTCATCAATTAGCACTGCCTTTGTGGTTACGACCATCTAGTTTTAAAAATGTAGACTAGATAATTGATGGATGTTTCCAGCTACACGATGAACGAAAATGTACAATCCATCATGGGAATGGATAATTTTTCTTTTTCCTAGTTGTAAGATTTGATGAGGTAATCAAGGATCTTAGTATCTATTTCAAATTGGGGCATCTGAACAAGCCTCCTGAATTATGATTTTTACATCCATTCCTTAGGTGTTTCCTTCAGTTTCAGAAGTGTTGTAATCTAAGGGCACATGATATTTTTGTACTAGAATTTGGAGGCAAGAACGGAGGTGGTGCTAGCCATTATGGAATTTAAAAGGTTTGGATGAATGTGAAAGGTTTAGAAATTCAAATATTATAGGTGTACGTAGGTCCACTAGAAAAATGGAGAGCTCATAGTGGTGGAGGTTTGTAAACGTTTAGGGAAAAAGTGAAGAAATGAACCTCGTAGGGGTGTATAGGGCTCAGTTCATGGAAGTGGACATGTGGCAACAAACAATTGGTAGATAAGCTTGAGGCAATATGTGTCTGGGGACTCGTGTGGATAGTTGATGTCCAATTGAAAATTTGTGCAAGGTGGTCAGAATAGCATAAGATGTCTAACTCAAAAATCCTCCAACCAGAAGAGCCAACCAACCAGGAGAGTGCGGTCATCGAACCAGGAGAGATTGCCAACTAGGAGATGCAAACATCTAACTAGGAGAGATGGCCAACCAAGATAGGTAGTTGTCCAACCAAGTAAGATGGTTAACCGGAAGATACGGTCGTCGAACCAAGAGATACAACCATAAATCCCGAAGAGACGATCGACCTATCCAGGATAGAAATGATGTAATCAATCTAACCAAGAATGAAAAACGGATTATCATCTGGCTACATATTTTTCAACCAAAGAGATGGTCGTCCAACATTTGTACATCTATACGAAACCATTGGAAAAAACAGGCTAATGAATCACCTTACCATGAAATGGTTTTTTGGATATTCACCATCATTTTTAGAGTCCATTTCAGAGATTCACCATCCATTCTATAATAAGTTTTCGGAGGGGGGATCTTAAAATTAACCCTAGACCAAGATATGTAGTATTTTTTGGATGAGACAGAATGAAATGTAGTGTGAATTATGGGAGTGATCTTCCCCCCGAGTGGATGTGTATGTATGTAATGAGGTTCATTTTTTATGCCCCCTCAGCAATCAAGAATGAACTGTAAACGAGAGTGCATCATCGGGAAATGATTTGAAATATGTGTAGTAGAAAGATGTGATCATCAAAGCACAAAGCGTAGAGTGTGACTAGGTTGGTGAATGGGTGAGTTTATTAAAAGTGTGAGTGTGAAAAGGTTTATTTGGGATACAGACCCTCAACAGTCAAGTATGGAATGTGGAACTAGAGTGCAGCATAGGGTAGTGTGTCATGTTGATTGTGTTTGAGATATATGATGATTGTGTAAAATGTGGTGTTAATTACGTATGCAAAGGATTGATTGCATAGATTATCGATATGTGTAAGTGATAGATGTGTTATTCTTTGTGTTGGTTGTGCACGAGAGATAAATTTGTTGTGAATATGTTTAGTGTATAGTAGGATGTGCGAGACAAATATGTTGTGAGAGCATCGAATGTGTAATTTGTTATAGATGTGTAGATTATATAAGATGTTGGTGTTGATTACGTGCAAGAGAGGTGTGTTGTATGGTTTGAAAGAGGTATGCTATGAAAGTGTGTAGTAGGTTATAAATATGTTGAGTGTGGTGTATGTTAAATATGTGAGGAGGTTATGTGTTGTTTGTGTGTTGAATAAACATGGTAGAAATAATAATTCGTAAGTATGTTGATTATATAGTGATGAATACGTGCAAGCAGTAGACGCTAGAAGTGTGTCCAATTTGTCGTGTGTAATATGATGTGTAGTGTGTGAGAGGTTCATGTATATAGGATGCCCTTAATAGTCAAGTGTGAACCAAATCACGAGAGTGTGTCATCAAGTAATGACAATACAAGACTGTATCAATATGTGTATGTTATATATGAGAGACTAGATGTGAAATGATGAGTACATAAAATTTATGTAGATGTTATAGGGGAGAAATAAGTGTAATTCCCCCTATGTGTGTAAGCGATGGAGATCTAGTTGATGACGTTGAGTGGATCAATGTAAGGAGTAATTTCCTTGAAAAAATTGATTGGACATGGAAGTGGAGATTGGGGAGTGACCTTGCACAATGGTGGATCATTTGATGATGTTGTGGAAGACTTGAGTGGAAGCCAGGTTGAATTGAGATTTAGAGGAGGTGGCTTAGATTGACTTGGTAATTTTGTAGATGACTTAGCAAGAGGATGTGATGGAGAAAAAGCCTTGAGAGGTGATTACTTAGGTTGATTTGGTAATGTCGCAGATAACTTGAGTAGATGAGGAGTGGGACCATCCTTAAGAGAAGGTTGAGTGGATTGAATAGACAGAACTTAACTAGCCAAAGAAGGCACCTTAGAAGTGATAGCATGATGATCATTAGACATGGAAGGAGAAGATTTAGGAGCCCATTTGGATGTAGCATTTGTAGATGGGCGTGAAAAAAAATATTGTGAATGAATGAGATAAAGCCTTGATGCTCAAGATGTGTGATTCTTCATTGCAAAGTGTAACAGTCATTGTCATTATGTCCATTGATCCGATGATAAGTGCAATATGGGTGAACTTGATATTTTGCAAGTCGGTAAGGAGGATATCCCTGAGTAGATGTTAAAGTGATCAATTGATGACTATGGAGCTCAATAATAATGTCATGTTGTGTAGTATTACGATCAAAGGTGAGAGTATCTGCTAATGGTATGACTTGAGGCTCACTGATATGAGCACATGTAGAAGACATAGAATGAAAATGAGAAGAATAACTTGTTATCCATTTTTCGCACCCCTACAAAATGGATAACTTACCAAGTCTAAATGTCGACGGTTGATGGATGCAACACTTTGAAGTTTAACAGGGTAACTCACAGCAAGCTGAAAAGTTGTGGCGAAATTCTAAGATGAAGAGGGAAAAAATGGAGGTAAGATGCTACTGGTAACATCAAAGATGCTACCAGCTAGTAACAGGAATAGATGCTACCGACCGGTAGCACTTTTTCATGCTACCGGTCGGTAGCAAAATCGATGGGTCACGGACAGGTAAACAACACAAAGGAATCGATAGCACCTAACATGTACGGATGATATTGGATGGTAGCATACAATGGTGGTTCTAGTAGTGCTCAAGAATGCTACTGGCTGGTAGCATTTTAAGCTACCGGCCAGTCACACAAGGGTGGTGTTGAAGTGCAGTCGAGTGACAACAAAGGCATGAGTACCACTTGTATGGATGTTACCTACTGACACTATATTTTAAGCTATCAGCCAGTAGTGAGAAAAGCATGTTATCAGACAGTCGCATTTATACTAATGGCTAACACCAGAGAAGACGTGCAACTGACCAAGCACAGGAACAAACCAAGCATTAATGGAAGTGGTACAAGGTTGTTCAACTACCAGCTTAATGACACATGACGCCCATGACTTTCACATGTAAGAAAAGTACCAAATTCTTATGGCCTCCCATACCTGTTTAATGAAACTTGTTAGTTAGTGAAGTAATTTCAAGGTTCTTCTTATACAATATATATATATATATATATTGTAAAATTCACCTCATTTTGAGGAGAGACTTTCTGAACAGCAAAAGAACTCTGTCAAAATTGTCCCAGAGCGTTTGTGAGGTAAAGGCCTCGCATTTGGGCTTATTTATAAAGGATTTTTCCTTGTGCTTATGTTATAATGGATTTTGCATGTTTCTAAGCAATAAAATTCATGTTTTGTGGCCATTTTCACCCTAGCTTGTATGAAATTGCATCTTTTGCCTTGACATTATATTTGCAAGTATACTGTGCATGTATTTATCTCTTTGCATGGTTTGTAGTTTGTTGTGCTTTATGAATATAGGGAATTGAATATTTTCTTGGGTTGTGGCGCTTCTAGTTGCCCTCTCCTAATTTTTTTTCTCTCTATTTTTTACTCACTTGGATTGTCTCACCCTTTCTTGGTGCATCACCTTCACTTATAGTATTTTTATTTTTTTCATCTTTCTATCCATCTCTCCTTGGAAAGCATTAGGATAGGATTAGTTTAGTTTTCCATTCTCTACACTTTGGAGAAGTTAGCACTAGGTTAGGAGAATAAGTCATCTTTCTCCGAGGGATTATCCTACCTGCAACGTCCCACACTACAGGATAATCCCATGTTATGTAGGTTACACTAATTGCCTCACACACAAATCATGAGCAATCAAGGGTATTGTAATTTTGCATTAACAGAACTATCATGAGCCTAAGAAGCGTCTTTAATTTGATGGATTTCAGATTTAAGAGATACGATCATGGATTCCATAGCCTAAAATATGTTGAAAAATAAAGAATGCAAATTTTTAAATGACTCCACTATGGGTTGATTAGATGAAGGATCTGTTATCCAAAATAAGCCCCTTGCTTATTTTTGGCTAACTCCCTTTCATTTCTTCCTTCCTTGTGCCTCGGTCAATTTTTTTCACTTATCAGGCACTCAAAATTTTCTATAAATGGCTTCATCAGATAGAGAATCTTCTCAACTTTCCAAAAAGGTAAAGTTTTCCCTCTAACTCCTTGTATTTTGCAAGTTATGGCTCGGCGGAGTTCTAGAGGGAAACTTTCCCTTGGAAGGTCCGTGGACCAATCAAAATGTGCCACGTCAGCGACGGAATGGTGGGTTCAGTGGGGGGAAGTTAGAAAATTTTCAAGTTCTTGGTGGGGCGCACAAAAGAAACATTTTGTCCTGTAGGCCCGCCAACCAATAAAAAGACGCCACATGTGTCCTCATAGCAATGGGAGGTGGAGGCGCGGGAGAAATTTTCCATTTCACCAATCTAATGGCAAAAGGCGCATATAAACTCCGCCCCCAATGGCCCGTGCCAATCAAAAGATGCCACGTGTCCATGTGGCCGGTAAAAATCTAAGCGGGGGTAGCGATAAAGAAATTTTTGAGTTCAGGCCCGCACCAATAGAAAGGTGCCACATGTCCTGTTCGAGGGGAGCGGTCATCGACAGTGGAAAATTTGGAAGCGAAGGCCCGCGAGTGAATAGGAGGATGACACGTGGCAATGCAGACTGACGGAGCAGCAGAGAATTTTTGGAAAATTTTCCAAAATCCAAAAAGGTGTAAAATGATCTTAGGAAGCCCGCGGACCAATCAAAACGTGCCACGTGGCATCGGAGCAGTGCGGGTGGAAATTTTTGGGGAAATTTTCCCAAATTCAAAAAAGAGGGAAAATTTTGGGTTTTTGGCCCGCCAACCCAATTTTTGCCCTATTTTTCCCTAAATCTTCAGAGGGGCATAACTTTTGATCCAGAGCTCAATTTTCCTCGATTTTAGTGTCATTGGAAAGCTATTGAAGTCCTCTACACGATGAAATATTCAATTTTGTGTTTTGATGAATTTTAGAGAGATAAAAATGGAAAATTCCTTTGGCATGGGGAAAAGAGTAGAACTGACGTTTCAACCTCCATTTTTAATGAAGTATGGCTTCCATTCTCCTCCAGCATGGTCAAAAATCTTGGGAAATGAAATTTTAAGGGCACCCATGCTGTTTTGATGAATTTGGTCAGTGGTTGGATGTTTCCTTTCCATTTTCCCGTGTTTCTCTCTACTAGCTTAGGTTTTCATTGTTAAAAAGCCAAATTTGGCTCATTTGTAAAGGTTGGACATTTTTATGTTTTGCAGACTCCCTCCTTCACCCTAGAAAGTGATTTTGTGGAAATATCATACCTCTTTCAGGACTGCAACATGTTTTCTGCCTCTTTGCTGTTGTAATGCATGATATTTTAAAATTGGAAATGACAATGCAAGCTCTGTGAATGAGTTTTCAATCCTTTTCTTGTGTTGTTTGCTTCATTCTAATCTTCCATTAAATTTTAGAAATTTTCACATGATGTTTGTTGCATTTCTATAATTTGTGTCAATTTGCAGAAGTGAATTTTCACCACTCCTTTGGTGTATCACCATGTTAGTCTTAGTTTTATTCCTTTTGCATCCTTTATCTCTATCTCCTTGGAATTTAGGGTAGGATCTAGTATTAAACCTCTGCAATTTTCAAGCATACATCTGATCAGAGGAGTTGAGGAACCAACCTCTAATCTGGAGATTATTTTCCCAATTCTGCAAGTCCCACACTTGGGGAAAAGATTCAATGTTGTGCAATCACACTAGATGTCTATTATCAAACTAGAAATCTGAGACAACATCCAGGGGTGCTGCTGATTTACACTAACATGATCATGAAGGCTAGTGTCGTTAGATAAATGATCGAAAATGTGACTTATCTCATGTGGTGGTGTATCTTTAGGAAGATACATTGTGTCTAAGGTTTTGTACAGAATAGCCTACAAATTGAGATGCATCTTAAGAAAATCAGATAAAGAAATTTCAGGAATTTTACAACCCATGGTAGAGGAAAAATGAGGATCCTAAGCATGAAAGCAACGGGTTCACCAAAATGATTAAGCAAAATGTGGATAAAAGCCTATACAAATGATTAATCTAAATGTTATTGTAACAATAAATAAATGACAATTAAGTACGACAGTAATACCCAAGTAAACTAAGCAATAAAATATAAAACCCCTAATTGCAAGGAGGAGAAAAAGATAGTTGATTCGTAATAAATTTTGGAGTGTAGCGAAGTGATGACAAAGTAAATAAAGAGGTAGGAGCATCGCATAGAGACCCGGAAAAATGCAAAATTGGAGGAACATGCTGGACATGGGCACCCAAAATGGGGCAAGGGTGCTACAGATTGGAAATAGGTGTCATGTGTCTACAAAAATACTCATAGACATAACTTGATTAACTAAAATGTGGAATAATAGAATAGTTAATCTAACTAGAAACAACAATAAATGACAGTAATAAATGTAATAAATGAATATGGAAAGTGACCCAAGCAATTAATCTAATGAAATTAAAAACCCTAATATGCAAGAAGAGTAAGGAAACGACTCAGCTGATTAGAGGAGCTCGATGGACTATGTCACAGGAATGATTGAAGAAACAGAAAGTAGGAACGACTGTGCAGAGGCCCTGAAAAGGAATAATCCAAGTTGTCTAGCTGGACTAGAGTGCTTGAAGAGGGACTTGGGTGCCTGTGGGCACCCTCGTTTGTATGAAAGGTCTAAAACTGAGTTTCACAGGTTCTGTAAGTGATCTGAAACCTTCGCTATATTTTGCATCAGTTTCATTGCACTGCACTATGTGCTGCTAATAATCCAAGATGAAAGAAATACATGCACGACCCCAAAACAAACATCAACCCCTAGAAAAATTCAAATTCAAATAAATGGATCGGATTGTCCTCGGTGGCCACAATGGTGGACTTACTAACTGAGCACTACACTATATCTCAGACCCAATGTAGTTCTGTGTGTGTGTGTGTGATCATGCCCTATGTTGCTCTTGTGTCAATGCGCACTTTATGAAGTAGAAAACAAAGACTATGTGTAGAAAATGTAATAGAATGGTGGATGGAATAGAATAAACTTCCCTCCTATACTTGTTTGATGCAGATGAACAAGCCTTGTTCCTTGTGATGAGCTAGATAGATGCAAATGAGATTTAGATGGATGCAACCTTGGATGATTATAGTAATGCCTAGTGTTTGGTCCCTCATTATGGTCTCATAACTTTATATTTATATGGTTCTCTTGTTCTAATTTCATAATTAACCCTGAAAAGGACAACCACCAAAAGGATAAATATCTCAAATGGCTAGAAAGTGCCCACAAAGTGGCGGGAAAGTGTGTAAAGTATCAGGGCACCCCGACTTAGACCAGGGCACCCATGGGTGCCCCAATCAAGGCTAAAATGATGGAATATGATAAAAATTTACTGGGCATGTGTGCAGTGGAGGTAGGGAATGACGACAGAAATCAAATAAAAAATGACCAAGAGATGAGGGTTAATTAGTAATTTCTTCACTCAAAAACCATATGAATAATAGTATGAGATCGGGACTTTATAATACCCAAAGTGCGTGATTTAGTGTCTAAATTTTCCCCCACTTTATGTTGGTGAGCGAAAATCTCGATAACATAAAGTAGATAGAGATGTGTACCTGATGCCGATGTAGAATGATGCAGAAAATGTGTCGAAGGACTAGAAAAAGTTTGGAGTGAAAAAATATCACGGAGCATGGAAAATAAATATGAAAATGCGTAAAAAGGTGATGAAAGTGAACCTAGGGCGGAAACACATGTGTAGTTGTTATTTTGTGTGATGTACCTGCATGGTTAGTATGGTGTGTGCTACCACAAAGTGTTGTTGTTATCGCCATTTTTTTTGTTGTTATTGTTGACTACTCGCTTCTCATACGGTTGGACCTACAAGGAGAAGATGATCAAGAAGTCAAATACACATGTATATATGTCAAAAATGCAAGTGTAAAATGCATGTACACATATGTAAAATTCTGAAATGAAAGTATGAAAAAGTGTAAAAGTAACATGTGCACCTAATCCATGATGAAAGAAAAGGGTGTAGAAAGAGGATATCCTATCCTGGGTTTTTTGGGTGATCCAACACCATAGGCCAAAAGAGTATAGGGAGGATTTTTTTTTGTATCCTCCAACCTTTAACTACTTCCCTAATAATGTGTGTGAAGAGATCTTTTTCCTAGGTTTTTTGGGCGATATGATGCCACTGACTCGAATAAGTATAGGGAGAAATTTTATTGTATCCTCCATCCTTTAAATGTTTCCCAAAATGCTAAGGACAACCATGTCCTGTAAAAAGCACTGTGTACGAGGTTCGTAATCTGGTCTGAACCAACTGACTATATGTAACCCACAATGCTAAGGGAAGAAAGCGCACTAAACTGAATCAATGTAGAAGTGTTGCATAGAATGTAAAACCCCAAATGATGCCCCCCTCTTTGGGGTGCATGTGACATTGCTAATAGGAGAATATAGCCCCAAAAGAGGACTAACCACATGTACTCTAAAATGTTTCCTTACAGGGGGAGGGAATGTGTTTGGTAGAAACCAAGGTGCGTACAAACAAGAGGCTAGCCAAATACAATTATTAGTACAAAAAAGCATGCATGTAGAAGACAATGTGTAAGCTACGCAAACAGTGTAAAATCTACCAAGCAAAGTAGTAATGTAAACACACAAGAAGACAAAGTAAGTCACACAAAGCGGGCTGCAAACATGGGACATCACTCACGATATCACAAGACATGCAATGCCATCATAACAACATACAACAAATAGGTGTGCACACCAAACATAGGGCAAGGCCCGCAAACAATAACAAGTAATAGCAGATAATGTAACAAATAAGTATGGAATAAAATATCCCTACATAACAAATGTTACACATGAAGCACCCAAAAAGATAACCAGTATGTCAAAAACGTGTATAACCAAGTAATGTAAAGTGCTAAGTACAAAATGAAACAAAAACACCTATGAGAGACGAATGTGGATGCCCCCAGCGACCATTGTAGGAAGCGTTGAAGGCAAGCATCTATGTTGCATGTAAGAGACTTGTCTATGCAATCACAACTAGATATAAGCGTGAACACACATGTGTGTGTGGTAAAGATAAACGACATAAAAGAGATCTAACTAGCATGTGTAATAAAGTGACCATGAACAAGAAAATGTAGGCAAGAATAAAAGCAATAATAATATGCAGTATGTTATGTATGGATGGAATGGGATGCAAGATGGATGATAGGAGCTGCGTGCCCCTGAGTGAATGGAAATGTATGCAATGAGATTCATTTGGTTTTCCCCCTCATCAGCAGATAATGAACCATAGATGAGAGTGCGTAATCGGGAAATGGTCGAAGTGTGTGTTGTGTCTAACGTGATGTGATGAATGTGCATGTATGTTTATAATATGTGACCTAGCGATGATGTATGCATGAACCTTATAGTCGAAGAATTTATCATGATAAGATGATCAAAAGAGTGATGATGTAGCCTAAAACATATATCACTACATGATGAATAAAGGGAGTGGTGATGTAGCCTAAAGCGTATACCACTACAAGATGATAGAAAAGGTGACCATTTAGCCTATAACGTATGTCACTATCCTAGTAATGTCGCATGATGAAAGGTCAAATGATGAGCATGTAAGTATGATAAGGTCTATTTGATTTATAAACCCTCGGTAGTCAAGTATGGACTGAGGAATTAAAGTGTGTCATAGGGTAGTGAGTACAATGCGTAGAAGATGATGTAGGATGTGTGATAATAGACGACCATATGATGTATAAAATTTGTAGTGTATGATGTATAAGATGTAATGTGTATATACTAAAAATAGTATGTATGATGAGTAATGTGGCACGCTAGATGCAAGTATGTATGATGAAGATTAGTATGATGTATGATGTATGATGTATGAATGATATGTAAATGTAAAATGTATGATGTGTGACACAATATGTGTAGATAGATGCAATGTGTAATACTTATTATGCAGTGTGTGGTGTTCATGTGTAGTATGTCCTCAACAATCAAGTGTGAACCGAAACACAAGAGTGTGTGATCGGGTAATGACGACACTAAAATGTATGATGAATGTGCCTATGGTTAGAAGGTTGATGTATGATAATATAGAGATGAGAAATGTACTTATGTTAATACAATGAGGGGGTTATATGTTGTGCCCCTAAGTGTGCGTGAATGAATTAACTATCTGATGATAGTGAAGGACGAAGGTCCTTCATCTTATACATGCAATGATGAAAGCGTATGACCACGGTCTAATAATGGTGGTATGGTAGACAAAATTTATGCTAGTGAATGAATCCTATGTGCATATGAGGGATGAATGTATGATGAATGTCGTGGTGTAGCAAAATGTGTTGGTGATAGAGATCTACGTGTTGCTTATTAATGAAGGTGATGGACACCCACATGGAATAAATTAAGGTGGTGATCTATGTCGAGATGCAGTAACTTTCCTAGGAATGTGCCTATACTTATGTGTAGGACTAGTGGAGTGGTGAGGACACATAGACAATGCATAAGTAGGTGAACTAGGGTAGATTGTGCTTTGAGTAACATAGAGTTCAATGCGCTTGATGAAGTAGGTAGGGTGCGAGCTATTATTGTGAGGAGATGGTGACCATGGAGTAGATGGAGGTACATCGTCAATAGAAATAACCTGGTTATCGTGAATGAATTTAAGCCGCAAATTATTCATATAGATGATATATTGAGACCTACGAATCCAATTGAGACCAAGAAGCATGTCACACCTGTCAAATGTGTTTCCGACGAGGAAAGGCATAATTATAGTAAGAGGACCAAATGTAATGTGTAACTTGATGACACCAAAGGATTTGTTGAAAGGGTATTCAATTTGTGATTGATGGTAGCTGATAGTCTTAAGAAGCGAAATAGAGTGTGCACTAATGGGACATGATGGGTCAACCTTAATATTATTGATGGAAACTGAACCAATAGATGCATTAATGCGTAAGTGATTATACGTGAAATTTACATGGTAATTGTGATTAGAGAAAGAGATGATTGGTGGTGAAGCATCAGTATGTGCAACTATGAAGTCAAGAGCCCCTGATGCAGGATAAAGCACTGCATGATATACATGATTAGCCGATGATTCAGTTACTTTTGTAACATTTTTGGGTAACGGGTTATTAAATATTTTGAGTGTATGATTTTCATTGATAGGTGGAGACGTGCTAGATGTCAGAAGCTCAATTTGACCACTGTCAATCAGACTTTGAATGAGAAGTCATAGTCGAAAGCAGTGATCGGTAGAATGTCCTACACATTGATGATAATCGTAATGGGAATTTTCATCAAAATTTCACCCTTTTGGTCAAGATGGATTAACTTATAGAGGAGAAGGTAATGTAATAAGGTTACTATCGAGTAGTTGTGGTAATAACATTTTCGAAGGAATGTTGAATCTAGAAAAGCTATGCCTAAACGGTTATGATTTGAGCTCCTTAGTAGTGGATACTGCATTGACGGTGACCTTTGTATCAAAGGATTTTTTTGTAAATGGCTTGAGTGTTGACTTTCCCTAAAAGCATGTAGAGGATGATGCTTGCTCTTGATACTTAAGTTTTTCTATAGCTAAGAGCTTGGTTTCACGGAGCTTAAGAGTATGACAAAGTTGATTAAATGAAGAATAAGTCTCAAAAAGAACACTCTCCTGGAGAGGTGGCAAGATACTTTGAATGATTAGATATTAGAGTTCAGAATTTGCAAGTACATTAGACATCTTAGCTAAGTTATTTTTATAGCGCAAGGACATAATCTGGAAAGTGTTCGTTAGACGCTTGCTTAAGTTGTGCAAGTTGTGCATAAGAGATCTTAAAGCCAATGTTAATAGAAAAGTGTGTGAGAAAATCATTGGCCAGATGCATGAAAGTGCCTATCAAATGTACAAGTAGGTCATAGAACCAACGCATCGTATAATCTTGTAAACTATGATGGAAAATCTTAGCTAATATAGCATGATCGCCCACATAGTCAAGGCATGCTGTATGAAATGCCCGGAGATGTTCTTATGGGTCACTGTGGCCTTTAACTATAAGTAGCTTAGGTGAAACAGAATTAGGTAGCAATGGATAATTATATATAGTAGGCGTAAAAGGAGTATGCAACAAGGATGTAGAATCTAGAGATGGTGATGCACATGAGAGTAGCGATTTGAAGCTGCTGAATTTGGGTTTGTAAATCCTGATATAGGGATGTTAAATCCGGAGTGTTTGAAGAAGAGCCAATATGTAAATTAGGCATGCCAGGGTGAGTGATGGGAGCAGTAGTTGTAAGAATATGAGCAAAAACATAAGTATGTGGAGTGGAAATCATGGCAACCAAAGAATTGAGCAATTGTAGAGGTTGAAGCTTCATGAATTCTCTTAGCAGCGATTAAAACATGAAATATATGACGAAGGTGAGTAGGGTTATCACGCAAAAATTTTCTAAAGTCAATAATATTGTTGAGTTTCTCTTGGTCAACATTGGTGTCTTCATCATATGATTTCTCACCATCTTACACCTCAATTTCATGAAGAGGTACATTATTTGAATTACCCAAAGGATTGTCAGTAGGAGCTACAGAAGTAGGGATATCAATCATTGGTTTGGAAACCCTATTGGTGAATGAGGGAAGCTCACAATATTGAAAAGTCCCAAAACGACCACTACGAGTGATGGGTATACAAAGAAGAATCCCAAGGATGAAGTGTATTCAAAGATCGGGTTCACCAAAATGATTAATTAAAATGTGGAATTTAATCTAACTAGGAACAATAGAAAATGACAGTAATAAATGAATATGGAAAGTGACCCAAGAATTTAATCTAATGAAACTTAAAACACTAATATGCAAGAAGAGTAAGGAAGTGACTCAGTTGATTAGAGGAGCTCATTGGAATGTGTCACATCAATGATTGGAGAAACAGGAAGTAGAAACGACTGTGCAGAGGACTCGAAAAGGAAGAATCCGAGCTATCTAGCTAGATCGGAGTGCCTGGAGAGGGACTGGGGTGCTTGTGGGCACCCTAGTCTGAAAAATGGGTGCCCTCGTCTATGAAAAAGGTCTGAAACTAAGTTTCACAAGTTCTGTAAGTGACCTAAAACCTTCATTTTCTGTCGCATCAATTTTGCTGCACTGCGCCAAGTGTTGCTGATAATCCAAGATGAAATAAAGGCATGCAAAACTCCAAAACAAGCATCAAACCCTAAAAATAAAAATGCAAATAAAGGGGTTCGACTATCCTCAGCGGCCACAATTGTGGAATTACTAACTGAGCGTTTGCACTACATCTCAGACCCGATGTAGTTCTATGTGTGTGTGTGATCATGCCCTAGGTTGCTCTTGTGCTAGTTGAACTTTGTGAAGTAGCGAGCAATAACTATGTGTAGAAAATGTAATAAAATGGTGGATGGAATAGAATAAACTTCTCTCATATGCTTGTGTGATGCAGATGAACCAGTCTTGTCCTTGTGATGAGCTAGATGGACGCAAATGAGCTTTAGAAGGGTGCAACCTTGGATGATGATAGTAATGCCTAGTGCTTGGTCCCTCATTATGGTCTCATAACTTTATATTTATATGGTTCTCTTGTTCTAATTTCGTAATTAACCCCGAAAAGGCCGACCCCCAAAAATATAAAGATCTCAAACAGCTAGAAAGTGCCCAAAAAGTGGTGGGAAAGTGTGAAAAGGATCAAGGTGCCCCGACTAGGACCAGGGCGCCCATGGGCGCCCTAGTGCTAGCCTAGGCATACTAGTTAAGGTTAAAATGACAGAAGATGATAAAAAATGACTGGGCATGTGTGCGGTGGAGGTTGGGAATGATGACAGAAATCAAATAAAAATGACCAAGAGACGGGGGTTAATTAGTACAATCTTCACTCAAAAATCATATGAATAGTAGTATGAGACCAGGACTAGGTAATACTCAAAGTGCGTGATTTAGTGTCTACACAACTTTTCATGGTCGCAAGTTGTTTGTTGTTGTTCACTTTTTGTTGCTATGTGATCACACAATGGTCACCGAGCTTGCTGGAAACCTGCAATGAAGTATGAAGCTGTAAAACCCTTAAATAGACATCAAATCTCCCAAAAGAAAGATGTCGAATAAGGGGTCGAACTATCCTCAGTTGTCACAATGATGAAGTTACGACTGAGCGTTGCACTACATCTCAGACCCAATGTAGTTCTGTGTGTGTGTGCAGAATCATGCCCTAAGTGGCTCTTGTGCGTATCGCACTTGATAGTGAAAAAATAGCTAGATGTAAACAAATGTAGTAAATATGTGCATGGAATAGAATGAATTCCCCTTTTATGAAGTGTATACAGAATAATGTAGTCCCTTGCCCTTGAATGTATGTTAGAATGGATGGTTTGATGCTCTTTGATAGTCTTTGGATGCAACCTTAAGTGGTGATAGCTAATGCCTAGTGCTTGGCCCTTTATTATGATCACATAACTTTATATTTATATGATTCCCTTGTTTGAATTTCGTAATTAACCTCGAAAAGGCCGACTATCAAAAAGATAAGATGCTCAAATGACTATAATTGACCCAAAAAGGTGAGTAAAGTACAAAGAGGTCAGGAGCGTCTAGAGGGATAGGGGCGCCTGACGCTATCGTCATGGTTAGGTGTTGGTGTCCATACTCAAAGAAACTGAAGGGTCGGAGCTCAGACTAAGCAAAAAGGTATGCAAGACCAAAAGTGACAACAAAAATAAAGCAAAGATGGCCAGGGACATGAGTTAATTATTACTTTTCTCACTTAGGAATCATATGAATAGTATAATGCAATCAAGACTAGATAATTACCTAAAGTACATGATTTAGTGTCTACACATTGCACCTCCTTCTGGTGCAAGTGCTAGTTATAAGATTGATATTGCTCATGAATTTATATGATGACCTCTTAATTACATTATTCACTTAAATGAATTATTATTATTATTATTATTTATTGAGAGTAATTACTTAAATGAATTACTCTTTTTTTAATTGTTTAGTAGTGAAGAATTAGATCTCCTAAAATGAGGTTATAAGTTTGAATCTTGTAAGGGTAGGGTATGTACTAATATTATATTTAAAACAACATATTACGTTTGAAGCTTGTAAGGATAGGGTATGTACCAATATTATATTTAAAGCAACAAATTAACAATATATAAAGATAACATAATAGGAATAGAGATATCCTTTATATTATGATCATGAACTTAACAAGAAATTTTCCTTTCCTTTAATCATGATTGTGAGATAACATTATAAAATTTGACAAGATTTGGCCCTACTAATTATGAAAGTCATTATTACATAAAATCGTATTTTGCACTAATTTATTAGATTCACGTAGTTATAATTACTATTTCATCAATACAATTTGAGAGGGTCTCAAATTTTTACACCGTCTTTAGCAAAAGATTGATTTTAAACATAGTAAAATATAGCTAGAAACACCTGGATGGGTAAATGCTTATTTTGCACTAAAATATTATATTAATGGAGCTATAATTACTATTTCATCAATATAATTTCAGAGGCTCTGACATTAAGTTCACATCATCTTTGAAAGGAAATAAAATTAAAAACAATAAAATATAATTTAAAATAGCTAAAAATAACCTTGACGGGTGTCAAATCTTATCCCTAGGTCAAAACACAACATACTTGACCACGTAATTGGCGAGGGCTATTATCCCGATAGAATGCACTGATGCCCGTGACAAAAACATGCACCCATTCCATGCATACGGTAGTTTTTTCCGATGAAAAAAACATGCACACATTCCATGCATACATATGTTTTTGATGAAAAAAATATGCACACCTTCCATGCATAGGTTAATTTTTTTTCGTTACAATGAAAAACACAATCATTTAGTCAAAAGATTTGACCTTGCAACCTCCTATTTTTCAACACCCGGTGTTACCATATCCACTCTGATACTTGTACAATAAAAAAAAACCTACGATTTGACACTTGGCCACGGAACCCACCCATATATCAACATGCATGTTCTTCATACCAACATCTATGTAGGATGGTGCATTCTATCCCGATAATAGTTTTCTCCCACCAAATTCGGTTTCAACAACTTTTCTTTGACCTTCTCACCAATACGTAGGTATACTCTCCCTCAACGAAGGAAAGACAGTGCCCAAGCGTGGGCTTATGTGTTGGTGGTTGAACCACGAGGGCCTTGTGGGATTTATTAAGTAGGTTTGATAATTAAATTCTCCACTTAAACTTTAAGTTAAATCAATGTTATGTCTGATCAAACATTACATCTAGAACCTTCCAAAGTGTGAAGAACCTTTTGTTGCTAAACATCATTAGCTAGTATTCTCATCTAACGGTGTAAATGCTCCCCCAAACAAATGTTGAACTTATCACCGTTGAAACTCAACACAATGCCGACTTTTTGAAGCAGCAAATCATCAACACGTCTAATTTATCTCTGCCCTGTTCTTAACTATAAATGTTCAGCTAGGATGAGAGAAAGCCGTCCAGGTGCAAGGAATCCCAGGCCTAGAAGAAATATTTACTTTCACATAATTGTCCCCACATTGCTCTCTTTGCTTGCTGTTTACTGGATTTTTCAGCGGAAACAAGGTTATTCAGACAAGATGGCTAGCAGCAGGATTCTGTTAATTGGAGGAACAGGCTACATTGGTCGCCATGTAGCAAAGGCCAGCATTGATCTTGGCCATCCCACTTATCTTCTTGTAAGACAGTCCACAGCTTCAAATCCTCAGAAGGCCGAGCTTCTTGAATCCTTCAAGACCTCAGGTGCTAATATAGTCCATGTAAGTGTTCTCTAAGTGATCTTCTACAGTTTGTTTTATTTGTTTAAAATGGCTATTGTTTTTTTTGATGTGGGTATTGCCTTTATATGATGTGGGTGTAGTTAGTTTGATAGTTGTTGTACTTGAGAACTGATACAACAGATATGTTCCCTCTGTTTCTTGAATTTTAATTGGTATCAGTTTGATCACTTTGTAATGGCTTTTGGGCACTGATCAGTATATGTCAAATTCATTGTGTTTTTCTTTGGGTGTATACCAATTTGGCCGTTTCTGTAATGGGTTGTCAGTGTTGGTTGGCTAATGTTGTTTTTAAGTGGGGTATTTTCCTAGTTATATATTGTTGACTATTATTGACTGAAAGTCTGGATCAACTCAGTGGAATTTCTTCTTCAACCTATTAGTTCATTTATTTTTTAGAATGAAATGTGAATGACTAAGCCAAGTCAGAAAATATGACTTCGGGAAGTTGATCCCCAGAATAATCTTCAAAAATATTGTTTGTTTTTTCTTGGTAGGTACTCCAATAGATCATTTATTTGAATGGGTATAATTTTTCACTGTTTTTGTTTACATCATCTGTTGTGCTTTTTTTATAATGCGAGTCCCCCAACTACCAAGAGAATATATGGTATGTAAATGGAGGGCTAGTGACGATTGTAATCAGCAGACCTGTTCAAACTTCAGAGCGTGAGGGCTGTGCTGGACCTGTCAATGAAAGCCAAAAAGAGATATTGAATCATTTTACTTGTAAATGCCCAAATGCCGGAGACCTTGACCTAGTTGATATCTTATGGCAGGGATCTCTGGAAGATCATGCAAGTCTTGTGGAGGCAATAAAAAAAGTGGATGTGGTCATCTCCACAGTGGGAGGGGCGCAGATAATGGATCAGCTTAACATTATCAAGGCAATCAAAGAGGTTGGAACCATCAAGGTATGTGATAGCGCCCCAAGACTCTTACAGACTATTTTGGCTCCAATTTAGAAGGTGTTTTTCACGACTCTGTCTTATGATTTTGCAGAGATTTCTGCCATCTGAATTTGGAAATGATGTTGATAGAGTCCATGCAGTCGAGCCTGCAAAGACTGCATGGGGTTACAAGGTCAAAGTCCGTAGGGCCATTGAGGCAGAAGGAATTCCCTACACATATGTTTCCAGCAACTGTTTTGCCAGGTATTTTCTGCCAAATTTGGGGCAACCAGGCCTTACTGCCCCACCAAGGGATACAGTTTCGATTTTAGGGGATGGAAATGCCAAAGGTGTGTAAAACTCCTAGATAAGGATTAACAATTTAACAGAGCATTCTGCTGTCGGATATTTGTATTCCCAACTAGTATTCTATCTCTCCTATTAAATTCCCTAATACATGCTAGAATGAATGTCCAGTTGTGTTTGTGAAAGAGGAAGATATTGGCACTTTTACCATCAAGGCAGTGGATGACCCAAGAACTCTGAACAAGACATTGTATTTGAGGCTTCCTGCCAATACATATTCTTTCAATGACCTGGTAGCTTTGTGGGAGAAAAAGATAGGCAAGACTCTGGAGAAGGTTTATGTACCAGAGGAAGCCCTCCTGAAAACAATTGAAGGTTAGTATCAGTTTTGTTTTAGTGGTTGGGTAGTCTATGGGTATATGAGCATGTTTGCATGTGTTAATATAAGTGCTAGAAATCTGGGAAGAGAGTTCTTGCATTTGATAATTTTATACATCAGTTTGGTAACTCTGTTTCTTGTAAAACGGTATGCAGATACTCCATTCCCAGCCAGTATTGGCATAGCGATTGGTCACTCCATCTTTGTTAAAGGAGATCAAACCAATTTTGAAATCGGACCTGATGGAGTGGAGGGAAGTCAGCTCTACCCAGATGTGAAATACCACCACTGTGGATGAGTTTCTTGACCAGTATGTATGAATTTGAAGATGACAATGTGAGAGGGTGTATGCCTTTGAAGGTGACAATGCAAGAGCTAATATAAACAGCAACGTTGTGCTGGGCAAATCCTTTTAGTTCAAGAGTTGCGTTTAGGATTCTGTGTGGGTTTAGCGAATTATGCATGAACTTGTAACACCTCAAGGATGATCATATCTTTGAGGTTATATAAGATCACTGTTTTCTTTTTTAATGATCCTATATGAAAAATTATATAAAAGAACAGAAACGATTACGAGTTTTAAGATATTTAATATATCTATATTACATAATATATGGAAGTCTAAAGTTTTCTCTACTTTACTGAAAGATTGGATTCGGGTTCATTAAATTTGTTAGTCCCCAGCAAGTATTATTGGAATAATAATTTTACTGGGTGAATGACCTGGGATTAAAATTCAAAGAGAAACTAGTTCTAGCCCAACCATAAATCACTAACATATTTATATTTCTTATAATATATATTGAGATGTAGAATTTTCTGTTTTCATTAATTCCTTTTTTATTGTTGCATTTGCTATGACAGACATTTTAAAGATTTGCATTCATTAACCTTAATATTCATCGTACCATGTAATATTAAAATTGGTAATTTTATTGATTGAATGGTTTTGTACTAAAATTCACTCAAAAATCTTTTATATTTATAATGTATTCACAACATGTATTGAGGATTTGGTGTGTGTGGTTTCAAATGAAATTGGTTGGTGACATTTGTCTTGTACCTGGAGTAGATAATATTAAAATTTGCTAATCTTATTGATTGAATGTTCTTGTGTTAAAATCTAACTCGAAACTCTCATGCATTTATAATATATGTGCCGTTCCAAGTGAGATTGAGCAAGTAGTATTTGTGTTCTGTTATAGCTCTTCAAAATTCCAAATCACTAAATATTCATTTATTACTGAAAATTTAAAAAAATATGTAATATATTTAATTCTAAGATTTCATCTTTCCAACTTCCATTTTCACTTTTTTTTTCATAATTATCATTTTAAACAATATTAAAAATTTGTCTTCAATTTGAAGTTATCAAAACAATTTGACTTCACAAGAATATTTGATTTAACGTTTGGATTACTTTCAAACAATTCAATCAATATAGACCACACAATTTTACCTTGTAAGCCAGTTTTTTACGCCGAAGGCGTTCCCCCTATGGTAAAGGACCTTCGGACGTTTCTGCGACTGTCTTAAAATTGACGGTTTTGACGGCTTTTTGGACGTTTTCACTTTTTTTGGCTATTTTAACGTTTTTTTTTGGGCGCCGTAATGGTCGATCCGATCCACCACGGCATTCCTCCAAGGGGTTTTTTTTCTGGTGATGTGAGGAGTGCGTTTTGCGTGCAAATGCTGAGCAGTAGCAGGTCGACAATGAGGCATACGTCCGCGTCGGATAACTCTTACGGCTGTGACAGTTCTGGTCAGTCAATTAGTTCTGGCCGTTAAAGACGACCCTTACTTAGCATATGATTGTGTTTTTTAAAACTAGATGTGGACTTTCTTGGCGTCGTCTTCACTGATTGGAACCGCTTCGGGTGTCGGAATTATTGGTTCTTCGTAATTTTGTTATTATTTAAAGTTTTAATTTTTCCCATATCATTATTACATCGTTTGACAACAATCCACTTTTAATTATCTTTGGATGAATCTCTCCACCTTGTTTCAAAGCTCCCATATTGGCACATGCAGGGAGGATGCTGGCAAAAGTTGTCGAATTTGGCTTTACACCTACGACTTGCATTTGTTTGCAATCGCATATGTGGAATGCAATGTGAACGCCAAATGCTTTTACAGGGATATCAGGCACTGGCTTTTCCTGCTCCTCCTTTTCCTTTGACACTAAAATAATACCTTTTGGATCAACCCCAAAATTTGGTTCTTTTAGCACGGGAGTTGCTTTTGGTTCTGCATCCAGCACAGGGTCTGTGGGGGGCACAGGTTGTTTGTTTGGGACAAAAGTAGGAAGTGAAGATTTGACTCCATCTTCTGCTTCTGGGAGTACAGGCAATAGTTCTGCTCCTTTCCAGCGATTTGCAACAGCAACTGACACCATTCCAGAAATTGGAAGTGGCTTGGGGACAATTGAGGAAGTACCCATTGAGACTGGTGAAGAGAAAGAAAAAGTAGTATTTACTGCTGATGCTGCCCTATTTCAGTATATAAATGGGGGATGGAAGGAACGGGGAGAAAGGCGAACTTAGATTGAATGTCCCCACAGCAGATACTGGAAGGGCAAGGCTTGTGATGAGGGCCGAGGGGTAATTATAGATTGATCCTCAACACCAATGTTTATCCGGATATGAAATTAACCGGAATGGAGAAACGGGGTTTTACTTTTGCTTGCTTCAACAGTGCCGGTGAAGCCAAAGAAGGCCTTGCTACCTTTGCACTGAAGTTTAAGGACAGTTCTATAGCTAAAGACTTCCAAGCAACCATAGAAGCACATAAAGGTAGATCACCAGCGGAATTGAACACACTGAACAATTCTCTAAAGTCTGTTGAAAGTCCAGAAATACTTAACAACACTACTGAACCTTGAGATCAATGAAGCTATTTCTTTTCATGGATCATCTGCAAAAGGAAAAGGAATTTCGGTAAACTGGCCACAATGGTGCTTTTTTTTTGCATCTTTACATCTGAATTCACATTTTCTCATATGGTGGTTTAGCTCTTTAATTTTTTTTCTTCTTCGTTCTTTTTGAAACGTAAGTGCTGCTTTGGTCGTGGCCAGTGGAATAGCTTGAACAGTTTTATGCTGCAACTGTGGGCCATTAAGGTTGTTGGGGCCCATATATAGTATTTCTTGCAAATGATTAAAGGGAGTATGTCTGCTCCAAATTGAACCCAGGTATTTAATGTAGCAAAGTGCTTCAACTTGCTACTAGATCACAACCTGGCAGACAGATTCAGCTCTTTGAGCTAGGAGTAGAATTCACTTTGGATTTATTTCAAAAATTTTCTCCAAATCTTACCGTGAACACAAAATTTTGCGGCCTATAAAGTTTGTGCATGTTCACGGTAAAACGAAATTCATTTGCAATGGACTTGTTAGTATATTTTTTCTAAATGCTAGGCAAATCCAAATGTAAATGCAAGCTTGCTCTGTGAGATCTGTGCAAGTTTTCCTTTTTAATTTAACTTGTGCTAAGGTTCAATAGCAGAAATTTTCTTTCTGGATATTTATTCAATAGAATATGATGAGAATTACTTACAGTGAAGTGGCCTCACATAATTTAAATATCTATACATGTCAATTGTTGAAAACTACACAAATAATGTGAATTGGCAAGGTAGTACGAGGCCTTCAGCATGTTTTGCAAATTGACCTTTATGTAGTTATGGCCTCCATTTGGGTTACGGTGATACTGGTTGACTTCCAACTTGTAAAATAAGTTGATAAATCTGCAGTGTGTGTGCATGTGCATGTGCATGTGAACCGGTGAAGTTGTCATGTGTTGTTTCTTTTGTATATTGATAAAGACTAGATTAGCTTAAAGGTTGGACATGTCTTTGAAGATAGTTTTATGACATGCCTAGGGCACGTATTCTTATTTTTTGGGTTTCATGTCCTTATTCTACTGATTTTAAGTCAGTGTGGCATGTTTTTGTTTGCTTTTCCAATCATCATGCACTTGCTTTCTCCCAAACATTACAAGGTAGGTTTAATATGTCAATAGGCATACTGCAATGGCAGTAAGAGGTGAGATCTAATGGTGTGACGATGTACTTTTTTATTTTGTACAGTAAATTTGACGTTCACTTAAAAGTGTTTTTTTTTTTTTAAAACTTTGAGAAGTCAATCAAAAACCAGTTATATCTCGACAAGATAGTAGAATTTAGAGCCCTTTTTTGCCAGAAATAAATTTTTCCTTGGTGGAAAATACGAAGAGATTGTAATGACATTATTAATAAATGCGGTATGTGTAAAACCTAAGATAAGAGCCCTGAGATTGATATCTATCAGCATTTTTCAAATAGATGTCTATTCAATAAACTCCATATCAAATAAAATGAGCAACGTTGAACTCAGATTGAATAAAAAGGAAAATAAAATTAGAATTGCACCTTGGTTCCCCTTTCAAATTTGAAGTTTCAAGTTGCCCATTGCATAAATGATACATTATTAAATATAAGAAAAATAGAACAGTGCTCTATATCTTGGACCTCAAATTTGGGTTAGAAGCTTATCAATCAGGTACTTATATTTTCTATTGAATTCTTGGGTGCACATACATACGGTAGCAAAACATATCCCAGAGAGCAAGGACATAAGACTTTTGTGCAAATGTGAAAGGGGAGTTCTATGTGCACATTCAAATTAAACATAAAAAATACCCTTGATTAAAGACCTGGAACTAAGAACGTGATTTAAACTTTACAAAGGATCTCAATGGACATTTGGTGGGCTGTGACAAAGCTCTCATTGCACATTTAGTGGTCTGTGATAGACAATTCAATGTGCATTTGATGGATCTTTTGAGGGCCTTTAATGATTAAGAATAATAAGAGGGATAGGTTGATATGTCTCGAAGATGGGCAGAGCATAAGCAAAAGGCTACCACTCATGATATAAAAATCTGCAAATGTACAAAAGTCTTCATGTATTCATGTTTAGTTCAAATAAAATAGCCCGCAAATGTACAAAAGGCTACCACTCATGATATAAGATTTGCAAATGTATATGTACGAATTTGTAACAAATTTGAAATGTAGAGATAACACCTTTAAATGTAATGCTTCATATATATTCCTACACTTACAAAATTCATTTACACCCCTTATCAATAGCAACTACAAAAATAATAACTATCCCTCTAAATCAAATAACATATACCGTTCGGCGTTCACATTGCATTATACACATGCGATTGCTAGTAAATAAAAATGGCTATCAAACTCTGATTTCCTTAGAAGATAAGGAGGAATATGATTGTGTAAACAATGATTGATTGTAAAGTGAGATAATAGAGAAATCTAGTCGTTAAGTTTGGAAAATATTATACAAGAAATATAAAATGTGTCTTAACCGTCAAACCTTTATTCGACCTTAAAACTCTTGCAAAATCTTAAAAAGGCATAGATGTAAGGGTGTATTTCACTAGTGCAATAACCTTTATCTTTAATGTGTGTTCTAATCAAGCTAATAGAGGTTAGAATGATTTGTTAAGTGCTTCCGTTAATTTTTTTGTTAGTATAATGAAGAAATATAATTAATTTTTGATTGATTGATTGATTGTCCTTAATATATTAATGTGACAATTTACTTGTTAGACGTATAAATTAAAAGAAGGATCTTATTGGTATGTAAGTTTACATATATCATGTGGGAAAGTAACTTGAGAAGAAAAAATAGTATGGATAAGAAAAGAAATTGTGGTAAGAGAAACAAAGAAAAAAAAAAAGAGAAATAAAGTTGGAAGGGAGAGAGTGAAAAACACAAGTTAGCAAATTGTAAAAGAAATGACACAAAAAACACCACCAATCCTAGACTAGCAATCACACTTGAGTGGTGCAATTGAGAAATTGATAAAGAGGTGAGAAGGAGGGTGATGAAGAAGGGGATTGAGGGAGGATAATTCATGGGGTGAAGTATTTATTGGAGGGAACCAAGGCGATTATCTTATTTCTTATGATAAGTCACATATGGACATGTCATTTTTGCGAATCACTCAAGGGAGAAAGGTAACGTGATGTGTATATACTTGAGGCAACATACTCTAATGATAGCTTGGAAGTAAGCCCTTGTCAGTCAATACTCCCAATGTCAAAAACTATTTTTTGTAGTGTTAACCCTTTGTGTTTTTCAAATAGTTAGAGGCCACACCATGTTGAGGGGAATTCTCCTATCCTTATGACATGTATGTGTAGAAATGGGGACGTTAGGGGGATTCGGCATCCCATGTCATGACAATGTGGTAGTTGAATTTGATAACCACAAAGCATGTCAAGTCAAGTGGATTTGTGCCAACTGTATAGACACAATATTTAACTTAGTGAGATAAAAAAGATTTAGTCGTTACTATCGTTGCATCATCTATTTAATGCAATGTTTGTTGGGTATTAAATTTGTCTTAATCATCAACAACATTAAAAGCCTTTCTTTTTAATGGATTTGTAACTTTTTGGATTACTGTAATCACATTACTATGTGTTTCAATAACATACAAAAAACGGGGCAACAAAAATATGACACTTAAAATAAGTTTTGGCACACATTCTATAAGGGTCACATCAAAGTCAATAACTTTAATATATGTAAGATACATCGGAACGTATGGGACATCAACTCTTGACACAAAATCAATTAAAAGTATAGTGTTGATTAAATTTGGAGTGACACTCTTAGGAAGGGGGACTGGGAATTTTTGAGTTAGTACGATCCATGGATACATTGCAGTGTATACAGATAGTCTTCATTTTTCTTTTTGATATTAACAAATAGGCCAAGAGTTAATCAGTTTCTTCTCTCATATTTGATCCTGTGAAGTCTAAACCAGTTTGAATATGATTATTATAATATAATGAATTGAATACATTTACCAAGAGGGCATACTTGCACTAATGGCAGGAATGGGGATGGACACCCACAAATTTTCTATATCTTGCAAGCTTTTTCGTGATCTACCCATTTTTGCCAACTTTTTCATTGGTAGCATTATTTTTGTCAAGGTTTGAACAATTGATTGTCGTCACTTCTATTATTTTATTATTCATCGGTCTAACTCACATATTTTTTCACCTACCTTCTAGCAGAGTATTTTTTATTTGAACTTAAAATACCATCGATGGACTATTTGTTGTGTGTTATAGAAGATTAAGAGGCTTTAGAAGATTTATTTATATGTTTATTTGATTTCACGCTAATTTTATTTATTACATTTATGTTGTAGCCACAATGTGGGTTTGCTTACAAATGAAAACAATAAATAGAAAATGTACACATTGCATGTACAATGAAGGAAATATGGAAAAATTTGTTGACCTTGAGATCAACACTCCATATCCTGTACACCACCATTCTTCCTTCCAAGAAATTAATTTCAAAAATGGACTTATTATTATTGTTGTTATTCAATGTCTACCTATTCTCAGTCAAATAAGGGACCTAAAATCATATGGAGTTGTTTTTGATATATGAATTTAAATTGTATAGACATGTCATTCTGATGGGGATCCTCAAAACGTAATGCAATATTTTGCAAACTAATTCTCACTCCCTAGAATTTTGATAACCAAAATGTTTAGTGGGTTTCTTTGATTGTAACATGAGAACACAACAAAGCTTAGGACTCATCTTCAGCGACACATAATTTTTTTCAGCTCTAGAAAAGAGAGAAGAAAACCCTTATTAGGGCATTCAACATGAAGCCACAACAAATTTGTTGGCTAAAGGCTTGAGAAATTGAGCCTTCAAATATATTTCTAAAAATCCTCTCATGCGTGGAATGAGGCACTCACAACATGAGCAAATTCGAAGGAGCTCCAACCAAAGAAGCAAAGGGAGATGGCCAACATAGTTGAAATCCCCTAGAATCTCAAATTCCTCCTCCACAATGTCTTGAAGACCACGTAAACACATAATCCTCAAGAGAATACATTAATGTGCAAACATATAAACAAGAGTTGTGAGATTGGGTAAGTGCAGGAAGTTGATGGACAAATATAGGGTCATCCGTGGACATCATATTGCAAAAAACAGCAAAATCTCAACTTGTAGGGATTATTAGCTATACACGCACTCTAAATTAGAAAAATTTATATAAATATGAATCATAGCATTCGGAATCTAGTTTCTAAAATACTAATTTTTGTAAAAAACGGACAAGTTTAGCTATATTAAACACTTAAAATTATATGACTTAGTTTTTTTTTTTTGAAAAAACTTATAAGATTGTAGTCCGTTTGCCCGCATTTTGGATGACCAAATCTTGTTATTTTTTTTTTTCCTTTGGTGAAACGTTAGATGTAGTTTTCTATCTTGGGATGGATTTTATTTTGTATTTTTTTTAGCAATATTTTTTTTTAAATGATTTTTTCCGTGAAAGTGGTCTGAAAATATTTAGAAAACGGAGCGCTTTCCGTTTGCCCGCCATAACTATATCAAAAAATATCGAAATCAATTTATTTTTTTTTTAACGTGTATAGAATTTGTCCACGCTTGGGATGGTATAAGTTTTATCATATTTTGATAAGCGAAACAAAAGTTACAGTCTTAAATGTAGACATGAACATTCACAGGAAAAAATGTCTTAAAGACCTATTGTTAGTAAAAAATTATAAAATGATATTTATCTTATTCTATTCACTTTAAAAACAATATTTCTACGAAGCTAAGAGTCTCCCCTACGCGATGGCACCATTTTTGTGAAATGTTTTCAGTTTTTTAGCACGGTTCAAGTCTTTGGAAGAGCAGATTTGAGGTTTTTTTGACCTTTTACACTTCATAATGACCTTCCATAGCTTTGGTTGGTGAAAAACAAAGATTTTCCGAGCCTTAGGTTCGGCAGATAGATCCGCGATCGCGGTTTTTTAAACATAAACCGCGATGATCGCAACTTTATAAACCGCGATCGCGGTTTATAAAGCGCGGATCGCAGTTTATAAATCATATTTACACACATCCCAATGCTCGAATTACCATGTGATTTTTACTCTCTGACCTTACCGTACGAATTACTGTGAAATTCTGTCTTTTTCTGCACGTTTTTCTTATCATCGGAAGCAAAACATCATGGGAGACAAAAAACGAAGTCAAAAAAGGAAGTCATTAAGTAAAAAAGCACCAAACGAATTAGAGGCCAACAAAATTCAAAATGCTGAGCGAATGCGGAAACTTCGTGAATCTAGAAGAGGTTCATCTTCAATCCCAACTATTGTAAGCAATGAAGAACTAGGTAATGTTTCTACTGTCAATGTTGAAGTTGAATTAAATACTCGTGATGAAGAAGTTTTTACTGTCAATGTTGAAGAAGAATTAAATACTCATGATGTAGCAAATGTTGAAATTGAAGGAGACGATGAAAATGTAAATAAGGAAATTCATGTTGAAACTGTAGACAAACAAAATTTGACAAAAACACCTCCTAGGATTTTACGTAAGAAACCTAATTTTTTTATTGAAATTGATGAAAACATTTTGAAACCAATGTCTGACAAACTTTCTGAACGACAAATCAGAAGAAAAGCCACTGAAATTTGGGATAATCATTTTGAAATTTTAAATGATTCCCAAAGATGTCAGTTGTTGGTTAGTTTGATGAAATTGATTAAAATGAGACCTACATTAAACACCTTAGGATTGACAACATCTAATATACGTGGACAAACCTCTACAATTGTTGAAAACCTTCATGATGCATATCACACTATTGGTGTCAAGAGACGCACTAGGGATAGTAATATTGTGCGTCGTGTACTTGCTACTAGTGTTGTAAGTGAATCAATAAAAAAACAACGTTTGATTACGCAAACAAGTCGAATGTTGCAAGTTAATCGAAAAACTCTAATGAAAGCAATTGAAAGACGTAATATCCTTCAATCACTCAATAATGCCAATTTTTTGGGCATTTTCTGCTAGAGCACCGCGTAAGGACAAAAATAATTCTGATGCTATAAGAGAAGTTGTTATTAAATTTTGGCATGATAACACTAGAGTTTCACCTAATACAAGAGATGTTATAAAACGGAGAGTTGGTTCTACTAATCGTGAACCACATCCAAAGCATTTCTTAGATATGACTCAAACTCAATTTTTTCGTAAGTTTGAACAAGAGAATCCGGAAATTAAAATTAGTCAACGTTTTTTTGAAATGTTGAAACCATTCTATGTGAAAATCAACCATGCTCGCACCACTTGTTGTTGTAGGCAACATGTTGAATTTGCGATGCATTATGCTAAATTTTTACGTATTCGTTCTAATTTTCATTCTGAAACTATGTTATCTGAATGTGGTGTTCAAGTTCCACCAATATCTTCCAGGGATTTCATTCCTACTATATTTTGTGAAAAAGAAGTTGGACAATTTTTTTATAGTCAGGATTGTTTAGATGGAAGTTGTAGTACATGCGGCGGATTACCTAAATTGGAAAGTTGCATCCATGAGAAAATTGAAGGTACAATAGGACATAATTTAGTTGAATTTGATAAATATAAATCAGTTGCATACCAGTTGAAAGATGGAAAAGAGTCGAAATGGGTGTGAGCTAGTTACAGAACAAATGCCCATTTTTCAATTTATGAGAAAATTTAAGGATGAAATTGTTTATGAGTATGCGAGGCATACACATAGAGCTCGATGGTTGGATGAACAATTCAAGCTATGCAAAGACACATTTCCTATTGGTACTATTGTTTCAGTGGTCGATTTTGCAGAGAATTACACATTGCAACCACAAATGGAGGTTCAATCACAATATTACAACTCAGTACAAGTTGTCATTTTTGTGCATATAGCATTTCTACATTCTCCTGACAGTACAGAGAATGATCGAAAAATCTTAAGAGAGTACCACTTTTATATCAGTGATGATCGTACTCATTCTACTGAATTTGTGCAAGGGTGTTTCCAATTATTTTATGGAAACTTGTCTGATAGGGACATCCACTTCAAACAACATTATATATGGTCAGATAATTACACGTCTCAGTTTAAGAATGCACGAATGTTTTATTGGATGAGCAGAATGCACGTCAAGATGGGTGTGCAACATATTTGGAGTTTCACTGAGGCTGGACATGGAAAAGGAGAGCATGACGGTGCAGGGGCATGTGTGAAAAGAGCTCTTGCAAGAGAAGAGTTGAAGTACAAAGATGGTGCTGAATTAAAAGATGCAAAGAGCATAGTGGAATGGTGTACTGACAACATGGCCCGAGGTTCTCAAGAAAATTCCACAGTTTGCAGATATTTTTGGTTGATAGAGGAAAAACATATTGCTAACTACGAGGATTGTATGACACTCACTGGGTCCAGTGATATGCACTCATTTTGTAGCTCAGACGCTACTTCATGGGCCGTATGGACAAGAAAGTTGACATGCTTTTGTGCATCTTGTATCGAATTTGTCACTGCTGAGTGTGATTCACAAGAATGGGTGGAAGGATGGATTTGTAGGCCTCTAACTCCACTTCCTAGTTATCAACCTCCACAAGCATTACGACTTGTTTCTGCAGATGAAGTTACAACATCCAAGGACTTTGACGAAATTTCAATTTTGGTGCGACAAGGTATAAATATGGTTATATTTATTTAATTTTTGTAAATTGAGTTATATGTCCATTGAAATTTTAATATGTAATTTAAATTTGATTTGTTCAACTTTCCTTGGTTATTTTTTTGTAGGACATGTGTTTGTAGTAATTGCGACAGAAGACAATGAAGAAGGAACATACTATTTCTTATGTCGTTGCATCGAGGAAAGAAAGAAGTTGACTTCTCCTATTATAGATGGCGAAGATATTGAGTATCCTACAGGGTCAGTGGTAGTTACTGGAACTTGGCTTCGACGGTATCCATTAAAAAACTCCTCTGTTTGGGTGTTTGAAGACTTTGAGACACACAGGAAAATACTCTTATATTCACATCTAGTTCTAGCGACAAATATTCAGTTGTATAGATATCGAGGAAGGCCTAATAACAAGATTCTTTGGAAGGTTCGAGAGTCAGATCATGAAGCAATCTTATCTGCTATTCAGAGTAGATCCGATCCTGATGGTTCATTGGAATGAATTTACAATGTGAGCATGTCTGGTATATATATATAGTTTCTTTTCAATTTATATATATATAATTTTTTTAGAAATTAAAGATCTAGATTTAAGTTTGAATATATATTTTATTTTAAATTTGTGTATTTTGCACGTACATTATATCTATCTATAGTATATATGGTTTTGATTTGAAACTTAAATTTCTTTGACTAACACTTTTATTTAGGTTAGTGGTGCCATAAAAGCTTCCACCTTCACGTGGTTGGCACTGTTAGTAGAGAATTTTAAATTCTCGAAGCTAAGAGAAGCTTTCATTGTTTGAAAAAGTTGTAAATTTTGAAAAAGTTGTAAATGTTTACAAGACCATACTTAAGTGTGTGCATCAATATGAGAAGTGTCAAGTAAATTTTAGAAAATGTTGTAAATCTCTAGGTGAGAGTCTGAGTAGTCACCCGTCGAAGTTAAATGATATTTTGGTCTCATTCTTAAGGGACTGCGCCCGAACGAAGTAGCCCGAAAGTAACGATTTTGAAACACCACCTCCTGTAGCATTCACCTTGCCACCCGGATGTTTCGGACAGTCCGTTCGGTGCCATGACCCACCGTTTGTAAAATATAGGTTTGACAGACCTTACACTGGCTCTAACTGCACTATTTTACGCGTTTGCAAACAGTATGACAGCGAGAGCACCGATATGAGAAGGAAAAAACTGAGAGAGGCTATTGTAGAGGGTCCCTACGCCGAGGTTTTGGATCAGACGAGGCCTCTCTAGGTGCCACGGAGTCTGAGTAGTCACCCGTCGAAGTTGAACGATATTTTGGTCTCAGGGCTCTTAAGGGACTGCGCCCGAACGAAGTAGCCCGGAAGCAACGACCATTTCACGCACCGAAACACCACCTCCTCTAGCATTCACCTGGCCACTCCGGATGTGTCGGCGTAGTCCGTTCGGTGCCACGACCCACCATTTGCAAAATATAGCGTTTGACAACCTTACACTGGCTCCAACTGCACTATTTCGCGCGTTTGCAAACAGTAGGACAGCGAGAGCACCGAAATGAGAAGGAAAAAACTGAGAGAGGCTATTGTAGAGGGTCCCTACGCCGAGATGTTAGATCAGACGAGGCCTCTCTAGGTGCCACAGAGTCCGAGTAGTCACCCGTCGAAGTTGAACGATATTTTGGTCTCAGGGCTCTTAAGGGACTGTGCCCGAACGAAGTAGCCCGAAAGCAACGACTGTTTCGCGCATCGAAACACCACCTCCTCTAGCATTCAACTGGCCACCTAGATGTGTCGACGCAGCCCGTTTGGTGCCAGGACCCACCGTTTGCAAAATATAGCGTTTGACAACCTTACACTGGCTCCAACTGCACTATTTCACGCGTTTGCAAACAATAGGACAATGAGAGCACCGAAATGAGAAGGAAAAAACCGAGAGAGGCTATTGTAGAGGGTCCCTACACCGAGGTTTTGGATTAGACGAGGCCTCTATAGGTGCCACAGAGTCTGAGTAGTCACGAAGTTGAATGATATTTTGGTCTCAGGGCTCTTAAGGGACTGTGCCCGAACGAAGTAGCCCGAAAGCAACGACCATTTCGTGCACCAAAACCTCTCCTCTAGCGTTCACCTGGCCACCCGGACGTGTCGGTGTAGTCCGTTCGGTGCCACGACCCACCGTTTGCAAAATATAGCATTTGACAACCTTACACTGGCTCCAACTGCATTATTTCGTGTGTTTGCAAACAGTAGGACAGCGAGAGCACCGAAAATTAGAAGGAAAAAATCTGATAGAAGATATTGTAGAGGGTCCCTACGCCGAGGTTTCGGATCAAACGAGGCCTCTCTAGGTGTCACAAAGTCCAAGTAGTCACCCGTCGAAGTTAAACGATATTTTGGTCTCAGGGCTCTTAAGGGACTGCGCCCGAACAAAGTAGCCTGAAAGCAATGACCATTTCGCGCACCGAAACACCACCTCCTCTAGCATTCACCTGGCCACCCAGACATGTCGGCACAGTCCGTTCGGTGCCATGACCCACCGTTTGCAAAATATAGCATTTGACAACCTTACACTGGCTCTAACTGCACTATTTCGTGCATTTGCAAACAGTAGGACAATGAGAGCACCGAAATGAGAAGGAAAAAACTGAGAGAGGATATTGTAGAGGGTCCCTATACCAAGGTGTTGGATTAGACGAGGCCTCTCTAGGTGCCACAGAGTCTAAGTAGTCACCCGTCGAAGTTGAACAATATTTTGGTCTCAGGGCTCTTAAGGGACTGCGCCCGAATGAAGTAGCTTGGAAGCAACGATCATTTCCACGCACCGAAACACCACCTCCTCTAGCGTTCACCTACCCACCTAAACATGTCAGCACAGTCCATTCAGTGCCATGACCCCACTGTTTTCAAAATATAGCGTTTGACAACCTTACACTGGCTCTAACTGCACCTATTTCGCGCAATTGCAAACAATAGGACAGCGAGAGCACCGAAATGAGAAGGAAAAAACCAAGAGGGGGTATTATATAGGGTCTGTACACTGAGGTGTTGGATTAGAAGAGGCCTTTCTAGGTGCCACAGAGTCTGAGTAGTCACCCGTCGAATTTAAACGATATTTTTGTCTCAGGGCTCTTAAGGGACTGCGCCCGAACAAAGTAGCCCTAAAGCAACGACCGTTTCGCACACCGAAACACTGCCTCCTCTAGCATTCACCTGGCCAACCTGGACGTGTCGGCATAGTCTGTTCGGTGCCATGACCCACCGTTTGCAAAATATAGTGTTTCCTTATTTATTTAAATTAAATTACAATGACTTGGTTGTTATGTTATCTCTTATTGTCATCAAGTGTCCTTAGTAGGATGATATATGGGGCTCATGAATCTTATTTTCTGCCTTATCCTTAACACTTGGTTTTGTTAAATAATATTATGGGTAATATTGTTCTACGGTTTTCTTTTCCTTTATCTTCTTTCTCTCTTTCTATGAAGACCATTAGTTGTGCTACCTCTTGATTCAACTCTTTGACCTCCTGTGAAACCATAATTATCTTCTCTTCATCCTTTCTTCTTTCATTTTCCTCTCTCTCTCTCTCTCTCTCTCTCTCTCTCTCTCTCTCTCTCTCTCATCTTGTACCTCATTAACTCTATCAACCTTTGAATCACATTTCCTACTAGTTCTTCTTCTTCTTCACCATATATAAAGTCTGATTCATGAGGCCTAATAACCTTCAATTACCTTTCTCTACATTTCTTTATCTTTTCTATTTTTTCACATATATTCTTGAACTCTCTTATCCTTTCATGTAATTTCTTTAGTCTAGCATCTTATCTCTCTGATACTAACTTCTCCATCCAATGTGGCATTTTTTAACCATGACCTCACTCTTTACTTCACCCATCATTTTCATCTATCTCTTTGTCTCTCTTATTAGACCACTGTATCAACCTTATCTCAAATCCTTTTAGCTAATCTTCCTTGATCTTCAAGTTATGATACCACATGTTGCAGTTCAAAAAATTTATAACATATGTATTCAATGGTTTCTATGTTTCCCTAAAAACTCAACTCTGTCTTTTGATCAAGTTCAAACAACTCCTTTTCACTAGTTAACATGTACTCCAAATTTAATATTATCCCTTATCCTCTATATGGTTTCTTACTGATATTATTTATCTAACTCTAATGTAGATACTATGAGCGTAATCAAAATGATCAACTACCATCTTCAACTGCCAAGTTCAATATCCATGTTGGAAGGTACTTACAACTTCTTCACAGTTTTGGAACTCAAAATACATGAAGCAATCAGCTAAAACAAATGTACAAATACATTTGAAAATAACTTCTAGGTTGTGATGCAAATACAAATACAGTACAAGCTTATGATGCAAATAAAAATAATATAAAGATATGTAGCCACATATCATTCAGATTTAACAATATTTCAGGATTATTATGAGTTACAAAAGAACAGTACGGCTACAGGATTGGAAAATCAATACAGTTACTTCAAGGATTAACTCATATGTACACAAAAGTTACAAACAATGCAGACCCAATTTTGGGTATAGGTCTGTAATATTATCAAGATGATAAATTGATGAATTCCATATTAACTTCAAGGATTAACTCATATTGCACACTTTTCCAAATACAACAGGATGATAAATTGATGAATTCCATTAAATATATAAGCTTTAGTTACTAATACTTAAGTTGGCAATAGAGCTAACAATATTGTTTTAGTTTGAAAAATAAAAATTCAAAATGCCCATGGTAAAATATACCACAAATAATAATCAGAAAGATACTAGAACATATATAACTAGAAGTAATAAACTAAATCCACCTCAAGATTTAAAAGACCTGAAATAGTTCAAATTTATAGCCTCGGAAACAAAACCATAGCAGAGATATCCATAGGAGTTCCATATATGGAGGAATGGCTTTTATCAACAAACAAAAACTATGATCTATGTATACTTTTGAACACTAAATTTTATTTAATAAACAATACAAATATTATTAACCTAGTTTGGGTAGAGATAAATTCACAGATAGAGAATACTCAGGGCATCTACAAGTTCCAATGAACATAGATCAAAACCCACTTTCTTAGAGTTAGTAATAATACCAAAATAACCAAAATAAATATGATTTAACCAACACACATGGATATATAATATATATATATATATATATATATATATATATATATATATATATATATATATATATATAAGAATCAAACAAAGTGTGCTCCAGACGTGCACTTCTCTGAAAATATATATGTACATAAGTTTATAATGTATGTATACATCTCGAACTAAGCACGTGTCATAATGTACATATGGGACCACATGCAGTCGCAAAAGGCTATATATAGTACAATGGACTGTGAATCTACTCATGACCACATATGTACATCCAGGTGTCCATTATAAATCTACTCATGAAACATCTTCCCTCTCTTCGCCCTGCTAGAAGTAGCACGTCCACGACCTGGGGATGTAGTGGAGGGAGATGCCGCTACGGATTTCATCCGTGTGGTCCTAGGTGTCTCTAAGCATGCCTGTAACCTAACCTGCACATTCATAAACAACAAGTTTTTAACACCCAAAATTTTAAAATACATTCAAAATTTAGAAACTTGTACAATTTAGTTAAAATGCATGTGAAATCTTACCGCAATGTCATAATCCCTATCAATTTGTTGTTGACGCGTCGCAGGGACAACAATAGACTCACGAGGGGTAAGCTACATACAAATAATTAATTTTCAAATTAAATATTTCACATATATACCTACAAAATTTGATATTGTAGATTTAAGTTTAATAAAAAATAATGAAGGTCTCCAAAATTTAAAAAATTTAAAAAATTGTGTACCTCAGTTAGTGGCTCTGCAGATGCTATGGCAGTATCTACAGTAGCCTCCACAGTCTGCATATATGGAGGAGTCTCTCTAGCAGTCATAAGCTATACAAAAAACATGTACAAATCAATATTAAAATCTACTTAAGAGCTTAGCACTCCTATCGAAACCTATTGAAAAAAATAATAGTAAAGGAACTCAAAGGTCCCTACACTCTAAACATATCTTTTCACGTTCATCAAGGAAACACCAGATCTATATATAGGTACATGAAACATTTACAAGCACTCATTCCACATGTTGAGATTTTAAGAAGGTAAAAAAACTATACAAAGGAGGGAAATTATACATTCATTCCCGTCCCTACTATACAATCTTACCCCAGGTGGTACTTTCAAGACATGTAAAACCAATATATGATTACATTGTATGGCTAGTTATATCAAATGAATTGACATTTCCTACTAAATAATATATAGGTTCAGTATAAGAAAGTGAAACTCGTGTATAGAGGTCCAAATCATGCAATCCGTGAGTGAAATTCCAGTAATTAGAAACAAAGTGTAAAGAGATTTACTAACCTGCGTAAAACTCATGTGAGGCGTGCTAGTAGCCTCAGTTCCCTGAGCAGATGATGACCCGCTAGGCTCCTATGTATAAAAGAGAAAAATATTAATACATGTACAACATACACATGAAACAAATTATAATAATAATCTAGTGCAATTAAATGATTTATTAAAAATGTAAGTTTGTACAACTTGAAACTTACGTTTGAAACACGCCCAGCCGCAGTAGCTAGCATGTCGACACCGGATCTTTCCTTCACCGGCTCTTGCTATTTAAAATAAAATAAAAAATTAGTTTTTTACATGTATGTACATGACGTACAATCAAATATATATATATATATATATATATATATATATATATATATATATATATATCTCAAACATGTGAATTAAACTATTGTATATATATATATATATATATAAATATATAATTTAAATTTATTTAAAATTTACCTGTGAAAGACCAATATCAATGGCTCCAGTTCCAAAAACACTCCCCAGCATCTCATCTATAGAAAAGAAATCCTGTGAACCAGCAAATGATGTCTCACCTGCAGTGCATACGGCACCACATGATCCACAGTGGTGTGGTGCACTAGAACTACCGCCTCCACCAACATCATCAGATGCAATCTGGGTGCTATGCTGGGTGAAAGTGTCAGTGAGCTCCCTCAATGCATGCAATGTATCAATCTCCACAACCTCCTTCACTGTAGGACAGATAACTGAAGGTAGTGGGGGTTTTGGGGCATGGGGGATCCTAGGCTGACCTAGACGTGCACCAGGTTTGCTCTGTGCAGAGCCACCTCCTCAACCAAAAAAGTCAGAAAATTCAAAATTATTTGGGACCTCATTGAGAATGAACTCACAATATAATTTCTTAAAAAAATAAAGAGGAACCTCATTGTTGTTGCATGGTGGATAGTCAAAAACCATCCACCATCGGTCCCAAAAATTGTTTTTGATTCTATCATCATGGCACCAATGGATTGGGAACCGTTTGCAAGTAACTACAGGGGGGGCATTGGTTCTAGGGTCGGTAAATAATGCACAAATGAGGTATTTTCCAATTTTTTTGTCTTTGACGGCCGCATGGGATAGTTTATCCGCATACCACCGCCTACAGTAACTTTTAAAGGTGTTCCATCTATGTATTTGGTTGGTTGCAGACTTGACTTCGCCAATCAATGTTTGCAATGTATTGGCTAAAGTCATGCGGGATGAATTTGTAGCATGATTTTGTCTTATATTTTGAATTAGGTTCTCAATGGCAATTTTATTTTCTTGGATTCTTCCAATGATATTATCTTGCATTCCTGCTGGCTCAGTGGGGACAGAAGGAGCCACAAGAGGCGGATCTATGTTTGGAGGAGGGTTTTGAGGAATGTTCAGAGGGTTTTGAGGGTCGTCAAATAGGAATTTTTAGAAGAGCAACACTCAGGGGACAAGAAGTCCCTCCTCTTTAATGGGAGAGGTTCCCGTATTCAGAAACGAACTTATTTACAAATGTACAGAACATTGTTTTATGGTCAAACTTGGATTTTACGAAAGTGTTTTCCACAAGGATCATCAATTACACAAGGACTGAGGAAAGGGAATAAGAAGATGAGTAGAATAGCAACATTCAGAATTATAGATAGCAGAATAATTCTTCGTGTATGCGAAGCTTCAAAGAATTTAAGACAAGATCATTTGCGTTGGCTGAATGAGATTAAATTTAAAGACACAAAGTTCCATAAATAACCTTCTTCAGATTTATTAATCAAGGACACAAAGTTCCTTCTTGGTTGTACAAGATCACTGTATTTGCAAAACTGAACAGTATGCAATCAGAGAGACTAACGAGTTAGGAACAAAATGATCTCCACAATATTAAAGGAAAACACAGAGATAACAAGAATTAGATAGACAAAGAATGGAAATCCCTTTTGTATTGATTTCTTTAAGATCTATTTACACTTTCAGCAAATATCCAAGTTCTTCCTCCCTCCTGCAAAATGGCGTGGAAAGGCCATTATATAGCTTACAAGTCAGTTACTCTTCGTAACCGTTTCTTTTAATTAAAGAATAGTTAAGGATCGCCAGTTGCAATACCTTAACTAATTACAAAGAATACGAAAAGAATGGGAAGAAGAGAAAAGAAAGGAGAATGAGACAGGTGGCCAGCTACTGGGAGGGACCCACTGTCTTCAGAATCCACTGCCTGAATTTCTTCAATGCCTCAGCTATGTCTCTGCCACGTGGAACTGACGTGTTGGCTGCAGACTGAGTCCAAAATCCCAGACACTTCTCCATCTCTTTATCAAACTCGACGTGAGTATGATAATCTTTATTTGCTTCTTCAATGGCAGATTGAAGAGAACAAATTTCCTTCATCTTTTCCTTAGAGATGGAGCTTTCCTTGAATAGATTATCTTTGACAAAAGCTCTGAACTGAGCTTTGATTTCTTGCAAGGACAGGGAAACACCAGATTTTTCATCCTGAAGATGACAATGTATATCCTTGAAAGCAGCAACAGCCAGTGTCTTGAAAGCTTCTCCCTTCTGCCAGCTGTTCTTCATTTCTCCCAAAGCTTCCTCCAAAACTCTGATCTTCCACTCCACACTGTAGACCCAGGATTTTGATAGATTGTCCTTAGCATCATCGAAAATCTTATTCGCCAGTAAGATGTTCTCATCTGTCTGTCCCATAAGGCGAAGGTCTACTATACAACTGCTCCAGATTTTTAGTTCTTTATCCATGGTATTGATAGTGGAGGAGAGCTTCAGTTGCACATTACTCACCTTTTCGTGGAGTTTGAAAGCTTCATCGATGAAGTTTAATCCAGCAACAAGCATGTCATCCACCATGGCTTCAATAGCTCTGCCATAGACAGAATACTTGTGCATATCTTTGATACTTTGCACTTCATCTTGGCTTAGAATTACAGGAGGTGGAAGAGTAGTCAATGGGGTAGGGTCCAAGACTTTATCCTTAGATAAAAGAGACTTGATGAAACCTGTGAGAATCCGGGCTTGTTCTTCCAACTGTTCAATAGTTTGCTGCCCTTTCTCTACCCTTCCAATGACTCTTGTGACTGTTTCCTGGAGGTTGTGAATTTCACCTTCAGGAGTAGACTCTCCCATAGGGATTCTTGAAAGCTCCAAGTCAGATGCCAGCAAGTCTGATTCTGATTTGTCTACTGTAGGCTTAGCAACCTCCAAGAATTGCTGACCTTGGGCATCAGACACTATTCTGGAAGTAGTTCTGGCTTTCTTGGCACGAGAAGGAGTGGTGCCCAACAAGGCTGCAACAGCATCGAAATTTGGTCCCAAGCTTTGAGAGGAGGATTTTCTCTTCCTTTTGTCAACCAAAGGTTGCACCCAAGCAAAAGAGGAAGAAGAATCTGCAGGAGAAGCAAGGGGACCAAGAGACAGGGAGCTCATGACACTCAGGGTCTGCGCAGCTGTTGACTCAAGCTGAGATGTGAGTAGAGCACTGGAGGCAATGGTGGTAGAAGAATCAGTAGCACCTGGAAGTTCAGTGCTCTGGACCTCCTTGTCCTTATCTGCTGGATCTTCAGGAACATTTGCAGGAGTTGGCATCTCACTTTCTTCACTTTCACTGAGAACAATGATGTTCTCTGGCCCTATAGGCAACTCTGCCTGTTTTCTTGGAGGGTCATTCTCTGCAGGCTCCTTCTTTACCTCTTTGAGTTTCTTCTTATATACCTGGGTAGATGGAGAGGGAGTAGATTCAGCAGGTCCTTGTGTTGATGAGGCAGGAGGGGTTTGCATTGGTGTTTCAGACCTTGGAACTGATGCCTCTCTTATTGGTGTCGAATCATCCTTGGAGCTGGATTCTCCTGAGTGCCTCTTGAATTCTCGGATCTTCTTACTGAACCAGACCTTAGTCCTGACTAAGACTGGAGCAAGAATCTCAGCCAGATCATCCCTCTCTTTCCTGTTCCAATCCAGGTCCTCCAGAGGGGTGTGCTTAATCACATTTTCATACTCATACGAGTATAGATCAGAATTGTCATCCTGGAGACCTTCAGGAACTTGGTACAGACCGAGTTCTTGAATCAATTGCAGGGAGAACCTGCCACAATGCCTTCTCCTGGCTTCAAAATCATCTGCACAGTCAGCCCAGTAGTCTTCTGTATCTGCCCTATGATGATAGATTATCTTGATGTTCTGTTCAATAAACTTCTTCAAGTCAAAGCAGGTTCTTGGCTTGAAGAAATGAACAGTGATAGGGACCAGGGCTCTTTCTATGTTCTGAGCATCCAGAGCTGTTTTGCATGTGTAGTTTCCCAGAGAGATGGGAAAGTGCAAGCCAGAAATCTTCTTGTCTCTGCAAGTTCTGTGCAACTTGTCTAGTTGCCTGCATATTTCTATCAAGGCCATTTTATCATTGCAGAACATGGGAAGCCGTAGAGGAGTGCTTTCATAGCCAGCAAGCCTGATATAGGAAAATTTCCTGAATTGGATGAAATAGGCTCCATACTGCGATATCAGGTTCATGGCTTCATCTGAAAACCTTCTAGCAGTATCACCTTCGAGCAATCTGACCACGTACATGGTGAAAGCATCATTGACCCTTCTGAAATTCCGATTGCTGGTCTCCAGGGTGAACTGCGGGCAATAGGCATACACTGGATCATCTTTGTGTGCATCTATATAGGAGAAACCAAACCACTGCCTTGATGCTGCTAGGGTATACATCAGGTATGAAGTCATATAGAACTTCTTTGTTTGCTGAACGTTGGATAGCTGCTCCGCCAAATTCATACTGATGATCTCTGCCCAGTTGATGTTTTGTGTTCCCTCGCACACCATGCTGATGAGCGGGCACATCCAGAAATGAAACTCATTGGTGGAGGGCAAACCCATAACCCGAGCCAGCAGGATTATGAAGTCTGACAATTCCTCATTGAAATCTGCTCGGAAGAGGGTTTTGGTTAGGCGAGAAGCACCTTTCTTAGGGTTCTTCAACCAAGACTTCGCCACTCGCGCCTTATATTTGTCACTGTCTTGATCGAATAGGGTCTGTGCTTGATCCCGGGAGACGACTATAGCATTGTCCAACTCCGGAATCCTCAGAGCAGCGCCAATGGCGGCAGCGTCCAGCTTGGCAATGAGTTCCCCATGTACATTTGTCAATTCACTCGAAGCGGGGTCGAAGTGAGCTCCGCATGAAAGCACAGTATCAGCACACTGTACTGAGATTGGGAAACCACCGGCAAAAGCCAAACCGCTATCATGAATCGTTTGTGCTATTGGTGTAGGGTTTGCATCTGCCATTCTTGCCCAAAAATCACCGAAGTCGAGATGACGAGCTTCGCTGTCCCCAATATTGCTAACAGCAGACTCAAGCGGAGAAATTTGCTCCTGTCCCTGAAACTTGATCTTCATATTGATAGTCTCGGAGCTGCAACCTAGACTTGGGAAGGAATTTGCAAAGGGAGGGGATATTTGCGTAGGTTTTCAAATTGCAAGGGTTCGAGCAAAGATAGCATGGAAGCAATGCGAAAAATGCAAAGGGGAAATGCTCGTTATATAGCCATTTGGAGAGAGGAATGAATTTAATGCGCATTGAATACACAACCACCAATTTGAATAGCATCATACTCGGAGTGAGCGGGAAAAACTAAGTGTGAATGACACTTGGTACGCTTGGGACATGTGAGACGCGAATGCGCGAAACACGCGGCTCGGCCGATTCGGGTGAAACAGGGAGAGGATGCACAAATGCTTTTTGGAACGATTGGGACGAAAATGCGCGGAGTACGCGGTTCGGGTGATTCGGCCGAAATTGGAACAGTGGGCCCGTTTGGACTTGGGACATTCGGGACAAAAAGTTCCGGAGTACGCGGTTTGGCCGGTTCGGGTGAAATTGAAACAGCTTGCATTTTTCGATTTGGGACAAGGAGCTCTGAAGTACGCGACACGGGAGTTTCGGCCGAAAATTGGAAAGCTCGCACTTTTTAACTTTGGGACATTTGAGACATGAAAGTGCGTAGTACGCGGTTCGGGTGTTTCGGCCGAAATTGGAACAACTCGCACAAAAAGTTTTGGGACACTTGGGACAAAATTTTCCGACGGGCCCGAAAATGGGACAGCTTCGGGGATTTCGGCCGATCGGGGAACAGAGTGCACTTTCGTACTTGGGACAGTTGGGACAAAAAGTTCCGACAGGCCCGAAAATCACACAAAATGACCCAAAACACAGATTTTTTCAATTTCACGACTTAGGCACTTCAGAGAAAAACACTTAAACTCAAAATTTTGAAATTTTACTCTTATCAGAGCGGGGAATTTTGAGTGGACAACAGCTGGCTCCTTCTGGGGATGACTTGGCATAAATTCTCGGAATGAGACAAGGCAAGAACTTAGACAAACTCGGTGAAGCAGACCAGTGCCTTATCCATTGGGCAAAGGAGTCAAAAACAAACCAATACAGAGGGCAACACACACAACAACAGAAGGAAAACACACCAAAAGCAGAAAAGCAAAAACACTGTACAGAATATACAAAGGGACTCCCTAGTCACCTATGACTTGAACAACTTCAAATACTGCCCACTATAAGGAAGTGGGAGGGGAGAACCATCCATGTAATCAAGATAGAAAGAGTTCTTACCAGCAAAGTGTCTTATCTTGAAAGGTCCGAGCCACAGGGAATCAAATTTTCCATGGCTGCCACGAGGTTCATGTCTTTTGTCCCATAACAGCACGGTATCTCCAACTTGGAACTCTCTGAACCTAGCTTTCTTGTCAAACAGAACCTTTACCTTCTGCTGGTGAGCAGATATCCTATCAGCAACCTCCAATCTGTCCTCGTTCAGTTTGTGCAGGTACATGATTCTTTTATCCAGAGCATCACTGAAACTAGTATCCTCAATGGCCTTCATCAGGTGCAAGGCTGGCAGTTCCACTGTCACTGGCAATTGAGCTTCTACTCCATACACCACTTGAAAAGGAGACATTCCAATGGCTCTTTTAGGTGTGACCCTGTCTGCCCAAAGAGCATCATAAAGCTTCTTATGCCAGTTTCGCTGAGACTCATTGACCAACTTCCTTATGATAGTCACCAGATTTTTGTTGGTGGATTCTGCTTGTCCATTTCCCTGGGGATAATAATCTGAAGAATGAGCCAGAGAGATGCCATACCCGTAGCAGAAATCCATTATCTCAGTTGAGGAGAAGTTCGAAGCATTATCTGTTACAATCTTGTTAGGTACACCATACCTTACCAAGATGTTCTCTTTGATGAAGTTGCATACCACTTCAGAAGTAGTGCTCTTGACTGGAATAGCTTCCACCCATTTGGTGAAGTAGTCAGTGGCAGTTAGCACATGAGTGTGACCAGCACTAGAAACAGGGTTGAGTGCACCAATGAAGTCCAGACCCCACTGTTGAAATGGTTCCTCAATCACAACTGGCTTGAGAGGCAAAGAGGCCAATTTAGGTCTTCCCACAAAGGTCTGACAAGCCTCGCATTTATCCACCCACTTGGATGCATCTCTGAACAAGGAAGGCCAGTAATATCCTCCCCGGAGTATCTTGTGAGCTGTGACTGTTGATGAATAGTGCCCTCCACATGCCTGATCATGAAAAGCTGAGAGCAACTTTCTCTGTTGTTCCTTGTCCACACACTTCAGAAATCTCCCATCTAAACCACGCTTGAACAAGGCATTTTCCCACAGTACATATTGCGCTGATCTCAATTTAACAGTCCTCTTTTCCTTGGTAGTTAAATGAGAGGGGCATTCCCCATAGGTGAGAAAATGGGCGATGTCAGAATACCATTCATCGACTGAACTAAGGAATAGAACAGTAGGAATGTCAGCTTTCTCCTCCAGCAACTCATGTTTGGCTCCTTCAGCAATGAGCTCACAAAGACCTTTTCCACGAACCAGCTTGGTCGGTTTGATATCAATGTCATACTCCTGGACTTTAGCCACCCAGTTTCCTCTCTTGGACCCAAATTCTTGCTGTGTAAGAATTGACTTAACAGTTGTATCTGGAACCAGCACCATAGAGTGAGAGTTGAGGATATAGAAACGGAACTGCTTGACAGCCTTGACTACTGCAAAAGCATGCTTCTCCATCATGGTGTATTTTAGCTCATGATTCTTCAGGATATAGCTCATGAAGGCAATTGGTAGCTCATGTTTATCAGAGTCTTCTTGGGTTAAGACAGCAGCCAGGGTATTATCTGTAGCATAGCAATAGATGATGAAATCTTTGCTGAAATCAGGACAGGCCAAAACTGGAGTTTTAGCAATAGCTTTCTTGATACCCTCAAAGGATTCCTTTCCTTCAGAAGACCAACCAAATGTTTGCTTCCCTTTCATCATCTGAGAAATATTCAAAGTTAATTCAGCAAAATCAGGGATGAATCTTCTTAAAAAATTGATCTTACCGAAGAAGGAATGCACGCCTTTTTTACTGGTTGGGAGAGGAATTTGCTGGATGGCTTGAACTCGTTCAGGATCAATCTTAATACCATCCTTGGAGACGATGTGCCCTAATAGTTTTCCTTCTGTAACACAGAAGACAGATTTTTTAGGATTTAAAGAAATCCCATGCTCTCGGCATCTCAGCAGAACCGTTTCCAGGTGGTCGAAGTGATCCGCTCTTGTCTTTGAAAACACTGTCAGGTCATCAAGGTATATGACAATACATTTCCCTTTCAAGCTTCCAAAAGCCAGATCCATAGCTCTCTGGAAAGTGGCACCAGCATTAATCAGCCCAAAAGGCATTCTCTTGTAGGCAAAGGTACCCCAAGGAGTGGTGAAGGCTGTCTTGTGTTGATCTGCAGTATCAACCTCTACCTGATTGTATCCCGAGAATCCATCAAGCATAGATAACATTTCAGATCCTGTTACTGCTTGCAATATTTGATCCATCATAGGCAAAGGGTAGTTATCTTTCAGAGAAGCCTGATTCAGGTTCCTGAAATCAACACAGATGCGGATCTCACCATTCTTCTTCCTAACAGGCACTATATTTGCGATCCATGTCGAATGGTGAATGGGAAAAATAATTTTAGCCTTCAACAACTTCTGGATCTCCTGAAAGATGGTGTCAGCTATTTTTGGATTGTACTGCCTCTGCTTCTGCTTGAAAGGCTTAATTCCTGGTTTGAGAGGAATAGAATGCTGCATATCTTTTGGCTTGAAGGCTTTTAGATCTTCATAAGAATAAGCAAGAACATCCTTATACCTCCTTAGAAGATCAATTGCTTTTCTCCTCTCGTCGGTTGTGCAACATTTTCCAATATTTACTAGCTTGGGGTCAGTAGAACTCCCTATATCAATCTTATCATACTCAGCTGATTGCTGAGGTCCAGTAGAAGCTTTAGATTTCACATATCTGTCATGTTTATCAAACAACTCCTCCAAACTCACCAAACCTTTGGGAATCTTGTTTCCTTTGAGTTTAATGCACCCTTCCTGATCTGTTTCTTCTCCTTGGGTGACAGGATGGTCAGAGGACACACTCTCACGAGGCAGGTTGTCACTTCCCTCAAAATACAGTTGTTCGAAATTACCCTTGAGTTCCAGGAAGGAAAGCAAATGCTGGTCATCGTTGAAAACTTGCCAGTTATTGGTATTGTCAGGTACACTAGGCCGGTGGACCATTTCAATAGTGAACTTATCCTGAGAGAATTCAGGATGGGGAATCAGTAGTGATCCTGAGACAGCCAGTGAATCAGCCCTGCTGTTCTTTTCTCTAGGTATTGCCTCAATGGAGAAAGCATCAAGGAATTCAATTGAATCCCAAACCTGATTCCGGTAATGCTTCAGCCTCCCATTTTTTACCTGAAAAAGGCTTCTGACTTGCTTCACAATCAGCTCTGCATCACCACGAGCCAGAAGATTTTTTACACCTCGTTCTTTGGCCACTTGCAGTCCAAGAATGAGAGCCTCATACTCTGCTGTATTGTTAGTGTTTTCGAACTGCAACTTAAATGAAAAAGGGTGTAGGCATCCTTCAGGTGACACTAGCAGGACACCAGCTCCAGAACCAGCCGAGGAACAACTTCCATCAAATTCTAAAATCCAAACACCATTGGGATCTTTGGGTGATACTTTGGAGGGTTGGATTTCATCAGGGGACAGAATCATGTAATTACCATGACCCATGTCCTCATAGAGTATTTGTGCCTTAGGATCATCCGTTTTCTGCACAATATACTCTGATTGTTTCTCAGGCATCAGCTTCTTCATGTGTCCATTGACAGGTATGAGTGCATGTGACCAATCCATTTGAATCTCTCCACCCACATCTTTACAGAAGTTCCTACTTAGCAACATTCCATAAGAAGGAGGAATGTCTGCTACTAGGATGGTAGCCAAGACTTTCTTTTCAGGTAAAGCAGCAAAAGCCACTTGTGCATCTTTAATCCTTCCAACCAAAGGCACTTCCTTACTTTCCATGGAGTAGCAAGATCCATAAGTACGAGTGAGGGTCAAGCCTAAAGCATGAGCTACTTTAGCAGGCATCACGTTATCTGAGGCTCCGGAATCTATGACACAGTTACTGAGCCTATGGCCAGCTATAAGAAGTGTTACATAAAAAGGCTTGATTTTGTCACCAGGTGAGGTGACAGCAGCTACCAGACTAGGCTGTGGTGCAGAAGGAGGAGTGGGCAAAAGGCCTTTAGAGGTGGTCTTGGAATGGGAATTAACAAATTGGATCATCTTGGCAAAAGCCTTGGGATGAGTTTGGTAGTACTCAGCTTCTGAGATTTGAACCTTGGTCCTTTTTAGGTGATCAACAATATCAAAGGATCCAGAGGTGGATGGACCATCATCATTTGGAATTCTAGGCTTATCAACTTTAGGAGAAAAAGAAGGAACTTTGGCTAGTAGGATTGACAGGACTTACCTTTGGTGCAGATGAGGTAGGGATAGGAGATCCTCTTTTGGCAATTACAGGAATAGTTGCCGGCTGCTCCTTAGATTTCTTCATGGGCTGTGTTACTTTCTCCTTCTGTCTTGTCTGTTCTCGAGTCATGACAGCAAATGATTCACTGTTCATATCTGCTACCACTTCATCATAGTCATCTCCATCATCAGTGCCTTCGGTGGTAAAGAAATTAACCCGAGATCCTTCAAGTTCTTCCGCCTCATCATCAAATTCCTCCAGGAACTCCTCACAAGCTTCATCGTCCACATCATCATCTGGCTCTTCAACTTCACAGGTTGCATTCACAGGAACTTTAACAGGAGGTCCTTCAAGTGCTAGTCTTGTGTGAGGAGCAGGCAAACGATTTCTGGGCTGAAAATTTCTTCTTGGAACATCTGCATACGGGGCATGCTGAGCTAGTTGTTTCTTTATAGCTACTAGATCATTTGCAAGTTTCTGGACTAATGGATCAGTATTGGGTCCAGAGGTGGAAGAGGAAGAAGCAGCAGATTTAGATTTGGGGGGATCTCTTTTCAACTTCCCTGACATGATCAAGTCATCCTCGACACTAACAGCCAGTTCTTGATCCAGAATTAACGTTCCGAGATTAGCCCTTCTTAGAGCATAACTGACTTTGGGCGTTTGAGCATTTAGAAAGAAACATTTTTGAATTTGATCAACCGGTCGAGTATTTACAGGAATTTTGTTGATCAGTCTGTTGAATCGAGCCACAAATTCTCTCATGGGTTCTGATGGATCTTTCTTTATCTGAGAAATTTGGGCAAGCAGGGCATGCACATCTTCTGCCGGCTTGAAACGGCTTTCGAACTGAGTTCTCATTGTATTCCAGTCGGTGATGGCACCAGCCGGAAGGTGATAGAACCAGTCAGCAGCATTATCTTGTAACGTCTCAACGAACAGCCTTACTGAGACGTCTTCATGTTCAACTCCCAAGACTCCACATGCAACTATGAAGGCTGCAATGTGTTCATCAGGGTGTACTTTGCCATCTCCTTTAAATTTGGGGAAGTTCTTTCGGTTACCTCTAGGTAACTCATGCAAAGGCTGATTAAGGGCCAGGGGCCCGACACGTTGACCCCATGGCAATTGTGCCGCCATTCTTGGAAATACGGCTTGGAGGGGAACTGTAACACCAGCTAGGATCAAAGCTCGTAGATTGGGACTAGCAGGTTCTGAAGGAATACCACCCGTAGGACTTCTATCTTGAACAGGTGGAGTGCTCGTCGAACGAGTTCTTCTATTTGAAGGGAAAGGAAAACCCTGTTGCTCCAAAAGCTGAAACTGAGAATCTTCGATACCAAGGGTCCTTCTCCCTCGAGTGAAACGCGGAGTCGCCAGATCAAAGGATGATCGAAAAATTACAGTACTGGAATGTGATTTTCCCCAGCGGAGTCGCCAAAAACTGTTGGTCGTCAAATAGGACTTTTTAGAAGAGCAACAGTCAGGGGACAAGAAGTCCCTCCTCTTTAATGGGAGAGGTTCCCTTATTCAGAAACGAACTTATTTACAAATGTACAGAACATTGTTTTATGGTCAAACTTGGATTTTACGAAAGTGTTTTCCACAAGGATCATCAATTACACAAGGACTGAGGAAAGGGAATAAGAAGATGAGCAGAATAGCAACATTCAGAATTATAGATAGCAGAATAATTCTTCGTGTATGCGAAGCTTCAAAGAATTTAAGACAAGATCATTTGCGTTGGCTGAATGAGATTAAATTTAAAGACACAAAGTTCCATAAATAACCTTCTTCAGATTTATTAATCAAGGACACAAAGTTCCTTCTTGGTTGTACAAGATCACTGTATTTGCAAAACTGAACAGTATGCAATCAGAGAGACTAACGAGTTAGGAACAAAATGATCTCCACAATATTAAAGGAAAACACAGAGATAACAAGAATTAGATAGACAAAGAATGGAAAGCCCTTTTGTATTGATTTCTTTAAGATCTATTTACACTTTCAGCAAATATCCAAGTTCTTCCTCCTCCTTTCAAAATGGCGTGGAAAGGCCATTATATAGCTTACAAGTCAGTTACTCTTCGTAACCGTTTCTTTTAATTAAAGAATAGTTAAGGATCGCCAATTGCAATACCTTAACTAATTACAAGGAATACGAAAAGAATGGGAAGAAGAGAAAAGAAAGGAGAAGGAGACAGGTGGCCAGCTACTGGGAGGGACCCACTGTCTTCAGAATCCGCTGCCTGAATTTCTTCAATGCCTCAGCTATGTCTCTGCCACGTGGAACTGACGTGTTGGCTGCAGACTGAGTCCAAAATCCCAGACACTTCTCCATCTCTTTATCAAACTCGACGTGAGTATGATAATCTTTATTTGCTTCTTCAATGGCAGATTGAAGAGAACAAATTTCCTTCATCTTTTCCTTAGAGATGGAGCTTTCCTTGAATAGATTATCTTTGACAAAAGCTCTGAACTGAGCTTTGATTTCTTGCAAGGACAGGGAAACACCAGAGTTTTCATCCTGAAGATGACAATGTATATCCTTGAAAGCAGCAACAGCCAGTGTCTTGAAAGCTTCTCCCTTCTGCCAGCTGTTCTTCATTTCTCCCACAGCTTCCTCCAAAACTCTGATCTTCCACTCCACGCTGTAGACCCAGGATTTTGATAGATTGTCCTTAGCATCATCGAAAATCTTATTCGCCAGTAAGATGTTCTCATCTGTCTGTCCCATAAGGCGAAGGTCTACTATACAACTGCTCCAGATTTTTAGTTCTTTATCCATGGTATTGATAGTGGAGGAGAGCTTCAGTTGCACATTACTCACCTTTTCGTGGAGTTTGAAAGCTTCATCGATGAAGTTTAATCCAGCAACAAGCATGTCATCCACCATGGCTTCAATAGCTCTGCCATAGACAGAATACTTGTGCATATCTTTGATACTTTGCACTTCATCTTGGCTTAGAATTACAGGAGGTGGAAGAGTAGTCAATGGGGTAGGGTCCAAGACTTTATCCTTAGATAAAAGAGACTTGATGAAACCTGTGAGAATCTGGGCTTGTTCTTCCAACTGTTCAATAGTTTGCTGCCCTTTCTCTACCCTTCCAATGACTCTTGTGACTGTTTCCTGGAGGTTGTGAATTTCACCTTCAGGAGTAGACTCTCCCATAGGGATTCTTGAAAGCTCCAAGTCAGATGCCAGCAAGTCTGATTCTGATTTGTCTACTGTAGGCTTAGCAATCTCCAAGAATTGCTGACCTTGGGCATCAGACACTATTCTGGAAGTGGTTCTGGCTTTCTTGGCACGAGAAGGAGTGGTGCCCAACAAGGCTGCAACAGCATCGAAATTTGGTCCCAAGCTTTGAGAGGAGGATTTTCTCTTCCTTTTGTCAACCAAAGGTTGCACCCAAGCAAAAGAGGAAGAAGAATCTGCAGGAGAAGCAAGGGGACCAAGAGACAGGGAGCTCATGACACTCAGGGTCTGCGCAGCTGTTGACTCAAGCTGAGATGTGAGTAGAGCACTGGAGGCAATGGCGGTAGAAGAATCAGTAGCACCTGGAAGTTCAGTGCTCTGGACCTCCTTGTCCTTATCTGCTGGATCTTCAGGAACATTTGCAGGAGTTGGCATCTCACTTTCTTCACTTTCACTGAGAACAATGATGTTCTCTGGCCCTATAGGCAACTCTGCCTGTTTTCTTGGAGGGTCATTCTCTGCAGGCTCCTTCTTTACCTCTTTGAGTTTCTTCTTATATACCTGGGTAGATGAAGAGGGAGTAGATTCAGCAGGTCCTTGTGTTGATGAGGCAGGAGGGGTTTGCATTGGTGTTTCAGACCTTGGAACTGATGCCTCTCTTATTGGTGTCGAATCATCCTTGGAGCTGGATTCTCCTGAGTGCCTCTTGAATTCTCGGATCTTCTTACTGAACCAGACCTTAGTCCTGACTAAGACTGGAGCAAGAATCTCAGCCAGATCATCCCTCTCTTTCCTGTTCCAATCCAGGTCCTCCAGAGGGGTGTGCTTAATCACATTTTCATACTCATACGAGTATAGATCAGAATTGTCATCCTGGAGACCTTCAGGAACTTGGTACAGACCGAGTTCTTGAATCAATTGCAGGGAGAACCTGCCACAATGCCTTCTCCTGGCTTCAAAATCATCTGCACAGTCAGCCCAGTAGTCTTCTGTATCTGCCCTATGATGATAGATTATCTTGATGTTCTGTTCAATAAACTTCTTCAAGTCAAAGCAGGTTCTTGGCTTGAAGAAATGAACAGTGATAGGGACCAGGGCTCTTTCTATGTTCTGAGCATCCAGAGCTGTTTTGCATGTGTAGTTTCCCAGAGAGATGGGAAAGTGCAAGCCAGAAATCTTCTTGTCTCTGCAAGTTCTGTGCAACTTGTCTAGTTGCCTGCATATTTCTATCAAGGCCATTTTATCATTGCAGAACATGGGAAGCCGTAGAGGAGTGCTTTCATAGCCAGCAAGCCTGATATAGGAAAATTTCCTGAATTGGATGAAATAGGCTCCATACTGCGATATCAGGTTCATGGCTTCATCTGAAAACCTTCTAGCAGTATCACCTTCGAGCAATCTGACCACGTACATGGTGAAAGCATCATTGACCCTTCTGAAATTCCGATTGCTGGTCTCCAGGGTGAACTGCGGGCAATAGGCATACACTGGATCATCTTTGTGTGCATCTATATAGGAGAAACCAAACCACTGCCTTGATGCTGCTAGGGTATACATCAGGTATGAAGTCATATAGAACTTCTTTGTTTGCTGAACGTTGGATAGCTGCTCCGCCAAATTCATACTGATGATCTCTGCCCAGTTGATGTTTTGTGTTCCCTCGCACACCATGCTGATGAGCGGGCACATCCAGAAATGAAACTCATTGGTGGAGGGCAAACCCATAACCCGAGCCAGCAGGATTATGAAGTCTGACAATTCTTCATTGAAATCTGCTCGGAAGAGGGTTTTGGTTAGGTGAGAAGCACCTTTCTTAGGGTTCTTCAACCAAGACTTCGCCACTCGCGCCTTATATTTGTCACTGTCTTGATCGAATAGGGTCTGTGCTTGATCCCGGGAGACGACTATAGCATTTATCCAACTCCGGAATCCTCAGAGCAGCGCCAATGGCGGCAGCGTCCAGCTTGGCAATGAGTTCCCCATGTACATTTGTCAATTCACTTGAAGCGGGGTCGAAGTGAGCTCCGCATGAAAGCACAGTATCAGCACACTGTACTGAGATTGGGAAACCACCGGCAAAAGCCAAACCACTATCATGAATCATTTGTGCTATTGGTGTAGGGTTTGCATCTGCCATTCTTGCCCAAAAATTGCCGAAGTCGAGATGACGAGCTTCGCTGTCCCCAATATTGCTAACAGCAGACTCAAGCGGAGAAATTTGCTCCTGTCCCTGAAACTTGATCTTCATATTGATAGTCTCGGAGCTGCAACCTAGACTTGGGAAGGAATTTGCAAAGGGAGGGGATATTTGCGCAGGTTTTCAAATTGCAAGGGTTCGAGCAAAGATAGCATGGAAGCAATGCGAAAAATGCAAAGGGGAAATGCTCGTTATATAGCCGCTTGGAGAGAGGAATGAATTTAATGCGCATTGAATACACAACCACCAATTTGAATAGCATCATACTCGGAGTGAGCGGGAAAAACTAAGTGTGAATGACACTTGGTACGCTTGGGACATGTGAGACGCGAATGCGCGAAACACGCGGCTCGGCCGATTCGGGTGAAACAGGGAGAGGATGCACAAATGCTTTTTGGAACGATTGGGACGAAAATGCGCGAAGTACGCGGTTCGGGTGATTCGGCCGAAATTGGAACAGTGGGCCCGTTTGGACTTGGGACATTCGGGACAAAAAGTTCTGGAGTACGCGACTTGGCCGGTTCGGGTGAAATTGGAACAGCTTGCATTTTTCGATTTGGGACAAGGAGCTCTGAAGTACGCGACACGGGAGTTTCGGCCGAAAATTGGAAAGCTCGCACTTTTTAACTTTGGGACATTTGAGACATGAAAGTGCGTAGTACGCGGTTCGGGTGTTTCGGCCGAAATTGGAACAACTTCGCACAAAAAGTTTTGGGACACTTGGGACAAAACTTTCCGACGGGCCCGAAAATGGGACAGCTTCGGGGATTTCGGCCGATCGGGGAACAGAGTGCACTTTCGTACTTGGGACAGTTGGGACAAAAAGTTCCGACAGGCCCGAAAATCACACAAAATGACCCAAAACACAGATTTTTTCAATTTCACGACTTAGGCACTTCAGAGAAAAACACTTAAACTCAAAATTTTGAAATTTTACTCTTATCAGAGCGGGGAATTTTGAGTGGACAACAGCTGGCTCCTTCTGGGGATGACTTGGTATAAATTCTCGGAATGAGACAAGGCAAGAACTTAGACAAACTCGGTGAAGCAGACCAGTGCCTTATCCATTGGGCAAAGGAGTCAAAAACAAACCAATACAGAGGGCAACACACACAACAACAGAAGGAAAACACACCAAAAGCAGAAAAGCAAAAACACTGTACAGAATATACAAAGGGACTCCCTAGTCACCTATGACTTGAACAACTTCAAATACTGCCCACTATAAGGAAGTGGGAGGGGAGAACCATCCATGTAATCAAGATAGAAAGAGTTCTTACCAGCAAAGTGTCTTATCTTGAAAGGTCCGAGCCACAGGGAATCAAATTTTCCATGGCTGCCACGAGGTTCATGTCTTTTGTCCCATAACAGCACGGTATCTCCAACTTGGAACTCTCTGAACCTAGCTTTCTTGTCAAATAGAACCTTTACCTTCTGCTGGTGAGCAGATATCCTATCAACAACCTCCAATCTGTCCTCGTTCAGTTTGTGCAGGTACATGATTCTTTTATCCAGAGCATCACTGAAACTAGTATCCTCAATGGCCTTCATCAGGTGCAAGGCTGGCAGTTCCACTGTCACTGGCAATTGAGCTTCTACTCCATACACCACTTGAAAAGGAGACATTCCAATGGCTCTTTTGGGTGTGACCCTGTCTGCCCAAAGAGCATCATAAAGCTTCTTATGCCAGTTTCGCTGAGACTCATTGACCAACTTCCTTATGATAGTCACCAGATTTTTGTTGGTGGATTCTGCTTGTCCATTTCCCTGGGGATAATAATCTAAAGAATGAGCCAGAGAGATGCCATACCCGTAGCAGAAATCCATTATCTCAGTTGAGGAGAAGTTCGAAGCATTATCTGTTACAATCTTGTTAGGTACACCATACCTTACCAAGATGTTCTCTTTGATGAAGTTGCATACCACTTCAGAAGTAGTGCTCTTGACTGAGAATAGCTTCCACCCATTTGGTTAAGTAGTCAGTGGCAGTTAGCACATGAGTGTGACCAGCACTAGAAACAGGGTTGAGTGCACCAATGAAGTCCAGACCCCACTGTTGAAATGGTTCCTCAATCACAACTGGCTTGAGAGGCAAAGAGGCCAATTTAGGTCTTCCCACAAAGGTCTGACAAGCCTCACATTTATCCACCCACTTGGATGCATCTCTGAACAAGGAAGGCTAGTAATATCCTCCCCGGAGTATCCTTTGACTTGACAGTCCAAGAATGAGAGCCCATACTCTACGGTGTCGTGAAAAGTGTCTCTGTGAACTGCATTACTGAAATGAGCCAAACATGATGTTGCATCCTTCAGGTGACACTGACATTCCAGAAATCTCCCATCTATGAACCACGCTTGAACAAGGCATTTTCCCACAGTACATATTGCGCTGATCTCAATTTAACAGTCCTCTTTTCCTTAGGTAGTTAAATGAGAGGGGCATTCCCCATAGGTGAGAAAATGGGCGATGTCAGAATACCATTCATTGACTGAACTAAGGAATAGAACAGTAGGAATGTCAGCTTTCTCCTCCAGCAACATCATGTTTGGCTCCTTCAGCAATGAGCTCACAGAGACCTTTTCTCATGAACCCAACTTGGTCGGTTTGATATCAATGTCATACTCCTGGACTTTAGCCACCCAGTTTCCTCTCTTGGACCCAAATTCTTGTTGTGTAAGAAGTTGACTTAACAGTTGTATCTGGAACCAGCACCACAGAGTGAGAGTTGAGGATACTAGAAACGGAACTGCTTGACAGCTTTGACTATTGCAAAAGCATGCTTCTCCATCATTGTGTATTTTAGCTCATGATTCTTCAGGATATAGCTCATGAAGGCAATTGGTAGCTTTCATGTTTATCAGAGTCCTAAGTTGAGTTAAGACAGCAGCTAAAGATATGATCTGTACCATAGCAATAGATGATGAAATCTTTGCTGAAATCAGGACAGGCCGGACCTTTCTAGAGTTTTAGCAACAGCTTTCTTGATACCCTCAAAGGATTCCTTTCCTATCAGAAGTTACCAACAAAATGTTTGCTTCCCTTTCATCATCTGAGAAATATTCAAAGTTAATTCAGCAAACTCAGGGGATGAATCTTCTTAAAAAATTGATCTTGCCGAAGAAGGAATGCACGCCTTTTTTTACTGGTTGGGAGAGGAATCTGCTGGATGGCTTGAACTCGTTCAGGATCAATCTTAATACCATCCTTGGAGACTATGTGCCCTAATAGTTTTCCGCTTCTGTAACATTTGAAGACAGATTTTTTAGGATTTAAAGAAATCCCATGCTCTCGGCATCTCAACAGAACCGTTTCCAGGTGGTCGAAGTGATCTGCTCTTGTCATTTGAAAACACTGTCTTTTTAGGTCATCAAGGTATATGACAATACATTTCCCTTTCAAGTTTCCAAAATCCAGATCCATAGCTCTCTGGAAAGTGGCACCAGGATTGATCATCCCAAAAAGGCATTACTCTTGTAGGCAAAGGTACCCCCAAGGAGTGGTGAAGGATGTCTTGTGTTGATCTGGAGTATCAACCTCTACCCTGATTGTATCCCGAGAATCCATCAAGCATAGATAATAGTTCAGATCCGGCTGCTCCTTGCTAAGATTTGATCCTTCATGGGCAAAGTGTTACTTATCTCCTTCAGAGAAGCCTTGATCTATTCTCGGTTCCTGAAATCAACACAGATGTGGATCTCACCTGTTCATATCTTGCTACCACTTCATCAATATCATGCGATCCATCATCAGTGCCTTCGGTGGTAAAGAAATTAACCCGAGATCCTTCAAGTTCTTCCTCCTCATCATCAAATTCCTCCAGGAACTCCTCACAAGCTTCATTGTCCACATCATCATCAGGCTCTTCAACTTCACAGGTTGCATTCACAGGAACTTTAACAGGAGGTCCTTCAAGTGCTAGTCTTGTGTGAGGAGCAGGCAAACGATTTCTGGGCTGAAAATTTCTTCTTGGAACATCTGCATACGGGGCATGCTGAGCCAATTGTTTCTTTATAGCTACTAGATCATTTGCAAGTTTCTGGACTAATGGATCAGTATTGGGTCCAGAGGTGGAAGAGGAAGAAGCAGCAGATTTAGATTTGGGGGGATCTCTTTTCAACTTCCCTGACATGATCAAGTCATCCTCGACACTAACAGCCAGTTCTTGATCCAGAATTAACGTTCCGAGATTAGCCCTTCTTAGAGCATAACTGACTTTGGGCGTTTGAGCATTTAGAAAGAAACATTTTTGAATTTGATCAAGCCGGTCGAGTATTTATAGGAATTTTGTTGATCAGTCTGTTGAATCGAGCCACAAATTCTCTCATGGGTTCTGATGGATCTTTCTTTATCTGAGAAATTTGGGCAAGCAGGGCATGCACATCTTCTGCCGGCTTGAAACGGCTTTCGAACTGAGTTCTCATTGTATTCCAGTCGGTGATGGCACCAGCCGGAAGGTGATAGAACCAGTCAGCAGCATTATCTTGTAACGTCTCAATGAACAGCCTTACTGAGACGTCTTCATGTTCAACTCCCAAGACTCCACATGCAACTATGAAGGCTGCAATGTGTTCATCAGGGTGTACTTTGCCATCTCCTTTAAATTTGGGGAAGTTCTTTCAGTTACCTCTAGGTAACTCATGCAAAGGTTGAGTAAGGGCCAGGGGCCCGACACGTTGACCCCATGGCAATTGTGCCGCCATTCTTGGAAATACGGCTTGGAGGGGAACTGTAACACCAGCTAGGATCAAAGCTTGTAGATTGGGACTAGCAGGTTCTGAAGGAATACCACCCGTAGGACTTCTATCTTGAACAGGTGGAGTGCTCGTCGAACAAGTTCTTCTATTTGAAGGGAAAGGAAAACCCTGTTGCTCCAAAAGCTGAAACTGAGAATCTTCGATACCAAGGGTCCTTCTCCCTCGAGTGAAACGCGGAGTCGCCAGATCAAAGGATGATCGAAAAATTGCAGTACTGGAATGTGATTTTCCCCAGCGGAGTCGCCAAAAACTGTTGGTCGTCAAATAGGACTTTTTAGAAGAGCAACAGTCAGGGGACAAGAAGTCCCTCCTCTTTAATGGGAGAGGTTCCCTTATTCAGAAACGAACTTATTTACAAATGTACAGAACATTGTTTTATGGTCAAACTTGGATTTTACGAAAGTGTTTTCCACAAGGATCATCAATTACACAAGGACTGAGGAAAGGGAATAAGAAGATGAGCAGAATAGCAACATTCAGAATTATAGATAGCAGAATAATTCCTCGTGTATGCGAAGCTTCAAAGAATTTAAGACAAGATCATTTGCGTTGGCTGAATGAGATTAAATTTAAAGACACAAAGTTCCATAAATAACCTTCTTCAGATTTATTAATCAAGGACACAAAGTTCCTTCTTGGTTGTACAAGATCACTGTATTTGCAAAACTGAACAGTATGCAATCAGAGAGACTAACGAGTTAGGAACAAAATGATCTCCACAATATTAAAGGAAAACACAGAGATAACAAGAATTAGATAGACAAAGAATGGAAAGCCCTTTTGTATTGATTTCTTTAAGATCTATTTACACTTTCAGCAAATATCCAAGTTCTTCCTCCCTTCAAAATGGCATGGAAAGGCCATTATATAGCTTACAAGTCAGTTACTCTTCGTAACCATTTCTTTTAATTAAAGAATAGTTAAGGATCACCAATTGCAATACCTTAACTAATTACAAGGAATACGAAAAGAATGGGAAGAAGAGAAAAGAAAGGAGAATGAGACAGGTGGCCAGCTACTGGGAGGGACCCACTGTCTTCAGAATCCACTGCCTGAACTTCTTCAATGCCTCAGCTATGTCTCTGCCACGTGGAACTGACGTGTTGGCTGCAGACTGAGTCCAAAATCCCAGACACTTCTCCATCTCTTTATCAAACTCGACGTGAGTATGATAATCTTTATTTGCTTCTTCAATGGCAGACTGAAGAGAACAAATTTCCTTCATCTTTTCCTTAGAGATGGAGCTTTCCTTGAATAGATTATCTTTGACAAAAGCTCTGAACTGAGCTTTGATTTCTTGCAAGGACAGGGAAACACCAGAGTTTTCATCCTGAAGATGACAATGTATATCCTTGAAAGCAGCAGCAGCCAGTGTCTTGAAAGCTTCTCCCTTCTGCCAGCTGTTCTTCATTTCTCCCACAGCTTCCTCCAAAACTCTGATCTTCCACTCCACACTGTAGACCCAGGATTTTGATAGATTGTCCTTAGCATCATCGAAAATCTTATTCGCCAGTAAGATGTTCTCATCTGTCTGTCCCATGAGGCGAAGGTCTACTATACAACTGCTCCAGATTTTTAGTTCTTTATCCATGGTATTGATAGTAGAGGAGAGCTTCAGTTGCACATTACTCACCTTTTCGTGGAGTTTGAAAGCTTCATCGATGAAGTTTAATCCAGCAACAAGCATGTCATCCACCATGGCTTCAATAGCTCTGCCATAGACAGAATACTTGTGCATATCTTTGATACTTTGCACTTCATCTTGGCTTAGAATTACAGGAGGTGGAAGAGTAGTCAATGGGGTAGGGTCCAAGACTTTATCCTTAGATAAAAGAGACTTGATGAAACCTGTGAGAATCTGGGCTTGTTCTTCCAACTGTTCAATAGTTTTCTGCCCTTTCTCTACCCTTCCAATGACTCTTGTGACTGTTTCCTGGAGGTTGTGAATTTCACCTTCAGGAGTAGACTCTCCCATTGGGATTCTTGAAAGCTCCAAGTCAGATGCCAGCAAGTCTGATTCTGATTTGTCTACTGTAGGCTTAGAAATCTCCAAGAATTGCTGACCTTGGGCATTAGACACTATTCTGGAAGTGGTTCTGGCTTTCTTGGCACGAGAAGGAGTGGTGCCCAACAAGGCTACAACAGCATCGAAATTTGGTCCCAAGCTTTGTGAGGAGGATTTTCTCTTCCTTTTGTCAACCAAAGGTTGCACCCAAGCAAAAGAGGAAGAAGAATCTGCAGGAGAAGCAAGGGGACCAAGAGACAGGGAGCTCATGACACTCAGGGGTCTGCGCAGCTGTTGACTCAAGCTGAGATGTGAGTAGAGCACTGGAGGCAATGGCGGTAGAAGAATCAGTAGCACCTGGAAGTTCAGTGCTCTGGACCTCCTTGTCCTTATCTGCTGGATCTTCAGGAACATTTGCAGGAGTTGGCATCTCACTTTCTTCACTTTCACTGAGAACAATGATGTTCTCTGGCCCTATAGGCAACTCTGCCTATTTTCTTGGAGGGTCATTCTCTGCAGGCTCCTTCTTTACCTCTTTGAGTTTCTTCTTATATACCTGGGTAGATGGAGAGGGAGTAGATTCAGCAGGTCCTTGTGTTGATGAGGCAGGAGGGGTTTGCATTGGTGTTTCAGACCTTGGAACTGATGCCTCTCTTATTGGTGTCGAATCATCCTTGGAGCTGGATTCTCCTGAGTGCCTCTTGAATTCTCGGATCTTCTTACTGAACCAGACCTTAGTCCTGACTAAGACTGGAGCAAGAATCTCAGCCAGATCATCCCTCTCTTTCCTGTTCCAATCCAGGTCCTCCAGAGGGGTGTGCTTAATCACATTTTCATACTCATACGAGTATAGATCAGAATTGTCATCCTGGAGACCTTCAGGAACTTGGTACAGACCGAGTTCTTGAATCAATTGCAGGGAGAACCTGCCACAATGCCTTCTCTTGGCTTCAAAATCATCTACACAGTCAGCCCAGTAGTCTTCTGTATCTGCCCTATGATGATAGATTATCTTGATGTTCTGTTCAATAAACTTCTTCAAGTCAAAGCAGGTTCTTGGCTTGAAGAAATGAACAGTGATAGGGACCAGGGCTCTTTCTATGTTCTGAGCATCCAGAGCTGTTTTGCATGTGTAGTTTCCCAGAGAGATGGGAAAGTGCAAGCCAGAAATCTTCTTGTCTCTGCAAGTTCTGTGCAACTTGTCTAGTTGCCTGCATATTTCTATCAAGGCCATTTTATCATTGCAGAACATGGGAAGCCGTAGAGGAGTGCTTTCATAGCCAGCAAGCCTGATATAGGAAAATTTCCTGAATTGGATGAAATAGGCTCCATACTGCGATATCAGGTTCATGGCTTCATCTGAAAACCTTCTAGCAGTATCACCTTCGAGCAATCTGACCACGTACATGGTGAAAGCATCATTGACCCTTCTGAAATTGCGATTGCTGGTCTCCAAGGTGAACTGCGGGCAATAGGCATACACTGGATCATCTTTGTGTGCATCTATATAGGAGAAACCAAACCACTGCCTTGATGCTGCTAGGGTATACATCAGGTATGAAGTCATATAGAACTTCTTTGTTTGCTGAACGTTGGATAGCTGCTCCGCCAAATTCATACTGATGATCTCTGCCCAGTTGATGTTTTGCGTTCCCTCGCACACCATGCTGATGAGCGGGCACATCCAGAAATGAAACTCATTGGTGGAGGGCAAACCCATAACCCGAGCCAGCAGGATTATGAAGTCAGACAATTCCTCATTGAAATCTTCGCACGGAAGAGGGTTTTGGTTAGGCGAGAAGCACCTTTCTTAGGGTTCTTCAACCAAGACTTCGCCACTCGCGCCTTATATTTGTCACTGTCTTGATCGAATAGGGTCTGTGCTTGATCTCGGGAGACGACTATAGCATTGTCCAACTCCGGAATCCTCAGAGCAGTGCCAATGGCGGCAGCGTCCAGCTTGGCAATGAGTTCCCCATGTACGTTTGTCAATTCACTCGAAGTCAGGGTCGAAGTGAGCTCCGCATGAAAGCACAGTATCAGCACACTGTACTGAGATTGGGAAACCACCGGCAAAAGCCAAACCGCTATCATGAATCGTTTGTGCTATTGGTGTAGGGTTTGCATCTGCCATTCTTGCCCAAAAATCACCGAAGTCGAGATGACGAGCTTCGCTGTCCCCAATATTGCTAACAGCAGACTCAAGCGGAGAAATTTGCTCCTGTCCCTGAAACTTGATCTTCATGTTGATAGTCTCGAGAGGCTGCAACCTAGACTTGGGAAGGAATTTGCAAAGGGAGGGGATATTTGCGCAGGTTTTCAAATTGCAAGGGTTCGAGCAAAGATAGCATGAAAGCAATGCGAAAAATGCAAAGGGGCAATGCTCGTTATATAGCCGCTTGGAGAGAGGAATGAATTTAATGCGCATTGAATACACAACCACCAATTTGAATAGCATCATACTTGGAGCGAGCGGGAAAAACTAAGTGTGAATGACACTTGGTACACTTGGGACATGTGAGACGCGGATGCGCGAAACACGACGGCTCGGCCGATTCGGGTGAAACGGGGAGAGGATGCACAAATGCTTATTGGAACGATTGGGACGAAAATGTGCGGAGTACGCGGTTCGGGTGATTCGGCCGAAAAGGGAACAGTGGGCCCGTTTGGGCGACTTGGGACATTTGGGACAAAAAGTTCCGGAGTACGCGGTAAAGCGGCCGGTTCGGGCGAAATAGAGAACAGCTTGCATTTTTCGATTTGGGACAAGGAGCTCTGAAGTACGTAAACACGGGAGTTTCGGCCGAAAATTGGAAAGCTTGCACTTTTTAACTTTGGGACATTTGAGACATGAAAGTGCGTAGTACGAGGTTTGGGTGTTTCGGCCGAAATTGGAACAGTTCGCACAAAAAGTTTTGGGACACTTGGGACAAAATTTTCCGACGGGCCTTAAAAATGGGACAGCTTCGGGGGATTTCGGCCGATCGGGGAACAGAGTGCACTTTCGTACTTGGGACATTTGGGTTCAAAAAGTTCCGACAGGCCCGAAAATCACACAAAATGACCCAAAACACAGATTTTTTTCAATTTCACGACTTAGGCACTTACAGAGAAAAACACTTGAACTCAAAATTTTTGTAAATTTTTACTCTTATCAGAGCGGGAAATTTTGAGAAGACAACACCGACCAATTTGATCCTACAAGACAATTTTTTTCGCCAACAAAGGGTTATTGCTTATAAACCCATGAAATTTATGCAAAAAAAGACTAAAATTCAAAAAAAGAGTACAATCGTGGGACTAAACCTCATGGTCTTGGCGGTGCATAATCTCAACATTATCGCTATCCTGAAGTTACAATGCCACAATTTTGAGATGGTCAACGACCAGTTCCGCGAGTTATGCACTGAATTACCAGCTCATACTAGGAAAAGCTCATGACCGATTCGAACTGAACCACCTCACCATCAAGCCCAATCACTCACAATGCAACCAATCGCGGCGACTGTTCAAATAATAACTCAGAGTTCCGCGATCGCGGTTTATATCGAGTTCGGGTTGCGAACCCGCCGAAAGCTCCAACAAAAAAATGCTCAACCGTGGCCGAAGTTCCTTTATTTCGAGTTTTTACCTCAACTACCGCAAGCTATGTCCACCAAGCGTTCGTGCAATTATTCCGATTGTCAAGACATGTATAATTAAAGAATTAAAAAACAGTTTAAAGCCTATCCCGTAACAAAAGAATCTTAAATTTAATTTAATTTAAAATCTTTCATACTTTATGAAAAACTTACAAAATTTTGAAAGTAAAAAAGATGAATGACACAAACACATCAAATCAAAAGAGATGTACTGATAAGAATTTAATGTATGTGTCAACAAACCAAAAATAAAAAGTCAAATCATAAACTACAAAAAAATGACATAAGTATTACCATTGTTGCATTACCCTTGATCATCTTATAGTAAAATTAAATATTAATTTTATTTTAATGGCCACTTAACTGTATGCATGATTTTGAACTATTAAACAAATTAAATATCTACATAAGAAGTATAAAATCAAGGCTAAAAATGCACGTTTTAAACTGTAGTGGACTCTAATTCCTCATGTCTTAATTACCCTTTCAAAATTTCCATTCACATTGATTTCCATTCCATTTTACCATTCTCGGCCTTATGTGCATAATAATATTAAAATTAAAATTAATTTATAATTGTGTCATTACAAACGTAGATATTATAATTGGGTACAAAACAATTTTCTAATATAATGCAATGTTTATTGAGTATTAAATTTGTGTTAATAGTCGCCAACCTAAAAAACAGCCAAACTTTTTAACTTTTTGCGATTTTTTGCAATAACATTATTATGTATTTTAATAACATAAGCTCGTTTAACTAACAAAAAAATCATAAACACGACAACAAAAGAAAATACCTTACAACAAAAAAATGTGGTATATATAAGATTAAATTTTGACACATTTTGTAAGTGTCACAACGAATTAGATAACTTTATATATTATGACTAAAGAATTGGTGGGGGACATGTATACAAAGATTTACAAGGAAAAACATGTGTACACATGCTCACCACCCTAAGAACTTGCATATCAATATTATATTAGACAAAGTGATATACTATATTATCTTGTGAGATGCCATCTGTGCTTCATATTATTCCCCTCATAAGGGTGTCACTCAACATTATCCCATGTTTTGCATTTTGGTTACTACTAAGAATTGTGTGTGTGTGTGTGTGTGTGTGTGTGTGTGTGTGTGTGTGTGTGTGTGTGTGTGTGTGTGTGTGTGTGGTGTTTGTGTGTGTGTGTGTGTGTGTGTGGTGGTGTGTGTGATGTAATAATACATGTATATGCATGTGTACATCTATATGTACACATGCAATTTACATATATTATTACATTATGCACACATACACACATTCTTCTTAGAAGTAACCAAAATGCAAAACATGGGATAATGTTGAGTGACACCCTTATGGAGGGGAATAATATGAAGCATAGATGCCATCTCACAAGATAATTGGAGGTTCTCAGACATATCCACGGGATGCTACAAATGGGGAAGCAATTGGAAACAATGCAGTAGTTTAAAAATGTCCAAAATGTCGTCCCCCCCGACAACCTAATCCAATGAAATGACATTATCTAGACGAGCTCATAGCTGGCGCATAATGTTACCATTGTTAATAAGACTCCATTGCACATGTTTCATGTTGCTTCCTCTAAATTGTTTCTTATGGCTTGGCTAATGTTGAGCCACCTCTCGCTCCTTCATCACCCTTTTTGATTTGGCATATAATCTAATGGTCCCTTCAAAAATTTACAAATAGCAACATACCATCGCCAACAAAGTCCACAAGGAAGAGCACATCACCCACAATGTATACACTCAAATTCGGTAACTTATCCTTTTGTAATGACAAGTTTGTCTTTGTTCCCATGCTAAGACAATATGCTCACATTTTAAGCTCAATTGACATATCCTTCTCTCTCCTGCATGACTTGTTAATTTCTACACACTACTATGTCATTCATTCATGAAATAATAATTATCCAAAGCAATAATCCATACCTTCGCACTATTCTCAAACTATGGATCTTTTTTCACTGAATCCTTATATGGGACCATACAAAATAGGCCTGGGGCTATACTATGATTAAGCTAAGCTATACGGTCTTGTACCATCTATCCTAACAACTCTTTCTTTAATTAATTTTTTATGTGCATTGCTCCATCTTCTTTAGGTCGGCCATAATGCAAATCTCTAACCTTTAAAAACGTGTATAAGCAAGTCAAATTTGCTTCAGAATTTATCTAATATTCTCAAGACTCATTTCTAAATATCAACACTAAATAACTTAAAGATCTCATAAATATTCTTAAATTAGTTTCATATTCTTTAGAGAAGCCTCCACACAAGTAAAAAACAATCAAACTAATGTCAAACTAATGACAGGGAATAGATGGAAGAGGAATGTGAATGAACACAATAGAAGGTAGAAGATGCAATGGAGGTGCAGGAAGCAAGAATGGTGCCTAAATGAGTGGTGATGAAGGAATTGAGATTCATGTGGAAGAGGTATGTAAGATAGGTGAAGTGGTGAGTGGAACCATATGTGATGAAGATTGCATTGTAGGTGTGGAAATTGGGTGTATAATAAGTGGGTGGTAGATGACCAATGTGAGTGATGAATTAGAAGACATGGTTGGAAATATAGAATCACGTGATGATGGAAATGTGGAGGAATCCAAAAAGGATGAGAATGAGACTGCGTGCAAAGTGGAAGCACATGACAATGGAGATTGAGAATAAGATGGTGTAGAGGATAAGACATTAGGGGAACATGATGGTTTGGATTCCAAGATGGAAGCATGTGATGATGTGGATTGCGAAGTGAATGACATAGATGAGGAGACAATAGGTGCACAAAATTATTGGGATGTAGTGGGAAATGATGAGTTGGATGATGGAGACATGACACGTGGAGAAGAAGTGGGAATAGTAGTAGTGTGGGAAGTGATTGGATTGATATTAGAAGGTGGAGTAGGATAAGATGGAGGCTTGAAAATAATGTTCCCCTTTTCAAGAATGTCTTGAATGAGGTTGTGAAGTTGGAGACATGAGTAAGTGGAATCATCATCATTATGATGGTATGCACGTGTCATGATAGGTGCACCACAATGGCGGGGGTGGAATGGGAGGGAGAGTGATAAGATGGGTGTCAAAAAAAATTTGAGAAAAGAAGAAAGTGGCTCAGTAAAAGGAGTGAATTTGCGAAAGGGTTGGAAAAATAAATGAGTCCTAGAATGGGATGAATGTGAAGATGGGTATATAGAATCCGATGAAATGTGAGGACGATCCATTTGGATGACATTGTGAACATGGGAGTGTGATGGTGTAGTAAGAGGGGGAAAAACTGAAACATGTGGCAAGGATGTAGAACAACTAAGAAGGACATCCTCATGGTGTTGTGTCATGTCCACGACCTCATCAAATGTGTGTAGTGCATGAATTTGTAAGTGGTGGGAAATGTGAGGGAAGTAAATTTTGGGAAAAGGTCGATGATTTCAGATTGTGGGAGTGGAAATGAGAAGTGGTGAATGAGTGCATGCCAATCCACAACAAAGTTAAGAATAGACTCGCTATGGGATTGTTGAAGCATGTGAAGGTAAATTAATGTTGCTTTGGGTGCAAGATGGATGAAGAAGTGGGATAAGAATGTGTCAGCAAGTTGTGTGAATGTGAAAATGTTATGTTGTGGGAGGCATGAATACCAATCAAGTGCTTGGTTAGTGAGAGAAAGTGGTAAGGTAACGAAGATGAGTGTGTCGTCATGTTGAATGATGTGGCATGTGTAGCAAAAGAGATGCAAGTGGTGTTGGGGGTCCTTGGTGCCATTGAATTTTTCAAATGTGGTAATTTGAAATGTGGTGGATAGGGGTGACATGGTACCATGGGGTGAATAGGCTCAATGCAAAGTGTATGATAAGTCAGTGTGGGTGGAAGTCCCCCTAAGTGTTGGGACTCCATCTTGGAAATGCAGTCAAGGAGGCGGTGGAGTAAGTTCGTGGTAAGAATGAGCTATGGAGGTGACTAGAAGCCATGAGGAATGATAGTCACACCTAGGACTGGGATTGTGAAGCATGAGTAAAGAGAATGAACATGATGAAACAAAATGAAAGAAAAATGGAAAGATGATATGACCTAAAAAAATGTAGGGCAATCGCACTCGCAACTGCTCTAAGAAAAAAATGAAAAATGTAAAAATGTAGGAAATGCAATTGATGGAAAGATCGCAAGGCAGTCGTAGTTATGTCTAGAGTCTGGGAAAAATATGGGATGAAAAATTGCAAGGTAGTCGCAATTGCCACTAAGAGTAGGAAAATCCAAGATTCAGAATGACTATTAGAAATGAATATAAAAGTGTGAGATAATGTCGTTAAGAATATAAATAGTCGCAAATGCGACTCAGAAATAGTGGAAATTGAGATGAGGTGTTTTGATCGGGATAATGTTATTTTGTTTGATTTCAGATTGAATATGGGCCTGGTTAGTTTCGCTACATATGTAAGATCTCTCTCTAGCTACCAAATGTTATCCGAACGAGTATCATTCACCAAAAAATGTCTAGTGCGGACTTTACTCCTTGATCAATCAAGATGGGGTCATTACCACAGACAACGTTGGATCTACCTCACAGATGAAAGTAGTTAATCAGGTTGGGTCGTTGACCTTTTTTCGTTGGTGAGTCTTCTCAATGTGCCAACTACTTCAGGGTTCCTATGGTACTCCTCACAATGATTTTTAGGGCTTATGCCCCAAGTACTTCCCACATTTATGCGGACGGGTATTTACCCATATATCCGAACTTGCATTTAATGTGTATTCATTCATAATTCATTCCCTTAAGAATAAACAAGTGTTTTTTATATTTTTTGCAAAAACAAAATTATAGAGCAGTCGCGTTTGCGGCTACCCTACAACCAGATTGTTACATTCTTTTGTAGAAAAAAATCATACCACTGTATTCGTCCAAAATGTATGCCTAGATTTGTATCACTTGCAAGATGTATTAGTTGACATAAAAATCACCAAATCAATGCTACTAAAAAAATAATGGGCTTATGCTACCATTGAAAAAGTGAGGGACAATCATGGGTTCTTTATTGAATAAAGTGGATAAAATCTTCTTGATTTGAATCTATAACATGCACACACACACTTAGAAAAAAGTTAGTAATTTTTGGTGGTTAGGGGACCTGCCTTAGTAAGATCCCTAGCATTTTTAAGAAGATAAAATACATTTTATTGATGTAAAATGACAAATCAATGCATGAAATTGATATAGTATATACCTAACTCAATCGCAGGTCGTTCATAGTTGAGATTCACTGAAAATCACATGGAGATCACAAACCCATCACAATTGTGGCTAACAGTCAGTGTGGAAATATATAACATAGTGATGCAACAAGTTGTACGAATCCTTTGTGATCCACCTTCACTTCTCCAAGACCTTCAAAACCAAAATATGCGAGCAAAGAAGAAAAAACTTAATTATGGACTCAAATGCACAAAGAGTTAGGGGTGCCTAAGAGGATGAAATGATGGGGGGTGAGTGGTGTTTTATAGTTTTTAGAGTGCATGGAAGAATGTGACACATGGGTGATATATGCATAGGTAGGTGAGATGATAAGGGTCCATAATGCATTGGGCATGCAAAATGGGTGGGCGGGATGAACATAATTAAATGTGAGTGGGTGAGTGTTAGTAAATGAGTGATGAGGTATCTTTTATCACCATTTTGTGGGATTTTATATATTTTTATTTACTTTTACGAGGATTATTTTGTTTTATAATGTTTTTGGTATTTTTAAATAAGAGACCTTATATGCAAGGTGTGTTTTCTAGTATCTACACATACCCGTTTTGGACATGACATAACAAGCATTTTTTGTCCCACACAAAAGGTTATGATATTATATTGAATGCCTACAACTGCTTCTATTTGAGGTGCATTCATGATATGCTTGTGAGGAAAACATTATATGGATAAAGAGGGTTTCTTTGGAGGCCCCGTTGAGTCGAAGTTATAACATCTTATTGCATATGGATGTTTCAGAAGGCTCAAAAGAGGTATAAAGTTTGATTGGTGACTATCATGCCTCAGTAAAGCACAGATGGTCAAGACAAATACAATATTGCAACAAAAATGACATTGTGCTTGAGTACTCAAAACCTTAGAACCAACATAAATGGCATTGTTACTGAAACCCATATACAAAAATCCTGTAAGATAATGTTGACAACTAATGTTGGTACAAGGGATTTGGCAACATCCATTTTGACACCCTTTAGCACACTTATACCACTAGTGCACTTTAGGTTCTTTTTGGCATCATTTTTCCCATTTCAACTAATCTCGTGCTACTTTTATTGTTGTTGATTTTCCCTTATAAACACTCAAGATCTTTCTCAGTTTGACTAGAACACTCAACACACCTCTTGAGACTCATTTCTCCATTGTGAGTCGTCTTTCTATCTTTTTTGGCAGAAAGAACAAAATTAGATCCGCTCATACTGTCCTAGGGCAGAATTGCAATAGCCGATCTTGTCTCCCTATACCAAGCAATCATGTTTCCCTTTGGGCACATTCTAAGATTGGCCTATAATAGAATCATGGGTCAATTTAAGCGGAAATCCATCTAGGGTACCTATATATACAAAACCCTAGAGGAAATTTACTCGCTAAGACTAGTTTGAGAGAACACCTTGGCAATCATTACAAATCAAGCTATACACATCCTAAAACAGTTTCAATTCACAATAGCCCTAGAGCCTCCAATCCAAATCTAAAGTTTATTCTTATCCAAAGTTCCCATCATCAAGTGTCTTGTGTAAAGAGAACGATTATATTGTTCAATTGATTAAGCATATAAAGAGAGTGAAGGACATCCTTTTCATTCACATGGCAAGTAGATTTGTGTAAAACTACATATGACCTTATTCACACTAGATATGTTGCGGAACACTTCCTTTGAAATTCATTGGAAGGAAGTATTGGCCTAAGTAATCTAGGTTTTTCCTACATGTTTGGTAAAGTGTTTGATTAGGGTTTGCAAGGGAGAACCCATACTTAGAAATTCATACATCGTTGCACGAAGTAAAGCGCAGGTCAAATTTTGTGCACGTAGAGTCAACACAGGTTAAAATCGGTAGCATATGTGTAGCAACCGCAGCCGACAAATTTATTGAGTTTATTTCTGAATTGTGCCTAAGCACTTTCTAAGCATTTTGAGTCTTTTCTTAGCCAATTTAGGTATGCTTTTCAAGTAGGGTCTTACTCACTTTTGAACGCTTTCCCTTATTGAAGTTCACAATATTTTTAGAAGTTTGATTTACTGTTTCACCATACTTAGGCTTCTAATTTAGGTTCATGTCCTATGTAATTTGAGTCCTTGCATTCAAAATACAAAAACAAATAGATACACGAGGGATCAACTATTTGATGATCTTTGATCTTCGAACGTAGTGATTTAGGGTGTTTTGAGAGAGGTATTGTTGGAGAATTTCATATCACACCAGAATGGATTGCATTGACATGTAGAATAGGAAACCTAAGCTTAGGTTTAGAACTAAGATGCTATTGCTACCTAGCTCAAAAGGATAATGTACATTTCGAAACAAATTCATTTTAATAACCATAAATTTTCCTAAGGAAAGAGAGTTCAAGTGATTGTAGATTTCCTAAAGATATGCTTCAGATTGCTGGAATTCATCTTAATATATTGACATCACTTATTTTGTCCAATAGTTTGGTTTGGATTAACATTTGGCCCTCCGATGCTGAAGGGAACGATGATGATACTCATGGATAGCTTCATCCACAGGAAAATACTTCTTACTAGATGTCGGGCAACATGTCTCAAATCAAAAGAAATAAAGAAAGATCCAAATGCCAGAAGCTATACATCCTATTTCATTATTATATCTTGACAACCTCCTTACGTTTTTCAAGGAACACTATATGTCCTAGGAAATATTTCACTCCTTAACATCTATACAAATCAATGAGGATTAGCTAAGTAACCGATACGTTTTGAATACGGGAGCGGGTACGAAGTATCCAATACATGGAAACGGAAAAATATTTGTGGTCTTGGATATGTCGTTGGATACGATAGTACAAAAAATATAAAAAAAGTTAAAAAATATATAAATTTCAGCCTTCTAAATAAGAATTAAGGTATTAACCACATATTATGTGTATGAAAGACAAGTTATAAGTTAAAGAAGTGAATAACCACAACAAACAAGCTAGGATATCGATAAAACTTATAAACTTAAAAGCTTAAAATTTAAATTAAAATACTTAAATCGAACACAATGTGAATGTCATGATATATTAAATTCAATCTATTATAATTTACACCAAATCAGTCATGATCAAAGTTCAAAAATTCAAACTATCTTTCAATATTCATCATATTCCTCTTCATCAAGAGGATCAACATAAGATGCGTCATCATCATTACGTGGTTCATTATAACCACAAGGACTTGAACCACTCCCACTAGGGCCACTGCAAGTTGCACTCCCTTGTGCATGTAGGTCTCACGTTGCCATATAACTATCCTCATCATCTAGTGCTCGGAAATGGAAGCATCTAAATCAACCATCTCTAGATCAATATCTCAATGTTTTGTTGACCCTTCCTTGTACTCCGATTACTTGTGCGATAAAAGGCCCAAGTTAGAATGCGTGTATACCAAATCTTCAACCTTTTTATCCCCCAACTTGTTGCGCTTCTGTGAGTGGATGAAGTTATATGTACTTTAGTTGTGCTCAGAGGAAGATGAACTTGCAATCTATTGAGGCAAAATGCAAAGTCAATGCAAAGTTCAAACTTAAACACTCAAACATAAATTTTAAAAAACTAAAAGTTATAACAAAAAAAGAAAGATAATAAAAATATTAAAAACTTACCTACACCAAGACCTTAATTGCAAGACGCTGCAAGTAAACCGATGCATGACCATGAAGGTACCACCACATATGAGCATCCATCTTATATTTTCTCCAAAGAGCGAGAAGGCTATGACCTGTTTCAGCTATGAAATTGCCAAACTCTACCATAACCATGTTTTGGGCCTCAGGATCAGGGAAGAGCCTAGCCAATGCCGCCATATATCTCTCACTGACTTCCACATCCATGTATGGTGCTACCCTCCCTGACAAGGAAAGAATCTTCATGCTGTAGAATCTAGGAGTCAATGCAAAGGTAAGTAGATATAGTTGAGTGGTCATTTTGTTCTACCGCTCAATGAGGATTGATTGCACTTGTTTGAAAAATTTTTCCTCAGGATCTTGTTCTTTTACATTTATGACGACTTTAATCTTCTCAATCATTGAGTCGATACCATCATATATATCTTCTAGACGTGGTTGATCCATGTTAGTAAAGCAGTATCATGCTCATAATGGGCTCAACAAAACTCAACATATATTCTACTCGATCCCACCAAGTGTCATCTAAGATCATGCTCTTCGCTTTTTGAGCTCGTTCAATGTTTGATTGCCTCCATACAGACCAAATGTTAGAGGTTATATTCCTCATGAGTGCCTCTCGCATGCCTTCACAAGTCGTCTCAAGACGATTGTGTGTGATGCAAACTCAAGTCTCATTAACCTAATATAATAAGAACGAGAAACAAAAAATTAAAAAGAAAATTGAAAACTTTTGAATACTAATTAAATAGTATATTTTAAAAATAAAAAAACTTATATTTAAATTTTAAATTAAAGAAAAAAGAAAAGTAGCTTTCCTTACCTTCAGCAGCGCCAACTGCGAGAATGATCTAAAAATGTCCTATGACTGGTGATGGTTGGTGACAAACATTTGGATCTCTTCAACCTCTGCATACACTTGTTATATCCACTCTATTTTGCTGGCCATCTTCTTTAACATTAAATTTAGTGAATGTACAACAAATGGTGTCCAAAAAATATGCCCATACCTTGCCTCAACTAACATCCCCATGGCTTTGCAATTTTTGGCGTTGTTCTGTTATGACTTGGATAACATTTTGAGGCCCCACTGCTTCAATGGATTCAAACATGATGTTGACAATGAATTGAGCATCCTTCACTCGCCCATCACAATCAACCGCTCTAAAAAACATTGTCATTTTGGGGCATACTGCAATCACATTGATTAAAGGGTGGTTTCTTGCATCTTTCCATCCATCATAAATGATGGACACACTTGTTTTGGTCCACGAGTCCCTAATTGGTTGCAAGCAGGTTTCCACATATTTTTTTTGTTTATCCAATAGGGTGGTACAGATCTTCTTATAGCCAGATAATTTGTACCCTTTTGGGACCTTGTTGATGGCTTTCACCATCTCATGCCAATAAGGTGACTTTACAACATTAACGGAAAGTCCATTAACATATATACACCTTGTAATCTGTTCATCTGCAATTTTCTCTGCTCTCATTTTAAAAGGCCTTTTCCAATGGCCATTTTGTCTTACTTTTCTTTCGTGAAAGGGAAGCATCATCATCATTTGTGGAGGTAGGAGCCACAAATGGATGTGGCATGGCTACAATTGGTGATCTACTAGTTGATGGGGCAACAAGAGGCCTCGCTTATCGAAATGAACTTCCTCTTTTGGTCAATGGATGACCTATTGGTGCTCAATTTAATCTCACTGTGTTTTGTTAAAAATTTCTCAGTCCACATGGTTTGAAGTATTCTATGTCTCCTTCTATGGGATGCGTCAAAGTTTTCTCCTTCATTTGGTTTCCATTTTCAGTCCTTTCCTTGGGTCGTGGATCATATTGAGTCTTGGTTTTATTTACCGTCTTCTCTCCATAGGGAAAATTTTTGTTGTTGGGTGTCTTCCACGATTATGTATCCTCTGTAAATCTTGTCCCAACATTGATGGAAGCTTCCATTGGATCTTCCCATACTTAGAATTTTCAAGCATCTGATGTAACTTTGTCAAACACTAGACACGTGGAAGGCCCATGCTTGTTTGTGAGTCTTTCTTTTGAGCTTCATGCCAAAAAAGCACCAAAGAGACACGTGGAAGATTCCTCTTGTATGCCCATACTTATACTTTTCAATGGCTGATGAAACTTTCTTGGATCCTAGGCACGTGGCACCTTCTGTTGGTTCTTAAAATTTTTCAACAAATGTTCCAGGCCGAGACACGTGGAGAGCCCGTGCTTATTTGGGGTCTCTGCTTTTGGGCATCATATCAAAAGTGCACCGAAAAGAGACGTGGAGGCTTCCACTAGATCCTCTTTATACTAATACTTTTATAATGGTCGAGGTAACTTTCTTGGGCCCAGGACATGTGGAGATCCTGCACTCGTTTGAGGTCCCGCCTCTAGACTTCATCTTTTAAGTTGCCCCAAATAGACACATGGAAGCTTTGGCTGGACCTTCCAATACATTGACTTTTTAACAACCAGTGTAACTCTCTAGGGTTGTGAACACGTGGAGGACTTGCGCTCGTTTGGGAATATGACTCTGAACTTCACCTTTATAATTGTGCTAAGGAGACACGTGGAGGTTTCTGTTGGCTCCTCTTTACACTTGGCTGACTCAGACTCGCAACATAGGTATGTGATATAAGCCATGTGAGGGCACTCATTTCTGAGAGGCACGAATGTAGGTATCCATGTAAGGGAACTTATTTCTTAAGGTGTATTCTTAAAGTTGAAAAGGATTGCTTGTCAGATCAATCCATATGGAGCCACCTGAGAATGATTAAAAAGGGGATTTCTCACACGAAAGAATAAAAGAACGATTAAAAATATTTTCAAAAGTTATGGCATGGTGCCCCAATCATATTTGATGAAGGTAGGAGATGAAAATGACTCATAAATTTTCCACCTGGCAAAAATAGAAATGGATATTCTTCTTTAAAGATTCATGTTTTTGGGGGGAAAAATAGGATGAGTGAGCGAGTGAAATTTTATAAATGCAATGAGAATACTCTTGCAAAGGGTGGGGGGTTAATTTTTATGAGAAAGTTTGAAAAAAACATTTTTCCTGAGAGATCGTTTGAGAAACCTGTTTATTCTCCTGTGTTTTAGATTTAATCGCGTCAAGATGGTTGCAAGTGTACAACCATTGACAAGATCTGAGATTGTTCAAGAAACTTTCCCCTGTTGATGAATCTAACGAACCTCGAATAAATTTGTGTTAACCATGAGCATAATTGTGTCTTCTTGTATTTCAGAATGTTTTCAAATAGTTTTTCTTGTTCATGTTGTAATCTTATGCTAAAATCTCTCTGAGTCACACAAAATCTCGTCCGTGTGTTAGTATTGTGGAATTTGCAATTTCATTATGAGAAGATATTTCATCTGGTAATGAAATAAACAATTTAAAATCATGTTACTTTCACTATGTTGATAAATATTTTTTGTAATTCTATGAGTGTATCTTAGGTGTGACGAACTAGGAATTTCTAACATTTAATTGAGTCTTTAGAATGAGCCTTTGTGTTGAATCCTTGAAGAGTGTGTGAAACCGTGCATCTCTGGGCCTCCATTGATACACACCTTCTGGTTTGAAGGAATATTTTGGCTACTTTGAAGCATTATGTTCTGTGAGTTTACCAATATTTGTAAAGGCTCTCAAAGATCTAGTATAATCAACTTTATCTTTCTTAACTTCCCACCAAAAAATTTCTCAAACGATGAATCCTACATGAACTACCCCTGTTTTTCTTGTGTATCCACAAATGAAAAAATTCCACTACCAAAATATGCAGAGATAATCAGGATTCAATTATTGTCTTTAGTAAACCTTGTCCAGGAAACATCTCCACTCTCTACTGTGACAACTTGTGAGAGTTAGATTGTGTTGTATTGATCATATTTTCTCAAGGTTCTCATTAACAATTTTGCAGAGAAGGATCTCTTGATATCCTTCACCAACACGGGTTACAGAACGAGTCCTCTCACCCTGGTTGAAGGAAAAACCTAACGTAGTGAGGGTAGATCAAACCCTTTGTGAAGTGCTATCCATTTCTCCAACGCTTGAGTGACAAAGATTCATCTGAATCCCCTCCCCAACTACAAAATGACTCATATCATGATTCATCTGTCTCTAAGCATCCTGCCAGTTTTGTGATGTTGTTCAAACCCTCACGGGAGAATCAATTTGGATACCAACATGACCCACTTTCATAGCCACATTTTTCGTTTGCATCTTCTTGCTCTTTGATATATGCTAAAACTTTTGCTTTTGGCACCCCCAACATTATTCTTCCCCTTGCATACTCTTATATCGTTACCCGTTATTGCACACAATTGGATTTTCACCCGACTGTAAGAGCCTTTGAATACTGATTCACAATCATTGGGATTTCCAAAAAAAAACAACCACCACCTAGAATTTTTTCAAGTATTGTTACATGCCTCCATAATGGCAAATTTGGGTCAAATTATTTGACCAAAGATTGCCCAAAAGAAGCAGAACTTGTTGCCATTGTAGAAGTACCTATAAGGTTCAAAACAAACAAAATAAGTAAACAAACAATGACATGTATTAAAAAATTTAAATAATCAAATAGAAAGAGCAAAATAATGATGAACATAAGCAAAAAAAATGAAATGTGTGAAAGATTAAATAACAAAAAAAGAAGAAAAGAGAAACAAGCTTAGAAATTAAAAAAAACTTACCTTCACTTAGTAAACCACAAATCCTCCTCCTTTGTAGCTCCTCAAACTCCTACAAACTTAGCAATAACTCTTCAAACCCTAGACAAGCACAATGCAATTTTAGAGAGCCAAAGGTAAGTTTCTTTGCTTTATGTTTTGTTTTTGTGGTGTTCTTTTGTTTTATTGTTTAGAGTTAACTTTTAGGGTTTATATTAGAAGAATATTTTATTTTTTAATGTTATGGGAATTTAAAAACATGAAAAAACAAAACACTCCAGACCCCCTGGGGGCAGCGTATTGGTATCCTATTAGAGTTAATTCTTTGATACGTCAGGCTTCTCAGCCTAGCAATACCTCAATGAAACAATGCATTGATTCCGACAGGGGTAAACATGACACCAGCATTCAGCTATGGTTTTTCGTGCTAGATTAGTTGTCTACGCCAATTCAAAGTTAGCCTCTTGCAGTAAAATTTAGCCTCCTGGACTGCAGGTCTTTGCATTTTCATTCAATGTGCAATTGCCCATTGGATACACTTGGCAAGCCACTTAAACACACTTGCAATGAACTTATGTGTGAATGTTACAATGCACTACAATATAGCTGCAGCCTGGGTTAAATTTTGTAGCTCTTTCAGCCAGGTCTCAGAAGCAAAACGAGGATTGCCAATATGTGGATGGAGAAACAGGATGGTTGGATGCTGTAGAACTCCTGAGGTATTCCAAAGGATTTAATGGATAAAATCCAAGACAAATTGGGAATCACTAAAGGGAAAGAGATTGGATCAAGGTCTAGAATTTGGTGGTAGAGCTGCTAAATTCTCATAATGCATGCGTATCCAATGACAAGAACAAGCAGCTTTTAGCCCGTCTCTTGTAATGAATTTTGTTGAGTTTAGGTATTTGTTTGTTATGCAAAACCTTAGGGTTGGTTTCTCTGTAAATATGAAACCCCCGTTGGGACATGGTTGGAGCTATGTCAGTTTGTTTCTATGTTGTGTCAGTTAGGATTTTGCTGTAAACTCTATAATCGATTGGCTATTTATGACCTGTAGCATTTTGGTGCATTCAGGTGCAGGCAGTTTGTGGATTGGATTGTAACGTAGAATATCTCTTTTAGAGGGCGAGGATCCCAAAATGAACCATGTTTTATATAATGACCAAAAATACAGAGCCATCTCAGATCTTAGAAAATCCATCACAATATACTACTCTCTACAATCTACATTATGTTGTAGTAAAAACCCTCCACAAAATTCAGTCCTAAAAGTTTTTCCTAACAATATCACATGATCAACTGGGGTTCTTCGCTAATTAAAACCATTAATCTAAACATAGCTTCAATGCCATGGATGACACCAATGCCCCCATCTACACTGCTTTTGAGCCAATAAAATCACAGACAACAACAATGCCTTCTCAGATCTTAGAAAATCCATCACCATAATAATCTCTAGGTTATGTTGTCATAAAATCCCTCGACAAAATTCAGTCCTTATTTGTGTAACAACATAGGGCCCTCTCAGAGCTTAGAAAATCCATCACCATAATAATCTCTAGGTTATGTTGTCATAAAATCCCTCGACAAAATTCAGTCCTAATACTCTTCCCTAACAATATCAAATGATCAACTGGGATTCCTGCCTAATTAAAACCATTGGTTTAAACATTGCTTCGAAGCCACGGACAACACCAATGCCCTCCTCTACACTATTTTTGGGCTGAAAAAATCATGGACAACACCAATGCGCCCTCTACACTGCTTCTGTGCTAAAATCACCATGGACAACACCATTGCTTTAAATCTTAATATGTCCCAAGCCCAGCATTACTGCCATTCTGCAGATGCTATGCTTTGAATCTTAATGTGTCCCAAGCCCAGCATCATTGGCATTGTGTGGATCCATTTATTTTAATCTTTATGGTTGGACCCATTTTTTTTATGGAGAAGATCAATAAGATTGAGATCCCTGCCAAGTCCCTCGTGTGTTTTGCACAGCTGTACAATGGTTAAGAATAGGAGACTCAGAACTAGATACATAATCAGTTTCAGAATGAGAGGTTAATCAGTAAATTGATCGTATCTTCATAATGAGAAGTTAATCGGTAAATTGATTGCATCTTCATATATTCTTGGGCTGAGGAAGCAATGATTTTGGTATATTCTTGGGCTGAGGAAGCAATGATTTTGGTATGATGAGTGAGGTTATAAGCCGAGACTTGCAAAAAAAAGGCTGGCATGGGAACTTTAGGTTTAGTAAGTATTATCCATATTTTTCCCCCCGAGAAAAATATTGGATCAGCCATGACCCCAGCACAAAAGGATCCAGAGAAATCACGTTTAAATCTTGCAAACGGGTCGCATAGAAGGACTCAACAATGGAATGGCAGTGGCCTACGAAAGACTAAACAACCCTATGCAAGAAAGAAAGAGAAGAAGACGGCTCTGTCAAGTGAATCCGTGCCTTAAATCCATTCAAACAGGTTACAGGTGGGCTCGAAAATAGAATAGTAGGGTCAAAGAAGGAGCAGAAGCATCACAGAGAAGCCAGGAGCAAGAAAGAGAAGAAACGATGAAGATTTGAAGTCTTCGGGCTCAAAACAGTCTCAGAAAGAGTCCAAAAACCGATTAAGTATGGAGGAGACAGCGGAGAGAGCCACGTGTCAGCATGACGCTTCTCTAAATTTGATATCCAAAAATTGAAGGCTCCAGACAAGCGACAGGGCTCCATGTGTCCCATGCCCGAAGCGGAGGCAAAATCAAAGCATCAAAGTCAAAGCTGGACAGAGAAAGCGAGCCTCAAAAAAGGCTGAGTATAGAAAGTGTTAGCGGAAGACGCCACGCGTCAGCTTGGCACATCTCCAAAAGTTAGTCCAAAGGTGGAGACCCAAGTGAGCGTGAGCTCTCCACGTAGCTCAAGGTCTAGAAAAGGTAGGAGGGGTTGTTGAAAAGTCTAAGGATCTGCGAGAGGCTTCCAAGTGTCAACCCAACGCTCCTCTAGAGGAAAAATCTAGATCGGGCTTTAAAGTGAGCGCGGAGCCTCCACGCGTCCCATCTCAAAAGGGGAACAGGGTCGGGTTGAATAGTCAAATATTGAGACAGGCCAGTGGAGAATGCCAAGTGTCGGCACGATGCTAATTTAAGAGCAAATTTTGCGGTTAAGGCCTCAAATGAGCGCGAATCCGCCACGTGTCCCAGAGTCTGAAGAAGTGTAATCAGTCGTTGAAAATTCAAGAAGCTCGTGGAGGCTTCCACATGTTGAATCAAGTGCACTGTTTCAAGAGTGAGGGCAGAGGCCAAATCTCTAATGTGTGCAAGACCACCACGTGGACCCTAAAGGGGCAGACTCTTTAAATATTGCCCCCGCAACCCTAATATTCAAATGGCCATATCTTTTGACTGGACGAATCAGATTTGGGCTGGGAGAAGACTTTCTGGAAACTGTCTCGACACCCTCTACACCTTGGGAACATAAACAAACCATTTTTTGTAGGCCCTAGTAGGGTAAAAATGAAGAAAAGTCTTCCAGGTCATTAACGTAGAATTCTAATCTTCCTCAACTACCAGATTTGATTCGATTTGATCCGCTGGGGAACAAGAAACGACATATTGTGGGTGGATTTGCAGAAGTCGTTGATATTTAGTGGTGGAGATTTTAAAATGGGATTCAATGCGTATCTCATGGTGGTGGGAGCTAGGATTCGACTTTTCCCTCTTCTCTCTCTCTCTCTCTTATTCTTTCTATTTATTGTAACACTTCTCGTTTTTGAAAACAAAGAGATTATTTTGGGCATAGAGAAACTTTGTCAATTTTTTTTCTCGACGCCATTTTTTGAGTATCGAAAACCTTCTACTACGCCTAGCAAGAATGCATTTGTGCCTCTATTCCATAAATGTAATGGTCTTTGCACCCATATCCAGAGCAATAAAACGTGTTTTTTGTGGTGTTTCTTCAACCCTTTGCATCGTTTTGTTGTTTCTTTGTGCCTCTCCCTTCTCAGATTTGTTTTTATGTGCATGTATTTCACATTTGTAGGTGCAAGATGTTGTGTTTCATGGAGTTTCTATGGCAGATTTGAAGATCTGAGGCCATGTCACTTCTGTTTGACCTCCCTCAGTCTCCATCTTTTTCCCTGTTTCTTTCTCCCTCAACAAAATAGCTCACGTTTCCTTTGCTGGTGTATCACCGTTTTAGTGTAGGCTATGTTTTTTCTTGTTTTCTCTCTCTCCCTATCTCCTTGGATATGATTAGATTAGGATTAGATTAGCTTGTTTGCACTAGAAATAGCTTGTGGCAGGTAGTTTAGGAAGCAGGAACCATCCTTCTCTGGAGAGTTTTCCCATTTGCAAGGTCCCACACCTCGGGGAAAGCTCAATGTTATGCAAATCACACCAAATGACTCTGCCTTAGAAAAGTGGATTTGATGACTCATTTGGGGGGTGCTGTGATTTTACACTAACTAGTTTTGGCACACCCGGTGGGACCAAGAGGTCTTCACTTTATTTCATCAAGTTGATGTGTTCATGTTGGGATTCAACCTTTTGAGGCACATGCAAGCACATCTGGCAACTCCATCTGGTCAAAAACCCATTCTTTGAGTTGCAGGCCTTTTCCATCCACTTCCACTCATTTTTATCCATTTTCTTCTTCCATCTCTTTCATTTTCTCCCATTCCATGAGGTTGTGCAATCATGACTTCATTCCCTTCATGGAACTCACACTTACAACAATAGATCAATCCACCTCCAATGCATGTTTTCCCATTTCCTCCAAATCAACATTATAATCAGACTTAGGAAAAACCATTATGCTCTACCCCATATGAGCAGCAGTGCCAAAATCAGTTTGTCTATGGAGCTTTCCAAGAGCATGGGTATGCAGATAATGAAGACAATCAAATACAAGATGTTGGTTTGCTAGAGAAGATCCAAAAAATGGAGGTTGGCATGGTTCAGTCAAGGGCCATGAGCACAAATGAGGGCAATCAAGATTGGTTACATGGCACCTTGTCCATGGGAAGGCCCTTTTCCAAGACATTACAGCCCTCAGGAGAATCTTGATTTCATGGTTAAAGTGTTGCCTCAGCTTACACAGTTGGATTGAGGACATTGAGGCTTATGAGTAAAGTGTGAGACAACCTTGTCAATGGGTAAGTCAATTACCAGCTGCCATATCTTTCATTTACTCAATTCCTCAATCTTTATCATTTCAGCAGAGGCAAGAGTCAAGCTTCCTCACTCTGCTGCTCCAAGTGTTGATTTCATCTTCTCCATCTCCTAGTCTTCCACCCCATTTCAATTCCTCTCCCCTTTTCCTTTCCCATAGCAGTCATCCCCTCCAAAAAAACAAGGAAGTTCCACTTCCCTCCCCACCACAAAGAATTGCAAAATTGATTGAACCCCAACCTACCACTCCCTCTTACTTTCCCAAGTCCATGTTGGGAAGAGACCCAAGAAACCAGTCAAGGGGAACAACAAGAGGAGGAGCCCGACAGAGAAGAAATGACAGACAATCTGAAGAGTTGGGATGCCAACAACTGGGTTTACAAAGATCCCTCCTTGATGGTCAACCACCAATCCAGGAGGTTATAGTTGAAGAACCTAGTGGTGGTCTGAGGTTGAGTTTACAGCAGAAGAAGAACAAGATTAAGAGGAAGACAATCAACATTCTGTTTATGACACTTTTCCTGAAGAACATGTTCCTCTAACCCAAGATGCACAACTAGTTGAAGAGGAGGTATGAATCAGCTCCATGTTCTCCATTTAAGAGGATAAGAATGGGAGAGAACAAACCAGAGTTGAACCAAGTCTAGTTGAAGAAAGGAGCATATGCAGACTTTTTGCTTTGATTTCAAGGGACTAATTTGATTGAAGAAGGCATGATGGAGGAGGATCATACAATTTCAAAGGTTACACAAGTGAGGAGAAGGCCACAGAGAAACCTTCAGTTCTTCCTCCCACTTCATTTCCTCTCCAAAAATCTCGACCTGTTGAGGAGGAGCCTGAACTTTCACTAGCTTCATATTTGAAGATGAGGTTTCACCATGGTGATCAAATTACAGATCAGGAAGATATCATGGAGGAGGTAGAGCACATGCACCATGATAACAAGGAGATAAGACTATTTGTCTGACTAGTAGGATTGTTTTAATAAAGAGTTTTATTTCCTGATCAGACTCAAAAGATCATTTGCTCCTCCATCTTCCACCTTCTAAGCACATGAACACTATTGCCATAGAAGGAGAACGTGCAAGTGCAACAACCTACATTTTGCAGCATGCCTCTCTGGAACCCAAGGTTGGAAGACCATCGATCTTCCAAAAGTCACACCTGCTGTCAGAGGAAGAGAAAAGGCAGGTAGAGGATGTCATCATCTCTCTCACACCATCCATCCAAGAAGGTCCACAAGAAGACTCCATTTTTGGAGTTAAATTTCAAAAAAATGGGCACATCCAAAGGATCAAATCGTGCCCAATCAGGTACTTGGCCACATTGGAGCTAAAGGAGAAGCCAAAACCATTCATGCCTACTTCAGGGCATGAGGAATGAGTATCAAAGTACCAAGGGTCACCACCAATACCTCCAGGAGTCCAATGCAGGTCAGCTTGAGGAGGTATTTTCCATTAATATTGATACCTTGATGATTTGGGTGGAGGACATAGCTTATAGCCAGTTTTTCACTCATACAGGTAGCTATATTTAGTTTCAAATCATTTGCATGGCTGCCATTTTTGAGAGAAGGAAGCTACTTCTCCCTGCCAAGTTACAGGACTTTGTTTAGCATTCTTTCTCTCTGGTTAGTTTAGGAGTAATAATAGATTTTCTTTTAGCAAAAGAAGTTCTTATGCACACTCTGCATGTCTCATTTGAGGCATGTATGATTTGGTCTTTGTATATAAGTTTTGTTCGCATTGCTTCTAAAGGTGCACGAGGCCAGGCTCTTCAGTATTCATGGCAGAAGACTCATAAGTTGCTTGTAATATTTAGAAATTGAAAAATAAAACAAATGCAGAGCAACTAAAGTCGTTTTGAAAATAGTCCATTTTAGGGACAGATGAAATCCCCAGAGTCAAAAAAAATTTCTACTCTCAGAAACTCCATTTCTAAGATTTTCTTATGAAAATTGAGAGTGCAGATAGCAGGACAGGCTCAGGGTCAGACAAAACATAGGAAAAGGCAATGCAGTTAGGCTCGCAGTGGCTCAGGGGTCAAAGTCTTCAAAATTCAGATCAGTTTCATGGTTATCACGCAGACTCCATGCCCAATGGATGCTTCAAGGCCACTGGTCCTCTTCATCTAGCAGGCAGATGTCCCCGTGAGTCGCCAAACTCTTATCCATATTTTTCCCCCCTGGCAAAATATTGGATCAGCCACGACCCCACACAAAAGGAGCCAGAGAAATCACGTTTAAATCTTGCAAATGGAACACATAAGGCCTCAACAATGGAATGACATGGCCTTGCTAAAGACTAAACAACCCTATGCAAGAAATAAAGAGAAGAAACATGGCTCTGTCAAGCGAATCTGTGCCTTAAATCCATTCAAACAGGTTACAGGTGGGCTTGAAAATAGAATAGTAGGGTCAGAGAAGAAGGAGTAGTGTCACAGAGAAGCCAGGAGCAAGAAAGAGAAGAAACGGTGAAGATTCAAAGTCTTTGGGCTCAAAACAGTCCAGAACAGAGTCCAAAAATCAACTAAGTATGGAGGAGATAGTGGAGAGAGCCACGTGTCAGCACGACGCTTCTCCAAATTTGAAACCAAAAAGGAAGAGCTCCAGACAAGTGCTAGGGCTCCACGTGTCCCAGGCCCGAAGCGGAGGTAGAGTTAATAGCATCAAATTCAAAAGGCGGACAAAGTGGACCTCAAAAAAGGCTAAAGCATATAAAGTGGTTAGCAGAAGATGGCCACGTGTCAACTTGGCGCATCTCTAAAAGTTAATCTAAAGGTGGAGTCCCAAATGAGCACGAGATATCGCTACGTAGCTCAAGTTCTGAAAAGGTAGGAGGGGTCGTTGAAAAGTCTAAGGATTTGCGGAGGCTTCTAATTGTCAACCCAACGCTCCTCTCAGAGGCAAAATCTTGATCGAGCTTTTAAGTGAGCGAGGAGCCTCCACGCGTCCCGTTTCAAAAGGGGGATAGGGTCAGGTTGAATAGTCAAATATTGAGACAAGCCAGCGAATAATGCCAAGTGTCAGTATGATGCTAATTCAAGAGAAAAAATTTGGGGCAAGGCCTCAAACTGAGCGCGAATCGGCCACGTGTCCCAGAGTTCTGAAGAAGTGCAGTCGGCCGTTGAAAAGTCAAGAAGCTCGTGGAGGCTGACACATGTCGATCAGGCATGCTGTTTCAAGAGTGAGGGTAGGGGCCAAATCTCTAATGTGCGCAAGGCCGCCACGTGGACCCTAAAGGGGTAGACTCTTTAAATAATGCCCCTGCAACCCTAATATTCAAATGGCCATATCTTTTGACTGGAGGATCAAATTTGGGTGGGAGAATATTTTCTATAAATGTCTTGACTCCCTTTATGCCATCGGGAACATAAAAACCAGTTTTTAAAGGCCTTGATAGGTGAAAAATGAAGAAAATTCTTCCAGGACATTAACGCAAAATCTAATCTCTTCAACTCACCATATTTGACTCGATTCGATCCGCTGGGGAACAAGAAGTGACATATTGTGGGTGGATTTACAGAAGTCATTGATATTCATTGGTTGAGCTTTTAAAATCAGGATTAAATGCATATCTCATGGTGGTGGGAGCATGATTCAACTTTTCCCTCTTCTCTCTCTCTTATTCTTTCTATATATTGTAACACTTCTCATTTTTGAAAAAGAAGAGATTATTCTGGGCATAGAGAAACTCTGTCAAATTTGTTTCTCAACACCATTTTTTGAGTATCGAAAACCTTCTCCTACGCCTAGAAAATGCATTTTTGTGCCTCTATTCAATAAATGTAATGGTCTGTGCACCCATATCCAGAGGAATAAAACATGTTTTTGTGGTGTTTCTTCAACCCTTTGCATCATTTTATTGTTTCTATCGTGCCTCTCCCTTCTCAGATTTGTTTTTCTATGCATGGAATTTCACATTTGCAGGTGTAGGATGTTGTGTTTCATGGAGTTTCTATGGTGGATTTGAAGATCTGATTTTGTGTCACTTCTATCTGACCTCCCTCAGTCTCCATCTTTTCCCTGTTTCTTTCTCCCTCAACAGAATATCTCGCACTTCCTTTGTCTGGTGTATCACCGTTTTAGTGTAGGCTATGTTTTTTCTTGTTTTCTCTCTCTCCTTATCTCCTTGGATAGTTAGATTAGGATTAGATTAGCTTGCTTGCACTAGAATAGCTTATGGCAGGTAGTTTAGGAAGCAGGAACCAACCTTCTCTGGAGAGCTTTCCCATTTGCAAGGTCCCCACACCTTGGGGAGAGCTCAATTTTATGCAAGTCACACCAAATGAATTTACCTTAGAAAAGTAGATCTGATGACTCATTTAGGGGTGATGTGATTTTGCACTAATAGTAAGTTCTAATGAACTCCTTCCTGCTCCAATATAATAATAATTCTTGGCAGGAAAGTAAATACTGTTCAGCTTAAATGTCTGGGAAGCAGTTTGAACGTTATTACTCTCTTTGTAATTTTTCTCTTGTATCTGAGAAACATAGCTTTGCTTTTCAATGGAATATCCTTGGTGGAAATCATTATCTTGGAAGTTGCTATAAAGCTTTTACTGGTCTTGATACTACTTTTTGGACATGGAAAATAGAGGCTTCCATTGTTCTTTTATTGCTTGTTTGTGTTTTGGCCTATTAATCGTGATCTCTCTGTGTGAGCTCTTTACAAAATCAATAGACAAAAGAATGTTTGGACAGACTGGATTTTGGAAGCCCTTCAAATTCTAGGTTTTTAATATCTTGGAAGATATTGCCAGTACTTGAGATTCCAAAATAGGCAGAAGAATTGATTCGTGACTATCATGTCTCAATGAAGGACAGCCAATTGAGACTAATATGATACTGCAGTCGAATTCTGTTTGAGGACGCTTTTTGTATTATCAGAACCACCACACAATAGGTTCTGGAAGATACAACTCTGAATCTAGCTTCACTACAGGTACCAGCGAATGTGTACATGCTAATCCACTAGACAATAGCTGCCCCTCTTTTATACCAATTGTGTTTTAGCCAGAGCATGGAATATAATGATATGAATCATTATCTTGGGAAATTAGTATGAAGCTTTTCGTGGTCTTCATACCTCTTTGTAAGTATCAGACCTCTGTTAGGGCTTTGGTCATTCTTTTAGTATATGCGATTCAAAGAGGATTCAGCCATCAACTCTGTTTTGATTGGGCACTTGCACCCCCTTGGAATTTTGAAGCATTCAGCTGCAAGTGGCCATGTGGATTGGATTGTAATGACCTGATCTAGATTTTAACAAGGTAAGTGTCCAACACTGATCCCCCATTTAATCTAGAAAAGAAAAAACAGGAAAGCCCTTTCAGATTTTGGAAGATCCATCGTCATAATGGAGTGTCTTTACTTTGTTGCCAAAAACCTCCCCTACAAAAGTGGTCTTACCACATATCCGTGCGAAGATAAAAAAGACCTCATGTGGTTTCTTCCTTTGGTTTAAACTACTGATTTAAGACAAAGTTTTAGAGCCACAGGGATCCTTGAATTTAAAGGTATCATCATCAGAATACATACAATCACGGTATGTACTAACAGCATGGAGAAAAGTTATTTCCGACTTCCTAATCACAAAAAAAATTAGCACAACTGGAAAAAACATTACTGGCGAAAAAACTGGTTTTTGCAAACACAGAACAAGAGAAAAAAAGGTATTGCATCCAAGAATGAGAAACACATATCTCGACATATGTGAAAAAACAATGGCATGTCTAGGGTCTCTTCCTGAATATTGTATTGAAATTTTGCAATCAAGACCCTCTGCCTTGCACAGCTTCAAGCTGCAGAATAAATAGTTATAACCTTAGAAAAATAGCAAAATGGTAATAAGGAAAAGGAAATTAAATCATGACAGTAATCTCTAATAGGTTTTTTGCAGCTTAAACTAGTGAGGTAACAATAAGACAACCCAGGGCTTCTGCTACTAGAACATGCAATATGATTACACTAAGCTATTATATGTCGTAGTCTACTAATTTAATTAAGGTTTGCTCTTTTATTTATTAAAAAATTGTCTATATTTTGTTTTCCCTATGCACAATATTCATTAACACACTACATCAACGCACCCTAGATTTTTTTTGGAACATCTAATTACCAGCGTCAGATTCAAGCCTTGTTATTGCATTTTTTTTCATTGGTTTTCCACTACATGATATAGGGAAAATTTAAGGGTTTAACACAATATCCAAAAACCAGTACTAGCTTTATCAAAGAATAACTCACACCACAAAATTTTGTAGATAAAATCGACTGTCATCACTTGAAGTTAAGATGACACCAAGATTAAAATTAGAAAAACATTACAGTGTTTTGTACCTGAACTTCAATAGATGCGATGGAATTATGAAACACTAATAGAATGTCAGCTACATTTTATACTAAAATTCAGCTGTGATCACACTTTAACAAACATGGGGCACCCAAGACGAGGATTACAATGTCTCATCCAAACTATGACAACAAAATAAGTATCAACACAGCCATTTTAATTAGAAGTGCCCATTGTGCAGTAGATACCATGTAACTTAGTATATGAATGCAAATTTGTTTTGGGGATGGGAAGGTTTCGTCCATTAACGTGGGCTAATGATATAGTGACTAGCATTGTGTAACTACAAAAAGAACATGTATTTCTATAGATTGCAGTTAGTGTTCAACAGTGATCTCAAAAAGCTGAACTAAAAATTTGATGATAACCAGAACAACATCCAACCTAAATAATGAAATAGTTGTTTTATTCATACCTTTGTGAAAAAAAATCCCTACAATAGAAGATTTTCTTTCAACTTCGACAAACCTGTCACAAATATTCATTAAATGTATCACAAATTGTACAAATTCCATCGGTGGACCAATTTCTTGTGGTAGTGGTGAGTATCCCTTAGTTGTGGAGATGCCTTTTTCCAAATTGAGCACTTGTTCTAGAATATTTTTGGGGCAGAGTGTCGAAAAAAGGCTCATGCTCTTTAATGAGGGACTATTTCAAAGAAGCAAAATCCAGAAAATTAACTTCCTTTTTTACCCATCTTCCTTTCAATATCTAAATGTAACTTCTTCAGATTTGGCAATGTCACATCAACTGCTCCATCCCTTACTGCAGCCATTTCCTAAATTCGAAAAAATGTGGGTTTTGTTCATATACAAACATCATCGAATCTTTAAAATCATTAAATTTCAAAGCACAAAATTACTAACCCGAAAACATTCACCATGGATTGTCAATTCTTCAAGATGAGGAAAACCCGCCTAGGACAGCGACACTGGGAGCTTCTGGATGAAGTTCACAGAAATAGTTTATAAGGGTAATTTTCCTTTATTGATTCTACAGCTGAGAATCTTTCAAGTAACTTAAACTCTTTGGGGTTAAAAGCTAGCCAAGAGTTTGATTTCTAATAACTGGGGGCAAACCACCTCCAATGGTTTTACAAGCGGGCAATTGTCCTATGCTCAGGTACCTGAGATTAGAGGCGCATATTTCCAAATTCCTCAACTCATGGCATTTACCCAGCAGAAGATTTCGAAGAAGAGGGCACAGACTTATAAGCTGCTAGAGCGGTGTGATAATTCAGCACCAGATTTCCAATAACATGTTTTGAGAAACTCGAAACCCTTAAAACCAGTGGGAATTTTTGGTAAAAGTGAAGCATTTAAGTCATAATATGGTGAGTCTCCTGCACCCAAAAAGGGAATCTGGAACATTCCTGGTCGTTCGACCAATAACCCTTCGTCGGAGCGCTGTCATTTCTTATATAAATTTGAAGCGAGATTTTTTTGACCTGTTTTAAAGGCGCCAAATGAATCCAATCACATATGTTGGTTCTCCTAGGGTCTCGGAAAGCAACCTGAAAGTTAAAACTCTGGAGCAGAGCAGAGTGGAGGCGCAACACTTCATCAATAATCTGTTGTATTTATTGGTCTTGCAGATTTCCGAAATCTTCCAAATTGAAATTGAGGTTGGGAATTGTCATCCAGAGGAATCTCCATTTTCTGGAGAGTACCGAGCAGCGAATGACATCTCGCAGCCAAAGGGTAGATAATATTTTAGAAAAGAGCAGATAATCAGGTAACTCACTTAGCATGTCTCATTTTTTCCTTGCCCTTGTCATTCCCCTTGTGATCGCCATTATTACTATACTCGGTTGTCAACCGCAAATGGGTATCTCTCTAACTGTAAATAGCCTTCATTTCAATCCTGCTTATTCCAGAGAAAATAGCGAACACTTACGGAATGTGAAGTAGCTAAAAAAATTGAAAAAAACCTGGAGTGGCCTTAGTAAAAATCCCAAATTTGTTGGGTGCGCCCATGCAATGTAGTTTTCGGTAGAGAGGTTAAGTCGAGTAATCATAGGTATCGTGTAGATGATCATCGAACATGTCCATTCCGCCAATAACTAGCAATCGTTTGTGTTAAATATACCAGGGAAAATGTTGAAGGGGTTGGGGCTTAGAATTTAAATTTGAGAATGCAAAAAAGAGGGAGAGGATGAAGGGCGATGAAGAATGGATTTGAGGGAGAAATTGAAGGATGCATGTTCAAATCTGACAGTTCCTCTTCAGTTTCCACCACCAGCACTGCATCTCATCTTCCAATTCCAATTTCCACCATCAACTCCAGCGCATCCTCCTATTAGTTTTGTTTAACTACTTTTTTACTTCGGTTAATAAACTATACACTGAGGAGTTCCTTCAGTTATATGATTAGTTCCTTAGCATGATTGATGCATATTTTTTAGGATCTTCTCTGTCTTCATCTTTTGTTTTCTGCTCAATAAACTATAGCAGATTGCTTTAAATAAATCTTTGTATTTTCATACTTCAACGCACAGCTGAAGGAGAACAAGACAATTTTTTAAATGAAGGACTTTTATTTCTTTCAGTCTAGCTGTTCACTCACATTGTGAGCAGAGTTTTTATAATTGTAGATTTATTTTTCATATGCACAGTATAGTGTAAAAGTGCTAAGTTTTATAATATTCAATTGGGTATCAGAGCTGGTTGCAGGACTATTTTTTGTTTTGCAAAAGTTGTAGGTTAATAATTCTCTCCAAGAATTGTCAGAATGTCAAATGGTGACAATTTTTTATTGTAGCTTCCATTGTTTACCAGAGACAACTGCGATTATTGGAGTATAAAGATGAAGACCCTACTATTATCCCAAGATATATGGGATTTAGTAGAAGGAGGATACATAAAACCTGCAGATCAAAATGCTTTAAATGCTTTAACAGCAAATCAACGATACTCAATTGAAAGAAGACAAAGAAAGAAAGACAATCGAGCTCTTTTTGCTATCCAATTTGTATTTGATATATCAATTTTTCCCCGTATAGCTGGTATGACAAAGTCAAAAGAATGCACGGGAGTCCCTACAAATTGCATGCCAAGGATCTGACAAAATAAGGTTGGTAAGACTTCAAACCCTTCGAAGAGGATTTTGAAAGTTTAAGTATGAAAGGAAGTTAAGTATATTCAAGAGTTTATTACTAGGGCTCAAAGTATTGTGAACCAGCTTAAAACTTGAGGGGGAAAAGTGTTATAGAGCAAGAAAATTGTAGAAAATATTTTGAGATCTCTTCCTCCAAAGTTTAATCCAGTGGTCATAGCCATTGAAGAAAGTAAAGATCTAAACCACATTCAAAGTTGCAGAGTTTGATAGGTTCTTTAACAATCTCATGAGGAGCGTATGCAACGTTCTAACAGTAAACCTAGTTCAAGCCTTCCAGTCTACTGTAGGAAGTGAAGAAAAAATCTACAACCCCCTTCTCAATCAAACAAATTTAAAGGGAAGTCATCTACATCTAGAGGACGTGGTAGAGGAAGAGGAAGAGGAAACAAAAGAGGAAGAGGAAGAAGTTATATGGATCAGAGGAGCATCTCTAGTGCCAATATTATGAAAGGTATGGACATTATGAATCTTGAATGTAGAAAGAAAAAATCTGATTTGAATAAATCAAGAGCCAACTATACTGAAGAGTTTTTTGAAGAAGAAAAACACTTCTACATTCTTCACTTGCAATTTGGCAAAAGAACCTCAAAAAGGATGTTTGGTTCTTGGATAGTGGTTTCTCAAAATCATATGACAGTTAAATCTGATCTCTTTGTCAAATTAAATGAATCTATAAGAAGTCAGAGTAAAATTTGGTGATGATAAAGAGGTTGATGTAATGAGAAAAATGTACCCTTGTAGTGAAAACTAAGCAAGGGAGAAACTACATTTATTCATGACACTTTGCATATGCCCAAATCACAACATAATCTTTTAAGTATTGTGTAGCTGTTGTAGCAAAAAATTACAAGGTTGTGTTTGAAGATTAATTGCTGAAAAATATTTGATAAATCAACTAATCATTATCTTGTAGCAAAGACTTCTATGACAGAGAATCGATTATTTCCTCTCACTTTGGAGTCCACTAAGATGCATGTCCTCAAGGTAGCCACAAATGATTCATGGCTATGGCACCAACAGTATGGTCATTTTTCAAGGATTTAATTTTGCTTCATAAGAAAAGAATGGTGAGAAGACTTCCTGCAATTTCAGGAAAAAGAAGAATTTTTGTTCAGGGTGTGCAATTGGCAAGCAACATCGAGACAAATTTTCTAGTGAACAAATCATGGAGGGCAAAATATCCTCTAGAGCTTGTGCATAGTGACATTTGTGGGTGACATGCAAGAGGAATCTTTGGGTAAGAATCTTTTCTTTCTGACATTTATTCGATGATTTCTCACGTCACACATGAGTTTTATTTTATTAAGCAGAAATTTGAGGGCATTTGAATGCTTCAAGCATTTTTAAGGCTATGACAGAAAATCAAAGTAGGTATTCTCTCAAAATACTCAGAACAGATAGAGGGGGAGAATTCACTTCTAATGAGTTTGCTGATTTTTGTAATAACTGGTGGAATTAAGAGACAACTTACGATAGCTTATACCCCATAATAGAATGACATTGCAGAAAGAAAGAACCATACCATTTATGGAGATGGCACATGAAGTATGTTGCAGTTCAAAAAACTTCCTAATTGCTATTGGGGAATTGTTAGTAGCAACCATAACTTATTTTTTTGAATCGAAGCCCAAAAAAAATTCTTCAGAATATCACTCCCAAGGAAGCTTGGAGTAGGGGACACAAGCCCTCAGTAGCTCACTTTTGTGTATCTGGTTGCCCTGCTTATGGTTCATGTTTCCAGAAAAGAAACGAGAAGAAGTTGGATGCAAAATTTCAACTTTGTATCCTTGTGGGCTATTCAAGAATTTCACGAAGGGATACCAATTCTATAATCCTGACACAAGGACAATGGATTATTAAGTCGAGATGTGGTTTTTTGATGCAGGGGGGAGTATGACAATGGCAAAAAGGAGTTCAACAAATTGCACTACTCATCATGGGTATTGAATATGTTCAAAAAAATTCCTCCTCTCCCCACAAGCTCAAGTGGAGTTGTTAGTGCAGAATCACAACACCCCTGAATGGACTCATGTGTGAGTGGGGCATTCAGTGTGATTGCACAACATTGGACCATATCTCAAGTTGTGGGACTTACAAAACTTGATATGGAGCTCCAGAGAAGGCTGGTTCCTGCTTCCTAATCTACATGTCACTAGTTACTCTAGTGCAGGAAAAACCTGTCTAATCCTAATCAAACCATTCCAAGGAGACAGGAGAGAGAGAGAGAGGGTGAAAGAGAGAGCCTACAATAAGTGGTGATAAAATAGAAAAGAGAAGGTGGCTGATCACAGATCCAAACTGTTTGAAGTGGAGAGAGGTGAGCAGAGGAAGGGGTGGAAAAGATGCACCACAAACTAAAGATGAATGTCACACGGAACACCACTTCAAGACCTATTAAGCACAACTCCCAGAACCTACAATAAATATTAGAGTATGTACAGTATACCCTGCAATGACGAGAGGTAAGAAGAGACAATAAAATAAGCCAAAGATGGATAGATGCATCACGAAATAGATTATATTGCTCCAAAAGCTACACGGTACATCATCAGTGGGAAGAGGGGCAAGAAGATGCCATTACAGAGCCATGAGGAGACGGATTAGACTCTGCATTCTACCCCTAAGGAAGAAAGAGAGAGGGGACAGGAAAGAAAATATGAACAACCATTTGAAAATTCCCCTCCTTTATAATATATAGAAGAATGAGAGTGAAAGAGAGTGGGAAAATATGAACTCTATTCCAACCACCCCTATGCAATGCATTGAATTCCGCCTACTCCAACCACTCTAGAAAGAATTGAAATCCACCTGCCAAAATGAAGAGTCTTGCTGCAACACCCATGCCCCCATCATTGTCCCTTACTGGGACAAGAAAGAGGCCCATTCTTCATCATGGTGGTAGCTGGGAGACTTGACAAGTCCTCCGAAATTAGTGGGCCAAAATATTATCATGGAGGTAGGTGAGAAGTTGGTGCCGAGATCTTTCCAAAAAGTCCTCTCCCACCTGAATCTGATTTTCCAGTTGAAAGATATGGTTTTCTGAAGATCAAGGTCACGAGCTGCATAATATTTAAAAGAGTCTATCTATCATACAGGACCCACGTGGCAGCCTCATGCGTCATGGATATTCATCCCCTTCCTTTCAGCTCTCTAAAAACTATGCCGAGATTGACATGTGGTGGCTTCTGTAGGCTCCTTTGTTTCCTTTGTATTATGCGTGGAGTCTCTCCTGTTGGTGGAGACACTATTGCCTAACCCGAGACATGTGGAGGCTTCGACGCTCTGTTTGGAAACTGCCCCTAGAATTCTTCTTTTGAAGTTACGTGGATAAGACATGTGGAGGCCTCCGCTAGGATTTTGGAATTTTCAGCGGCCGACCTTACCTTTTCGGATTCTGGAACCATGTGGCGGGTTGGCACTCGTTTGGGGACTATCCTTTTGAGCCACGTGCCTTTGAAATTATGCCGATGAGACACGTGGCACCCTTCATGGATCTGCCCTATTTCTTGGTGTTTTGGCAATGAGTCCCCTTTGTTTGATGGAGGCTTTATGTCTGACCCTGGGACACGTGGAGGCTCAACACACATTTGGGAACCCGCTCCAAATTTTAGTTTTGAAGTTATGTCGTGCTGATACACTTGGTTCCTTCTCGCTGGCCTGCCTTTGTTTTGACTTTTCAATGAACCACTTCTTGATTTTTCAGGTTCTGGACACGTGGAGGGACAGCACTTGTTTGAGTCTCCACTTTGGGTCGCGCCTTCGAATTTGCACTGATGCGACACGTGGCATCGTCCGTTCCGGCTCTCTACAGTTCTCCTAATTCAGGCCTTGATCCCTTTGACCTCTATTGGACCCTAAGACACATGGAGAGTCTGGTGCATCATTTGGGAACCCACTCTTTGGACCCAACCTTAGTGTTGCGCTCGATGATACATGTGGAGGATTCCATCAACACCCTTATACTTAGTTCATTTTAAACCGCTGGATTTTTCCCCTTCTTCGTACTTGGGACATGTGGAAGCCTCACACTCATTTGGAAACCCGCTCTGAATTTTACCTTTGAAGTTGCATGCCAAGTTGACATGCGGCTCCTTCTGCCGGTATCCTGTATAGTTAGTCAATTTAGGTTCACTCTGTCGCCCTATTTTGACTTTGACCACGTGGTGAGCCTACTCTTGTTTGGGGTATCCTCCTTTGGAATTGATCTCTGAAGTTACGCCGAGTGAGACGCATGGAAGTTCTCCACTGGCTCTGCCCCATTTTTAATTTTCAACTGTCGACTCTGTCCCTTTTCAAACCTGGGACATGTGGAAGCGTGGCACTTGTTTAAGGTCTTTGTTTTGGATCTCTATCTTTGAATTTGCGCCGATTAGGCATGTGGCACCCTCCCCTAGTCTATGATACTTTTCAATGACCAATGAGACCCCGTGGGCTCGCAGGCCCACACGTGAAAATTGCGCCATTTGAAAAAAGTATAAAAGTTCCAAAGTCTCCCGCAAACCCGCTGGCCCATATTTTCCCTTTTTGGGTAAGAAGACATCTTCAGGCCCACCGGCCCACTTTTTCCACTTTGTAAAATTAGACCCTTGCTTGGGCCCACGAGCCCCACAATTCATACTTGTGCCTTTTGCAAAAAGTGTAAAAATGTCAAAATTTCTCCTGCCGCCTTGCCGGTCCGCAATTTCCTTTGGCAAAAAGTCCTCCCTATGTTAGGAAATAAGGGATAAAATATGCGGAATAATCCCTTACAGAATCGTAATAGTAGAAACTAATATGTAGAAAATATTACAGATCTCAAATAAAAGTGCAGAATAAAATAACACAACACAGAGAACATTTAATGTGGTTCATTCAATTTGGGCTACGTCCACCAAGAATCACTTGCTCATATTTTATTACAAGCCACTACTCTCTCAATACAATACCTAGATCTGTTTGGAGCTATGCTCAACAAACTCTACAGAATTCACACCCAAATTCAAAACACATATGTAATTGTTACATTATATCTATCATATGCATAAAACCATACAAGTAGACAACTGCTTAAGAATTTTTACAAAACCATGGGTATTAAAACCATGGGCCAAAACCGTTCCATAAACCTATGGGTCAAAAAACCTGCGCATATGAGAAAATCACATTTCCTGGTATATCGGGCACATTTTAAGGCCATTTTTTTTTTCAGGGGCTACGCCTCTGAACCCTTACTACCGAGGGCTACTGCCCCCAGACCCCCGCTCGGGGCCCGGCCCGGCCCCAAATCCCAGCGAGAAAACTATGGAAACTGTATAGTACTCTTAGTGTACAGTCTTCAACACTTTCTCACATGAAAATAGGCTCCACAACCTAACACACTAGGCTTGCCAGCTTGGTTTCCACAAATAATCTTTCCTAGGCCCGCTGGCTCATTTTCACAAAATATCCTTGCCTCAGGCCCGCCAACCCATAACTTGAAAAAATACAAAGAGTTATAAGGACTTCTTTATATCTTTGGAAAGGAGGAAGAAATTTCCTATTTGATGGAAATTATTTTAAGGGGCCATAAGTGATTAAAATATGTTAAGAATTTATATTGAAGGACAAAAAGAAGGAAAATGGTGTCAGTTGACCCAAAATAAGTGTGTGCTTATTTTGGTCAATCAATTTGGTGACTCATGGGGATCACTTGCTTGCTAGGTGAAATGATTAGTTTCCTTAAAGAATCCATTGGGTATGGAGTCTGTCCTGGTTAACACAAGTCTGATCTGAACTTTGAAGATTTGATCCCTGAGCCACATGGAAACCGTTGGAACTAGAGTTGACCCTGAACTCACCCCGCTACTTCCAATGTCCTGAGCACGACAAACACCACATCACAACACACTAAGTACAAAAATAGAAAACCATACATATCTGTAAGTGGGATATGTAGAGCGTACAAAAGCACTTCTTCTATCCTGAAAAAAAAACCTAAACCTACTCTATGCTAACTGGAGAGAAGGGGGACTCAAACAAATCCTGCAACTGGTAGGGAGAAGTAACTTCCTTTTCTCAAAAATGGCAGCCATGCAAATGATTTGAAACTGAATATGACTTGCTTGTATGAGTGAAAAATTGACTATAAGCTGATCCTCCACCAAAATCATCAAGGTGTTAGCTGGAAGAAAGAAAAATGCCTCTTTTTGTTGCTCGTCATTTAGATTGAAGAGGCATTATAGCTGATCCTTGGTAATTTGGAGCACATCCTCATGCCCTGAAGTGAGCATGACTAGTTTTGGCTTATCCCTTGGCTCCAATGAAGCCAAGTACTTGATTGGGAAAGGTCTAGATCCTTTGAATTTTCTCACTTCTCTGAACTTCAAATCAAAGAATGTAGTCTTATTGCTGACCTTCCTAGGTGGATGATGTGAGAGAGATGATGACATACTCTACCCTTTTCTCTTCCTTCTCCTGTGAAGAACATGGAAGACTCATATCTTCTAACCTTGGTTCTAGAGGGACGTTATGAGACACAAGATGTTGTCCTTGGATGTTCTCCTCTATGGTAGCAGGCTCATATGCTTGGAAGGTGGATGGTGGAGGAGAAAATGATGTGATCTCCATGGGCTCCTCTCCATTAAAGAAATCCTCTAAGTCAGACAGATAATCTTCCTCCTTATTTTCATGTTGCATGTGCTCGACCTCCTCCATGGTGTCCTCCTGATCTGCAACTTGCTCACCATGGTTCCTGTCATCTTCAAACATGAAGTTTGAAAGCTTAAACTCTTCTTTGACATTAGATCTTGAAGGGGATGCAGTGGGAGGAAGAATTGAAGGTTCTTCTATGGCCTTCTCCACACTTGGAGCCTCTGAAACTATATGGCCTTTCTCCACAACAAGAATGTACTCCTCTTCTTTTGGATTTAGAGTAGCTCCTTCTCTTCCCTCACTTGTGTTGTAGTTGGAGCTTCCACCACTTGTGGCTTGACCTCACCACCTCCTTAACCATAGGTTTAACCAACAACAGAATCTTTATAAACTCAAATCTAGCAGCCCAGCTATTCAAATTTTCTATTATTTCTTCTCTATTGGGTTCCTCTGCTTGTTGTTATCCTTGGCTGGTTTTTGGAGTATCTCCCTAACATGGACCTGGGGGAGTAGGAGTTGAGGGTTGGATGGGGTCTCTACTAGTTCTTTCCTTGTTTGTGGTGGAGAGGAAGGAATTTACTTTTGGCTCTTGTGGAGGGGACTCAAATTTGGAAGGGAAAAGGGAAGAGGAAAGAAAATGAGATGGAAGACTAAGGGATGGGGAAGGGAAATCAAAACTTGGGGCAGAAAGTGAGGGGCTTGACTCATGATCAATTCTGATAATGATACTGATTGAGGAAGAGGAAAAGAAAAGATAAGGAGGTGGTGATTGACTTACCCATTTGACAAGGTCATCTTGTGTCACACTTTTCTCATAAGCCTCAATCTCCTCAATCCACTGTGCAAGTTGAGGTAGCATTTCATTCATGAAGTAAACCTTCTCCTTAGGGCTGTAATGTCTTGGCATAGGGCCGGCCCATGGACAAGGTGCCCCATAGCCAATTATGAATGCCTTCATCTGTTTGTATCCCTAGACTGCACCATGAGTGCCTCCATCCCTTGAATATTCTCCAACATATCAACATTTTCCATGTAGATTGTTACCATCATATGCATACCCTTGTCTCTTGATAAGCTCCATGGCCAAAGTGGTTTTGACCCTGCTCATATGGGTAAGCATAATGGTTCTGGATCTGATCACAATGCTTGATCGTGAGGAGTTGGGAAATACATTGGAGGTGGACTACACTTCTTCTACTGCAAGTGTTTGTTCCAAGAAGGAAATGAAGTCATGATTACACAACTTCATGAATGGTAGAAAATGGGAGATATGGAAAGAAAAGTGAATGAAGATGGGTGAAATTGATGGAAAAGGTCTGGAACTTCAGAGAATGGGTCACTAACCAGATGGAGTCTGCCAAATGTGCTTTGCATGTACCTCAAAAGGTTGAATCTTAACAGGAACACACCAACCTGATTAAGATGAAGTGGTAAGGTGCTTCAAACCTATCCCACTAGGCGTGCCAAAATTGTTATTGAGATCACATGGTGGGTTATGAATTGTTGTTGATAATGAGACACCACAGAAAGATGAGAGATCTAACCTTAGTCTCCCACCGGGTGTGCCAAAATAGTTAGTGCGGAATCACAACACCCCTGAATGGCCTCTATTTGAAATGGGGCATTCGGTGTGATTACACAACATTGGACCATCTCTCAAGTTATGGGACTTACAAATTTTAGATGGACCTCCAGAGAAGGTTGGTTTCTAATTATTAATCTAACTTTCCACAAGCTAATTTAGTGTAGGAAGAAACTAACTAATCCTAATCTAACCATCCAAGGAGACACAAAGAGAAAGAGAGGTGAAAGAGATCCTACACTAAGAGGAGATACACCAGAAAAGGAAGTGGCTAATCACATACCTGACTGCCTGAAGTGGAGAGAGGTGAGCAGAGTAGGGGGTAGACAAGATGCACCATAGACCAGAGATGAAGGTCACATGGAACACCACTTTAATACCCACTAAGAATAACTCTCAAGACCTGCAATGAAACATCTGAGTATACACATTATACCCTGCAATGACAAGAGGTGAGAAGAGATAAAAAAATAATCAAAGGATGGACAAATGCATCAAAAAACATATTTTATTGCTCCAAAAGTCACACGGTACATCATCAGTGGGAAATGCAAAAGAAAATTCCATTACAGAGCCATGAGAGGAGGCTTAGACTCCACATTCTACTCAAAGGAATAAAGAGAGAGGGGAGCAGGAGAGAAAGGATGAACAACCGTTTGAAAATGCTCCTCATTTCCAATATATAGAAGAAAGAGAGAAGGAAAGAGGAAAAAATGAACTTTGTTCCAACCACCCCTGCAATGCATTGAATTCTACCTACTAAAAGAGAAAAGGAGAGAGGGAAAATATGAATCCTACTTTAACCATCTTAAGATATGCATTTAATTCCACCTTCCACACTGATGGGATAATCTTGTTGTAACACCCATGCCTCTATCATCTATCCTTACTGGACAATAAAGATACCCATTCTTCATCATGGCGGTAGGTGAGAGACTTGATAGCCCCAAAAATTAACGAGATGAAACATTAATGCAGGAAGGTGAGAAGCCAACACGTGAGATCTTTCCAAAAAAACCTCTCCTGCTTAAATCCAAGTCTTTAGTTGAAAGATATGGTTTTCTGAAGATCAGGGGTGCGGGGGGCGCAATATTTAAAAGAGTCTATCCGTAACGGGTCCTCGTGGCAGCCTCATGCATCTTGAAGATTCAGCCCCTTCCTTTCGCTCTTTAAATCATGCTAGACTGACACGTGGTGGCCGCCATGCGGGGCTCCTCTACGTGTTCCTTTGTATTTTACCTGAGTCCCTCCTTATTGGTGGAGACATTGTGCCTGACCCGAGACACGTGGAGGCTTCACGCTTGTTTGGAAACTGCACCCATTTTCTAGCTTTTAAAGGTTTGCGTGGTCAAGACATGTGGAGGTCTTCCGTAGGATTTTGGAATTTTCAATGGCTGACCTTAACTCCTCAAACTCTGGGACACGTGGTGGGTTGGTGCTCACTTTGGGAAACTCCCTTTTGGGTCACACCTTTGAAATTGCACCAAAGAGACACATGGCTCTTTATGTGGCTCTGCCCTATTTTTTTTTTTTTTTTGGATAAGTCCTTTTTGCTTAGCAGGACCATAAGTCTGACCCTAGATACATGTGAGGTTCAGTGCACATTTGGGAACCCATTATGAGTTTTACTTTTGAATTACGACTTCATGCTAACACGTGGCTCCTTCCGCTGGTCTTACCTCTGCCTAGACTTTTTAATGGTTGCATTCTGCCTTTTCGAGCTCTTGACATGTGGCAAGGAGTTTAGAGCTAGTTTGGGTGCTGCCTCTGATGCAAGCCATTTTCCTAAGTTTGAAATTGTGCCAATTGAGGCACATGGCTCCTTCCACTAGCAAGGCGCTCATTTTCCATCCTTTGACTTTGCGAGTTGCGTCGACGAGCCAAGGCTTTATCTCTTTTCTTGGTTATCTATGACACGTGGAAGCCTACTACGCCTGGGTTTACGTGTAATCTCCATTTTGGATTCAATCCTTGGAGTTACACCAAGTTGAGGCACATGGCACCCTCTGTGGGTAATCTGTGACTTTCGATCAATTGGCCGATGAGACTGGGACCGCGGGCCTTGCATGCCCACACTTGAAAATTATGCCATTTGTGAAAAGTGAAAAATTTTCAATCCGCTTGGTCCCCATTTTTTGCACACCCGTCGGCTCTGCTTTTAGACTGAGGAAATATTTCCTCCTTAGCCCCATAAACCTGTTTTTGGTCCAAAAAATCAATCCAATCGAGCCCACCGTTCTACATTTTCCCATTTTTGGGTGTAAAAGACAGTCTTCGGGCCTGCCAGCCCACTTTTTCCACTTTTGCAAAAAAAAGTAATCCTTCTCAGGCCCACGTGCGGACCTACAATTATACTTGTGCCTTTTGCAAAAATTTTCAAAATGGAAAAATGTCTTTGGCTGCCCCAGTGGTCTACAATTTCCATTGGCAAATATTCTTCCTCTAGGCCCGTCGTCCCGCTTTTGGCAAAAAATCCTTCCAAGGCCCGTCGTCCTATAACCTCAAAAATATGAAGAGTTAGAAGGGCTTATTTATATCTATGGAAAGGGAAAGAAATTCCTATCTGATGGAAATGCTTTTGGGGGGCCTTAAGTGCTTAAAATATGTAAAAATTCATATTCAAGCACAAAAGCGGGAAAAATGGTGTTAGTTGACCCAAAATAAGTGTGAGCTTATTTTGGTCAGGAATTTGGCGACTCAGTGGAGTGATCTAAGTGAGGTGCTGGGTAAGGTAGAATAGGATTCAGGTCAAGCATCCATTAGGGGTATGGAGTCTTCCTGGTTAACACAAGACTAAGCAAGGAAATTTTTACGATGGTAATCCCTGAGCCACTTGGAAACCAATGGAACTAGTTGTTATGGACCTTGAACTCAATAAGCTAGGGCTACATGACTGATGTCTTGTGTAAGAGCAAAAACCATCACCGATCAAGCCAGGTACTATGTACAAAATTGGAAAATTTTTCCATGCTCCGAGTCAAATCATTTGTCTGTTACCGAATGTGCACAAGAAATTAGACATGTTGAAAGAGGAAAAGGTGGAAACCTGACTCTATGCTGACCGGATTGAGGAAGGGGAGTCAAGCAAGCCCTACGGCTGGTGATAGTTGGTCGATAGGTGGATTCACAACCTCAAGAGTGGAATCGATTGAAAATTGGTTGATAGAGAATATGAGGTCATTTGATGATGAGTAGAGGCAAACTGAGGGATCGGGTGGACCACCAGGGCAGCGGCCTAATGTGCCACCATGGTGGTGGTAGCTGGAAGAGGTAAGAATCAATGCCTATTTTCTTTTTTCTTCATTTGGATTGAAGATTGCATTGTAGCTTATCATGTGGGAAAAAAATGGAGCTCATCCTCATGCCTTGAAGGGGGAAAATGACTGGTTTTGAATTGTCTCTTGGCTAAAATTGAGTCCAAATAGGAATGAGAAGAGGGGTGATTAGTGATGAGTGCATTTTTTGGCTCATTAATATCATTTCTTCAGATCGGAAATACTCTTTGTGATATGACTTATTAGTATATGGGGATGTTTTGTGTAGTTATATCTTAGTAGGTTTGATGCATTCTCCTTGCTATTATTTATGAAAACCGATTATCACAGGAACCTCTTACTAACTATCTTTGTGAGATCAAATGTGATAATGTGTGAAGGGCATGATGGAAGTTGCTGGTGGATAAGAATCCTGAGTTCAAAACATGCAGCTGAAGATTGTTTTCATTGAATTGACCTATTAGCCTAGGGCTTGATTCTAGACAGTCTGTAGGAATGTATGTGTTTTTTAATTGATATTTGATGGAAATTGTCTAATCCCACCTAATATGGTGGATCTTGTAACCAACATTATCTATATGAAGACGTCGTCTTTAGAACTTGGTAGTACAACTTTTTGGATTATCAAAGGAGATTATCTACATACTATTCTAGATTTATCTTTTGATATGTTATGAACTCATTTCTAAGTTAATGAAAGCCATGAACATTTGTGAGAATAATAAGTTTATTGATCCCTGTATCCCAAAGAAGAGAAATGGTCCCACTCGACCGAGGAGATACGAGGTTACTTTGATTTTTTCATGCATATAGTTCCTTTGATTACATAAACTATAATATATCACTTGATAAATCTTGCATGCATGCTTTGATTAACTATATTTTCTTTCTCCATTATTGCTTTTAATTAGAAAATATGATTTTGTTACGCAAGTATAGTTAATGAATAGTCTTGCTTTGTGCTAAAAGTTCCATTTATTTAGTTGTGATTTCATATGTTAAGAATAAGTGTGTGTGAATTTCATTTTTTACAGTAGAAGAATAGTTGTTAAAATTCCTTTCATTGCAAATAGTTGAATTCTGTAGAACTGTATTTAATTTCCTTAGACTTAAACTACATTTCCATAGAATAGTCATTAAAACTAAGTAACCCCCCAACATACCCAACGTATAACTAGTTCTCCTAGAATCCATTGCATATTGCCTAGGACACAACCCTGGTTTAGAATAACACTGACAAAAGATTATGTTAGTTAAATTATTGGAGGCATACGATGACCAATCATTTTTGGCGCCATTTCCAGGGAACAAATAACCATAAGCTCCATTATTTTATTCCATATGCTATGGGTGTTAATAGAGTTCATATAGGAAACCAGTAGTTCTCTCGAGACCTCGATTTAAACCAACCAACCTGGATGCATAGGTCACGAGATAACCAAGGGAGATTTATAGCACGTAATATTCAACAAATCTCTTTAGACACTTCACAAGAGAGAAACACTGAGAGTGATACAGATTCCAACTCAATGCCTAGAACCTTTTCTGAGCATTCTGTATCCTCTTCACAAAATTCTGCAATGGGGGATCTTGGGAATGCTGAAGACCAACCTTTAGGATGAACCTTTACATACCCCATTGTCCTCGATGCAGATGAGGATGCACCCATGAAAAAAAAATCTCACCATCCATCCTCCCCCTCTTTCGAGGAATGACCAAAGAAGACCCTGATCAGTTTCTTGTTTGAATTTAAAATCTTGTGCCAGACATATGACTACTGAACTGATAATCAAAAACTCAAACTATTTCCCTCCACTCTCAAAGATTCTGCTATGAGATGGTTTATGGGGGTTACCATCTAACTCCATTAATTCCTGGGAAGCCATGGAAACAACCTTCCTGGATAAATACCAAGACTATTGTAGAGGAAGGGATAGGAAGGAAGAGTTCTTCCAAATACAGACAAAAGGAAGATGAGAATCTAGAGGATTATCTGGATAGATTCCTCTTTCTCCATAAATGCAGTGGGTATGAGTTACATGCAGACATCACTAAAATAGTCTTTCTGAAAGGACTAGATGAGGAAACCAAGGATTCTCTCCATCTCATGGGAGGTGGAGACGTGCATAAGCTTACCATGGAACAAATTACTAAGCTATGTAGAAGATATTCTAGAACACGTGGAGGAATAAGAAGGAAACAAACATCCAAGTCTTTGGGTACCTCTGAACTTCTAGAAGAAATGGCCAACATGAAAACAAACATTCTGCTGCAATTAACATCCACCATAGATGGACTCAAGGCAAAATCCACCCTTGCTAAAGAACCATTGGACATGTATTGCCCTAAATGTCAGAAGAGACACCCCTTGAGATAATGTCCTTTGGATGTCATAGATATGTGCTTAATCTACGAAGTTACTGACCATGACACTAAACATTGCACACTTCTACCACAATTGAAGGGAGGTTTGAATGCCATCTCTCAAACAAGTGCTGAATTAAATTTCGTCCAAATACCAAACAATCAGGGTGGGTTCCCATCTAGAGCAACTCAGAATCCTTGGAGAATGCCATGGCCAAATCAGGCCTCTCAGTCTTCTTGGGGACAACCTGAGTGGGAAAACTCAAACTGGATGACTTATCCATATCCACCACCTTGGAAAAATCCCTACACTTAGTCAGGTTGGGCTCCACCACCCACAGCCAATCCTTGGCACAATCAGTAGTGGGGTCCTCAACAAAATTTTAGCCAAAATCAGTCTTGGGCACCACCACAAAACGGTAATCAACAATGCAGGTTCTAGCAGCCACAACAAGATTTAATGCCTCCACCTCAAGCCTACCAAAATCAAGGACAAGCAACACAAACACAACTTCTGGCTCAGCCAGTATCCAATCCTAAAAATCAATAGACAACTTTGATTGATGACACAGACGTGCAGGTAACACCATGCAGGTTAACACTATTGGTAATTTACGATTACTATCTGGAAAAATATTGAACCCTCTTGTTGTTATCACAGAACTTCCTGATGATGCCGATAAGGAAGAAAAACTTGAGGGTAATACTTGTTATTCACCAATGCCAGATAACCAAGATGATCAAGTACCCAAACCAGACTACAGCCCCTTTTCCTGAGTGATTACAGGACACTCAGATTGCAGATGAAACAAAACTAGTTCAGGAATTGAAAAAAGTACATATTGAGGTTCCACTGCTACGTGTAATAAGGGACATCCCTGAACTCAACCAAACCATTAGAAAAGAATGTATAAAGACACCAGGAAGAAAAAATAAATACTCAAAGACTGTCAGAGTTGAAGGGAATTTGGCTGATTTAGTTGTTAGCACCCTCATCTCACCAAAATATGGGGATCCTGGGAGCCCTGTCATTACTATTTGTATAAAAAACTAGTCAATATCTAATGTTTTGGTGGATCTTGGTGCTACTATTAATGTCATCACAACAGAAATGTTTAATCTACTATCCTTGATAGGACTTCAACCAACCAATATTGTTCTGCAGTTAGTAGATCAATCCATTACTGTACCTGATGGTGTGGTTGAAGATATAATGGTCACTGCTGAATCATGGGAGTACCCATTTGATTTCATGGTTTTACAACCTAAAGCTTGGAATTTGGGATATCCAGTAATCTTGGGAAGACCTTGGCTAGCTACGGTTACTGATTACATCGACTATAGGTCAGGCAACATGAAAATTCTAAATGGGTAAAAATCTAAACACATTTCATTATATCCTCTTGCCCAGCCTTATATGAACAATTGTGACCAGGTATGGGTGGATTCTTTGGATGCTAACTCTTTGAATTCTTCTTTTCTAGCCACTATTGCAGTACACAATCATATGACAGAAGCTGCAAAGTCATATGCATTGACTGATTCCAAGGACTCTGCAACTACGGAAATCAGCACTACTTCTATAGAATTCAGAATATCAGCAGTAGAAATTACCTCTGATGAGTCTGGTAGGAAACTCTATGCTTATAATTCCAAACATTTAGTTCCTGATTTCTATTGTCCTTTAACTAAGGTTCTGTCTTTTGATAACATATCCATCCTACACATGCTTCAACCCCATATTTTCCTATTGAATTATTTTATCACTAGTACAGAGCTTGCTCTTGCAAATGATACTAAGAAGGTGCTTGTCAGTATGGGTAGAGAGCTGACTATAGGAAGCGACTTGGAGGTTAATTAAGAAGCTAGGGTGCTTGAGGTTCTGAAGAAACATTCTCATGATTTTTCTTGGGATTAAACTGATATGAAAGGAATTCATCCTAGCATCTGTACACATCATATTTACATCGATGACGTCAAACCTATAAGGCATCTGCAATGAAGAATCAATCCAGCATTGAGAAACATAGTCAAAACAGAGATCGAAAAGCTCCTAAAGGTAGGTTTCATTTATCCTATATCTGATAGTCAGTGGGTTTCCCCATTAGTTATTGTTCCCAAGAAGAATGGTAAGTGGTGAATATGTGTTGATTACAGGGAAATTAACAAATCCACCAAGAAAGATTATTTTCCCCTGCCTTTCATTGACCAAGTTCGGGAAAATTTGGATGGTAAGAAATATTTCTCTTTCTTGGATGAGTTTAGTGGGTATAATCATATTAGTATATCCCTACTAATCAGGATAAAACTAATTTTTTGTGCCCTTGGGGTACACTTGCTTACAGAGTCTTACCTTTTTGGCTTTGTAAAGCCCCTGCCACATTTCAGCGGGTAGTCTTGACCATTTTTGTAGATCTTGCTAACGAATGTGTTGAGGTTTACATGAATGATTTCACTATCCACAGATCCACTTTTGAAGAATATTTGAATAATCTTGAGAAAGTACTCAGTCGATGTGAACAACACCAACTATCTCTGAGTCATGAAAAATGTCTAATGATGGTTGATCAAGGAATTATCTTAGGTCACCATGTTTCAGACCAAGTTATAAAGTTGGATCCCAAAAAGATATCAGTCATCACCCAATTACTTATATCAGCTAATCAGACTGACATCAAAATTTTCCTTGATCATGTAGGTTATTACTGCTGATTTATAAAATATTTTAACAAAATTGCCACCCCAATGTTTTAATTACTAACCAAAGATTGTGTTTTTGAATGTTCTTCTTCAGTGTCAACAGGAATTTGATTCTATCAAAGAAAAGATGACGACAGCTCCTATCTTACATGGCCCTAACTAGGGACAACCTTTCCATATCCACACTGATGCTTCTAATACATCCATGGGCACTGTCCTTAGAAAAAAAGACTCAGGAGATCGTATGTATGTAATTTATTTTATCAGCAAAAATCTGACTCCTACGGAAAAGAATTACACTACTACGGAAAAAGAGTTTTTGGTTGTGGTATATGCTTTGAATAAATTTCATTCATTACATCACTGGATATAGAATTTTTGTTTACACTAACCACTCTACCATTCGATATTTGATAAACAAACCAGTGGTTGGCGGAAGGCTCATTCGTTGGTTACTCTTGTTGCAAGAACTCAATCTCAATATTATAGATAAGCATGGGAAATCTAACATGTTGTTGCCGACTTTCTTTCTAGAATAAATGTTTCAGGTGATGATGAAGAATTCCAAGATCAATTTCCCGATGAACACTTGTTTTCTATCTCCACTAAGACTCCCTGGTTCGCTGATCTCACAAATTATTTAACAACAGGGAAGTTTCCTGCTTATTTTACTCATAAGGAAAGAAGGTGATTGGTTAGAAATAGTGCAACATATAAATGGTGTAACAAATTCTTATTTGAATGTTGTCCTGACATGGTTCTTCGTAGGTGTGTTCGAGAGGATGAGGTACATGACATACTGTCGAGCGTGTCATGATGAGCTGGGAGGTGAACATTATTCAGTAAAATGAACAATTCACAAGATCCTTGGAGTAGGGTACTATTAGCCTTCCCTCTATAAGACTGTCAAAAAGTATGTGTGGCAGTGTGATGCATGCCAACGAATGGGAAAAACTACACTTTCTATGGAAATTCCTCTGAACCCTCAGTTGGTTCTAGGACCATTTGAGAAATGGGGTATTCATTTTGTTGGACAATTTGATCCTCCATCTTTCGGGAAGGAGTATCTCTTGGTATGCACAGACTATGTCACCAAATGGGCTGAATTTCAAGCATTGGCATCTGCCAATTAAGATGCTGTTGCTGATTTTCTCTACAACCGGATATTGCTGTGATTTGGAGCACCAAGGGCCATTGTATGTGATCAAGGTCCTCAATTTGTTTCAAAGATGATTGAAGCTTTCTTAGGAATCTACAGAATCAGGCACCGGAAATCATAACCATATCACCCCCAATCCAATGGGCAAGTGGAGGTAACCAATCGAGAGCTCGAGAATATTCTAACTAAGGTGGTCAATGCCAACAGAAATAATTGGGTACCAAAGCTTTCCTGAGGCCGTCTGGGCCTATAACATGACCTAGAAAACAACTACTGGTTTCTCTCCCTATGAGCTGGTATTTGGGAAGAAGCCACTGTTACTTATGGAGTTCGAGTTGCGCACCTGGTGAACAACGTTGGAAGTTGGGATCGATTTGTATGAAGCACATGGTGAATGAGTGTTGCAGTTAAATGAATTAGATGAATTGCAGATGGAGGCACGGAAGCAGATTGAAATTCTACAGCATCAGAAAAAAACTTGGCATGATGCTCACATAAAAAAATGGGTATTTCATGAAGGACAGTCGGGTTTTGACTCTTTGATTCCCACTATCATTAGTTTAAAGGAAAGTTGCGTATACATTGGTTAGGTCCCTGTCAAGTAAATCAAGTGTTTGATAATGGCTCTATTCGATTTATATTGATTGATGGAGACAAACATAATCTTCTGGTAAATGGGCACAGGCTCCGAGTTTATCACCCACCACTAGATAAGAATACTTTCACCGAAGAAATTCTATTACAAACAGACATGCATGCTGAGGAGGCTCTTTTCCTCTCACACATGGAGTAATTAATCTTTTGCAAATTCAATAAAGGAAGATGGTCCTTCATTCGATCTTCTTCCCTTAGTTAGTTTTTATAGTAATTTCCAATAAATGCAAAACAAATTCATTATTTCTACTGCCGCTAATCATGTTTCATCCCAAATTATAGGGCATAGGAATCTACAGATATCAGCTGACTAAATGTAGCATGGGTAAGTGCATTTATCTTGCTAATGATATTTCTATGCGAAACATTTCCCCATGTAGTCATTTGTCATTATGATGCCATCATGAAATGATTGCTATGATCATCCTGAATCTCTTCCAAATCCAGCTTTATGAATGATGGAATAAAAGGAGTAATTGCTCATAAATCTCCACATGCTTTTATGTGTTACACTCTCCAACATCATGATAGATGGTGCTTGCTCCTCAACCATGGGATATGTGCTGCCACAAAAATATTAATCTCACACGGGTGGTCAGCCTCATCACTATTTTTTTACCGTCACCTTCACTTGATGTTATGCTACCCAAGGAATATGATGTCATTTGAAATTTAATGCTCTACAACCACTTCTTCCGATTGTGGTATGCACATCAATCATGACTAGTTTTATCAAACACTCAATGGGAAGTGGAAGAAACACTCTGCTCTAGTTTTTCCACTACCGTGTATTTCTTATTTTTTGGCTCAGCATGGGACCGCGAAAGACATCAGAACCTGCTTCACCTGATGCCTTTCTCCAGAATGCTTCCCTTTCGTAGGTATTTCATGATTTCTGATGGTTAGATTTCATTCGGGAATTTGAAGGTTTTGATGAGAGCATTATGGAAGAGTTCTTGAACAATTTTGAGTCCACATGCTCGCAAGTTGGTGGATGAAGAGTTGAAATTACTAGTCACGTCATTTCTGACCTATCTGGCCTACCAAATTTTGGTTTAAAGGTTATGACAAATGCCCCTTTGCAAATTCTAATTGCTCAGTTCCACGATGAAGGAGAGGCACTTGTGGAGGTCATCCTGACTCCATTGGGTGTCCAGAAGGGTTTTAAGTGGAAAATTTTTCCTGGAATCTGGGGTGAGATTGCTAAATGGGTCAACAGGTATTTTATATGCGACGGCCAGGCCTCTAGTCTAGGTCGTGATGCGCTCAAAATGCTCATTCACCTTAAAAAGGGACATGTCAACATGGACCTTCGGGTAAATTTTCTAGAGTACCTCGCAGATTCTATCATTAAGGTATGCCAGAAACACCAGTCTAGTGGGGGCAAGTTTATGCTTAAGAACCCGGAGTTGATTCATCATTTGTGTTCACACCAAGTTTTCTTTCACCCAAAGAGAAGGCTCGAGGGATGTGTTGGTGGCAAAGGATCCAGGCCTAAGTAATTAAAATCTGGTCTCTCTTCTACACCTCGGTCTACCCTTGCATCGAGCCCTTCACATTGTCAAGCAGAGGCAGCTGACATTCCTGAGCACGCCGACACAGTTGGTACTCCTGAGGGATCATCCCCATCCATTTATGATTCAAAAGGAAAGTGTCCCATGGGCCCATCTTCCTCCATACAACTATGGTCTCGGTGGCATGGCTCATTTCTACAGACAGGTGGTTTCCAATCGGAGTCCTTTCCTGATGACACCACCCACATTCGGGAGGAACTACATACGGAGGATGTCCCGGCCACTCCATCATCTGTTATTTCGTCATCTATGGAAATTCACACTGTAACTCCGAAAATGATTGACACTCAAGTGGCACCTTCTTACAACTATCTGGAGGAGATAGCACTGCTAAAATATCAATTACAAGGTATGGAAGAATCCACCCTTTTATTACAAGCTGAATTTACACAAAAGACAGTAGAAAAAGTTTGGGAGATTGCTGCCCTGCAGCATGAAGTGAGTTGTCTACAATGACAACGTGATAAGGGTCTTACCCTCTTGAATAATTTCCAGCAGTTGTTCCTTCAGGAAAGGGAATGGCAGAAAGAAAATTAAAAATTAAAAAAGGAAAAAGAATCTCTGGAAGAGGAAAAAAAAAATTAACATTTATCTTAACTTTGTTTGTCCTTTAGCCATCAAACTACTTTCCTATAGGAAACCCTCCTTAGTCTACAACTTGTATGTCTAAGAACAATTTTATTCTTGGCAGTTATTTCAATTGTGTTCTCAAGCCCCTCACGAAATTCCTGATGGACCTAGTTTTTTATCAATCTACAAGAACAACACTCTGGAAATTCAAAAATTTCTCTATGAATTTTATCTACATAACATGATAGTGACCAATGTCCCTAATTTCTTGATCAACCTAGTCATGGGGGATTTTCAAATTAAATCCTTTCAGTCTGTATTGTAGAATCAGATAATTTGGAGGCAAAAAATAGACATTTTCAATAATACTACTCAGTGCATCAGATTTTACATTCGCCCAACTCATCATACAGATGTCGCCCTATGGAAAAAATTTAGATCATTGTACTATCAAGCAGGGGTTGGGGTGAATACTTCTCAAAGTTTGCTTTAGTGTATTATTGATTTTAAAAATTATAGTCAGGAGAATTTTAAGGCTACATGGCAAGCTTGCGATAGGAGATGGGATACTTTAAGCCTACCTTTGAATCGAAGGGAGGTCCTTTCTCCCTAGAATTTGAGATGGAGCATGTGAAGGGGCGATGCCCTCATCACCATTATCAAACAAACTACAGAGAAAACTACCCAGCAATACACTAATGAATGGGTAGCACTCCAAGTGCGGCCACCACTCCTCTTAATCCCTCTCATGACTTGGAAGAATAATGCAGCACAGTCCCATGGCAATTTCACTTCTTGGGTGTAAATGACCTCCAATACTCAGGACTGCAAGAATACCACAAAGCAATATGCTGATCATCGAGGAGTATGACATGGCTGACCAACTTGGCAAGAGAGCAGGGCATAGATGAGTTGCATTGTGACATGTAACGGGTAAAGTCAGGGGGAAAATGATGAGTGCATTGTTTGGGTCATTTATATCATTTCTTCAGACCGGAAATACTCTTTGTGATATGACTTATTAGTATATGGGGATGTTTTGTGTAGTCATGTCTTAGTAGGTTGATGCATTCTCCTTGCTATTATTTATGAAAACCGTTTATCCCAAGAACTTCCTACTATCTGCCTTTATGAGATCAAATGTGATGATGTGTGTAGGGAATAATGGAAGTTACTAGTGGATAAGAAGCCCGAGTTTGAAGCATGCGGCTGAAGACTGTTTCCATCGAATTGACCTATTAGCTTGGGCTTGACTCTAATGGCCCATAGGAATGTATGAGTCTTTAATTGATATTTGATGGACAATGTTTTATGCCACCTGATATGGCAGATCTTATAACCAACATTATCTATATGAATACTTTGTCTTCAGAACTTGAGTACCACTGTTTGGATTATCAAAGAAGATTATTTGCATACTGTCCTGGATTTTTTTTTTGATATGTTATGAACTCATTTCAAAGTTAATGAAAGCTACTACATTTTTAGAATCAGAATTTGTTGATCACTCTATCCCAAGGAAGAGCAAGGGCCCACTCGACCAAGGAGATATGAGGTTACTTTGAGTTTTTCATGCATATAGTCCTTCGATTAGTTTTACTGCAATTATCATTTGATGATTTTTTCATGCATGCTTTGATTAACTATCTCTGATTTCTCCATTATTTCTTTCACTTAGAGTAGATGCTTTTGTTATGCAAATCTAGTTCATGAATAGTCTTGCATTCTGTTGAAAATTCTAGTTATTTAGTTATGGTTTAATTTGTTAAGAATAAGTGTTTGTGTATTTTATTCTACAGTCGAAGATTAGTTGCTAAAATTCCTTTCATTGCACATAGTTGAATTCCGTAGATTCGTATTTAATTTTTGTATATTTTAACTGCACTTCCGTAGAATAGTCATTAAAACTAAGCAACCCCCCAACAAACTCAACGTATAATTGGTTCTCCTAGACTCCATTGCATATTGCCTTAGACACAGCCCTAGTTTAGAATGACACTGACAAATATTATGTTAGTTAAATGATGGGAAGAAAATAATGACCCATCAATGATCTGATCCTTTGAATGTACCCATTGTTTTGAACTTCAACTCCAAGAATGGAGTCTTCTTTCCGACCTTCCTGGGTGGATGGTGTGAGAGAGATGATGACATCCTCTTACTCTTTTCCTTCATCTGCTTGAGGAGAACATAGAAGATCAATATCTTCCAACCTTGGTTCTAGAGAGCCATTGTGAAATGCAAGATGTTGTACCTGAATGCTTTCCTCAATGGAAGTGGATTCATATGCTTGGAAGGTGGATGATGGAGGAGAAATTGATGTGATCTTAATGGGCTCCTCTCCATCAAAGCAATTCTCCAAGTTAGACAGGTAATCTGCCTCCTTGTTATCCTACTGCATGTGCTCGACCTCCTCCATGGTGTCTCTCCTAATATGCAACTTTCTCACAATGGTTCCCCTCATCTTAAAAAATGAAGTTTGAAAGCTCAAACTCTTCTTCGACATTAGAGTTTAAAAGGGATGATGATGGGAGGAAGAACCGAAGGTTCTTCTATGGCCTGCTCCGCACTTAGAACCTCTAGAACTGTATGGTCCTCTGATTTGATCTCCTCCATTTTCTCCTCTTCAGTGGGACATGGAGCTGGTTCTTCTTCCTCCTTAACTGGCTGTGCAGCTTGGGTTAGATTGACATTCTCTTCAAAAAAAGTGCCATTATGGACACTACATTCAGAGAAAAGAGATTGTTGATCTTCTCCTTGTTGTTGTTGTTGTTATGCTGGAAAATCAACCTTAACAACCACTGGATCTTCAACCTTAACCTCCTCTGCTGGCTTAACCATCAAGGGGGATATTTGTAATCCCAAATTTGGAGACCCAACTCTTTATATTTTCTATCGTCTCTTCTCTGTTGGGTTCCTCTTCTTGATGTTCTCCTTGATTGGATTCTTGAGTATCTTCCCAACATGGACTTGGGAAATTAGGAGGAGTGGCATGTTGGGATTCAAATAGTTTTTGATTTATTTGTGGTGTGAGGGGAAGGTACTACTTTTGGATCTTGTGGAGGGGGACTTGGATTTGGGATGGAAAAGGGTAGAGCAATTAAGGTGAGATGGAAGACTAGGGGGTGGAGAAGAGAGATAAACACTTGGGGCAGCAAGTGAGGGGGCTTGACTCTTGATCATGCTGAACAAAGTTTGGGATGGAGGAAAGGGAGCATAAGGAGCTAGTGATTGACTTACCCTTTGCCAAGGTTGTCTCGCACTTTGATCATATGCCTCAATATCCTTAGTCCACTGTGAAAGTTGAGGCAACATTTCAACCATGAAGTCAAGCTTCTCATGAGGGCGGTAATGTCTTGGAAAAGAGCCTTCCCATGGACAAGGGTACCATGCAACCAATCATGAATGCCTTAATTTGTATTTTATTCCTTGACTGAACCATGCCAACCTCCACCCTTTGAATCCTCTCCAGTAGATCAACATTTTCCATGTATTTATCACCATTGTATGCATCCCCTGGTTCTTGATAAGCTCCATGGCCAAAATGATTTTGACCTTGCTTGTATGGGTAGGCATAATGGTTCTTGATTTGATCATAGTGTTGATCTGGAGGAGTTGGGAAATACATTGAAGGATGAGTGTATTGTTATTGCTACAAGTGTGAGTTCCGATGAGGGGAATGAAGTTCATGATTGTACAACTTCATGGAATGGAAGAAAATGAAAGATATGGAAAGAAGATGGATTAAAATGGATAGAAGGAAAGTCTGCAACTTCAGAGATGTGGGTTGTTGACCAGATGGAGTTGCCCAATGTGTTTTGCATGTGCCTCTAAAGGATAAATCTCACCAAGAACACATAAACTTGATGAAATGAAGTGGTAAGGGGCTTCAGACCTATCCCACCGGGCGTGTAAAAACTGTTAGTGTGGGTGCATGGTGGCTCAAGATTTGGTGTTGATAATGACACACCTTAGAAAGATGAGAAGAATCTAACCTTAGTGTCCCACCAGGCGTGCCAAAACTAGTTAGTGTAGAATGACAACACCCCCTAATGGACTCATGTGTGAGTGGTACATTTGGTGTGATTGCACAACATTGGACCATCTCTCAAACTGTGGGACTTGCAAAACTTGAGATCGACCTCAAGAGAAGGATGGTTCCTGCTTCCTAATATACCTGCCACTAGTTACTCTAGTGTAGGAAAAACCTATCTAATCCTAATCTAGCCATTCCAAGGAGACATGGAGAGAGAGAGAGAGAGAGAGAGAGAGAGAGAGAGAGAGAGAGAGAGATGAGAGAGAGAGAGAGAGAGAGAGAGAGAGCCGACACTAAGTAGTGATACACCAAAAAGGGAAGTGGCTGATCACATATCCAAACTGCCTGAAGTGGATAGAGGTGAGTAGAAGAAGGGGTGGAGAAGATGCACCAAAAACCAAAGATGAATGTCACATGGAATGCCACTTCAAAACCCATTAAGCACAGCTCCCAGAACCTGACAATAAACATCAAAGTATGCACAAAATACCCTGTAATGATGAGAGGTAAGAAGAGACAATAAAATGAGCCAAGGATGGATTGATGCATCATGAAACAGATTCTATTGCTTTAAAAGTTTCACGGTACATCATCAGTGGGAAAGGGGGCAAGAAGATGCCATTAGAGAGACATGAGAGAAGGCTTAGACTCCGCATTCTACCCTAAGGAATAAAGAGAGAGGGGGCAGGAGAGAAAAGATTAACAACCATTTGAAAATGCCCCTCCTTTATAATATATAGAAGAATGAGAGAGAAAGAGAAAGGGAAAAATGAAATTTGTTTCAACCACCCTTGTAATACATTGAATTCTACCTACTCCAACCACTCCAGAAAGAATTGAAATCCACCTGCCACAATGAAGTGTCTCACTGCAACACCCATGCCCTGTCACTATCCCTTACTGGACAAAGAAAGAGACCCATTCTTCATCATGGCGAAAGTGTGAGAGACTCGACAGTCCCCAAAAATAGCGGGCCAAAAAATTAATGGAGGTAGGTGAGAAGCCGTCATCGAGATCTTTCCAAAAATTCCTCTCCTACCCAAATCTGAGTTTTGAATTGAAATATATGACTATATGAAGATCAAGATCACAAGTGCACAATACTTACTAGATTCTATTCATTCAGGGTCCACGTGGTAGCCTCACATGTCTTGAAGATTTAGCCCCTACCTTTAGCTTCTAAAATTGCAGTGGATCGACACGTGGCGGAATCCGTGGGCTCCTCAGTTTCCTTTGTATTCTACTGAGTCCTACCTATTGGCGGAGATATTGTGCTTGACCTAAGACACATGGAGGCTTGGTGCTTGTTTGAAAACTACCCCCTAGTTCTACTTTTAAAGTTGCGCGGATGAGACACATGGAATATTTCGCTAGCCTTTATAATTTTCAACGAACCAAACTTACCTCTTCAAATTCTGGGACATGTGGTGGGGTTGGCGCTCATTTGGCAACTGTCTTTTGGGCCATGCCTTTGAAATTGCACCAAAGAGACACGTGGCTCTTTCCGCAGCTCTTCCCTAATTCATTATGTTTTGGCTAAGTCCCCTTTGTTCGGTGGAGGCTTTATGTTAGACCCTGAACACGTGGAGACTCAACGTGCATTTGGAAACCTACTCCGAGTTTTACTTTTGAAATTTCACCGTGCAGACATGTGGCTCCTTACGCTAGCCTGCCTCCATTGAATTTTCATTGACCACTTTTATCTTTTCGGGCTCTGGACATGTGGAGGGCCAGTGCTTGCTTAAGTCTCTACTTTGGTTCACACTTTCAAATTTGCATTGATGCGACACGTGGCGCCATCAGTCAGTTCTCTATACTTAGCTGATTCAGGCCTCGATCCATTTGACTTCTGTTGGACCCTAGACACATGGATAGCTAGTGTTCATTTGGAAACCCACTCTTTAGACCCAGCCTTGGTGTTGTGTTGATGAGACATGTGGAGGCTTCCGCCGACACTCTTATACTTAGTCGATTTAAACGGCCCACTTTTCCCCCTTCTTGGACCTGGGACACATGGAAGCCTCACACTCATTTGGAAACTTGCTCTAGACTTTACCTTTGAAGTTGTGTTGAGTCGACACGTGGCCCCTTCTGTCGGTTCCTTATACTTAGTCGATTTAGGCCCGCTCTGTCCCCTTTTTTGACTCTGACCATGTGGCGAGCCTGTGCTTGTTTGAGGATCCGCCCTCGGAGTCGATATTTGAAATGTGCTAAGTCGACACGTGGTACCCCCTGCTGGCTCTGCCCCATTTTGACTTTTTGTAGTTCCCACTTCCCTTCGACACCTTTTTGATTATTGTTCTCGATACTGTTGACTGCACTTACGGATATATTATAGCTTTTTGATTTAGCATGTTAGTAGATATCAAAGATACCAAACTGTTGTTGATTCGATTCATATTTGATGCTTATGGACCATTAGAGACATTTGATGTTGATATTGATATATTGTTGACATGGTTATTTATCTATAGTTCTGACATGTGATATAGTTAGTCTTATTGAGTAGAACTTTGATAATTGGATTAATGTTGTGATTGTTTGACATGGATGAAATGCGGAATATAAATGTGCTAGAAATTGTAAGTGATATCATATTTGCATAGATGATGTTAATTCATACATAGTTGATCTTAGATTTATATCGTATATTTTGGCATGGATGTTTTAATGCGGCCACGAGGCTAAAGGAGGTATTCTCTGTTTTGTAGGTATATTATATTCATAACAACATCGGGGGATTGGAGACCAACCACATCGGAATTCAAGAAGAATTCAACTAGGGTCACTATGGAAACATGTAATTGTGTGTGTGTCAAAATTATTTGGTTAGGGGAAAATTGTGACCAAGGGATCATGTGTTGTTTTGTTTTAATTTCTTTTCTTTTAAAATGTTAGTATGTGTTTTCTATTAGTAATAACATCTACTTGTTTTATTATTTAGATTTTTGGATATGCGTTTACCCCTTTATTATTCATGGGTTGTAGTGTCGTAATTAAGCTAATTTAAATTTGTCCTAAACTTATTATAGATGTGACAAAAAAAGGGGTTCACTTATTAGACTTGATTTACCCTTGGATTTTGTGTTGAGTGTTGTATGCTTGAGTCTTGAGTGTAATACACTCTACCCTTCATGGGAAACTCGAATTTGGCCTTAGAGGCCAAATTTGGAAGCTTGTGGGATGAGTCAAACCCGTCCCACATCTCTTAAATGACTATGTCAACCATACCTATGGGTTGGGGGCGTCAAATTTAGGCCATTTTAGGTGTTTTAGGAAGAGAAAAAAGTGAATTATTGATTGCACTTTCTTTCAAATATTTAATTTTGTACTTTGGGGGTGTGGGCTTAGTTTGAGTGTGTAAGTTTCTTGTCATTCCTCTCACTCACCAATTTATGGTGCATTGGGGTTGAGATTTGAGCAAGTGAGGTGGAGTTGAGGATGAGTGATGTGGCATCCTACATGGAGCCACCTCATCCTCATCCCTCCCTTTTCTATTTATTGTTGATGCTTTGCTTGTTTGGGGGTTGCTTGATCATTTTTCTCTTGAATTGTGGAGAGTGATAGTTTCTTGGGAGAGCTTGTGGATTGTTGGATCTTTTTGGATGCTTGGTTGGTCTTGAGGAGCTTGGAATTTCATCCTCGGAACAAGCTCTAATATGGAGAGGTAGGAGCTTCACCTTGTTAAACTTTTTTGTTTATTTTTGTGCTTATATGTTTGTGTTGAATGTTGTTTTCCTTTTGGAATGTTTATTTGGGTATGGGTAGATTGCCTAATTTTGGAGTAGGAGGAGACTATGTGGAGTATCTTGTAGGGAGGCATAAGAGCGTACTTTTGAGGAGGGAATTTGGGTTGGGTGTCCCACGTTGTTTGAGGAATTCTTGCATTCTTCTTGTTCTTGTTTTTTGTGGGAGGCATAAGAGATTGAGGGAGGCATAAGAGTATATAGAGGTATGAGGGGTACTTGAGGGAGGCATAAGAGTTTGTAAGGGATTTGTGATTTGTATTGGAGGCTTTTAGGTGGGAACCCATTCCCATTGGGAGGCATAAGTGGCCTCCCCATAGGTCTTGCTCTTTTGGCTTTCTTGATAAACCTTGTCATATTGTTTCTTTGTTGTTTCTTCTTGCTTGAGTTGTTGTTGTGTTTGAATGTGAATGGAATGAATTTAAAACTATATGTTAAGTATTGTGGAAGCTTGTAGTTGCCATGAGTTGAAATATTCTCCCATTGTAATGTGGTTGGGGCTCGGGGGCCAATGGAGAGGATGGATTCACCTCTCCATTGGATATCTTGGTTTGGTGGAGAGTGTTGCCTCTCCCCCTATTTTGTTGTGAATCAAGCAAATTCGTGGAAGAGCTATCTTGTTGGTGTTTGAAGCTTGGAGTCTTGTTGGTGACCATGTGAAACTTCCTTAGTATTTTACCCACTTAGAGTGGAAGAGATTGTATTAATGTATTTAATTATTGTATTTATATTTTATATAACTCCCCACATCAAGTGGAGAATAGTGTAATGATTTTGTAAAGGAGATTTGTATTCAAATAGTTGTGATTGGTATTGTATTGTATGTAGAAAGAAATAAATAAGGAAATAAAGAAGAAGCAATGGAATTGTAGAGTTAGTTTTGCAAATAGAAAAGAAAACATTCTCCTTGTTGAAATATTGGTTGTATTGTGAGAAAAGTAGTCTTTTTGATTAAAGAAATGTGCTAGTTTCCTATGGAGAAGAAAGTATGCTTCATTGAGTGGTTATTATATTGTAAATTTGAAAGAAGAAAATGTAGAAATTGTTAGAAGTTGAGCTTTCTTGCATAACAAACTTGAATGGAAAAAATAAAGTTATTTTAGCTATTTTGAGTGTATGTATATTGTAGTGAAATGGAAGAGAGAATAAGCTAGATTATATTTTATTTAGAAATGTTGATTTTATAGGAGAAAATGACAAAGAAATGAAATGGATTTATATTCCTTTTACTCTTGTAATGGAAAGAAGAATCTAGTTAAACAATTGGAAATTTTTCTTATAAGTAGATGAATTTTATTAGAGATGAAAACACTTTAAAATGAATAGATTTAGCTAAGAAATGAATAAAAGAGAAATAAATTTAAAATATGGAACTTTAAACAAACAAAAACAAACTAAGAATGCATTATTACATCTTCTAGTAACTTTAAGTTTTTGTGAAAATCTCGGCACTAAGGTTCTATTTTTTCAGAAATAGGACCGCCGCCATGTGTAGAGAGGCAGTCCCATAACTGCCGTTCAGGCTAAGGCGATGGTCTCAAAAACGCTCAGTAGGGCAGCGGTCTTTGGTTTGTCACCCAGGCAGGGCAGTGGTCATAGGACTATCAGTCTGCTCTGGGTGGTGGTTCTGTCACTTATGACAGAACCCCACGGATCTGCGCATGTGCGTGAAATTGAACCAGTTTGAACTAATTTCTAAGTTGTAAAATTTAACCTATAATTACCAGCAAGCAAAACAATGAGAAATACTATGGATTGGAACAATAAAATGCACAATGGTGGATCTAAAACTAATTCCTTTCATTTATAACATTGGGGTAGGGTTTGCCCCAAAATTTAAACCCAAATACACAAATAACTTAGAATAAAATCCAGATTGGTGGAGGGAATCTCTCCCAATCCTTGAGTGAAATAGATTACATAAATAAAACTGAATCTAAACCAAGCCTAGACTAAATCTCCAAGTAGAATCCTTCATGGCTCTTCCTCCTTTGCTTTCATGGCTTCCTCTTCTCCAACCTGTAGTTTTAACAAAAAAGAAATAGAGCAAATGAGAAGAATTGAATGGGAAAAGGTTTTAATATAATTTCATAAGGATTTTAGGGCTAAGTTTGGAACCCTAGGATCTAGTGGCCAAGATGGATTTGATCTAAGGGTGGAGGATTGACCCTACCTTTTAAGCTAGAATTGTATTTTAAATATTTAAATTTAAAATCCCTAAGGGTATGTGTAGATGGGTGAGTGGGGCCATTTTATTGCCTAGGGGTGTTATGTCCTTATTAATCCTTAGTATGTTATAGGAATTTAATTAAAGGACTTTTAAACTATTAGGATAATGAAGCTAGAGTAATTAAGCATGTGGTTAACCATATTAAAGTTGAGCAATATTTAAAGAGAAGAAAATATTTAATTAAATAGATTAATCATTGTTACCTTCCTTTTGAATAATTGATTAATGGACCTTAAAGATAAATATGAAATTAAGTTAACCTTTAGCTAGACCTAGTTCTTCAATCGTTAAGCTGAGTTAAGTAGTGTATGTTAAGTTAATGAAACCTAAAGGTTAAGCACCTTTGTAACCTTCTTTGTAACTTAAACAAAAAAAATAGTCACAATTTTTAGGTTAAGTGTTGGGTTGTAGCGTGTTCTTATAAATTTTTTTTTGCAGGTGTTACTCTTTTCAATTGTCGACTCTGTCCCTTTTCAGACCTGGGGCATGGTTGGTGCCATTTTTGAGCTTGCACCATTTTGCCCTAAATTTTTCCTTCATTCTGCGTGCTCTGAAACGTTTTTCTCTCAAATTGGTGGTCTATAACTTTTCCCTCCAGTCGAATGCCTTGAAATGCTCACAAACTTGTTGTTTTTCCCCAATTTGAAAGAAATCTGCATGTGTGCCCTGTTTTGTGCCCTAATTTTTCCAAAATCTGTGGGCTTTGTCATTTTTCCTTTTTACCCGATCGTGGAAGTTTAAAATTGATCGATTTACACTTGTATGCCATTGAAAATCCAATTCCATGATAAAAAATGCTTTGAAAACATGTTTCAGTTGGTTCAATTTTGAGAAATTTGTCGTCCTTAGCGAAAAAATTGAATTCTAAGGCATCCCTGGCATTTTCTGTGTTTTGACGGTCAGACGGGCGTCATTTTCCCGTCAATTTCTTCTTCAGCATTCATCGGCAATGTGGCTTGTTCTAATTGGCCGAGGGATGGTGGAAAATTGTTTTAACTTATCACTTTTTACTTTTTTGGCAAAAGGGCGAATTTGGTCCCATGGCTCCGCTTTACTCTGATTGGTTCTAATGTTGCTTACGTGGTGTGTTTTGATTGGAGGAGGAGCGGCGGGTCATTTTGAGAACTTGTTCTTTTTTAGCTACTTTGGCTAAAAGTTTCAAATTGCCCGTGGCCCCGCCAAGTGCTAATCTACCTGAATTCAAGTGGAGAAAATTTCTAAATTTTTCCTGAAAATGATGATGTGTCCTCTTTTGATTGGATGAGAAGCAGCGGGTCTTTTTGTGCCTTAAGGAATTTTGGAAAAAGAGTTAAAGTGAAAAGAAAATGCCTAGGGCCCACTTTAAAATGAAGGAGGAATCAGGAATGGGCAACATCACAGAGATTCCAATGTGCAGGGTCAGAGGCGGAACTTCGGGCCTTAGGGGAAAGAGCCAGGGCATAAAGGCATAAAATTCAAGCCCGCATCACGAACAATGCCGGTGTCAGGGATAGAATCGGAGGTGTGGGGGATAATTTGGAAAAATTTCCTTTTTCCAAAAAAGGTGGAAATGTGTAGAATTGGTCCGTGATTCCAATGGGGCCCACTTTGGGACATGTGTCAGGCCCGTTTTCATGAGGTGGAGGTGTGGGGAAAAATATCAAAATTTTCCAATTTTTCCTGAAAAGTTTAAAAGGTAAAATGAAGCTCCTAGGTCTGCATCCAATGGAATGGTGCCACGTGGCCGCTCAGAATAAAAAGGTCAAAAGGGTAAAAATGTGAAACCCGTGCCCATGCCAAATCAAATCTCGCCACATGGCCATGTTTCTTTTAAAAAATGCAAAAGTGGAAAAAGGCACCTCCAAGCCCGTCTCCAATGGTTTTTCTCCACGTGGAGGGCGTAGATTAAAAGTTGAATGTCAAATCAATGGTAGTTGTGCATCATTTTTTCTCTGCCGCCATTTTTTCCCTAGAACGCTCCAGGAAGTTTGGAGATGTGGTTTTTGCATCAATTTCCATCAAATTTTTGACAAATTTGTGTCGTTTGTGCCTACAAGGACCAATGCAATTGGTTTTGAGGATCAATTTGAGGATCAGAGATGTTTTTGAAATGAAATTTTACCCTAACCCATCCAAAAATGTGAAATATCAAATCCAAAAGTTACAGAGTCAAATTTTGGAGGGATAAGGATGAAATAATGAAAGGAAGGGGGTCTGCATGCTTTGAAGATGAAAAATGTGCCTCCACAATGGATAATGATGTGAATTTTGCAATGATTCATCTCTTTTTGAGACAACTGGACAACTTTTTGGATGTGTTCTGTTAAACGTCCCTGTCTGCGAATCATGAGAAATTTTTGTAACAAATTTGATCCTTTGGCATATTATTTTCTTGGGAAAGAAGGCTCGAAGGAGATTGAAAGCTATATATTGCATGAATTTGTCATGCAAAGGGTTGGAAGAGTTTAAAAAATCCTGGAAAACTAAAAATTTCATGGGAAAATCTGGGAAGAAGCCCATTCTCTGAGTGACCACTTGAGAAACTCATGTAACTCTCTCTGTATCAGATTTCAAATCATGTTAAGTTGGTTACACATGTATAGCCATTAACAAGCTCTGAGATTTTTTTCAAAACATTCCCCTGCTGATAAATCTGATCATTTTTGAGTTATTCTGTGTTGTCTTTGGGAAAAATCTGTGAATGCTTACATTTCAGAATGCATTTCAAATTTGTGTTTCTTGTTTCCTGTTGTAGTCTTGTGTTTAAAATCTCTCTTGATCATACATGGTCTCATTTCTTGTGATAGTTTAGTGGCATTTGCAATCTCACATTCAGAAGAGCTTTCATCTGATAAAGAGATAAACAAATTTAAAATCACTTTACCTTCCTTGACTTCAGAGATTGTTTGTAAACCTTTGGGTGCACCTTAGGTCATGATTAAATAGTGATTGCTAAATGCTTCATTGGTTCATTCTAACTCAATATTTTGTGATAGATGATCAAAGATTGTGTGGAAAAGTGCAGATCTGGGCCTCCATTTGATGCACATATCCTGGTTGAAGGGATGATTAACCATTTTGATACTTTCTGCTGTTAAGTTTCTCCATATTTTGCTGAAATCCTCAAAGAGTCTGGTGGACCTTGGTTTGTCTTATCTAAACTCCCACCCAAAAAATCATTCAAAACAACTAATCCTACCCTGTTTTACCCCTGTTTTGACCTGTATACCCACAGAAGATCAAAATCCAGTTGCTAAAGTATGCAGAACAGATCAGGATTTCAAAATGTCTTCAGTAACCCTTGTCTTGCATTGAAAGTATCTCCATAATCTGGAAGTGACAACTTGTGAAAGTCAGATTTGGAGTGTTGATCATATTTTCCCAAGGCCCTTTTCATACTATTTACACAAATTGAGGGATATCTTCATCTCCTTCACCATTTGAGGGTTACAAAATAGGTTCTCTTACCTTGGTTGAAAGGCACAACCTAAAATAGTTAGGACAAGATCAAGTCCTATTTGAGTGCTATCCATCTCTCCACAAATCTGAGTGCCAGTTAGATCATATCCCCGGCTACAAAATGACACACACCATGATCCATCTATCTTCAAGCTTCATGCCATATCTTTGATGCTGCTCAGACTGAAAAGGAGAACAAATTTGGGTACCAACACCAGTGGCGCCATTCCGGGGACATTCTTAGTTCAATCTGATCCATGTGCATACATATTTGAAATATTTGAATGCATATCAAACCCTGGTAATGTCTCTTGCAAGTTCTATCTACAAATATATTGTTAAAGCATCATTCTATACTCAGATTTGCAAGGTGTATGCAAAGGTTTCAAACTCTGTCTGTAATTTTATCAGTTTCTAGCAGTAGTTGCACTTCATTTGCATTTGTGGTTGATAGATTCAAGAAAAGGAAGATCTGATCTATAAAGTTTGGCAAGATTTTCAGTGCTGATAGGTATTTGACAGAGTATTTTAGTGCATTTTCACAACTAGGGTGAAAGTCCTTAGTGGCGACTCCATGTTGTTTTGATCTTGATAAATACCAGTGTCTTAGCTTTCTGTCATTTGTTTTTTGGTGTTGCTAATCTCTACAAAACTGGAAGGAAGAAGATCTCTCTTCATTAGAGACTCTGCTAAGAAGTTGTTTTCAGATTCAAGGAACTCAGAGTTAGAAGGGAGAAGAGTTTGGAAGGTGGTTGGAGAGCAGAGCTCAAGGAAGGAGGTTACCTTTGTTGAACTTGAGATTAATCAGCCTGTCATTGAGGACTACAGTTCTTCTTCAGGTAAATCTGAATCAGATAGTCCTCTTGAAAATTTGCATTCTCCATCTAGAGAGGGACCTTCATTTGTCTTTGAAAATCTTGCTCCTCATTCTGCCCCTATTTTTTCCAAATCTGCTAGAGTTTATCAAGAAGCTGATCCTATAGGGATATCCATTTTGAAGATTACATTTCTATTCCCCAAAGACCTCTCACTCCTCATCATTCTGTTTCTCCTCCAAGATCACCACCTCAGAATAATATGGCTCAGCCTCCACCTAGACCTCCATTTGTTGTTAACACATTTGGTCCTATTAATTTTAGAGGAATGAATGGTTATCCAAATGTTGTCCCTCAAGATGTTAGAAATAGATTGCCAAAATTCCAAGGTAACAATGCAATAACTGGTGATCAACACCTAAAACTTTTTGTTAACATGATGGAGGACTTTGAGATTGAGCATGAAGATGTGTATGTTAAATTGTTCATTCATACACTAGAAGAGGATGCAAGGGATTGGTACAAGGCTCTTCCTGATAATTCTATTGACTCTTGGACTGAAATGAACAATGCATTTAGGTTGCAATATGGTGATAAGACTGATCCTAGGTTTCTCTTGTCTGAGTTTGAAAATATCAAGAAGAACCCCAATGAATCAGTTCATGACTTCAACACAAGGTTTAACAAAAACTTTGAGAAGGCTTCCTGTTAATTTGAGGCCATGTGATGAGTCATGCTTGATCAAATATGCAGATGCATTTGATAAGAAGGCAGCCTACTACTTAAGAGACAAAAACCCTACTAATTTGAGGTAGGCCTTCACCATGGCACTGCAGATTGAAAACAATATCAAAGCAATTGGGAAACCTCTCAAGAGAGATGGTGTAAAGTTGATAAACCCTGAAAAACCTCAAGCTAGCAAGGGTGCTGATTTGGAGGAGGTTGTGAAAACTTTGGCAGGGGCTGTCAAAGAAATCTCATACAAGCTAGCTCAGGTAGAGAAGGGAATTGGGCAGAGCACACAAGGTCAACAAAAAACACAAAACCATGACAGATTTTCCAATCATCCTAGAGGTGATCAAAGGGTAGATGATAGAGGGAAAGGACCCATGGGGTCTGCAAATAGACATCCTCAAGCACGTGAAGGAAGAGTGTTACCTGATCCCCTAACTGCTAGGGTTGCTGCTGTTGAGGAAGTTGCTGATATTGATTGGTGTGATAGGTGTTTTCTACCCCATCCTCCATGTGAAGTGGACCAGCAAGATGGTGAAGCTAATAATGATGATGGTACTGATGATGATATCTGCATGGTGGGCTGTTCTTCAGGCTCACAAGAAGGAGCAACATCAACTGAGGTAATAAGTGCAAGGATAGCTGCAACCTTTTGGGATTGCATCAAATGGGTACAAGTCCTTCTTCCCTCTCATACTCTTGAGGTAGATGTAGTGCAAGCTTTTGAGATTCCTAACAATGACTTTGAATACTTAAGAGCTTTGATGATTAAGAAGTATGATGGTGGTATCCCTTCAGAGGAAGATAGACAATTGTTAATGAATGTTGTTGTGGCTCAAGAGAAAGAGTATAACACTAGGAGAAAGGTTGTTAAGGGAGTTGGGCCTCAAGCCAAACCTAAAACACCCTTGCTTACAAGTATTCCCAAAGAAGCTCCTAGAAGAGAAACACCTGCCAAAAGCTCTGCTGTCCCAGGAAAAATTTCAGTCCTCCTCATGCCCAAGCTGCCAAGAATCCCATGCCATCTAATGAATCTACTTGTTTCCCTTCCAATGCTGCCTTGCCAAAGAATGTTCCATATGACATAGCCCAAGTATTGAGCCAAATCAAAGTGAGTGTTCCAATCATTGAGTTGCTTAGGATTCCTGAGCACAAGAAGAGAGCATTTGAGTACTTGGGATTGAAAGAGGAGAAGAGTACCCCAAGAAGAAATGTAAACGTTGTTGAAACTCCTCCTCAAATCATTGCAGACCTTGAAACACCACCAACATTAGAGGATCTTGGAGAAACACCTGAGGTATACTTGGGGACATCCTTGGTTGATTCCCAATTGAATGTTGATCCATTCTTTACAACTTTGATCATAAAGGATAGACTACTTCACAATTGTATGTTTGATTCTGGTGCATCATGCAATGTCATGCCTCTAGAAGTCATGAATGAGTTGGATATCAAAGTGATAGCAGCCTATGGAAAGTGTACTACCATGGACTCAAGAGAAGTGTTGGTAGTTGGTTGTGTGAAGGGTTTGGTGGTACAACTTGCAGCCTATCCGGGTAAGAATTTGAAACTTGATGTTGTGATTGTTGATTGCCCTGCCAAATGGGGTATGCTTTTGTCAAGAAAGTGGGCTGCAAGTGTTGGTGGGACTGTTCAAATGGACATGTATTTTTCCACTATTCCCATTGAAGGCAGCCTTGTCAAGCTCTATGGAGAAAAGAAGATGTTACACCTTATTGAAGATCCCAACAATGCTTCCTATGAGGTGTTGTTTGTTGATGTAGATGCTGATAACTTTGTTGGGTTTGCTGATGGAAAAGAACACAAGATGGATCAGTCAAAGTTCCTTGAATAGGTAGGTTCCCCTTGGACCTTGCTATTTGATGGAGCTTGCTCCAAATTTGGAAATGGTGCTGGTATAATTCTGATTTCTCCTAGCTTGGAAGAGTTTGTTTTTTCCTTCAAGCTTAATTTTGAATGTACTAACAACATTGCTGAGTATGAAGCCTTGTTGTTGGGTCTGAGAATTGCATGGAAGTATGGTGTCAAGGACATCATTGCAAAAGGAGATTCAGAGCTAGTTGTCAAACAAATAAGAAAATTGTATGCTACAAAAAATCAGTGGATGAAACAGTACAAACATGCAGTTTGGGATCTAATTGAGATGTTTGATTCCTTCAACATTGTGCATCATGATAGGAGTTTCAATGTTGCTGCTGACAAGTTGGTAGTGTTGGGGTCAAGATTTGGAAATTGCACCATTTCACCTTATTGTGAGTACAATATTGAAGTGTTAACTAGGCCAGCTGTCCCTGACAACATCAAGCATTGGCAAGTGTTTAATGATGATGCTCAAGTGCAAAGGTTCTTACAAAATCAAGGTGAGTTTGTAGATCAGAATATTGATTGGGAACCAATGGTGTGTGTGACTGAAGGAAGAGAGACTTTTTTGGAAAGGATATTATCCAATTGAAAACTAACACCATTCCTAGAGGTCTTGTTGCACTTGAGTCAAATTTTGACAATGTTGATTACATCATCAATAGAAACATGTCTACCTCAAGGGATGTGGAAGAGCATAACTTGGGAACTAATGATAAACCAAGAAAATTTTGGTTGGGCAGCAATCTAAACAAAGAAGAAAAATAGTCCTATGTTCAACTATTGAAGAAATATCAGGACTGTCTGCTTGGTCTTATTCAGAGCTGAAAGCATACAGAGAGGACTTGTTTCAGCATGAGATTCCTCTTGAAACAAATGCCAAGCCCTTCAGACAAAAGTAGAGGCCAATTAATCCACTCCTCTCAATGAAGATGCAAGATGAATTGAAGAAACTGAAGGAGGGAGGGATCATTCAGCCCACAAGGTATTCATCTTGGGTTGCAAACCTTGTGCCAGTCAGAAAGAAAAATGGAGATATCAGACTTTGTGTAGACTTCAGAAATCTAAATAGAGCTTCATTGAAAGACAATTATCCTTTTCCAAACATGGAAAACATGCTGCAGTTAGTGACTGGATCTGAATTTTTGTCCACCTTGGATGGTTTCTCTGGCTACAATCAAGTTGTTGTCAAGGAGTCAGAAAGATTTAAAACTACCTTTACCACTCCTTGGGGAACATATGTCTATGTAAGAATGCCTTTTGGTCTCATGAATGCTGGAGCTACCTTCCAAAGAGCAATGGATGTTGCTTTTGCTGGTTACATAAATGACTTCATTGCAGTTTATCAGGATGATGTGACTGTGTTTTCAAGGAGCAGAAAAGATCACTTGCAGCACTTGGAAAGAATGTTGATCAGATGTAGAGAATATGGAATTTCTTTGAATCCAAAGAAGTGTCATTTTGGGGTGCAAAAGGCCAAGTTGCTTGGTCATATTGTTTCAAAGGCTGGTGTCATGATTGACCCTGAGAGGGTAGAAGCAATCAACAAGGTTCCAATTCCAAGAACAAAGAAGGGCATCCAATCCTTCTTTGGGAAGATCAATTTCATTAGAAGGTTTGTGTCTAATTTTGCTGAATTGACTCTTCCTATTACATGCATGTTAAAGAAAGACCAAGTTATCAAATGGGAGGAGGCTACTATTCAGGATTTTGAAGGAATCAAAGAAGCATTGAAACATGCACCTGTCTTGGCAGCTCTGAATTACAAGAAGCCTTTCCAAATCTTCTCCTTTGCTTCTGAAAATACCATTGCATCTGTTTTGCTACAGAAGGATGAAGATGGGGCTGAGAGGCCTATTGCCTTCTTTAGCAAGGCTTTACAAGCTGCTGAGTTAAAATACACAATCATGGAAAAACAAGCATTTGCCTTGGTGAAAGCAACAAAGGTTTTCAGGCCTTATATCTTAAGTTCAAAAGTTGTTGCTTATGTTCCCCACACCATGGTAAAAGACATCTTATCAGAGATGGAGATCTCAAGCAAAATATGTAGATGGGTGAACAAACTGCAGGAATATGACATGGATATCCAAACCACAAAGTTGGTGAGAGGTTTGGGTCTTGCTAAGCTCATGGCTGAGAGAAACTTGCAGACTGTGGAAGTGAATGAAGTAGAGGAAGAAAGGGTAGATGTTCTTGAGAATTGGTAAGTTCTGAGTGGTACAAGGATGTAATATTTTACCTCAGACACCTATGCTGCCCTGATCATTTGAATAAAAATCAGAAAAGATCCCTCAAGCTGGCTTCTCAAAAATACATCATCACTGACTTTGGGCTGGCTTGGAAGAACCCTGAAGGTGTCCTCTTGAAATGTATAACTGAAGATGAAGCTCCCAAAATAGTTGCTGATTTCCATGGGGGAGTTTGTGGAGGACACTTTGCTGGAAGGGTTACAACACAAAATTTTGAGAGTTGGTTATTGGTGGCCTACTCTCTTCAAAGATGCAACCCTGCTGGTTAGAAAATGTGAAAGTTGCCAGCATTTCTCTGGAAGAATGAAAGCTTCAGGCTCCCTTCCTTTGCAGCCTGTATCAATTGAGGCTCCTTTCAAACAATGGGGGATGGACTTCATTGGTGAGATTTCAGACCCTTCTAGTTCTAGCCATAAGTGGATTCTTGTAGCCATAGATTACTTCACCAAGTGGGTAGAAGCAATCCCCACCAAGAAAGCAACACACCAAGTTGTTATGGACTTCTTGTTGAATCACATCATATGCAGATTTGGTGTGCCAGTAAAGATTGTTGCTGATAATGCCATGTGTTTCAGAGCTAAGCCCTTGATGGCAATGTGCAAGGAGTATGGAACCAATCTGACTTATGCTTCAAACTATAACCCTCAAGGGAATGGACAAGCTGAGTCCAACAATAAGAACTTGTTGAAGATCATTAGGAGAACCTTGGAGTTGAACAAGAGAAAATGGGGTGAACAACTGAAATTTGTAGTTTGGGCTGATAGAATCACTGCCAAAAGAGCTACTGGTAAGAGCCCATTTGAGTTGGTGTATGGAACTCAAGCTCTACTACCCTTACATCTACAATTATCTTCATTTCAGTTTGTTCAACAACTTGAAGATCAAGAGGTCAGTCCATATGAAGCAAGGATTAATCAGATTGTTGAGCTGGATGAAGAAAGAAGAGCATCCCACCAAAGGCATGTCAGATTTAGAGAGAAGTTGAAGAGGTTGTTTGACAAGAAGGTCACTCCTAGGGCTTTCAATGTTGGAGATCTGGTTTTGTTGTGGGATAGCAGGCATGAAGATAAGGGAAAACATGGTAAATTTGATGCATTGTGGATGGGCCCTTACTCCATTGATATCAGAATTGGTGAAAATACCTTTTTTCTCAAGGACTTAGATGGGGAATTGCTTGAACTACCTATTAATGGTAGGCATCTGAAGCATTTCTTGGATTAATCCCCAAATTTGAGGTATGCACCACTTGTATAGTGTATAGTCTTTGTTTTTTGGCTCTGTTTTTGCCTGTTTTTGTCGGTTTGTGGTTTGCCCTGTTCTTGGCAGCCATTTTTTGTCGATTGGGTCTGGTTTTTCTGCCCTACATTTTTGACTCCATTGCCCAATGGTTGTTTTTGGCACTTGGTCTACTTCTTTTGTTCTTGTGGCACTCACTGGGAGTGCCCATCCCTGAGCAGGAGCTGATGTTGGTGCCATTTTTGAGCTTGCACCATTTTGCCCTAAATTTTTCCTTCATTCTGTGTGCTCTGAAACATTTTTCTCTCAAATTGGTGGTCTGCAACTTTTCCCTCTAGTCGAATGCCTTGAAATGCTCACAAACTTGTTGTTTTTCCCCAATTTGAAAGAAATCTGCATGTGTGCCCTGTTTTGTGCCCTAATTTTTCCAAAATCTGTGGGCTCTACCATTTTTCCTTTTTGCCTGATCGTGGAAGTTTAAAATTGATCGATTTACACTTGTATGCCATTGAAAATCCAATTCCATGATAAAAAATGCTTTGAAAACATGTTTCAGTTGGTTCAATTTTGAGAAATTTGTCGTCCTTAGTGAAAAAATCAAATTCTAAGGCATCCCTGGCATTTTCTGTGTTTTGACGGTCAGACGGGTCATTTTCCCATCAATTTCTTCTTCAGCATTCATCAGCAATGTGGCTTGTTCTAATTGGCCAAGGGACGGTGGAAAATTGTTTTAACTTATCACTTTTTGCTTTTTTGGCAAAAGGGTGAATTTGGTCCCATGGCTCCGCTTTACTCTGATTGGTTCTAATGTTGCTTACGTGGCGTGTTTTGATTGGAGGAGGAGCGGCGGGTCATTTTGAGAACTTGTTCTTTTTTAGCTACTTTGGCTAAAAGTTTCAAATTTCCCCGTGGCCCGCCAAGTGCTAATCTCCTGAATTCAAGCGGTGGAGAAAATTTCTAAATTTTGCCCAAAAATGATGATGTGTCCTCTTTTGATTGGATGAGAAGCAGCGGGTCTTTTTGTGCCTTAAGGCATTTTGGAAAAAGAGTTAAAGTGCAAAGAAAATGCCTAGGGCCTGGTTGGGTTCTTTTGAAGTTTTTTGCTTTATTTGGTTAAAATGAATCACAGCAAGAGACACGTGGTAGGGTCAGAGGTGGAACTTTGGGCCTTGGGGAAAATTGAGATTTTTTCCCATTTTTTGGCATAAAGGTATAAAATTAAAAGGAGGAGCGCAAGCCCACAACGAATCAGCAATCGCCACGTGTCAGGGACAGAATCAGAGGTGTGGATCCATGGGGATAATTTGGAAAATTTTCCTTTTTCCAAAAAAGGTGGAAATGTGTAGAATTGGTCCACGATTCCAATGGGGCCCACTTTGGGACATGTGTCAGGCCCATTTTCATGAGGTGGAGGTGTGGGGAAAAATATCAAAATTTTCCAATTTTTCCTGAAAAGTTTAAAAGGTAAAATGAAGCTCCTAGGTCCGCATCCAATGGAATGGTGCCACGTGGCCACTCAGAATAAAAAGGTCAAAAGGGTAAAAATGTGAAACCCGTGCCCATGCCGAATCAAATCTCGCCATGTGGCCATTTCTTTTAAAAAATGCAAAATGGAAAAAGGTGCACCTCCAAAGCCTGTCTCCAATGGTTTTTCTCACATGGAGGGCGTAGATTAAAAGTTGAATGTCAAATCAAATGGTAGTTGTGCATCATTTTTTGCTCTGCCACCATTTTTTCCCTAGAATGCTCCAGGAAGTTTGGAGATGCATTTTTTGCATCAATTTTCATCAAATTTTTGACAAATTCATGTCGTTTGTGCCTGCAAGGACCAATGTAATTGGTTTTGAGGATCAATTTGAAGATCAGAGATGTTTTTGAAATGAATTTTTTCCCTAACCCATCCAAAAACGTGAAATATCAGATCCAAAAGTTGCAGAGTCAAATTTTGGAGGGATAAGGATGAAATAATGAAAGGAAGGGGGTCTGCATGCTTTGAAGATGAAAAACGTGCCTCCACAATGGATAATGATGTGAATTTTGCAATGATTCATCTCTTTTTGAGACAACTGGCAACTTTTTGGATGTGTTCTGTTAAACGTCCCTGTCTGCGAATCATGAGGAATTTTTGTAACAAATTTGATCCTTTGGCATATTCTTTTCTTGGGAAAGAAGGCTCGAAGGAGATTGAAAGCTATATATTGCATGAATTTTTCATGCAAAGGGTTGGAAGAGTTTAAAAAATCCTGGAAAACTAAAAATTTCATGGGAAAATCTGGGAAGAAGCCCATTCTCTGAGTGACCACTTGAGAAACTCATGTAACTCTCTCTGTATCAGATTTCAAATCATGTTAAGTTGGTTTGCACATGTATAGCCATTAACAAGCTCTGAGATTGTTTTCAAAACATTCCCCTGCTGATAAATCTGATCATTTTTGAGTTATTCTGTGTTGTCTTTGGGAAAAATCTGTGAATGCTTACATTTCAGAATGCATTTCAAATTTGTGTTTCTTGTTTCCTGTTGCAGTCTTGTGTTTAAAATCTCTCTTGATCATACATGGTCTCATTTCTTGTGATAGTTTAGTGGCATTTGCAATCTCACATTCAGAAGAGCTTTCATCTGATAAAGAGATAAACAAATTTAAAATCACTTTACCTTCCTTGACTTCAGAGATTGTTTGTAAACCTTTGGGTGCACCTTAGGTCATGATTAAATAGTGATTGCTAAATGCTTCATTGGTTCATTCTAACTCAATATTTTGTGATAGATGATCAAAGATTGTGTGGAAAAGTGTAGATCTGGGCCTCCATTTGATGCACATATCCTGGTTGAAGGGATGATTAACCATTTTGATACTTTCTGCTGTTAAGTTTCTCCATATTTTGTTGAAATCCTCAAAGAGTCTGGCAGACCTTGGTTTGTCTTATCTAAACTCCCACCCAAAAAATCATTCAAAACAACTAATCCTACCCTGTTTTACCCCTGTTTTGACCTGTATACCCACAGAAGATCAAAATCCATTTGCTAAAGTATGCAGAACAGATCAGGATTTCAAAATGTCTTCAGTAACCCTTGCCTTGCATTGAAAGTATCTCCATAATCTGGAAGTGACAACTTGTGAAAGTCAGATTTGGAGTGTTGATCATATTTTCCCAAGGCCCTTTTCATACTATTTGCACAAATTGAGGGATATCTTCATCTCCTTCACCATTTGAGGGTTACAAAATAGGTTCTCTTACCTTGGTTGAAAGGCACAACCTAAAATAGTTAGGACAAGATCAAGTCCTATTTGAGTGCTATCCATCTCTCCACAAATCTGAGTGCCAGTTAGATCATATCCCCGGCTATAAAATGACACACACCATGATCCATCTGTCTTCAAGCTTGAAGCTTGGCATTTGTTTGGGGTCTCCACTTTGGGGTCTATCCTTGGATTTTTGTAGATGAGGCACGTGGCTGCCTCCGCGGGTTTGTGACTTTTTAATGGCCGATGAGACCACATGGGATCACGGGCCCACACTTGAAAATTACACCATTTGACAAAAGCATAAAATTTCCAAAGTCTCCCACAAACCCGCTGGTCCCATTTTGGGCAAGAATACATCTTCAGGCCCGCCGGTCCGCTTTCTCCACTTTGTAAAAGTGACCCTTCTCTAGCCCGCGAGCCCAAAAATTATACTTGTGCCTTTTGTGAAAAGTGTAAAAATGTCAAAATGTCTCCCGCCACCCCGTTGGTCTGCAATTTCCTTTGGCAAAAAATCTTCCCTAGGCCTATCGGCCCGCTTTGGCAAAAAATCCTTCTCAGGCTCGCTGGCGCATAACTTGAAAAATACGAAGATTTAGAAGGACTTCTTTATATCTTTGGAAAGGGGAAGAAATTTCTTATCTGATGGGAATGCTTTCAGGGGGCCTTAAGTGCTTAAAATATGTAAAAAATTTAGATTGAAGCAAAAAAGGGGGAAAATAGTGTCAGTTGACCGAAAATAAGTGTGATCTTATTTTGGTCAACAGGAACTTCAAGCCCATGTTCACTAAGTTCACCAAGTTCCTCTTCAGGTGATAGTTCTAGTCCACAATCAAGTCCAAGTTATTCACGAAAGGTATGAAGTTTAAATGAAATTTATCAAAGGAGTTCTAATTTGAATCCATTTGCCAATTTTTCTTTGTTTAGTACCATTCAAGTTGAACCTTTTGTGAATGAAGAAGCCATGAAAGAACAAGTATGGATTGATGCTATGAATGAAGAGATACATGCAATTGATAAAAACAATACATGGGAATTAGTGCAAATTCCTAAAGATAAGCAAGTGATTGGTGTCAAATGGATTTATAAGGTGAAATATCATGCTGATGGTTCTATGAATAGACACAAGGCAAGATTAGTTGCCAAGGGATTTGCACAAATGCCTGGAGTATATTATTGAGAGACTTTCGCTCCAGTTGCAAGATTTGATACAATCAAGATTATAATGGCTATTGTTGCACAATACAAGTTGCCAATCTATCAGATGGATGTAAAATCAGCCTTCCTAAATGGTTTTATTGATGAGGAAGTCTATGTGGAACAACCTATTGGTTATGCAATTCCAGGAAAAGAACATTTGGTTTACAAACTAAAAAGGGCTCTTTATGGGTTGAAGAAAGCACCTCATGCTTGGTATGTAAGGATTGACAATTATTTCTTGAAGAAAGGATTCATGCAAAGTTCCTCAGAGCCAACCTTCTATATCCAACATCTTGGTAATGTTATTCTAATTGTATGCCTTTATGTTTATGATCTCATTTATACAGGTAATAGCCCATCTCTCATGGAGAAATTTCAAGCATAAATGAAACAAGAATTTGAGATTTCAGATTTGGGACTCATGCATTATTTTCTTGGAATAGAGGTGCAACAACAATATGAATGTATATCCATTTCCAAAACCAAGTATGTGGTTGATCTATTGAAGCAGTTTAGAATGATGTCATGTACTGCAGTTGCCACTCCTGTTGCCCTTAGTGAAAAATTAACCAAGGAAGATGCAAGTTCCAAAGTAGATGCTACTTTATACAGAAGTTTGGTTGGGAGCCTCATGTACCTCACTACCACGAGACTTGATATTATGTATGTTGTGAGCCTCATCTCTTGGTTCATGCAAGATCCACATGAGTCTCATTGGCGTGCTGTAAAAAGAATTTTAAGGTATGTGAGTGGTACACACAATTTTGGCATTCATTATTCTCCCACACATAAGTTTGAGCTACGTGGTTACATGGATTCTGATTGAGTTGGTTCAGTGGATGATAGAAAATCCACATTTGGTTATATTTTCTCACTTGGTTCTGGAGTTGTCTCATGGAGTAGTAAAAAGCAGGAAACCATTGCTCTCTCTTTCGTAGAAGCAAAGTATATTACAGCAACAACAACTAGTTGTCAAGCCATATGGATTAGACGGATTTTGGAAGATTTGCAATTGGTTCAGGAACATCCAACCACTATTTAGTGTGATAATAGTAGTACCATTGCAATGAAAAAAAATCATGTTTTTCATTCTAGATCGAAGCACATTGAGATTCGACATCACTTCATTAGAGACTTAGTTCAAGAGGGGATAGTGGAATTACAGTTTTTCCCTACAGCTAAGAAATTTGCTGATATTTTTACTAAAGCTCTACCTATAGCTAGTTTTGTTGCTTTGAGGAATCAGTTGGGACTCATCCCCATTGCACATGTAGGGGGAGATTGAAGGATGCATGTTCAAATCTAAAGTTCCTCTTCAGTTTCACCGCCAACACTGCAATTCATCTTCCAATTCCATCATCAACTCCAGCTCATCCTCATATTAGTTTCCTTTAACTAATTTACTTTGGTTAATAAATTGTGGACTGAGCAGTTCCTTCAGTCATAGGATTAGTTCCTTAGCATGATTGATGCCATTTTTTTAGGATCTTCTCTGTGTTCATCTTCTGTTTTCTGCTCAATAAACTATAACAGATTGCTTTAAATAAATCTTTGTATTTTCAGACTTCAACATACAACTGAAGGAGAACAAGACAATTTTTTAAATGAAAGATTTTTATTTCTTTCAGTCTAGTTGTTCGCTCACATTGTGAACAGAGTTTTTATAATTGTAGATTTATTTTTCATATGCACAGTACAGTGTAAGTGCTAAGTTTTATAATCTTCAGAAATAAGTGTATTGTGTTTCAGTGTATTATCTCTATTTTGTTTGCAGTATTCACATGATTGCAATTTGTGTTTAAAGGGGACAAACTAAAAATGGAAAAAATCCTAACCCCTTACTATGAGCTATGTTGCATTTGGAAAGGGGAAGCCTTTAGAGTCAAATTGCTTAAAAACTTGACCACCCCCGACTTGATGTCTAGGTTATTAAATCTCAAGATATAAAAAATTCTTTTGGTTGCAGATAGGTTACGCTCTAAATATCTCTTGGATTTGCATTAGATTATATCTTTCTCTACGGTCTACTCCTTACTCATGCACGTACAGAAAAACCTTGGAGCAGAATTAAGAAAAGGGAAAAAGAACAAAAATGCTAATATTATGTTGTTGATATGACACAGTGGATGGTGTTAGAATTCACAAGTTGTAGCCTACTATAACTTGGAAAATGCCTTCATTTCATTTATAAAATAAAATCATAATTAATTGAAGGATTCAACGAGGTGGTATAGATTATAGAATAAGAAATAGATTTAAATAGCGTCAATTGACAAAATATCAGTTTCCACCCAATAACAAAACCTTGTTATGTTGATAGGTGTGCCTCTTTTGGATGAAGAATTCTTTCCCTAGGAGATTGACGATTGATGGGCAGGGTGCATTGATGTATAGATTAATTAGAGGCGACCACATTACAGGCATGTCTGTTATAGGATGACATTGAGGAAGAAAAGCTTCGCAATTCCCAATGCTGGAAAATGTCAGTTAATCGATGATGGAGGTTGGTGAGTCACAAAATGCGTATCATCAGGGGTTGTTCATGTGTCATTCCATTTATTGCACAATCCAGGCAGCAGATCGAGGTAATTGTTCGCTGTATGCAGCTTTTTGTTAGCTTACACGTTAAGTTAAATGTTGGCGGGGATTCATTGTATGCGGTTGTCATTGGAGTCTATAGTAATTTTAATATTGAGTTTTGTTGAAGTTTTTTTCTAATGTATGTCTTTCAATTTAACATGCAGTGCAATGGAGAGTTACCAATCTGCACACACATCTCTTGCAATGTTTTCAAACATTTTAACTACATTAATGGTAGAGAGAGATTGACATGCAATGTAATGGAGAGTTACTAACCTGCACACACATCTCTTGCAATGTTTTAAAACATTTTATTCGAATCAATGGTAGATAGATATTGGCAATAAACCTCGGGAAAAGACAATATGGACTGAGAACTATTGTCTATTATGATGGGAGAAAGGTATTTCTTCTTTGGATGAACAAAGGAAAATATTGGAGTGCACTTTTTAATCACCATTAGTGTTGCATTTTTATTTTTCGCTGGTGGTTTTTGTTATTCAAATAGAATGGTTTACATTTGGATGTTGCGGCCTCCCCTCCTCTCTATTGACAAGGTCTTGTGTGTGCAGCGGATGTCATCCCACATCATAAGTAAGGAAGCCATGTGAGAAAGATTTCTCTTGTTTTTTTAGATTGCACAATAATAAGTTGGTTTAATAAAAGCGTAGTTAGGGTTTTAATGAAAAATATTGATGGGTTTTATGCATTTAGTGAAAGTATCAATAGTTTAATAGTATAGTGGTGCAATATGGTTGTATAAGAGAGCACCCCTGGTTGAAGCATTTTATTTTGAAAAACCTTAATTTCTAAAACATAATTTACTTTGTAATAATTATAATTGATGAACTCAATTCATGTTGAAGTGCTTTATCTCTCATATAATTCAAGTAAGAAAAATACTATTAACATCGCTTACTCCATATAAATTGGACAATATTAGAATTAAGGAAAAAAATTTTGGAAGAATAAATAAACAAAACTGACAAATATAAGTGGGGATAAAAATATTTCAATATTGTTAGCCATTTTCCAAAAAATCTTCATATTATCTTTAATATAAAAGAAAAGAAAAAATAAAAATACCTTTTGTTTAAACATTATATTTAGTATTTTTTAATCGTCTTTTGTTTAAACATTATATTTAGTATTTTTTAATCATTCATTGGATTAGCTTGCTATGCAAAGTTGCAAACCTTTTTTTGATGAAAAGGATCTTGTATTATATTAATTCAATTCAATACAATACAAGATAACTTTCAACAAAAAAACGAGCGGTATGAGAGCACACCGCAAAACCAAAAACAAAGTTAGGCCGATCCTAGATCAATGAGAGACAAAATAGGACGAGCCTATGAGAGTACAAAAAATAGGCATTGCCTAAAAGCAGACAAAAAACACAATCAAGCAGCAACAAAAAACATGCCTGAAGCAGGTGGATCATGATCATCTAGCCACCCCAAACTAGGAAAGTCCTTGCCAGCATCAGGAGGCTCCCAACCAACAAAAACGTCTTCCTCCGGGTCTTCTTCCCCGCGAGTAGGAATGGTGAGGTTGAGGTGAGGGAATTTGTCTAATGATGGTGGTTGTGGCGATGGGTTCCGAGCATCATGATGTGAAGCAGCGGCAAGAGGTCGAGAGTCCCACCCATGCTGACAAGGTTGGAAGCCCCAACCCTGCTGGTGAGCTGATGAAGGCGACAATGAGCCCTAGCCACGACGGTGAGTAACTGTGCTGATGCAATGGGCTTGGGGAGCGACAAGTGCGACTAAAAGCACATCATTGAGACTGGCTGTGTTGACCACCACATGCAGAAGGCGAGGAGCGCCTGGTGAGAGATAGAGGAACTCAAACAACATTACATGGAGCTTCTCCCCATTGGCACAAAAAGGTTTGGAGGTGGTCCACCTCCAATGCAACCTTATTGGCCTGAAATTGTATCTGTAGAAGCACATTTTAGATCACCATAGATTTATTATAAACTGAGAAATATTAATCAAGTGCAGAATCAACAAAGAAAAAAAAATCTTTCTTTCCATATCCAAAACATAATCTCCCCTTTGAAAACATGCCAAATTTGGGTGAACATAGGCAGAAGCTTGGGATTATCTCCTAAAAGGATATGTTGCCAGGTGAAGCAATGAGGCCATAAAGGAAAGAAAAATGAATGGATCTAATCCTAGGAATTTTGAGATTTGAGACAAAACTAGAAAACATGGAAGATTGTTTCCAAATGTCCACAAAAGGGACATTTGGCAGCGGGGATTCAAATTTGAGCAAGACGAGCCCCGATCGGGAGGCCTTGGTGAAGAATACACCAAAAGAAATGAGCAATATTAGGCTCCACACATAAAGTCCAAACAGTTTCAAATCGCCTACTCCAGGTAGACAGAGTGGAATGAATTCCCCAATAGATATTTAGTTTATCCACCATGGAAAAATGAGGTGAGAGCTAATGATAGCCTTTATTGTCTTTGTAGTTATAGAATGGGGCATCTACATACCACTTCCAGTCCATCTACCATGGGCTAGAGGAATCCACAACAATCTTATGCAACATGTGGTTAGGAACCGAATTGATCATAGTAGTAAAAGTATCCTGGTATTGGTTAGAAAGCTAAAATAGAGCTTTAAAATCCAGCCAAGAGAACTAGCATTGATATTTTTTTAGAAGAAGTTCTCGATGGTGTCAATTCTGCATTTGAAGAATTTAAGGGTGAAGATTCCTGGGACCTCTGCTAAACACTTATCTTGAGATTGGAAAATCAATGACCACCAGAGAGATTGCTAGTTGACAGAGATCTCATTTGGAAAGCCATCCCCCTTCCACAAAATCTAGGGCTTAACACATTCCCAAGATTTCCAAATGCTCTTAAACACAAATGTGCCAACAATTTTGATAGGCACTGGAGTGATGAGCAGATTAAAAAACCCCAAACCTTTCCATGCAAGGTAGCCATAGGGAGAACCTTCAGTAATATTGTTCCCTATAAGAACTTTACAAGATTATTTGCTAGTAATTCTTCTGATGATCCATTTATCGCAAAGATCTTGTCCTTTGTGTTGAATGTGAATAAGGCCAAGACCCCCAGAATTTCGAGGCAAGCAATAAATGTCCCAAGCTACCCAATGAAAACCATTCCCTGTAGAAGTATTAGCCCATAAGAAATCTTTGAGAAATTTTTCTAGCTTCTGGATGGAAGATTTGGAAGGAACCCAACATGATGAGTAATAAACATGTATGGCTGCAAGAACTTTGGAATAGATTTGAAACTTGCTAGCCAAAGATAAAGGCCTGATTATCCAATATTCTAACTTTTTTGCCACCCATTGAATGTTGTATTTCCATAGCTTGGTTAGGGAGGCTTGAAAAGCAAAAGAAATACCTAAGAATTTGAAAATATCACCATGTGTCAGGATTTTCCATTCAAAAGTGGTAATACAATTAGGTGCGAGAAGGAAAGATTGCCAATAACACTAGGTTTTTCACCATTGACTAGATGAGCTAGAAGCTAAGCATAACGTATCTAAACATTGCATAACATTGCAAATGTTGGTTTCATCTTTAATGAGCGTAAGAAATTAATCATATGCAAAAATCCCATTAAGAAGTTGAGAAATGGGCTCAACAAGAAGTGAGATTCCACAAACAATACCCTGTGCTTTGGCATGAGCTAACAGATAGCCAAAACCTTCAACCGCGAACACATACAGTAAAGGGGTAAGAAGGCAGCCTTGTCGAATAAAACAAAAAATACCAAAAGGTTACGAGCTAAGGCTATTGATAGAATTCTAAGCAAAAACATCTGCAAAAAGAATATTGACATATTGAATAAAAATGGGACCAAAGCCAAGAGGATTACATATGGACATACACAGTACTTTACATTCTTCTGCACCCTCACAGTTACTAGACCACCAATTCAGTGACGTCATGTGACAGTGACAGCTGTGCAAAATAAATAGCATGTAGTCATACAGGTCAATACAACTTAAAAATGGATAAACATAATCTTAAATTTGGGGGGATGAAATCATAACACAAATCGTTGTGCAATACTGATAATAATGTAATAGCATCAGCTGCTTTATGGTTTACCATTGGCAAGTTATTCAAGTATAAGGGACTAACGATGGATAAAATTACCATATGGTAAGAATCAAATCTTCACACCCTGATCGCTCTACCCAAAATTAACTTTGAGGCAATGACCAAGTGCTAAAGACCCTACAATACACCCACTGGAGCAGAATTAATGACTATCACTCTGAAAAGTGAAAACCAAAACCTGCTATAAAAAACCAATAAACCAAACTCGCCTTGTCAATAAGTGGGGTGTCATAAAAGCACAGACAAAAGTTCAAAGAACAAAAGCTAGTAACCACAAAACACCGTAATCTGAGAACACATGTAATCTCTTAGGAAGCCTTTGTCCTGCGCATTTGAGAAATTGAGTGTGTTTTAACCCAAGTCAACATTGCAAATGCCATATTAATCATTAAAATATCCTCCTAAAGCCCCATGGTTAGTATTGGGGACTGACCTAATCTACCACTAGTATACATGAGGCACCACTAAAAAAAACTCAAATTGTTTGCTTAACATTTAAACAAAGGCAAGAGAAATAAAGCATTTGAATTCATGAAAGCAATAAATGGCATGAACTTCACTTGAAAAGTTTAGCTCACTTTGAGATATGATATTTAGTATTTACAGTTATTCCAGACAAATGCAAATTCCACTTTCCTTATAGGGGGTCTTTTCCTTGAGTATGTTACTAATAGACTTAGAGGTTACCATCAAAGCATTTACCTAGTGATGAGGATGACGATAGGGCATCTTTCATTTAGATCCCAGGCAAGACCTTTCCTGAAGTTTTGAAACGATTTTTTGGCTGCACGTGCCTGTACATATTTATCAATCAGATAGAATAATGAGTTATGCACATACCCAGCAATAAGTAACCCTCATAAACTTAGCTTTCAATTTCCATGTAATTACCTCTTTATTCCAATCAGTCAAAAAAGTGCTGACTGTAAGAATCAAGATCTGTGACGAAGTACCGACCAGGAGTCCAGTCCAAATTCCCTGTGGTGACATTAAAATATGGGAATCCATCAAATATGGTTTTCAAGTGCAATAAAAATTGGTAGAAACTATAGCAGCATTCATGATTTCTCACTTAGAGACTCACCTTGACTTGGAGATTGAACTTAAACCCAAGAAGAGCACTAGTAGGAACACCTATCAAATAATAGCAAACTATGTTCACTTTTGCAACAAAAGCTTGCCATCCTGCACCAACAGCTACTCCTGAATAACAGAAGCATTACTGACATGAGTTCATATCTTCCTTTGCTGATTTGATCAGACTAATTTGGATGCAAGTTTTACAGTGACATAAAAAACATGAAGAGAAAATAATCAATGCAACCAAGGCTGATAAAAAATAGAAAGAGCAGAAGCTTCATCCAGATGGCGGATGTTAGAATTTCATAGAAACAATAAATCAATCAGCCACTCAGCTAATAGAGAATTCAACATACAGTAGCATAGCAAGTGAGCAGAATAAATGCATTAATGTTGATGCATGGTTTAGCATTCCCCTGATGAATGCTTGCTCTTCTAAGGTATGAAGACTATTTAATGTTTCAGGCTTCAATGTACGTTAAGAGTATTTTCTACCAGAAAGAAGATCTACTGGAAATTACCTGTGAGAACCGGCTGAACACTATTGATAAGCTCGGTAAATGCAACGAATATTGCCAGCTCATACCCCATGTGACGAACTGTAACATCGCTGGTGAAGAAGGATGCTAAATATCATTTCTAGCTATAAGAATGCCAGTGAAAAATACAATGCCGCAGGTTACACTCGTGATCAGACAAACAAAATGCAACAAATTGTGTGCGCTTTTGGACGCCCAGCTCCTAATTCATTTGATATTATGACACTGCAAATTAGTAGGCAAGGTATCAATTATCAATTTGGATATCCAAGATAAAGAATTGACAACCACAAAAAGTAGATAAAATTTCACAAACCTTGTTGCAGCACGGCTATTGAACATCGTCAGACCTTCATACACACTCAAACTGCACAAGTAGGGATGTGGAGCTAACTGAGCACTTGATATGAACAAGCTTCATACTTAACAAAATGAAGAAAAAGACATAAAAATGAAGCTGATGTTGATGATTCCAGATCAAAGGCAACAAGGGAAAAAGCATGAGATTCAATAATACCAGATGGAAAACGAATCCACTGCAATTTGTGGATTTCTCAAATTTTCAGTTAAAAGAGCCAAAACTCTGTAGTACCAGAAGTCCACACTGCATCAATTGCAAATTATTTGAAGCAATTTAAAGCAATCATGTACAGACCATGCCATCACAGCAGATGAAGTTGAGAGTTTTAAAAAGCTCCAAACATCATAAAAAATATCCGTTGAGAAGCCAGTCCATTTTTCTGGGAACGGTCCAGTCACAACATATATACACTGTCCTACCACAACTAACCACCAGGATGCATTCAAGGCCATAGCTAACACAAGAATGCCAAATCCAAGCTTAGTGATTAGAAACCAATTCAAGAAAACGTGGCAAGCCAATGAACCTCCACAGATCACTGTTTGCATCATGACTATTCGTTGTGATTGAAAGAACTTCTGAACTGGAAAATAGTTTGCATATGCAAATAGCTGAGGAAGGGAGCAAAGGGCAAACTGTCCAGTCAGATCAGCCACCTGTTCCAACTGTCCCACCGCCTTAAGCAGAGGAGCTGCAAAAATATACAATAAACTGAATAAAAGCACTGTTCCATTCATCACTATAAAAGATTGCTGCAAGTAAACCCCAAGCAGGTTGAATTTCTTTGCACCAAAGGCTTGACCAGACAATGTCTGTTGGGCACTTGACATCCCTACCTGCACCGTAAATCTAGCATCAGAATAAAAATGATCTCAAAGGAAAAGTAACGAGTCAATGACAAATTATTATCCTGTATTGAATCATTTTCAAGAAAATTTGGGTGATTTACTGCCCAGGATTTGACAAAAACATGTTGACTTGTTCTCAATACAGTCTGCTATTATGCAGGCCCTTTAACAGCAAAGGGATGAGAGGCCTTCATTGCCTTGGGCAGGGTGGAAAGGTGGTAGCGTTCGAATCACAGTCTCTGGCCTCGTACTCTTTATATTTGTAATGGAACTATGTTCAGAACAAGAAGTGAATAATTCAGGATTAAGTTTTAGGGAAACCTAAATTTGGAAAACTGTATGCAATAATATGTGGTAACATAAGATGCGATTTCACACAAAAAAGCTACTAAAAACGGCAAATGAATGTTTGTAGGTGTCTTTTATGGATGCAACAATTGTAGTCCAAGACAATTACAGAAATGTTTCGTCATTGCATGAAATAAAGCCTTATAGAAACAGAAAAAGATTGCAGGAACCATATGATGTCAATCGGACTATGGTCTTGTTGGCTAGATTTTTTGCACAGCTAAAAACCTAGGCAGTCATGAGATAAATCTCCCTTATTTAACAGTGAGGCTCCCGTGTAAGATGTTTATCAATTTGGTGAGTATAAATCCTAATAACTATTTTCAGGGGTTTTACTTTAATTACAAAGCTCATGAACCATAGCTTAGCAATTCTGCAGCAAGTAAGCACTTGTTTTGGGAATATTTTGCAGAAGGGGGAAATAATAGAAGTAAGAAAAGAAGAAAGGAAGATGTGCTGAATCAACCAATAGTTATTAGAGTTGGTTTCATCCACAAATTAATTAAACAGATAGATCTCACAATAATCACAAGTAAAGGAAATGAATAGCTTCTAACCTAAATCTTAGATAACGCAAAGTTTATCTAAAAATTAAAATAGAAGAAAGAAGCAAAGCATTGTAGACACAAAGTTCTCCGGAAATCCACCTTTTATTCAATCCCAACATTTACAGAATTCACATCAAGGGTTCTAACATAAATTTTGAAATCTTAAAAATTCTCCAGTTACAAAATCCTTTGCTAAAAAAATTATGATTATTGATGATTGATTGATAATTATCTCGTAGGCCTCTTCCTCTATTTAGGGAAAATACAAATATGAAAATTTTAATGATTTTCTGCATGTGGAAGCTATGAAAAGGAAAAAATTGGGAATCTCTCTTTTATAATTTCTCTTTATATGACACACATGATTTTCAAGTGAAGACTAAATTAACGCTTTGCATGTCTACCACCTATTCTTAAGTAAAGGACTTTTCAAACAACTTGAAGAAATGGTTTTTAATCCTATTACTTCATCTTTACAATTTTTGTCTGAGAAAATAAGAAAAACAAAGAAGAAAGAAGTTATTCCAGCTACAACACTTCATACTTGCCCTTTGTTTTGATACTGAATGTATTTGTCAAGCATGTAGTTAATTGTTTACCCATCTTCCTTAGCAATAGAATGATATGAATGATATCTCTGCCTTAAATTTGAGAATCTCTTTCTCCCATATGCAATTTAATCCTTTCCTTTGAATCTCATTTGACTCTCATCAAATGGGTTTGATAGATTTGGTATCACTGTAGTTTTTTTATCAACTTCTCAACTGGATTACCCATGAGAGGAGTAATGATTCCATCTATTTCCCCCTGAGCAGCTAACTGTGATTTTCTTGTGGATTTTTCCTCTGTCATATCTTCACCTCTTGTCCTTGAATATTTTGCAGTTCTTCTCAAGTATGTGCACAAGTGAAATATTCCTATAAATAATTCAGACAAAATGCAACCCACCATCCTTTTATTTATGCATATGGGTAGCCTTAAATTTTGGGAATTACTTTGGGTACAAGCAAAGAGATGTAGGCTCAACATGGGCTCAACTGGGAGATTAGGAACAACATGCATGGGCTTTTGAAAGCTTAATTGAGATAATTTACATGCATTTATATTGGTTACATTGATTATAGAGGAAGGAAAGGCTACGCTGAAAGGAAAATAAGCCAAAGTGCATAGAATCAATGATTTTCCAATCACTTAGAAGCTACGTGTTTGTAAAGAAGAATGTTTGTGTTGAATTTAGAAGAAAAGGTGTTCAGAATCCACACCATTTTAAATGATTTTCAATTCTCAATCAAAGGCTGCATTGATTTCCTAAGGTTGTGTGGATGCTAGGGTGATTGGATGCTTAGAAAAATAGAAAACAAGCTCATGAACATCCACGATTTCACTTAAGTATTTTTTCTTTTTATTAAAAAGGTTGTGTGAATGCTAGAGAAAGAGGATTGTATGTTTTTGAGTCAAAGAGGATGCTTTAACAAAATAAGACACAACCTCAAACAAACACGATTTCACTTAAGTGATTTTATTTTTTATTTAAAAATAGTTGCACATATTCCCAAAATTTACGTGGATACTGGATGGGGAGGATGTTTTGCAAAAAGAAGACAATACCTTGGACATGCACGATTTGGTTTAAGTGATTTTTCTTTTGTGCTTTTGAATTGCATGGATACCAAGGAGGCTAGATTGTGTGGGTTCAGAAGGGAGAGGATGATTTAAAAAAATAAGACCAAGCCACAAACATCCACAATTTCACTTACATGATTATCTTTTAATTTAAAAATAATTGTGCACATTCCCAAAAGTTGCATGGATACTGGATGGGGAGGATGCTTGCTTCTACAAATAAGACAAGGACTCTCATAACCATGGTTTACACTAAAGAAAACCTCTTCCTCTTAAAACCTGCAACTTGACTTTGCACATGTTTGAAAAACCATGATTTTTTCCTGAATACTTGCAGGAATACAATTAATTATAGTTGGGACAAGTCGATTTGCACTTAAAAACAATGGATGACTTCTTCAAAACCCTAGGCCAAGGAAAAGATATGGCAGGAAGAAAGAAAAGACGGGGATTACTAGATGGAAAACGGAGAAAGACCAAAAACAAAACACGAAAGAAATAAATAAAAACAAAATACCTGAAAGAAGTTGTGGGTAATTGCTCGGAAAATCTCTCCAATTAGCTAATCTGTAAAAACTCTTCCCTGTGTGAATGCTCCACTTTGAAGTGAAAGTAATGTTGGTGTGGTAACAATGATGAGGTAAAGTGCTTTATATAACCTAAATTTCCCAATTTTAGCTCAATCTATTTTAAAATGAATGTTTACTTATTTAATATAAAAATAAGTAAAAAGTTTGTATAAAACAAGACTAGGTTTCGGGAGGGAATTGAGTGAGCTTTTGAATATGGGTATTTGGCGAACATGGCTTTATGACTTCCTAGAGATACCTTTGAGTAACACTAGCAACTTAAGGAAAAAAGCAAAAAGCAAAAAGCAAAAGCATGACCCTTCGCTCAAAAAGATCAAAAAATTTAGAAAGGGCTAGTCCCAGATTTCTGGGTGAAATCCCGGGGACACCACTTCGGTAAACTTTAGGAGATATTATGAATCAACGAAGTACCTTCTTCTTCTCCTTGCAACTAGAGTTTTATAATTTATTACTTAGTTTTCTTGAGTATCATTTCTGTACTTAATTTTCATTTGTTTACTACTACCGTAACATCTAGGTTAAGCATATAAATACACATTTAGCTTAATCAGTAGTTAATTTCCATTTCCAAATAGAATCGTCAACACCCTACTCACACACATAAAGAGTATGCCCTTTTTTAGTCACTGTTGAATGGTGATCCCATCACGATTGATGTTGAGGGAAACCCTAGTCGAGAATCCACAACAACACATTACTTACTTTCCTTCTCTCTTCCACCCTTTCCCTTTTGGAAATCACAAAGGAGATAGATACTATTTCTTCCCTTGTTGCAAACAAGGAACAATGTATGTTGTATTAGGGTTTACACCAAAATATTTTCGTTGTAATTGTTATATCATTGAAGGTAATATTTTTAACAGATGACACCATCTCGACTATTGCCGATGAATAACATTTTCATTTTCCTACAAGCTATAGAGAAACCCTAATCCAGAATACACGTGCAATCGATACCTTTCCATGCTAGGTCCATTCCACATCTTCCTATCTCTGTGGCATCCCATGGAATGTGCATTTCAATTCCCTTTACATTTACATGTCTTCTAGCTACCCAATAAATGCAAGCGCATTGAATATGTAAAAAAAATTCAAATTTTCAGTATTGTTCAACCACTCATTACATTATGAGATATTTCCGCAAATAGTTGCATTGATGTCTTACACACCCTGTCTTTTCTACTTCATATGATCAACATAAATGTCGTGTGGTTTTTGGAGGTTGTAGTTTTGGATTGTTTCCCTTTTCCAATTTCCTTGCCCTTGCAGTTGTCCACCTTGAAAACCTTTTTTTTATCCCTCTTTCTCTCTCGTTCTCTCCCCCCTCCAAGTTCACTTCATCCATAGATCTATTTGACATTTCCATTTCTATTGTATATTTCAGATACAATTGTTAGTGATAAATATTGTATAATACTTATATGTATAGAGAACAAAACAAAAGAGAGACACTAATTACACCTAAATCAAAAAGAGAAATAAACAAAATGAATGAGCGAACACTAGCCAAAAGAGAGCAAACAAATAAGTGCCAATGAATGGGAGCAACAATAAGAAAGGCATCTAGTATACGAATGCTTCAAGCATTAGAGCCAAAAACAAGAGAGGAAAAAGAGTATGTCGAGACAGATGAAAAAGCGATAAAACACACTAATAACAATATATAAATGCTAAAATCATAGAATTCAAAGAATAAAAAATATGTGAGAACTGCTTTCCCATGTGAAAGATAACAGATGTAAAACTAAATAGAATCACATGCAACCGATTCTACCAAACAATTTCCTCCTCTTCACTTCTCAGATCATCAACAATTTCAACCTCTTCACTTCCCGGATCATCAACAATTTCCAAGTTTTGTGGTCGATTAGTAAAGTTGCGTCCAAGCATTGTACACTGTTTCACATTTAAATATGTTAGTGCGATTAGTTGCTCAAAAACCAGGCAATTCTTTCAAGGAACAACAGTTTTTCAGATTTAAATGCTCTAGAGCCTTGAGTTGCCCAAACGTCGATGACAGCTCTTTTAAGCGAATGCAAGCGTCCAAGTCTAAATACTTCAAATTTGTAAGCTTCCCAAACGATGATGGCAGACGTTTCAATGCGTGGCAGGAACACAGAATCAGTTTACTCAACGATTGTAGTCCACATACTGACTCCGGTAACTCCTCCAGTTCAAACCACCTGGCCAAATTCAGAATTTTCAGTGCAACGAAGCAATGAAATCCTTCGGGTAGCTTGGTGATTGTCCATAAATCTGCTAGATGTAATTCTTGCAAAGAAGAATTTTCAACAATTTGTATTGGCCTTGATTCCTCCCAGCTGTTGCTGTCTTCTATATCGTCAGCGAGTGTTGATCTCAGCACGCGTAAGCTTTTTGGTAACTGCATACAATTTTTCTAACAATTATGCAAGGGAAAATTCAAAATAGAAATTTAAACATTTATGCGTTAACAAGTACAGAAAACTATACCTTGTAAATACTGAAACCTTCTTTAAAGACCGGGCCTTCATACACAGCCAATTTCCCAAAGGCGTCTAAATTCAGGAAAGGTAGGTGAGGAGTGTCACCATATAATCCGACATATCTTAGTTTTGGAAATAACTTGTCACTCCTTCCACTGAAGCTCCCTGCCCATTCCAGAACTCGCAATGATTTTCTCATTGAATTTAACTGCCCGTCTTCCAAGACACAAGACCCAGTTCCATACGGACTAATTCCTTTGATATCTTTGAGGCTCTGCAAATGTGTACCCAACACCAAAAAAATGGTAAAAGTAAAGTATAAGATATCTTGTTATACATGTATATTGGTGTAATTAGGGACAGATATACCTTTTCTTCTATAGCTTCTACAAAGGATTCGCCATCCATAATTCTGGTGGATCCTGCCATCCTTCGGCCCTTTGCTCGGATCACATCATGAACAACCAATCGCTCCATCATTTCCTCCGCGCCCACCCATAAATAATCTGTTGTCAACTCAGTTGTAAACAGTGCCGCGTCTTGAAGGGTTTTAAATTCCTCTGCTCCAACAATATACTCCACCACATGCCTTGCCTTACTTCTATGAAAGAAGCAGCATATATCCAAAAATGCTTCTTTGGTAGATGCTTCAAACTCATTATATACAAAATCTACCAACCGTTCACTCAGACGTTCTTCTGTAATTACCTCGCCTTCCTGCAAAGCATCAAATATCTGAGTGCACTTGTCCGCATTGTATCCCTGATTTTCTAAATGAGCACCAACAATCTTCAGAATAAGAGGAATTCCGTTACAACACCGTAAAATCCTTTCAATGTCATCTTTTATGTGATCAGCCATTTTGGGTTCACGAAACAGAATCTTCAATGCATCAATGTCGGGGAGAGGATCGACACGATATTCGTACAAGAAGTCTGCTGCACTTAGGGGAAGGCCGCCTCTGTTTAGCACAGATGTCGTGGCCAAGTGTCTTGTTGTTACAAGAAGTCTGCTGCACTTTGGGAGGCCTCTCAAATTTTCTGGCAGAAGTTCTTTGAGGTCTTCCGCGCGCAGAGCATTGTCAATAAACAGAAAGATGGGATTGTTTGCTTCACTTTCAAATGCGCTTGCCAGATGATCCCTACCCTCTGTACAATCTCTCAATTTTATTGGCCTCCCAGAATTGTAATTCGGGAAAGCATCTGTTAAAATTTGTTCTTGCATCGTTTTGAGATTATTTTTGTTAGGGTCTGCATCCATTACAACTCTGGTATAATTGTAACGTCCCTTCAGCTTTAATTCAGAGAAAACAGCAGTGGCAAGGGTTGTCTTGCCAATGCCACCGAAGCCATAAATAACCACAGCCCTGCATGACTCGTCTGATGCCTCCATTCGCAGCAAATCTATTATGTCTCGTTTCCTATCTTCAATCCCCTCTGTCATGAAATAAAAATACATATGACGACATATATCACAATGGTCAAACATAAAATGTTCAGAACGCTATAATACAAACAGTTAAAGAATTTAATTAGGTTACTGTGGAATCAAATTACATTCATACAAAATACTGTTCATAACCGTATATTTAATAAAAGACATTTAATTAAAGGTTTAAAGCAAATGAGCTTAGTAGAATACAAATTATATCTACAAGAAATACAGTTCATAACCTCGTACTTAGTATAACAAAGTTAGTTAAAAGCTTAAAGCAAATGGCCCTAGGAGAATTACTAAATTACAGGGAAGAAATCTTGCAATCCCTTATGTCTGCTAGAAATTTAAGAGTCTGCAATCAGGTGATGGAATCAAATGAAACGCAAATGCGAACAACCAGAATGATTTATTTCTATATACCTGCTTTATCTGGATTCTTTGGCTGTGATATTGGTAAAGCAACGGGCTGCTGCTGATACATTGCTATCACAGCTGTTAAAATGAGATCGGGAAAGAGCTGATTTATTTGTGAGCGAAGGTCGCTCAAAACTTTGAGAGTTGAGGGAACTCTTCAAAAACCTGCAACATTAACTACTACTAAAAATTAGCCTCACATAAACAGCCAGTACATTCACTTTCAGCACTAGCTTTAACACTCAAAAATATCCAGAATGTGTTAAAACAGGACCCGTGTGGTAAATCCCAATCAACACTAACAAACCGGTTACATGACAAAAATAATGGAATATGTTACTGAATAAAGAACACTGGAGAACTGGGAAATTCTTGTTTCAACCTGGAATACTTTTCAGATTGAAGCTGTGAAGCGCACATAATGGATCCTTTAACAATCAACAAAAGTGCATTTTTTAACTTGTCTGCTTCCTCTGGAACAAGATGTCTTAAAGTTTTGATATGAGTAGCAACTTTAACCATATCCCTGCAACAGCTGCAAACATTGGCCCTCATTATCTGTCATTTGTCCATATTTGGAGAGTAAGTAGCCTACCACGGACAACCCTGCAACTGCCCAATGAATTTGTCCAACTTGTTCAAGTGCTTTTGATAAAATTTTCATTCCTTCACCACCAGATTGAAACAAGTCTTCCTGTAAATTGATTACATTTCCACATTGAAAATCACCAAGAAAAAACGAAACAGAGACAGAATATATGTTTGAATATACCTTTTCACCAATTTTCTCCGTATGACCATTGATAAAAGTAAAAAATGTAGCTCCGCTCTGGATGAATGAAGTCCACATGGGAAGTTTTTCGTTTGGGGATGTCAATTCAAAATCTGCGCTTGGCTGATCTGGTTTGTACTGCAAACCAATATATAGTCTTTCATAAAATTCTGGATAGAGATGCTAAAAATAAAACTAGTGTTTTTGATTAGGGGGTTTTTATTTAGTCCAATTTGCGATCTCTATACAAACTACAAAGCATACCAAAAACTGATATATGGAAAGAATTGTACATCCAAAAACTTGTTATCCTGGAAACTAATTCAAACAAAATTATGTTGTTTTATGAGTAAATAAGAATCGATACCAACCTTTTGAGTAGTCTGTCTTTCCAACAGGGTTTTGATGGTGTCAATGAAAACATCAATGCTTGCAAGGTCTACTCCTCTAAAAAGGGTCTTCACCTCCTCCAATGAGGGCGTTGACACGGCGGATTTGGATTTGCTCTTCCAACAGTTCCAACACTTGGCCATGGTACGTGGGAATGTAATCACACAACTTTTTCCCAACGTATTAGAATCTCGCTCATTTGCAGATCTCAATTAGAGACCCTTATGCATGTTTTATTATTATTAGTTTATATACATACACACCATTCAATTTGTATATAATTTTTTATCCTTTTTTGTGGAAACCGATGCGCATATACATTTTATATCACGTTTTCCCCTATGGATGCGAAGCTGAAAACGAGTTATTTGGCCAAAGCACTTCGGAAAGAATCTTCAAACCCATATAATTGTTTCCATTAAGGAAATACCATTTTTTAACTGAATTTGAAACAAAATTTGTTGTATTGTTTTTGTCTAAATCATTTTAGGTCGTGGAATAGGCAGGTGGGAAGATGCTAGTTTCGTAAGCCTGTAGACAGAATAGCATGCCACCCATGATGTAGTAATAGTATCATAGCATGAGATTGCCCCTTCCACGTAGGTTCGGCCCGAGTACATCCATGTACAAGATAGACATCACGTCTTTGTTTTAGAAGGGGGCATTTTTAATCAAAATATTCAAATTCATTTTTATCTTGTTTAAGGTAAGGATTTTGTCTCCACATTGATAACTAGCATATCTATATTATATAAATATATGTAATATATGTCGAGAAGTATATATTACATATATTTATATATTATATAAATATATAGGTGCCTTGTGAATTTCACCTCTCGGCATATTTTACATGTCATGTTTTGATTTATGTTCTATATATATGTAAAATATGCCGAGAGGTGAAATTCACAAGACACCTATATATTTATATAATATATAAATATATGTAATATATACCTCTCGGCATATATTACATATATTTATATGATATAGGTATGTTAGTAGCAACTGCTGGAGATGCATTATGCAGAAAATAATACCAAAAATAAAGTACAGAAAATAAGGGGGAATTTTATTCGTGCATGAATAAAAATCAAATATCTTACAAGGAACATCATAAATGCATTTAAAGAAGGAACCATATCTCTTAAGAGAATGAGCATGAGCAACAAAAATCAAGGTCTATACTACAAAAAGTTCTTATGGATTTTATTAGTAACCGTATTATTAAGTTAAAAAAATACAATCTTTTTTCATACGAATTGAAATGTGTAATGTACATCACATGTAATGACAAATTCATAGAATGAAATGTGTGTTACACATGGTACATTATTTATATTCCAAGGACATAAGTCTTTTTTCCTCAGCCTTCCATTTCGAAAGTAGTTTTCCGTTCTTCATCTTTGCATAATGCTCATATGAAAATGGCAGAGATATTTTTAAACTCTGCGACGACTTCACTCGAGAGATAGCCACAAATGTTAACCCTATTGTTTCTCTTTCTTCAATATCAACTGTAGCATTGGAAAGAGTCAAACCTTGCAATTTATGTATCATCAATGCCCATGCCAACCGTAAGGGTAGTTGGTGTGCGCGCCCCCTCTGTATTGGTGTAATTGGGATGGTATGTGGAGTTCTATCTTCGAATGGTATTCTGAAGTAATTATAAAATTCAACCATTACATATGTTAGCGGGTTCGGTGGACCACTACCAGGCACATATACTATGCTTCGAATATATCCCAGAGCTCCATTTACAAGACCTACTTCTATCCAAAGATTGGATGTTAGCATAACCCTTGCATCATTAGAAATTAATAATTCTAAATCAAGTTTGTCATTCAGACCTTCTACTAGTGTGTTGGTGGTATTTGTTCTAGTTGCAATGCTACGTGCGATAGGTCTTTTCAATGAATGCAAATTTTTTTGTTATGGTTATTCATGTTAATCTTTGTCGCCATCAAGTGAATATTATTATAGAATTCTTCATTGTTATTTTTGTCTAATGCAGAACTTGTTCTACTCATTAACAACATCCAATCATCCAATGTCGGATTTGCATCTATAAGATTTTCCATAAGTTTTCGAAAACGTTTTTTGTCTTCATCTTCTCCTCCCTGCCTAAATACCTTATCCAACATGACAGCTGTTCGGAATGCTTCCCATAACAACTTTGCGCATCTATTACTATCATATGGTGATTTATCAGTAATAGGAGGAAGTTTACCCAAATCTCCTACCAAAACCATAAAAACACCACCAAAACTCATGTCTGCTCTTTTAGGGAATGCTTGATGAAGTCAGGAGTCCACGTTTTCTATCAAAATTTATCCAAAAAAGCTCATTTCATCAATCAATACATATTTTATGTGGTAGATCTCTTGTTGGAATGTTGCAAGTCTCGATCCTTCTAATTCTACAAAATCTGTAACAAGGACTCGAAGTTGTGAATGGATCATCGAGGTGCCAATATTAAAAGTTGCAACTCCTATTGGTGTAAGCAATAGAAGATTTAAACGTTCAGGGAATGATGCATCAAAAAGTGCCTGACGAATCGCACCAATCAAATAGGATTTTCTTGTTCCCACTATTTGTTGAAATATCATGAGCAATGGAATGTTATTTCGACGTTGATTATAATATGTCATTATTATATCAAGTGCTTGTTTTTGCTTAGCACCCAAGGTGTCATAATTGAAATTTGGGGCTAATTCATTGTCTATAACCATCCCTTTTTCTTTCATGTTGCTTATGAATTTTATCGCTTTACTTGTGTATTCTTCACCTTAATATTCATCATTCCACGGTGCTTGTCTACCAATATCTCTTCTTCCCAACATATCTATTTCCGTCACTTACAAAATTTGACCACGATGAAGCCTACACATGATTTCTCAATCATGTTTAATTGTATTCTGTTGAACATGTTGATTAATTTAATCTTTAGAATCGCTGTTATTTTCAATGTCTTCTACTGTAGTCCTCCTTTCAACATGCCATGGATTATAACAGAAAAAATCCCAATTTGAACTTATTGAATCAAAATAAAGTCTGATATCCCTCTCTATATCCCAAAACAGCTTGTAAAGCAACAACTCTGACCAATAAAAATCAACCCATTTATGAGATTCCCACGAAGGGAAAGAGGAAAACCTCGTGAACACTTTCACAATAGTTGCTAAACTCCTGACCTCCCACTTGTTATCCCATTTTCTCCTTGGATTATATGTCCAAGATCTAGCGGCATTAATAAGAGACACACTTTCCATGGAAAAGGCCTATTCATGTACCCGTCAATGAAACTTATTGCATGTTCTTCATGGTCATCTCCATCAGTTGTTACATTTTTGAACACCTCGCGGGAAACATTCAAATTGACAAATACTCTACTGCTCTCTACCAAAGGGAGCTCCAACAACATGTGACATGTTTCTTGTGCGCTAATGTCTCTTTCAACAATTGTTTCAGTTAGAAGTCTCCTATATGTTGTCACTGCCATTTCATTCAGGTTTTCAATGTTTGCAATCCGCATCAACATTTGATGATAAGTTTCAAAGTTTTTCTCAACTTTCACTACATACTTTGTAATGTACTTGACTACGGCATGCTTGTAAAGAACAAGTTGTCAATCTACATTTTCTCTCCATAATTGTAATATGTAGAAATTATGTGTATTTACCCTATCATCATTTCTCGCAGGTTCAAACTTTTTATCTCCTGTCTCTGAGTCCTGATATAAATTTGATTCATCGAGATTCAATGGGCACGGTGCATTATACCTGTAAAATGTGATAATCAATTATTAGTTCTTCCACATATGTGTTTTTTATTTCAATTTAATTATTCAAAATTTTAAACATCTTACCTACAAACTATTTTCCCCTTTTTCTTACCTAGGCAGGCACCCTCTCTACACATTGTATGTCGTTCTACACTGTTGAGAATCTCTTCGTAGTCACATTCCATATCGACTTATGTCAGTTGTCTTGTATTTTGAAGACATGGATGTTGCATAAAATTTTGGTAGACCTGTAACATAGAACATAAGAATACACAATATATTTTGTGAACGTAAAAATTCTATATAAATCAAAAAATGATGAGAATCTATAAATTACCTGTATGTTTCACTGGTGCGAGTCTTCCCAAGGGTTCCATGCATGGAAAATAGAATGGAAGTATTTTTCAACATTTCCACGTTGAAAATCATCATTCCAATCAAGGTTTTTCATATTCGGCGCACCTTCTAACCATATGAATCCATGCACATGTGGCGAACCTCTATGTTGCCATTCATATCTAGACCAATAATCTTTAACTTTCATTCCTTTTTATAATATCTCCTTTCAGAAAAGTGTATGTCGCAGGTGCATATAATGTGCCACTATATGTGGATATTCGATGGCATTTTTCCTTCCCTAATTTTGTGCTTCCCGTGGATTATCTGGTAGCATTCCAAGAATTAATGCATATAGATCAGGCCAATACATATCAGCTACACTCAATGTGAAAAAAATGGTAGGTGATCCAGTTTGATGCAACATGTCTGCTAATTCACCACGACATTTTTCCCAATAAGACCCCCGTACCCCTCAAAGATGTTCCGAACCACATCAAATGATAAACCAAATTGGAATGGGGAATATTTTACATATGCTTACATAATTCATTAATGGTGATTGACATATCTTGGAGGTTTTTATTAACAAACATTATAGACAAGTTTTTTGCACGATGTCCCATGATCATGTTCATCATGTAATACCTGAATCGAGGATGTCGTCCAAATTGGTTATCCCTATATTGAAATAAATGTTTTACAAATTCATGGAGACATACTTGTTTTAACCGGTTCTAGCAAGTCACATTTTCCATTGGGAAACAAAGTAGGGAATGCCATATCAAGTAATCCTACTGTCACATACTCATTGATAGGAGATGATCCTATCCCTAGCCAATCAATTAGCTCTCTAGGGTCTGCGTGAGGGTTATTCACCCATGCATGGATTAATTTCATCTCCCTTGGGGCATTGGGTGGTTTAGACGCCATTGATGTTGTATGAATAATTATATTTCTTTCATTTGTCTCCATGGTCAGACCTACAAATACAAATTCGTTTGCGTCAGAGTCAAACTCCATATGCACTGAGTTCAACTCCTCAAATACATTTTCATCAGAATGAGGTGGAAGTTCATTCAGAGCATTTTCATCGATTTGAATATCTAAATAGAACTTATTATGTTCTATTTTATATTTCAGCGCATTATAAACTTGCTCTCTATTGAATTAAAGTTGTAATTTGTTCCACGCTGATCTCTCCTCCGAACAATAATCATCAACAATTTCAATATATGCAGAAAAAGATTAGTGATTTCTTTTACTTCTTGAGGAAAAATTATCGTGTGACCTTTATATTTATATTGACCTCTTGTCGCATGTGTCACTTGCAGGATTGGGTTGACATGTGCTATCAACATTTCCTCAACTTGAGTTAAGTTTGCAAGTTCTAGTGGTTGTGGCCTGAGATCCATATTGTTTGATGCTGAAAATTGATGATAACCTTTCTCTTGTCAGAATCTAGTACACACGGGTCCTTCAGGTGTTCGAGAAACTTTTATTCCAAGGTAGCATTCTTGAAAAATATAACACATGATCGGCGAAGCAAGGTTATCAAGACCACGTCGAAAAATCATTTGGACAATATTCAAATCTCTCCCAACCATTCCATTTGGATCAAACATATTTTGTTCTATCTCAATATGCAAGTTTTACATTCTTCTTCTTCTAGGTTTGTTTTTTGATGCCTCATGTAAATGATTATTCAGCATTCTTCTTCTTGTTGTTGCTCGTGTTTGTTGTAATGTTGTCTCCTCCTGCACACCATTATTATCTACATTATCTATAACATCAACATCCATTGTATCTTGGCCTAAGTTTTCAGGTGTTTAGAGCACACGATCCACTGATGTTAAATTTCCTCCACCAAAATCGAATTCATCATTACCAACCAATCTATGATAGTGCCTTTGAGATGTTTCGTGGTGAAGTTCTTGTCTTCAAATTCTTTCTTCTTCTGGAAACTGATATAAATGAATATGTCTTTGTATCTTTGTTCTTGATACATGTGAGTCATCTTGAGATGAGCCTGCATGAATTGTTATCATCTTATCTGCATGTTGTTGTCTTTCTACATCTAATGCATCATTTGTCAATTCATTCTTCTATTATGCAAATCTTTGTCTATCATCATCATTTCGATGTTTCGTTTGTTCCTCTCATTGTCCATCTGTCATTTCTTGTTGTCTTATTTTGCGATATTATCTTTGATATTCTCTTAGATATGCTCTTCTCTCTTCTTCATTTGTTAATTCATTCCTTTGTTATACAAATGTTTGTCCATCATTATCATTTTGATGTTTTCTTTGTTCCTCTCGTTGTACCTTTGTCATTTCTTGTTGTCTTCTTATGCGATATTGTCTTTGATATTCACTTTTATATTCTCTTTGATATCCTCTTCTTTCTTCATCATTTTCAAAATTTAATCTTTGTAATTCTTCATTTGTTAATTCATTTCTCTGTGTTACAAGTCTTTGTCTATCATTATCATTTTGATGTTTCCTTTGTTCCTCTTGTTGTGCATCTGTCATTTCTTGTTGTCTTCTTATGTGACATTGTCTTTGATATTCTCTTTGATAAGATCTTCTTTCTTCTTCATTTTCAAAATTTAATCTTGGTCGAGCCATACCAATAAAGTATTAATAAAAAAATTAATTCATAAAAAAAATTAAATTTACCAAAGATACAATTGAATTTACTATGTAATACCCTTTACTTTGAAATACCCATTTCACACTATCATTAATTAATAAAATACCATACCCTTTGCTGTGTAAACCAAAGACATCAATTAATAAAAGAAATTAAATTTACCGAAACAATCAATAAAATAATTTATTTTTATTACCATGTAATACTCATTTCACCCTATCATTAATTAATAAAAGAAATTAAATCTACCCGTTTACAGCATAATACCTGAAATACCCATTTCACCCTATCATTAATTAATAAAATACCATACCCTTTACTGTGTAAACCAAAGACATCAATTAATAAAAGAAATTAAATTTACCAAAGCAATCAATAAAATAATTTATTTTTATTACCATGTAATACTCATTTCACCCTATCATTAATTAATAAAAAAATTAAATTTACCCATTTACTGCATAATACCTATTTCACTTAGCACATTTTTTTGCGTAATAAAAGAATTAGTTTTTATTTAAACAGATTCTATTTATTTACACAAATAATTAATTACATGGGCACAACATTAGACTCCTCAAATCAATATATATATATATGAAGATGCCTCTTGGCATAATTAACTATTTGTATTTTGCTTAATCAAATTCTGCCATTTGAATTTAAGTGGGTTCAACTATAGTTTGATGCTTCATTTGTTTTTGTTTTTGTTTTTGGCAGGATGCTATTGGTCATTGCCTTTATTTTTCATTCTTGAAGGAAAAACGGGATGTCCTCTTCATCATTTAATGTAGATACTGTGCCCGATGCAGGCCCGGGCATTTCACATGACTCGAGGGCTGACATGCTTATTGGTTTTAGAATGTGTTCCCGCTGGCTTCTTCGTCAAACTGGAGGGAGATACAAGAGTGTGAACAATAGTAGGTACAGATCTATTGCCTTAGCTTCTATTCTTGCCATTTTCCTGTATGGTTTCAGTAATGTATTTCCACGATCTATTTGGTCTATTTGAAAAGAAACATGAAGAAGGAAACCATGAACAACCCACTCTCCATACACTGTAGGGCTATAAAAATTTATGGTTATGGTGATGCAGGTTCAGGTGTAGGCATCTCACAAGATGCACAAATCTAAGAAAGGCATCATGTCTTGGATGACGACATTATCAGAGATATATTAGTCTGTGTGGATGGCATGACACTTGTAAATCCAGGATGTGTGTCTTCTCACTTTTCCTCCATTGCAACATAGGAGACTCTGTGGGAAGAAAAAAACTGCTCTATGTGTCCTTCTATTGGGGACAAAGATATTAAAGAACTGATCTTTTCTTTAATGGGTGGATTTAGATTTTTTTTTCAAACTGCTTTCCATTAATTGCTTATGGCGAGCTCCTTGAGAAGGATTCCAGCAGCAGTGAGCTGAACAAACTATGCGATGCCACAAAAAATCACAACACTGATGTTTCCTCTTATTTCCTCTGGGTTGTGGATGTGTAATATAATAAAGTCACCTTTTCCAAAGTTGTATGAGGGATTCCTTGTGCAAATGATTTTCTAGAGTGGTTTTCTAAATCCTCTTTCTAGATTGACCTCCTTAATGTTTTCATTATTGATGATGAGGACATTACTGAATTACTGACCTGTGGGAGTTACATGTCCTGATTATATTTTCTTTGGTTTTAATGAGTTTGTGTTATTATGAAAAAGATTTAGTAAATGTGCTACCTATATACACTAAGTTTGGAATAAATGCTTCTTTCCCATATTTATTTTTTTGATGAGATTTGGTGCCAAATATTGTTAAATGTTACATTTTCTCAATGGATTTCACTAAATTTAGTGTGCAAGTTTCGTTGGGCTGGGCCTATCTATCACGTAGGTTCACGTGGTCCTAGCAAAAATGGAACCCGCGACCTACTGCCCGTTAATTTTGGGGGCCACCACTACACCACAACACAATTTAGCATGGGGTTTGGGAAAGGTTACATTCATCTTTGACTTCCCAACATACATGAGACTTAGGCTAAACGGTTTCATTGTATTTTGGTTACTAAAGCATTACTTAGAAAAATACCTGGTTTCCATTATTTGAAAGTATGAGGAAAATCTGAGAGCGGATATATTTTCCAAATTTTCTCCTTCAGAGGTTAAGATTTTGAAGCTTTTTTGGCCGGAAGGGCGTTTTAAAAAAAATTCTAGCATTTAGAGAATTTTTTACCTTAAAATCCTATTTTCCTCAGAAAACTCCACATAAGAATTATTTTATGGCTCTATTATATGTAGATCTGTAAAGAGATTGATTTTTTTATCTAATCATGCAAATGATATTATGAAATCTTCTGCCTAAATATGCTAAAATGATTTTTTTGGTATTCTTCAAAGTGTTTGGAAAGACTTTGCTTAATTTTGACTTTGTATATCCTTACTCAAGATTAAAGATTACAAGAATGCTGATTTTTTTTTTTTTCGTTAATTGGAGGACTTTGAATCTTTTTACCCATTGGAAGCTAAATTCACTTGGAACTAAAAGACAACCTCATCCATAGTCTTCTCATTTTCAAAAATTTTATTTTAAAAGATATAAAATTTTGTTGTCGACAGTCCCCTTGTTATTCCAAATTTGTCCCTTGGAAAAATTGGTCAAAAATGACCCCGCATATAAAGAAATAAGGAGGGTCAGCTCTGTCTAGCGGGCTCACATTCAAATCCAACAAACAAGGGGTAGGCAAGCTCGACTCAAGAAAAGATCAGGGTCGACAAAGGAGGCCAGCAGCGTCAAAAGAGTCCAGAGGTGTACAGGAGATAATTAGAGGAAAGGACTCAAAGTTTTGGGACTTCACACAATGTTCACTTGGGGCCAAACAAACAAAATTGTGGGAGAAAGCCATGCGTTAGCTCAGCGTAATTCCAAAAGATGCACCCAAAGTGGGGACTCCAGACAAGTGCCAACACTCCACATGTCCCAGGGCCCAAAAAAGATAGAGTAAGATAGTTGAAAAGTCTCGGGTCGGGAGGAAGCCTCCACACATCCAAATGGCGCATCTCTAAGGGTCGCTGTCTAAACAAGATCCATGGATAAGTGCGGTATAGCCATGTGGTCAGACTCCAAATGGGGGTAGAGACAACCGTTAAATCAAATAAGTACATAATAGATTCTACGGAAGCCTCCATGTGTCCAATAGGCTCAAATCCAAAGGTCAAGCCCGAATAGGGTCTCTAAATTAGCGTGGGACCTCCACATGTCTAGGGTCCCACAGAAGTCAAATGGGTGGGCCCAAATCGGCTAAGTACAAAGAGACAGCAAAGGCCTCCAAGTTTTTCATCGGCGTTCTTTAAGGAGACGATTCCAAAAGCAGTCTCCCAAATGAGCGCGGAGCTTCCACGTGTCTTAGGGATGAAAAGGAAATAGAGCCGGTCGTTGAAAATTTGAAGCTCGGGAAAGTTTGGCGGAACCCCCACATGTCATCTCGGCGTAACACAAAATTTGGGTCCAAGGAGCAGTCCTCAAATGGGTGCCAGTCAGCCACGTAGCTGGGGGTCAGAGTCAAGGTCTCACTAGCTGTTGAAATGTCTAAACAGGGACGAGCCAGCGGAAGGCCCCACATGTCATCTTGGTGCATCTTCAAAAGTGAATTCAAAATTGGGTTTCCCAAGCTAGCGTTGGCCTGCCATGTGTCCCATGCCTAAAAAAGGGATATAGTCAACAGTTGAAAAGTCAAGATGGGGTAGAGTAAGTGGAGGGTGCCATGTGCCTCAACGACACAAATCTAAAAGGGGTTGCCTAAGGGCCAGTCTCAAAAAAGAAGACAAAGTCGACCGCTTCAATCGACTAAGTATGGAAAATCCTGCGGGGCCCCCCACGTGTGCAAAAACTCCAAAGGTAAAATCTGGGGGCAATTTCCTAACATGCACGAAGCCTCCACATGTCTCAGGGTGAGCATAATGCCTCCGCTAGTAAGGGGGACTTAAGAAGAATATAATAGGGGCCCCAAACAGGCCCACAAACAGTACCACGTGTCTCTTTAGTGTAGTCTCAAGAGTGATGGAAGGGGTGAAATCTCAAACAAGCATGAGGATGCCATGTGGCCCCCTATATAAATAGACCCTTGCGTATTGTGATCCATGTTAAGTGCGCGATCTGAATCTTCAGACAACCATATCTTTTGATTGAAAGCTCGTATTTGGGTGAGAGAACACTTTTTGTAAAGGTATTGACCTCCTTTACATCGTGGAAGCCTGAAATATTAATTTTTGGTATGGTTTGGTGGATGAAAATTAGGAAAAAATATTTTGTGCCATTAATGAAGGATCTAATTGCTTCAACCCCCCATATTTGATTTATTCCTCCATTCTTCCTTCTTCAACACGTAAAACAGACATGGGGAACCAGAATGGATAGATTGTAGGTGGATTTAAAGGGGCATTGATGGTTGGTAGTTGAGCTTTAAGGAAAGAATTGTGTTTCTCTTCTTTCTCTCTGGTTTTCATCATCTATATATTGTAAATACCTCTCATTTGAGAGAGGAGACATTTTGGGTATGGGGAAAACTCTGTAGAGTTTGTTTCCCAAATCCATTTGAGATTTAAGCCTTCTCATACACCTGGAAAGTATAGCGTATTTGTGCCTCTGAGCATCCATGTAATGGTCCATGCACCTCATAGAGCAATAAAGTCATGTTTTTATGGTGTTCTTCAACCCTTTCTCGTGTTTTGTTGTTTCTCTGTGCCTCTCTATTTTGTGTCCATTCCCTATGCATGTATTTCACATTTGTAGGTGTAAGATGTCATGCTTCGTTGAGTTCTGATGGCAGATTTGGATTTGGGTCTGTGTCACTTCTGTCTGACCTCCCTCATTCCCCTTTTCCTCTATTTCATCCTCCCTCAAGATAATATCTCACCACTTCCTTTTCTAGTGTATCACCGCTTAGTGTAGGCCTTCTTCCACTCCCTCTGTCTCTCCCTGTTTCCTTGAAATGGTTAGATTAGGATAGATTGGTTTGCTTGCACTAGAGTATCTTGTGGCAGGTAGTTTAGGAATTAAGAACCAACTTTCTCTGGAGGTCCAACTCAAGTTCGAAAGTCCCACATCTTGAGAATTGGTCCCATGTTATGAAATGATCATACCGAATGCCCCACTCAATTCAATTCCATTTAGGGGTGCTATGATTTTGCACCAATAGTTATGGCATGCCCGGTGGGATAGGTCTGAAGCATATTACCATTTCATCTTAGTAGGTTGGTGTGTTCCTGTTAGGATTTAGCTTTTTGAGGCACATGAAAATCACATATGGTGACTCCATCTATTCAACAAACCATTCTATAAGTTACATACCTTTCTTTCCATTCATTTTCATCCATTTTTCTTCCATCTCTTTCATTTTCTACCATTCATGAAGTTATGCAATCATGACTTCATTCCCCTCATAGAAGTCACACCTACAATAGTGCAGTCTACCTCTAATGTATTTCCCAACTCCTCTAGATCAGCATTATGATCAGATCTAGAACCATTATGCTTACCCATATGAGCAGGGTCAAAACCAGTTTGGCTATAAAGCTTATAAAGAGTAAGGGGATGCATATAATGGTGACAACTACATGGAAAATTTTGATTTGCTGGAGAAGATTTGAGGGATGGAGGCACACATGGTGTAATCAAGGGCCACAACTCAGATGAAAGCATTCAGAGTTAGCTATAGGGCACCTTTTCCATGGGTTGGCCCTATATGTCAAGATGTTTCAGCCCTTGAGAGAAGACTGACGACATGGATAAAATGTTTCCTCTACTTGCGCAGTGGATTGAGGTTATTGAGGCATATGAGCAAAGTATGAGACAACCTTGTCAATGGGTTAGTAAGTCTCCAGCTCCTTGTCCTTTATATTATCTTTCTCAACCTTTATCATTTCAGCATGTTCAAGAGTCAAGCCCCTCGCTTGCTGCCCCAAGTGTTGATTTTGTAGAAACCTATAATTACGCCCAAGCAATTTAAATACTTAAATTGCACTAATTATCCCCTTTCTTGCGAATCGATGACATATCGTCAAAAGCACTCATATTCCCTCTTGTTTTCGTTAATCAATTACAATATGCTAATTGATTAAGCTGCCTATCTAGCTAACAGCCTAATTAACAACCTTCCGTTAATTATCACTTCCTCTATCTTGATTAATTAATTATTATTAATTAATTAGTCTTCCCCTTCATTTAACTAGTAAATCAATATTTAATTGATTTAATCCCTTTCTAATAGCCTAAATTGCACTAATATTCTTTTAAATGGCTTCTATAAGCTTGCACCTACCTATTAATTAATCACCTTTGATTAATTAAAATACCCCCCAACTCCCATGACTTGCTAAACATGTATTAAACCCTTCTAAAGTAAGGTTACCTTTAATAAAGCAACATTATCCATTCCTAATCATGTTTTACCTTTATCCCACATTCATGAATATGTGTTGAATCCTTTATCCTTTGGGCTATATAAAGAGCCCTCCACCTACCTTTTTACTGACACCTAAAAATTCCTTAGAGAGAAAATGCAAAGCATATAGCAAAGAGACTAAGAGCTTACACCTTGTTTTCTTGAGAGTTCATCATCTTGAAGAGTTAAGCCTCTTTCTTAAAAGTGCTTGGGTCATATGGGAGGTGTCAAAAGGGTCTTGTAGCCCAACTTTGATTAGCCCCCATTCCTAGGTTCTTGGAACATTAAGGACAACTGTTTTTTGATAGCCATGGAGCCTACCTAGGTTCCTTCATTTATGCATGTTGTTAGAGAATAGAGGTTATTTAGATACTTAACATTGTTGATTTCATAGTTTTGTATTGATAAATGTTAGCATCTAACCCTTGATTAATTCTTATCATGATGGTGCTTAGAATGTTTGTTTAATTCTTGCTAATTAAGACTATTTAGGTGTTAGTCTTCAATTCACATTTAACATTAGTTTAAAAACAAACACTTGCACACATTTGGCACGCCCGATGGGACACTTAGTCCCATGGCATTTTAGTTTAAATTTCATTATTTTGGCTAACTTTTGATATGCACATGTAGTAATTAATTTCCATTTTTTGGAGTTTTTGCTCATTTAATATGTGTTACTTCATGTTTATAGCCTTAATTTTAATGGGTCTATTGCCATTTTTGAACTAACTTGTCAAAATTTAGAGTATTGTGAAGTTTTTTCCATCCTTTTCCGTATTGTGGTTGCAGGTCTGGCACAGGTACACTTTTAGGAGCGCAGATGTGATTTTCGGGGTGCAGGCATGGTTTTAGGGGCACACACATCTCTCTGGTGGCATAGGCGTGTTGTTAAACTCTGTCATTCTTGTCTGCCGACCCCTGGTGTAGGTGCACTAACCCTGGCACATCCACCCTAACACGCACGCAGGTGCACTAACCCAGGGCACACACATCATTTCGTACTGTACCTTTACTGAAGTCAGAAACCTGTCAGAATGGCACACACACCCTAACCAGGGTGCACATACGGTTTTAGTGGCGCAGGTATATTTTTCTGGTAATACAGTTTTTCTGTCTATTTTCTTAGAGTAGTGCATATGTTGTTTTCGTGGTGCACACACCTCTTGGGTGGTGCAGGCATTTAATTGTTCTGAAAAATCCATAGAGTGGCATAGGTGCTGTTTTAGGGGCGCACACATCTCTCGGGTGGCGCAGGTACACTATGTTATGAAAACATAGCCTTTGGTGGCGCATACGCCCTAACCCACGCGCAAGCACAGAAAAAGGGGCGCAGGTGTCCTTTTACATTTTTTAGATTTAAAGGGTTGACGTGCTAACTTTTTTGCAAGTTTATCTAATCACATATTCATCTTTGCAGGTTATTTTTACATGTTGGTATTTGATTAGATAGTATTTTGCATTATTTACTAACAGGATTGAGATCGCGTATGCTCTTCCCTTGCGTCCCTTGGGGCGACCTTGGGAATTAGAAATGATTCTTAAAACCTTTTTCCACTTTAAGATTGTTAAGAGTATTTTAATTAGAATTGGTCAATTTGGCATTTGTTGAAATTAAAGTATTGTTCCATTTGGTTATCTTTTGAGATTTGTGACGACATCACGTATGCTCTTCTCTTGCGTCCTTGGATGATCTGGAGAATCAAAAATGGTGCCTTCTCTTTTGATGGATAATTACTAATCATTTTCATTCAGGACCAAAACGCTTGTCAAAGAATGAAGGAAATGAAACACAAGTCAAAAACTTCTAATACACATGTTCTTGCAGGTTGCCAAACGTTGTTCAAGTAAACCACATCTAAATTAAAAAAGATAAAAAGAACAACATATTCAAAACACTGTATTGCAGGTTTTGGAAAAGGGTACGTCCCTCTCCGCTTAACTGGAACATAACCCCTTTGGCATAATGCCTTAAGCTACAACAATGGGGGTGGTTCCAGGAACCCCAAAGTAGTCCACACAAGAGGGAACCTTGTGGACGAAATGGGAAGTGCTCTGCACTACCTACTTGACTAGTGATTCCTTTGTGAGATAACATTACAGGATTTCCATTGTAGCGACCCCAGTGATAGTACACATAGACGCACTAGTTGCCTACTGTTCTTGAAGGGGGTAAAGTAAATTCGAGATACTCCCAAACTAGTCAGTGTGACTTTTTGGGTAAATCGCGCTCGCTCATGGCAACTTTGTAACACCTAGGGCGAGAGAACCACCTAGGAGAATATACTTTGGCTAGGAGCCCACTTTGACCATTTTAAAATAGTGTTGAGTTGTGAACCTTCTTTTTGAGAAATGTGTGACGTATTACTTTCGCCTAGTTTTTACTTGCCTTAGGGCGAGGTGAAACTCTGCCGAAGTGAGGCTAGCATTTTTTGTCATTTTTCTTGATTTACTTCCTTCATATTCTTTTGACACTTTGTTGATCAAAAGAGGTGTGATTACCTTTGTGTTGTCATTCGACTGTTTCTCTCACTTTTATGTCCGTTTACGCCCATCCATGTTTGCGGCTGGGTTAGTTAAACGTCTAAAGTGAGCGGAGGTGTTTTCACGTCATTTGGTAGCCATTGTGATCTTGATACCCATGTCAAGATCGTCATCATAGTTAGGTGTGGTTCATCACCGCGGACTTCCTTAGAAGAGTTAGCTTGTTTGTTTCGTATCATTACAATTTCGATATTTACGTCTTGTTTCTTGTAAACTTGACATAAATACCTATATTGTACAGTTATGCTGCACACATTCTTAATTATTCCTAGCTATACTTTGAGCTTTTTGGTTCAGTTCTATTATTACCTCAATTTCAAAAGGTGCTAGGTATTACCATTTGTGCGTGTTATATCAATAACACCTTGATATCAATACTTCACTTTCCTGTAAAGTGGGTTAACATATCTTGGTGATATTGTTGTGCCATTCACAAATCGTAATTAGCACTTTTTCAGATATAGGTCTTAATTGGATTTGAGCTTGCTCATTGTATATCTTGATTGGGAGATCGCATTTAACTTCATGTGTATTTACTTACGTCTTGTTCATCCCCTTGAACTTGGCATAAGTGGAGACATCTTGTTAAGCATCCGACGTCGCAAATTACTTTGAAACGTAGTCTAAGAAATACTTCATTTGATTAAGTTTTGTACCGAATGATTGATCCATTGGTGACTTTATCACTCTATCACATTGGTATTCTCACACTGTTAATTTACTCTTAACACGTACATCTTGTGTTTCACTTAGGGATAGTCATTGAATTTTGAACAAATCTACAACTTACCTTAGTGAAACTTATCATGAAAACATGGCTCCCAAGATGCGTCTAGGGTTAAAGAAACAAACATATAAGGAACAACAGGTGCAAGCTTGGGAAACCTCTAATAGACAAGGGTCAAACCCATTTATCGGACACGATCTAGGACCATTATTTTCTGCAGAAAAATGAAATAGAAGAAATGGTTGACCATAGCGGAAACAAATTAGAGTCACCACGCGTGGACTGTGATTTTGACCTTACTCTACTAGATGAAGTTCTTCTCAAAAACAAAGACAGAGTGTTGGCTCAGGTCGTTGAATTAGGGGCCAAATTGCCCATTTAGAATGAACCAATACTACAAACAAATGACACTACTGAGGAAGAATGCCCCCTTATCAATATGGAAGATATTTTAACAGGCGGGCATGCTTCCACTTCTTACGTAGAAAATGATAAATTGGTAGGGCATAGAATACCCCTCCTCAAAGTGCCATGAAGAAACAAACTAGAACTTGAGACAGAGGAAGAACTTCCACAGTACGAAGAGGAGGAACCTTTAGAAGAAGAGGCTATAAACCCAACCACAATCCAACAACAAATCAACAACCTAAGCTGACAACTTGCTTTGCTTACTTCCCATGTACAAAAAGATGTAAACAGGAACATTCAAAAGGTGAGGCCTAAGGTTAATATCAACGAACTCCATCAGGAAAAACAAGGAGAAGAAGACATAGGGTACCATCATGTTTACATCCCTACTTCTCCCACTAAAGAACAATTGCTTGCACATGAAGTGCAATCTATGAAAGTGATGTTTGTGAGCTTACAAGAGAGCAATATAGGGAGCATCAGGAAATATCAATATGAAGAGCTGTACCCCTATCCTTTTGACAAAACAATGACCCTTCAACCCTTTCCAAAGAAATTTGATATGCCAAAGTTTGAACAAATACAAAGGAAAGGGAGACCTAAGAGATCATGTTAAAGATTTTTACATGGCATGTCAAGAGGTGTCTTATAGTGATAATTAGCTTATCAAAATTTTTCCCAAGAGTCTTGGAGGTCAAGCATTGGAATGGTTTACACACTTACCATGGGGATCAATTTCCACTTGGCCAGAATTAGCAGAAAGATTCGTTTGCATCACTTCTCGTATAACATAGAGAGTGACATCACCATGGCATACTTGTGGCACCAAACAACGCCCAAATGAGACCTTCACTAGCTTCCTCCAATGATGGAGAGGGATAGCCAGCCACTTCCCTTGTGCTTTCCTTGAAAAGTAGCTGGTCAGTATCTTCGTTTCCAATCTCAACCCAGATATCACCTTCCACCTCCAAATGCATTGTGTCCATACTTTTGAGGAGGTTATTGAGAAAGGGATTCAGATAGAAAAGGCTCTCATTGCTAAAGGCACCCTTAAAAACCAATCTAAAGATAACCAAAGTGTCAAATCCGTGAAAAAGCCCAAGATCTTAAACAAAAACAAAAACGTGGTGGGAGACGGAATCATTGATTCCAAACGCGCTCAAATGGTCCAAACTGGTCAACCTTTTAAACTGACCAAGGGCCCAATTCAACCACCACCAAAACAATGAAGATTCACCTCTCTCAATGAACTGTTTTCAGTGATACTAAAATAGTTGGATGTGGCCCACATGATGACCTATCCTATAACACAACCATTTGACGACAATGCTCCCAAACCTTCATGGTATAAGGAGCATGAATATTGTGAAATGCATCGCGTTAAAGGTCATAAAATAGAAAAATGTTTGCGACTTCACCACTATATTCAAGACCTCATTGACAACGGGGAGATAGAGGTGGATAATCCTGGCCACACAAAAACACCTAACGAGAAAATGGGAATTTATAAGGAGCCATTCCCAAAGCATGATAAATCGGAAAAGGAAAAGCCAGATCAGGGAGAATCATCCCAAACTTATAAAGTTGTAAATTACTTGTATACCAAGAGAGATAACAATCATTACAATTCACTTATCGGATGTATTCACACCCCTGCTGACTATGTCAACACTATCTGGATTAAGGGAAAGGACTGCACTGCGGTAACAAGGTGTGCCCGCCTTGTAATTTTGGACCCCTCTCTGTCGACCCTGCATACTAGTAAGTATAACCTTTTAGAATAGCTTGAGAAGATGTCTGCTAAGATTTCCATCTTAGACCTTCTCAAGATTTCCAAAGTGCATAAGGACATCCTATATCAAAATCTTCAGGGGTCGGGAGTGCCTTTAGAAGTCGATCCTTGCACACCTTCAAGCTGTGGTGGCAACCATTGCCATAAGTGAGCATCTTACTTTCAACCATAGGGAGATCCATGCCGAGAATCCTACACGTAATCTTCCCTTGTACATCGAGGTAGTTATCACCCATAGGAAAATCAAATGGGTGCTTGTGGACAATGGATCAGGATTGAACATCATCATGCTTAAGCTGGTTCAAACAATTAGGACATATGGAGGAAGATCTTGAGTCCCATATTATTACTATCATCACATACAACAACGTAGAAAGAGAGTCAGCATGCACCATTACACTGCCCATGGAGGTGGGCCCCATTTGTCATCAGATGAAATTTCACATCCTAGACTTGGAACTTCCATATAATATGCTTCTAGGCCAACCATGGATTCATGTCATACAAGCCGTGCCGTCAACATTTCATCAATGCATCAAGTTGAAGCATGAGGGACATACGATAACAATACCAGGAGATTCAGAGCCCTTTGCTCATTGTAGAGCTCTCAATAGCTTTGCACGAAAGGGTACATACGCATGTCCCTCCACAGATATAGTTGTTCCTCTTCAGTCTGAGGCTATGGAATCCCACGTGGATTCAGATTCACTTAGTTCTTACACTCATGGGGCGTCTACTTAAACCTCTCTATTTGATTCATGGGAGATGAAAATCCTGGAATATGGCTGTGGGGAGTATAATGTACAACAAGCACTCCTGGTGTCAGATTTCTCTTTGTCACCCAAAACTAGAGGTCGACCCAACTACCACTTTAGTAGACCTAGAGAAGAACACACTATTGGGTCATTCCTGTTTGGAGGCTTGTTAGCTGAGGAGAAATTACTTGATCCACCTACTACGTGGGTCCCTAAAGACACTCAGCCATCCTGTTATCAAAGCTTGGAATATGAAAAATCTAGCAGAATGATGTACTCCATGGGCTATAAAGGCTTATGATGTGGGAGGAATGAACAAGGACAAAGAGAACCAGTCCCTCTTCCACATTTCAAAATAGAAAGATAAGACATTGGGATTTGTCCTTATGGAGCACACCCTTATCATCAAGACGTGACTTGTTCTGAGCGTGAGGATGGTTCCGATTACCTAGACAACAATACAGATTCCTGTTGTAGCTAATATGAGGATCTGGCCTCCACGAACCTTTTTATGAATAATGCTGTCCTAACCATCACCCCTACTGAACCAACCCTTGACCTTGTATACCCTTCCCTTGTTTAATGGGACCAACAACATCACGTGCCACTAGATTTATTCAAGAATGACAAGGCTATTGTAGAGTTTATGGGCATAAGGGATATAATCCCGATTGGAGATCATAAGAAAGGTTTCTCTATTGACTTAGACACCTACGCCTACTTCTGTGAGGAGGCGGAACTTCGTGGTCAACAAAATTTGAAGAAAAGCGAGGGAAAAAGTTCTAAAGAAAATCCTCGGCAAAAATTGAAGTCCAAGTCGCATAGTGGAAACCTCTTTGAGGCACTAGCTAACAAACAAATAATAAAATCAAAGGACAAACAAAGTGACCACGCCAAGGATGAAAATATTGTGGAGACATCCTTAGATGAAGATCTCAACCTTCCTCCTGACCCTACGCGTATGGAGGATTTATCAAAATTGTTAGTCGAGGAAACCATTGATGTCAACATTGGTACTGAAGAAGATCCCAAGATAGTAAAATTGGGGGCATCACTCTCAGCTAGAGAACAAAAGACATTCACTATGTTGTTGCGAGAGTTCATTGATGTATTTGCATGGTCTTACAAAGACATGCCCAGCCTAGATCAAAATTAGGTCGTACACAACCTGGTCGTGCACGCAGACACCAAGCCTATCAAATAGAAACTATGAAAGATGTATCCAAGAGTGGCCTTATTGGTCAAGGAAGAGTTAGAAAGGTTACTTGTAGCAGGATTCATCCAACCAATTGACTATTCTGAATGGATATCGAACATTGTTCCTGTCCAAAAGAAACCTCTTGGTATCTGAATCTGTACGGATTTTAGAGACATCAATAAGGATTTCCCTAAAGATGACTTTCCATTACCCAACATTGATATGATTGTTGACTCAACAATAGGATATGAAATGCTATCACTCATGGATGGCTTTTCGGGTTATAATTATATTAAAATCGCTGAGGAGGACCAACACAAAACAACTTTCACAACTCCTTGAGGCACCTTCTGCTATCAGGTGATGCCATTTGGCCTTAAGAATGTGGGAGAAACTTATCAGTGGGCCATGACAGTAATATTTCACGATATGATTCATGACATCATGGAAGACTACATGGATGACATCATGGGAAAGTCCAAAACAAGAGAAGATCATCCTATCATTTTGCGGTGTATCTTTAAGCACCTACGGGAATACAAAGTCAGATTGAATCCCAAGAAGTGTGTCTTTAGGGTGCTATCAGGGAAATTATTGGGCTTCATTCTGTCAAGATGAGGTATTGAGGTAGACCCTGCTAAAGTGTCTGCCATCACTGAAATGCCTCCACCTGAAAATATCAAGCAAATACATAGATTACAGGGGAAAGTTCAAGCCATTCACCACTTTATCTCACAGCTTGCAGATAAATGTCACTCATTCACCCATTTTCTTAAAAATGACGTCTCTTTCATCTGGGGCCCCGAGTAACAACAAGCCTTTTCTTTTCTTAAACAATACCTAGCCAATCCACCTGTTCTCATGCCTCCTACTCCGGGAGAACCACTTTTGCTCTATATTTCCGCTACACAATACACTATTGGTGCGCTGCTCACCCAATATGAAATTAATCATAAGGAGAAAACGGTGTACTATCTGAGTCACACCCTCATTGCCTATGAACTTAATTATCCTCAGATTGAAAAGGCTTGCTTGGCCGTTGTTTTTACCTTTCAAAAACTTCGTCATTACCTGCTGAATACTAAGACCAAGCTCATCTCGAAGGTCGAACCACTCAAGTATTTGTTGTCCAAATCCACCCCTACAGGTAGAATGGCTGATTGGATCATTCTACTTAGTGAGTTTGATATAGAATTTGTCCATAAAAAATGAGTTAAAAGACAAATACTCGTAGATCAGCTAGCGGAAGCACCTTTGCAAAGCACGAAGCCTTTGAGTCTGGAACTGCTAGATGCCTCTTTTCTCTACACTGAGGAATCTGTCATATGGCAGATACATTTTGATGGATCTTTTACGTTTCATGGTTTAGGTGTAGGAGTGGTACTTATTACTCCTTCGGGTGATCCTATACCGTAGGCTTTCTGCTTGGCCTTCCCTTGCACGAAAACATTGCAGAGTATGAAGCACTCATTATAGGGATAAAGCTGGCCATCAAGTGGAATATTCATCATGTTAAGGTTGTAGGTGATTCACAGTTGATCATTAAACAAGTTAATGATGAGTATAAGGTTAAGGATGATAAACTCATACCTTATCAGAAGTTAGTGGAAACTCTAAAGGAGTATTTTGTGTGCATCACCTTTTAGTAGATCCCAAGAGCGTAGAACAGATCAGCAGATACTATGGAAACGGTGGGATCTATGCTTCATATTCTGCCAGGGAACAATGATATGCCATTCTTCGTAGAGCTTGCATATGAAATATTTCCTGGCTTATGAGGTTGTTGGTCCCCATTCACCATGGTATGAACCCATTTTCACCTATCTTAAGGACAATACATTCCCTCTCGATATCTCCCGCTTTGAAAAGTAGAGTCTAATTCGCCAGATAGCCGGTTACACCCTTTTAGGAGGTACACTTTATCGTCATGGCTATGATGGGAATCTGTTATGTTGTCGGGATGTGACGGACTCAATCTAGGCAATCAAGGAAGTACATGAAGGAGTATGCGAAGCGCATATAAACGGAATGGTCTTGGCTAAGAAATTGTTGAGAGTAGGTTACTATTGGCCTACCATGGAAACTGATTGTTGCAATTATGTTAGAAAATGTGTTCTTTGCCAATAATATGGAAATTTTATCCATGCTCCATCACAACCATTGCAACCAATCACTACCCCATGGCCATTTTCTAAATGGGGACTCGATTTAATAGGGAGGCTTATTCCTACTTCCTTTGATGGTCATACACATATCATCACAACCACTGAATATTTTACAAAATGGGTGGAAGCCATCCCTTTAACCTATGTCAAAAGAGCAAAAATTTCTAAATTCATCATGAATCACATTATTTGTCAGTATGGCATTCCTGTAGCTATTGTTACGGATAATGGGAAGTCATTTAAGAACAAAACTATGAAAGGTCTTTGCCAACGGTTCCACATCAAATTGAAATGGTCCACGCCATATGACCCTCAGGGTAATGGACAAGCTGAGGCAACAAACAAGACTTTGGTCAGGATAATGGAGAAGATGGTCAGCAAAACAGGTCGAAACTGGCACCTACAAATTCATCCAGCCCTTTGGGCTTACCGAACATACATTCGCACCCCTACAGGAGTAACACCATATTCCCTATTGTTCGGGACAGAATCTATCATCCCCTTAGAGATTGAACTTCCATCCCCGAGGATCTCTCTTCGAGACTATCTGGATAAAGATGAAGATTACTGAGTGGCAAGATTGGCTGAGTTGGAGCTACTAGATGAGAGGCGCATTCGTGATCTTAATCACCTGAAAGTATATCAACACAGAGTCTCTAGAAACTATAACAAAAGAATCATCCCTCGTTAGTTTGAGGTTGGTGATTTAGTCATGAAGGATAACCAGTTCAACACCAGAGCAAAGTGAGAAAAGAAAGGGAAGTTCGAACCCCATTGGTTAGGACTCTATGTCATAGTTGCCAAGTATGGCACAGGGGCATACAAGTTGGCTCACCCCAATGGTGATGAGCTCCGGGAGCCCATGAACGCCATGCATCTTAAGAGATTTTATGCTTGAACATGGCGTAGGAAGGTAAAAAAAAAAACTCAAAATAAATTCAGAAAAATAAAAAGAGGAAATAGGTTGTCCACTAGTGAAAACCACACAATTGTGGCACTTTGGGCAAGTCCTTGGGTGAAAACCAGTTTCCGGCACCTCATGAAGTTTCGTTATTCGCAAGCATTCTATATTAGAAGGGTAATTGTCTTTGGCCTGGACTTGGTTCTACCTCTGAGTTTCCTTGTGCACACCATTCTATCCAGCCTTGATCTGGCTTTTCCTTCTTCTATTCGTCTGTGAGGGATGTGGTCTTTCGTTATTTCCCATCTTACGCTGGAGGTAACTCAATGACTTCACCTTCTTGTTCATAAGTGTGTGGCTTCTGCTCTTGTATATTCCCCACCTAATGTTGGGGGCATCCATGCTTTCTTGGTTACCTACACATAACTTTGGAAACCGTCAGAAAACACAAAAACAATAGAAAATTGTTTCGAAAAAACACAAAAACAATAGAAAATTGTTTTGCAAAAACACAAAAACAATAGAAAATTGTTTCGAGAAAACACAAAAAACAATAGAAAATTGTTTCGAGAAAACACAAAAACAATAGAAAATTGTTTCGCAAAAACACAAAAACAATAGAAAATTGTTTCAAGAAAACACAAAAAACAATAGAACATTGTTTCGAGAAAACACAAAAAACAATAGAAAATTGTTTCGAGAAAACACAAAAACAATAGAAAATTGTTTCGCAAAAACACAAAAACAATAGAAAATTGTTTCAAGAAAACACAAAAAACAATAGAACATTGTTTCGAGAAAACACAAAAAACAATAGAAAATTGTTTCGAGAAAACACAAAAACAATAGACAATAGAAAATTGTTTCGAAAAAACACAAAAAACAATAGAAAATTGTTTTGAGAAAACACAAAAAACAATAGAAAATTGTTTCAAGAAAACACAAAAACAATGGAAAATTGTTTCGCAAAAACAATAGAAAATTGTTTCGGGAAAACACAAAAAACAATAGAAAATTGTTTCCCGAAAACACAAAAACAATAGAAAATTGTTTCAAAAAAACACAAAAATAATAGAAAATTGTTGTGAGAAAACACAAAAACAATAGAAAATTGTTTCGAGAAAACACAAAAAACAATAGAAAATTGTTTAGCGAAAACATAAAAACAATAAAAAATTGTTTTGAGAAAACACAAAAAACAATAGAAAATTGTGTCACAAAAACCTAAACAATAGAAAATTGGTGCATGAAAAAATATCTTACAAAAATATTTACTTGCATTGCCTTGTTTCCTTGCATTGCTTGTTGCTTGTATAGTGTTTTGCGGGCTTACTTTTGAGTTGTTTGCTACTTGGGTGTACTTTATCATTGTTTATCTTTTCTTGCTTAGAATAGATTCATTCTTGCTTGTGTATATTGTAGTGGGTTTCGACATGCTAGTGTGTTAATTCGTTATTTATTTCTTAATTAATTTGGTTGTGTTTTTTTACTTGTTAATAAGACATGGTGATTCATGGTGTATTATATTAATTCCTGGTGTTCTTTGTAGCATTTGGCTGTGTTTCTTACATGTGCTCTATTTTTTTACCATTCACATCACATTACTATCTCTATCATCACATTTGGCATCATCTATACATCATATATAAACAAAAATGCTAAGTTTTACATCATGCATGTATGCTAAGCTAATCATCACATATCGTATCATCAATGGGGGCCAGAGGGGTTGCGCATAATAAAAAATCTATCCCCCCCACACCAATATCATCATATCATCCCGTCCATGTACATCAAAATAACACATGAAAACAACATTTGATATCATCTACAGATCTATCATTTACAATCTACAACACATGTATACATCAATACATCGGAATCAGATACATACAAAGTACAAAATCAGATGATACATCCATAAGTGCTGAATCAAAACATGTGGCATGCAATGAAAATAAATGTATGCCCACTTGTGTCACAACGCATCCATATGTGCTGAATTAAACAAATGCAAAACGCACTGAGAATCAACATATAGTAATTTCTGGAAAGGGGTATTTCACATCATAGAACTATGCCCACTCAGGCCACATGCACCAAGGAACAACAACAATACAATGCATCGTATGAAAACATCATAACAATATCCCCAAATTCTGAATCAAGACAATAACATACATCGAATCCATAAACACGATTCATGTCCCGTCATCAATTGGTTTCCCATATATTTACAGACAATGCAAAAACCATCCATATACATGTATCAACAAAAACAAAAGATGTGCCTCATCTCATAACCATGTGTGTCTGAGCCAAAAACAAAAGATGTGCCTCACCTCATAACCATGTGTGTCTGAGCCAAAACAAAATGAGTCCTCATATATATACATGTGTGTCAACAATACACTTGTATCAAAAATGGATACATACAAATCTGTACTCTATAGCAAAAATACCTTCAGCTGAGGCGTATAATAGGGATACATCAAAAATGTCCGTGTAATACACAATGTCCTGATCAGTGCTCAACATAAATACATCCGCGATACACAATGTTATCAAAAAGGGGCATGAATCTAAAATAATCAAGCCTTCATCATGAGGCATCATAAAAAAAAAAATATACATGTCTATAATCACTGTACATCAAAATCAACCTTCATAAGAGGCATACATACAAATGGAATCTATACAATACAAAAGTGGCTATAAACCATAGCTCTTACCCTCACTGGGGCTCCCAGGTAAGTCCTTTAGATGCCAGGTATCTGTAGGCTGGGCTGGTGGTAGTCTAGCTGGCTGCTCTAGAAGGGGCTGTTAGACTGATCTGGTGGACTACCCAGACCTCCACGAACGAGAGCCAGATGCACTCGATCCTGATAACTATGGAAAAGCCACTCTCTACTCCGGAGGTACCACCTTGTAGTATGCTATCCTATAAAACAGTGCCTCCCCACCAAGCCTAGTGGCATCTCGAATCAAGTCAACATCTCCTAAGGTGAGCGCTGCCCGTAGGGCAGTGTCTCACTCACTGGTGACCCGACCCAGGTCTACCTCAGCCTATTTAGAGGTGGTAGCCTCTCGATCTCTCTCTGTCATCATCACTTACAGCTCGGCGCGGGCCTCATCCCTCTAGGCTACTACTACCTGATAACGTGTATACACATGGTCCCTCTATGCCATGATCATGTGTAGCTATGACTTGGACTAATGCAAGAGACTTAGTATCTACGCCCCCTGCGAGGCTGTCTCTCAGATCTGGCTCTGCAATGCTACTCTGTCATCTCCTGGCCCAGCCTGGGCCCAATCTTGATCCCGTCTTGAAAGTAATGTAACAATATGGGCTCGGGCCTCGTCTCTCTCTGTTGTGGCTGTCACGCACTAGCCTTGAGCCTCGTCTCTCTCAGCTCTCACTGCGTCTCTCTCGTCTAAGAGCTGCTGCACCTGTCCCTGTGCTGTGGCTATCTGTGCCACTGACTGTGAAGCTATGTAGGCCTCAGGAACTGGTCCCTTCGGTGCTCTGGAGGACTGCCCCTGCTCAAATACTATGCCTCGAGGTGGAGGCATAGCTACATATGCTGGGCCCTGTGGCCTCGGTCCCTGTGCCTGTGCGACACCCTATCCATCATGAGGGATCCCATCAAAAGGATCCTCAGGGTCTAGCCCTAATGCTACTACTCTAGCCTTGTGCTCAGATCCGTGCCATACCTCCATAGGAGGGTGAATACCTGCCACCCATGCTAGCTGTAGAATAGTCAGTTGCTGGGGGTAACACTTTAGCATACCACGCTGCACAGTTAATTGTGATCCCTATATCTCTAATCTTCCGTAATGGATCCCATGCCTGGGGGACCGCCTATAGGAAACTGGCCCTAGCTTGGGCTGCTACAATTTGAGGCCCCATAGTTTGCCTCTTAGAGTCCCTGCGAGCATGCCAGATATCTAGTTGCGGGAGGCCCTATACTCAGCCTAGCCGCCGTTGGCACCTACCAATGCGATACAACTCTATGATGTAGCTGCGGCTACCAATCAAGAAGTGCTTCACCACACACATGCTAAGATTTGTGGCATCCTCTGGCCACTAGAAGTGTCTATATAAATGCCAAATGATGTCTATTGCTACTAGCTCATCAAACTCCCGCCTATATCTGAATAGGCTACCAAGGTGACCACAGTTTTCTCTCCCCACTGGTATCCAAGCCATGTATGATGGCTCCTCGGGGTCTCAAAATTAGAATGGATCGACAGGGTGTCCAATGGCTATATGATCCCATTACCATATCTATAACAACGAGGCCAGCCCCACGGTCTTCTGACTGTGGTATGTGATAAGATGCAAGTCCCAGTATAAATGTTCTAGTATGCACTGACCCTAGCAATACCTCTCCACCACTGTAAATCCCATGTACTACTGGTTAGTAATCCTCTCGAGTAACGAGGTCCCTGTCTTATCAGTGAGTAGAAACCCATTGATAAGTGCCATAATGTACAGACGGCCCCTGATGCAATGTCGGGTCTGAGATGCACTCGTGTAAGGCCATATTTATCCCGTCATGTGGCATGTAATCCACACCAAATAACGCACTATGCATGCTGCTATGATCAAACCTACATCTGGGCTATACTCGATCAATGTACCCATCATGGGCATGCGTAGGATCTGTCACACATCCTCTATCATCACTTTCATCTCACCCATGGGCAGTCTAAAGCATTGACTCTCGCTGTGCCATTAATCGATAAGCGCAGTCAGGAGGCTATGATCCAATACAAAGGAGGGCATTTGAGCCACAAGGCCTAGCCCCACCACCTCCAGTAATACAACCATCTCTCGACAGTCGCGCCGGTGCATGCTGCCCTCTAACTCGATAATCCAAGAGTGACTCTCTCGTGTCTGCAACACTGGTAGTCATCTCTGCAAAATCACATACCACTCATTAGTTTCTAGCATTGCATCTAAAAATCTATCTCTATTTTTTTTAGGGTTAACCCCAAAATCCTAAAAATTCTTCCAAGTGTCACATTTTTGGACACTTTCTTATCTTTTTCTGACTATCTAGGGAACTTGTGTGCCCTTTTGGACATGTGTGCCATGTTTCTAGTAGCTGTGCTTACTCACGGGTGTTTTTGGCATGTGTTCCCTCTTTTAGGCACCTGCGCACTCTTTTTGGCATGTGCACCACCTAATTGGTGCTTTCACGTGTATGTGTGCACTTTTACTTGTGTGCGCTTACCTACCCATGCCCGCGCCATGATTTTCGCATGTGCGTCCCTTTCCCAACGTGTGCACATGCACGCAGGTGTGCACACGTGTGTGTGTAAGTGATTTTGGACTGCACGTGTGCGCGCATAGCCCTGGCACCTGCGCCCTTAAACAGATGCCTGCACCCCCAAAGTGGCACGTGCGCGCCCTAACCCACGCTTGCGCCTGCGCACAGGTGTGCCTACGCATTTTCTACGCATTAATACCCTACTTAGTGCATTAATGAAAAATTTTTTAGGGAAAGGGTGCGATACTCACAAATTACCCCTTTACCGCATGCCTCTGGTACCCGCGGACTGCATCAGCACGCGTCAAACGGTCTCATGTGATCACCATCTCTCCTGAGTGTCAGAGCCTCATGATAAGTTTTCTAAATTAAGCAATTAAAATGAACTGATTGCGATGTTTTTAACCCCCCTGGGGGGTATTAACCTGTTTTTCACCATTAGGATGGCTGGGAAACCCGTTTCAATCACCATTTTCTCCTCTGCTCGCTGTGGAATATTTATTTTTATTAAATAATTATTTTTCTCTTCTTTTTCACCATATTGGGGCATTTTTTTGGTTCAATACCCCTTTCTTCTCCCCCGGACAATTTTATTGCTCCTTGGTGATTTTTATTCTTCTTCACACTCTCGTAAATAATTATTTTTCAAATAATTTTTAATTTTTTTTTTCCACTAAACAAGGACATTATTTGTCGTTTGTTTCTCCTTTATTCCACCTAGGGAACTTTCTGTTGCCCCTAGGCCTTTCATTTTCTTCTTCTCCTTTCTTCTATTGTTTACCATGGTTCAGAAAGCCAAAACAATACAAACACTTAATATATCAAAAAAACCAAAAATAAAGCAAAAATTTTCAAAAAATTCCTAAAAAGTAAAAAAACCCTACAAAATGGTAACTTGCTTCTTATGGCTGAAACTTGTGTCTTGCTCATGGATCACTGGATTCACAACCATTCAGAAAAGCTAGCTGCTTGCTTCATTTGTACTTTGGGGTACTTTTGGTTTCCTGGTGCTATTTCACTGCGCACAAACACTTTTCATGGACCCTGTGTCTATTGTCATTTCCCCTTGAATGTATCCTTGCTTGGGGCATCATTTTTTAACCCTTGTCATTAATCACGAACTTGTGGATCTCTCCAGCACTGATAATAAAACATTTGTACAACTGTCTTGACCATTTTTGGGTTGGATATGTGCATTCGTACTTGTTTTCCTTGTTATATGAGTTTGTTTCCTTCTGGTATTGCATTACATTTTTGTATTTTGCGTGGAGTTGGTACTTTTAGCAATGAACAATTGTTCGTAGTATGGCTTTTCATGTCATTCTACCTTTGTCGTATGCTTATATTTTTAATAAGGGCCAATGATGTAGTTCCTATGGTAATATGATGACATAAAATTTGTTCCACATAAATAGTGGCTAGAGGCTAAGCTCTTCTCTCCCCTCTTCCTTATTTCTTCTACACTACTTCCCTTTTCACTCCTAATTTTCTCTTTCATCGGGGCATTCTGCCTCTTCCCCATTCTTTTACCTATTTCTCATCTTTTCGATCGTCGATCAACTTCTTTCATCACCCCATCAACACTCGAGGGGGGGTCTATCCCCCCTAATTTTTCTTCCGTCTACTATCTTTGAAGTGACATCACTTACACCACCCCAAATAGGGGTAAATGTAGACACCTATAATTACGCCCAAGCAATTCAAATATTTAAATTGTGCTAATCATCCCCTTTCTTGCGAATTGATGACATATCATCAAAAGCACTCATATTCCCTCTTGTTTTTGTTAATCAATTGCAATACGCTAATTGATTAAGCTGCCTATCCAGCTAACAGCCTAATTAATGAGCTTCCATTAATGATCACTTCCTCTATCTTGATTAATTAATTATTCTTCCCCTTCATTTAACTAGTAAATCAATATTTAATTGATTTAATCCCTTTCTAATAGCCTAAATCACACTAATATTCTTCTAAATGGCTTGTATAAGCTTGCACCTACCTATTAATTAATCACCTTTGATTAATTAAAAGACCCCCCAACTCCCATGACTTGCTAAACATGTATTAAACCCTTCTAAAGTAAGGTTACCTTTAATAAAGCAACCTTATCCATTCCTAATCATGTTTTACCTTTATCCCACATTCATGAAGATGTGTTGAATCCTTTATCCTTTGGGCTATATAAAGAGCCCTCAACCTACCTTTTTACTGACACCTAAAAATTCCTTAAAGAGCAAATGCAAAGCATATAGCAAAGAGACTAAGAGCTTGCACCTTGTTTTCTTGAGATTTCATCATCTTGAAAAGTTAAGACTCTTTTTTAAAGTGCTTGGGTCATATGGGAGGTGTCAAAAGGGTCTTGTAGCCCAACTTTGATTAGCCCCCATTCCTAGATTCTTGGAACATTAAGGACAACTGTTTTTTGATAGCCATGGAACCTACCTAGGTTCTTTCATTTGCATGTTGCTAAAGAATAGAGGTTATCTAGATACTTAACATTGTTGATTTCATAGTTTTGTTGATAAATTTTGGCATCTAACCCTTGGTTAATTCTTATCATGATGGTGCTGAGAATGTTTGTTTAATTCTTGCTAATCAAGACTATTTAGGTGTTAGTCTTCCATTCATATTTAACATTAGTTAGAAACAAACACTTGCACACAGATTTCCCTTCTCCATCTCCTAGTCTTCCATCTCATCTCAATTATTTTTCCCTTTTTCCTTTGAAGCAGTCATCCCCTCCAAACAAAAAAGAAGTTCCACTTCCCTCTCCACAACAAACAATAGAAAAAATAGTTGAATCCCAACCTGCCATTCCTCCTGCTTTCCCAAGTCCATGTTGGGAAGATAATTAAGAATACAGTCAAGGAGAACAACATGAAGGAGAGGATCCCACCATAGAAGAAATGATAGAAGATCTGAAGATTTGTGTTGCCAGATTTGGGATTACAAAGACCCCCTTGATGGTTAAGCCAAAATAGGAGGTCAAGGTTGAAGAGCCAACGGTGGCTAAAAATGAGTTTGCAGCAGAGGAAGAACAATCAACTCCAAGTCCCATTAAAGAGGAGCAACTACAGGAGGTCAAATCAGAGTTGAGGCCACTTAATGAAGAAATCATTATTGAAGATTTTGTGCTTTCATTTGAAGGGCCTTATTTGATTGGTGAATCTAGGATGGAGGAGGGACCATACAGTTATAGAGGCTCCAAGTGCGGAGAAGGCCACAAAAGAACCTAAAGTTCTCCCTCCCTCTTCATCCCCTTCAAGCTCTGATGTCGAAGAAGAGTTTGATCTTTCAAACTTCATGTTTGAGGATGAGGGAAACCATGGTGAACAAGTTGTAGATCAAGAGAACACCATGGAGGAGGTTGAGCTCATGCAGCATGATAGCAAGGAGGTAGATTGTCTATCAAACTTAGAAGAGTACTTTGATAGAGAGGATCCTAAGGAGATTACATCATTTATTTCTCAATCACCCAATTTCCAAGAACATGAGCCTTCTTCTATGAAGGAGAACCTTCAAGAACAACAACCTACACTTCATGACAACCCTTTGGAACCAAGGTTGGAAGATCACGGTCTTCCATGTGCCTCTCAGGAGGAGGAAGGAAAAGGGAATGAGGATCCCATCTCTCCTATCTCTCTCACACCATCCATCTAGGAGGGTCTGCAAGAAGACTCCCCTCTTAGAGTTGAAATTCAGAGCAAAGGGCACATTCAAACGACTAGACCGTGCCCTATCTGGTACTTTGCTTCATTAGAGCCAAGGGAGAAGCCAAACCCAGTCATGCCCACTCTAGGGAATGAGGGTGAGTATTAAAGTACTAAGGGTCAGCTGTAATGCCTCTTCAGTCCAAATGCAGAGCACCTAAAAGAGGCATTCGTCTTGTTTCCAGTGGACACCTTGATGATTTGGGTGTAGGATCAACTTATAGTCAATTTTTCACTCATACAGGCAACCATACTCAGTGACAAATCATTTGCATGGCTGCCCCTTTTGAGAAAGGGAAGTTACTTCTCCCTACCAGTTACATGATTTGTTTGAGTCCCCTTTCTCTTTGGTTAAGTGTAGGAGTAGGAGTAGATTTAATTTCATTAGAACAAGTGCCTTGCACACTCTGCATGTTCCACCTGGGGCATGTATGATTTTCTAGTTTTGTACACAGTGTGTTATGGTGTTTTATTTCTCATACGACGCATTGGAAATGACATTTGGTGAGACCAGATCTAGTTTTAATGGTCTTCTAAGTGGATCAAGGATCAGATTCTAGAGATTATGATCAGATTTATGTTTATCAGGATATCATTTGTGACTCCATACCCAATGGATGCAACAAGGCCATTGATCTCTTCATCTAGCAGACAGATTTCCCCATGAGTCACCAATTGTTATCCCAAATTTTCTCCTCTGCAAAATTGATCAAACACGACCCCACACATAAAGAAATAAGGAGGGTCAGCTCTTTCCAGTGGGCTCACATTCTAATCCAGCAAACAAGGGGTAGCTGAGCTCAACTCAAGAAAAGAGTAGGGTCGATAAAAGAGGCCAACGATGTCAAAAGAGTCTAGAGGTGCACATGAGAGAATTAGAGGAAAGGAATTAAAGTTTTGGGACTTCACACAATGTTCACTTAGGGCCTAGCAAATGAAATCGTGGGAGGAAGCCATGTGTTAGCTCAGTGCAATTCCAAAAGACACACCCAAAGTGGGGACTCCCAAAATGGGGACTCTAGAAAAGTGCCAACACTCCCCCACATGCTCCAGGTCCCAAAAAGATAGATTTAGATGGTTGAAAAGTCTTGGGTCAGGAAGAATCCTCTATGCATCCTAACAGCACATCTCCAAGGGTCACGGTCTAAATAGGTTCCATTGATGAGCGCAAGCTCACCACGTGATCAGACTCCAAATGGGAGTAGATTCAGCCATTGAATTGGCTAAGTACAAAACAGAGTCGGCACAAGCCTCCATGTGTTTGATAGGTGCAACTCCAAAGGTCATGCCCAAACAGGGTCTCTAAATTAGTGACGGCCCTCCACGTGTCTAGGGTCCCACAAAAAGTCAAATGGGTAGCAGGCCCAAATCACCTAAGTACAGAAGAGATAGTGGAGACCTCCATGTGTTTCATCAATGCTCTTTAAGGGGGAAAATAAAAAATTTGTCTCCCAAATGAGCGTGGAGCTTCCACGTGTCTCAGGGTTGAAAGGGAAATAGTGTTGGTCATTGAAAAGTCCAAGCTCATGACAGTTAGGTGGAAGCCCCACGTGTCATCTTGGCACAACACCAAAGTTGGGTCTAAGGAGAGGTCCTCAAATGAGCATCAATTTTCTACTTAGCTGGGGGTTAGAGTCAAGGTCTTGTTGGTCATTGAAAATTTTAAACAAGGAAGAGCTAGCGAAAGGCGCCGCTTGTCAGCTCAGTGCATCTTCAAAAGTGAATTCAAAAGTGGGTCTCCCAAGCTAGTGCTGGCCTTCCACATGTCCCAGGACCAAAAACAGGACAAAGTCGACAGTTAAAAAGTCAAGATGGGGCAGAGTAAGCGGAGGGTGTCATATTCCTCAATGGCACAAATCCAAAAGGGGCGGCCCAAGGGCTAGTCTCAAGTGAGTGTGGAGCTCCCACGTGTCCAAAAGTCAAATGGGAATAGAGTCAGCTGCTAAATCGACTAAGTATGGAAAATCCTATGGGCCCCCCATGTGTCATCTCCATACAAATTCCAAAGGTAAAATATGGGGGTAGTTTCCAAACATGCGCGAAGCCTCCACGTGTCTTCAGTCGAGCACAATGCCTATGCCAGTAAGGGGGACTTAAATAGAATATAATAGGGGGCCCAAATAGGCCCATGGACTTTGTCACATGTCTCTTTGGTGCAATTTTAAACATGACAGCAGGGGGTGAAATATCAAACAAGTGAGAGGATGTCACATGGCCCCCTGTATAAACAAACCCTTGCGTATTGCGATCCGTGTTAAGCGTGCGATACGAATCTTCAGATGGCCATATCTTTTGATTGAAGGTTCAGATTTGGGTGGGAGAAGATTTTTGGGAAATGTCTTGAGCTCCTCTATGCCATGGAAGCATGAAATATTAATTTTAGGCATGATTAGGTGGGTGAAAATTAGGAAAATATCTTTCTTACCATTAATGAAGGATCTAATTGCTTCAACCACCTAGATTTTATTTGATCCACCATTCTTCCTTCTTCAACACACAAAATAGACATGGGGAACTAGAATGGACAGATTGTAGGAAGATTTGAAGGGGCATTGATGGGTTTTAGTTTTTCTTTAAGGGCAGAATTGATTTTCTCTTCTTTCTCTCTGGTTGTCATCATCTATATATTATAAACACCTCTCATTTGAGAGGGGAGACATTCTGGGTGTGGGGATAACTCTATAGAATTTGTTTCTCAACTCCATTTGAGCTGTAAGCCTTCTCTTATGCCTAAAAAGTGTATTTGTGCCCCTAAGCATCCATGTAATCGTCCGTGCACCTCATAGAGCAATAAATTCATGTTTTTGTGGTGTTTTTCAATCCTTTCTCATGTTTTTTTATTTCTCTGTGCCTCTCTGTTTCATATCTTTTCCCTGTGCATGTATTTCATGTTTGCAGGTGTAAGATGTCGTGCTTCATGGAGTTTCGATGGTACATTTGGATATGGGTATGTGTCACTTCTATCTGACCTCCCTCATTTCCATTTTCCTCTATTTCATCCTCCCTCAACAGGATATCACGCCACTTCCTTTTATGGTGTATCACCACTTAGTGTAGGCCCTCTTCCACTCCCTCTCTCTCTCTCCTTATTTCCTTAAAATGGTTAGATTAGGAAAAATTAAGATTAGGAAAAATTAGTTTTCCTGCACTAGAGTAGCTTGTGGCAGGTAGTTTAGGAAGCAAGAACCGACTTTCTCCGGAGGTCCAACTCAAGTTCGCAAGTCCCACAGCTTGAGATTTGGTCCCATGTTGTGCAATCACATCGAATGCCCCACTCAAATTTGAGTCTATTTGGGGGTGCTGTGATTTTGCACTAACACCCCTTGTTTGAACTGCTTGGAGAAATTCTACATAATCCTTTAGGCACCTATAGGTTGAAATATTTTTTCAAATTTGACATATTTCCTTTCAAAGTGACTTACTATTTTGACATGATACATAGCTTTTATTTTGAATCTGCCATGGTTTTCTTCTAAGGCCATGAAAAAAGAACAAGGTTTTTTGTATTCAGATGGTTGGGTTTTAAACCTAGAACCTATTAAATTTTCCCCCATTTTTTGGGCCCCTTTAACTATAAATTACACTCACAATACAAAAAATTAGCTTATATGGTCCGGGTTAGTCCATGGCACCATATTTCTTTCATGCAATTTTCCAAGCAACTCACGTTTTTCATCCCACACTCTAGCACGCCAGCGAAAATTGAACATTGTCCCAAAATTTTCTCGTGCACATTCATGAAGCATCCACATCAACTAACCGAAGACAACAATGAACCACACACAACAATTGATTTCTAGATACATGCCTATGCCTTACATGTATATTATAGCACAACTGACACTCTCCATTATTTATCACACCTGGCTATGTACTTATCAGTCAGATAAAAACTGATTGGGTTTTTATTCCTCTTTGAAAAAATATAAAACATTTCTGCCTTCCTATGAAATTAAAATGTTATTCCCTTTATGAAAAATACATGGTTATAATAATCCTCCCATCATATCCACATTACACTTGGAAATACACAATAATTTGTAGAAAAAAAAATGACATGTAATTTAAAATATTGTGATACAAAACTCAACAATTACATAAACAAAAAATATTTTCTTCATCATATTTTCCTTCCTGATGAATAAATTTTCAAAATCTCCATGATAACAACTAAAAAAAAAGTGACTCAGCCTCCTATAAAAGAAGAATCCACTTCAACAAAAATTAAATAATGTTTCTTTCTATTTATGCATTTTCTCAAATATCTAATGTGCTTCTACACCTTAGATTTAATGAAGTATTCTGTTTACAAAATGCAAACATTGTTTCTTTCTATTCACGTTTCCTCTTAAATAGTAAATGAGCTTCCACATCTCCACTTCTAATCAATTAGAAGAGGGTATTGGGCATGTCCTTCACTCATGTGAATTCCCACTGCAATTTTAAAATATGTTTGAATTCTCTCTCCATCAAGTCAATGACCATTGCAACCTAAAATACCACACAAAACATATATAAAGAAAACAACTTTTATTTTCATTTCTATTCGTAGCTACGTAACAAAGTCATCCACACCACAAAACTTCATCTTCGGTAGGATTTTCCATATCACAACCTTGTTTACTATTGGAATTTCCCATTTTATTACCAAAAATATAAGAGAGATACATTAGCAAGGGTGATATGAGAACTTATGGTCCCACAAAAATGTAAACATAAAGTACAAGAGTTACATAAGACACGAGAGCACTAGGCACAAATTCATTTTTTAATTTCTATACGACCTTTTTTTGTTTTGAGTTTTGGAGGTTTGCATGTGCATTCTATTGGATCTTATGTGTTGATATGGATTGAGTTGTTTATTGGGAAAATTCTAGTTTTAATTTATCATTTATTATGTTAGTTGATATGATGGTAATGATTTACAATTTTTCATATTTTTTAAATATTATGTACAAAATTCTTAAAGTTTGGATTAGAATTCAAATAAGAAGGAGTAAATGCACAGAATGTGAGTGATGGTGTAATTTAATTTTGGAGAATGAATTTGTATTTGAAAAATGACATCATGTGGTAGTTGTCATTCAATGGATATCGAAAGTTGACTTCTGTAATTTATTTTGGAATTTTTTGGATTAAAAATGATTTTGTAAGAATATGAAAATTCTTGTGTGAATGCCAACATTTAGACAAGTAGTCAATGATTATATTGTGTTGCATAATTTTGGAGAATAAACGATGTGCAACAATTGCATTAAAGGACTAGTAATTGTGTTGAAAAAATATCAATGTTTAATTTTTTCTCCCAATAATGATAGGACCCACAGTAAAAATATAATATTTGTTTTCACAAAAAAATTGAAGTACATAAATAATAATTGGTGTTAGGCATATAAATAACTAGCAATCACATGTGAAAATTGCGATGTGAATCTGAAAGGGATGCGGTGGAAGAAAGATATGTGGAAAGGGAAAGAGAACTAAGAAGTGTAGTTGTGTTGGTTAAAGTAGTTGTCTACAACAAAATGACATATTTGTGAATCCTTTAAAGGGGGTAAGTGTTGAGTTGTGGAGCTAAATTACTTCGAATTAGCATGCAATATAAAACTTGATGGAAAACACATTAACTGACATTGGTTATGGAGGTTATGGCATTGGTCACCTATGACTGACATTGGTCAGGCAAGGAGGAACCGATATCGGTTAGGGATAACTGACGTCGGTTACCTACGCTGGATTTTTTTTTATTTAACTCTTAGGAATTAGATTTATTTTTAGTATTAAAGCAGATCTATTGATTGTAATTGCATGGTTACATGCCCTAGGTTTGTATACACCTATATAAGCATGAAAGCTAGGGTTTAGAAGTAAGAATTAAGAACTTACAAAAGTTGACGATTATTGAGAGAATAATTGTGAGAGAGAGAATTATTGGAGAAGAAGCAAAATCTTGAGTGAAAGAAAGTACTGTAAATCTGAGAGGTGTGGAAGATTGTAAATATTCATTTTATATCTTGTCAAAGATTTGGATAATAGATTTTCTTGTTTCTTGGTGGATGTAGCCCACACTAAGTGAACCATGTTAAATCTGGTGTTGATTTATTTATCTTGTTTTGTATATTTATTCTGGTAGAATATCCACTTTTATTTGCATGTATGCTTAGATATGATATATTATCTATATAACCAGTGTGGCAACCCCAACAAATAGTATTAGAGCTTTATTTGAGGGTATTATGTGTTGACATATTTGCTCACAGAGGGTTTTCTGAGTGAGTGGGAACTACAACAATGGTAGAATAAAACAAATACAAGGTAGAGAAGTTTGACGACTAAAATTATCAATTATGGAAGATGCATATTGAGAACTTTCTGTATCAAAGAGATTTGTATTTACCGCTGGATGATAATTCTAGATCTAAGAAGATAAATTATGAAGAATGGAAGATTCTTGACAGAAAGAATTTTGGATCTATAGGATTGAGCCTAGCAGCATCCATAGCTTCCAATATTACAGAAGCGACTCCTACGGTAGGGTTAATGATATCTCTTGTTAATTTATATGAATAACCTAGTGCTTTAAATAAATTTTATTTTATGAAGAAACTATTTATCTCTGATAAGCATGAAGGTGGATCTACATCTAGTCATTTAAATAATTTTAGATCTATTGTAAATTAGTTAAAATCAATTGATACACCATTTGTTGATGAAGTGAAAGAAATTTTATTCTTATATTCTTTACCTAATAGTTAGGATAACTTCATAATGGATGTTAGTAATACAACATCTGCTAATTATATTTTGAATTTTGATGATGTGGTTATAATAATCTTGAATAAAGAAATTCACAGGAAGAGTATAGAGGAATCATCATCTGGAAATGCTTTGAATGTAGAAAGCAGGGGCAGGTAGAAGGAGAGATCCAAGAGTAAGAGTAATGGGAAATCAAAATCAAGGGATAGCAGATCTAAGTCCAAAGGTAAGAGAATTACTTGTTGGAAATGTGGAAAGAAAGGACATGCAAAGAAATATTTTTGGTCAAAGGGTAAAGAGAATCAACAACCAGACAAAGGTTAAAAGGTGAATCTTGTTGCATCAGAGGTAATTCAAGATGATCTTATTCTTTATTTAGATAATAGAATTGAATCATGGTTTTTAGATTTAGGATCTTCTTTCCATGAAACCCCTAATAAGGTTTATTTCATAAATTATGTCTAGGGAAATTTTGGGCATGTTTATTTGGGTGATGATGAACCTTGCAGTATTATTGGTAATGGGGAAGTTCATCTAAAATTGTAGAATGGAAATAAGTGGGTATTGAAAGATGTAAGGCATGTGCCAAACCTCAGGAGAAATATTATTTCTGTAGGGAAACTACGTGAATCTGGTTGCATGGTTACCTTTATAGGAGACTCTTGGAAAGTCACCAAGGGTGCTTTTGTTGTGGCAAGAGGTAAGAAAGTAAGAACGTTATATTTATCTACCTGTGTTATTGATTCCTTTTCTACATTATCTACTTCCGATTCAGAAGCAATTATGTGGCATAATTTGTTGGGCCATATGAGTCAAAGGAATGAAGATCTTAAAGGTTAAAGGTAAGTTATCAGATTTGAAATATTTAGATCTTGATTTCTGTGAGCATTGTATTTTTGGAAAGAAAAAGAGAGTGAGATTTCTCAAAGTTGGGGTAACTAAGAAGGAGCATAAATTAAAGCTTGTACACTCAGATGTATGGGGACCAGCTCAGGTATCTTCTCTTGGAGGATCCCAATATTATGTTACTTTCATTGATGATGCTATAAGAAAGGTATGGGTTTATTATATTAAACATAAATATGATGTTTTTGAAACTTTTAAAATATGGAAACCACTTGTTGAGAATGAATCAAATTCAAAGTTAAAGTTCCTTAGATATGAAAATGGTGGTAAATATTGTAGCAAGGCTTTCAATGATTATTGTTCAGTGAATGGGATATGTAGAGAAAGAATGGTTCTAAGAACACAACAAGAGAATGGTGTTGTAGAAAAAATGAACATGACAATAATAGAACATGCTAGAAGTATGAGGATACATTCTGGATTGCGCTTACAAGTTTAAGTAGAAGAAGTTGATACAGTGGTATATTTAATTAACCATGGTCCTTCAAGTTCACTAGATGGAGGAATACCAGAGGGATCTTGGACTGGAAAAGAGGTAGATCTTTCTTTTCTTAAATTTTTTGGTTCAGAAGATTTTATACATGTTGATAAGGAAAATAGAAAAATGTTGGATGAAAAATCCAAGAGATGCACTTTTATTGGATATGGATCCAGTGATTTCAGATTTCATTTTTGAGATTTAGAGAATTCTAAGATTTTTAGGAGTCATGATGTTGAATGGAATGAAAAGAGAATTTACAGGGATAAAGTTCTGGTACCCAAGGATGAGAAAATTGAGAAGTTTATTGATGAAAATGAACTCTCGGGTTTAAAAGAAACACCTACATAATTACTAAGTAATCGTGGTTAGTTAGGCCCTGACCATCATTTATTAGATGAAATGGTATCAATTATAGAAGACATCAGTTAGAGGTGACTAGCATCGGTCACTGTCAGATTCAGACACAAATGTTTGAGCCTCCGATACCCTTAACTCCTATGAGAAGATCAAAAAGGGTAAGTAAACCTCCAGAAATATTTATGCCTTCTTTATTTTATTTATTATTGACTGATAATGGTGAACAATAAATTTTTTAAGAAGCAATACAAGATGAGACCCACGTGTAGTGGGAGCACATGGCATGGATGAGGAGATGGACTCCTTGGAACATAACCAGACTTGGGATTTGGTTAAGTTATCAGAAGGTAAGAGGACATTATAGAAAAAGTGGGCTTACAGGATCAAGGTAGAAGAGGGTGGACAGAAAAGGTACAAGGCAAGACTTGTAGTAAAGGGATTTGCATAAAAAGAAGGTATTGATTTTGGTGAAATATTTTCTCCTGTTGTTAAAATGACTTCTATTCATACTGTATTGAGTTTAGTTGCAATAGAGGATTTGAATTTGGAGCAACTAGATGTGAAGATGACTTTCCTTCATGGTTATTTAGATGAAGAGATTTATATGCAACAGCCACTTGGGTTTGAAGTCAAGGGTAAGGAGAAATTAGTGTGCAAGTTGAAATATGAGCCTATATGGGCTCAAGAAATCTCCAAGGAAATGGTACATGAGGTTTGATAGTTTTATGCATGAGCATGGTTACTTGAGATGTAAATCTAACCATTTTGATTATTTCGAGAAGCTTTAAAATGGGAGAGATATATTATTTTTTTACTGTATGTGGATGATATGCTTATTGCAGGATCTAGTATGCAAGAAATTGGTGAGATTAAGGGAAAGCTAGTATCACTCATTTGATATCAAGGATTTAGGATCTAAAAAAATAATCCTTGGCATGCAAATACACAGAGATAGGAAAAACAAGAAATTGTATTTGTCTCAAGAAGATTATATCTACAAGGTGTTAGAAATGGGTTCAAAATGCAAAATGTAAAACCTGTTAGTACTACCTATGGCTGGACACTTCAAATTGAGAAAAGATTAGTGTCCTATCATAACAAGAGGAGGTAAAATACATGAGACGAATGCCATATGCTTCAACAATTAGGAGTCTCACGTATGTTATAGTTTGTACCAAACCAGACATTGCACAAGAAGTGGGAGTTGTGACCAGATATATGGCCAATCTAGGTAAAGAGCATTGGAAAGCAAGTCCAATGGATACTTAGGTATTTGAGAGGGACATCTAGCATGTAATTATGCTATGGAGGTTCAGGATATTTCATTATGTGGCTATGTTGATTTGGATATGGCTGGAGATCTGGATTGTAGGAGGAGCACTACTGGATATATTTTCACAGTATGTGGGATGGAAGTTAGCTGGATTTCAGAGAATGCAGAAGGTTTTGTCTTTGTCTACTAAATAGAGGAATATTATGTTGCAGCTACAGAGGCTAGTAAGGAGATGATATGGATGAGTAGGCTCACGGAAGAGTTGGGAAAGGAGTAAGATGATTGCAAGGTGTTCAGTGATAGTCAGACGTGCAATTAATTTGGAAAATAACTCAGAGCATTTCATTTGAGAATGAAACACATTCAATTAAGGTATCAATTCATATGGATAGGTATTAGAGAATGGGAAGTTGAATATGAAAAAGATTCATACGAGTGAGAACCTTGTGGATATGCTAATGAAAGCTATTAGCAAAGGAGAATTTGGAGTTACACTCCACTTTCTGTTGGTATTTGAGTTTGAGACTTGAAGGAGTAATAAAAAAAGATAAGGAAGGATCCAAGAATGATGATATATAGGGATACGGTGCAATAATTAATCTCAAAGTGGGAGATTGTTGAGATGTGGAGATAAATTACTTTAGAATTAGCATGCAACATAAAAACTTGCTAGAAAATACAGTGACCGACATCGGTTAAAGAGGGAACTGACATCACTCACCCAAGACTAGCATCAGTCAGGTAGGACAGAAATCAGTCAAAGCAAGTAGGTACCAGCCATCAGTTAAGGCTCATCAGTCGGTTACCTGTGCGATGATGTTTTAATTAACTCTCAGGAATTAGATTTATTTTTAGCATTAAAATAGACTTATTAAATGTAATTTCATGGCTAAGTGCCCTAAGTATAAAAATTACTATATAATCATAAATCTAGGGTTTAGAAGATGATGATGGATCATAAATACAAGATAATTATGTGAGAGACAATTCTTGGTGAAAAGAAAAAAAACCTTGAGGAAAGAAAGTACTGAACATTTGAGAGGTTTGGAAGATTGTAAATCTTCATTGTATATCTTGTCAAAACTTTGGATAATAGATTGGATTATTTCTTGGTGGACGTAGCCCACTCTAGGTGAACCACATTAAATCTGGTGTTGATTTATGTCTCTTTTTTTGTATATTTCTTCTGGTAGAATATCCTCTTTTATTTCCATGTATGCTTAAATTTGATCTATTATTTGTACAAACAGTGTGCTAACCCAAATATATGATTTTATTTGCATGTATGCTTAGATTTGATATATTTAATTTGAAGAATTTGAAACCTCGGTACATGTGGAGAATAAAGGATACTGCATTACTTGTGAAGAAAGTGAATTTTCAAAAAATACAGTTTCATCCATTCTCGTAGTTTACAATTACCACATTTTTAGTGGATCAATGGATACAAATGATATGAGAGATGGAGATTAAAATGATGAAAATTAAAGTACCATCAATACATGTCCTAAAGATAGAAGTGTTTTTTTCACATTCATTGTTATTCTCAAACAAAATTGTTCTAGAGGAGGTGATGACATGGCCATGGATTTATAACTCATGTGATAGAAGATCATAAAATTAATGGAGAGAGGTTAGGTCCTTTTAATTTTAGTGTATGTATATAAAATGTGGTAAATTTTTGTTGTGATTTCTTAAATATGCTACTACCCAATAAATTAATAGTTTTTCCAATAAAACATTATATTTTCCATGAAACAAGAAGTAACCTTATGGTTTTAAAGTAACAAAGTTCTCAATTGGATGGTCTACACCTTAAACAAGGTGGTGAACAAAATTCAAATTTCAAGGGAGTTGTCACTAAATTAGTCCCATTTCTACTTAGATGTGAGCAACTATGTTATAGAGTTGGAACAATTAACAATGTACTTAAAGGGAACATCGTACATTTTAAGATATTGGATGCCAATAGATTTGTTGTGCATATTGATATAGTATTCACACCTCCTTTCTAGGGATGATTTCTATCTACATGATCTCTCATATAATGGTTTTTTATGTAATTGGCTTGTTGGTACTCAGTCTTACACCCTCTTAGGGCCTGAAAGTGTATCCAATGGATTGGGGTGCTTTGATTGTGATATACTTTATGGTACGAGTCATTTGCAACCAAGGGTTTTCCTAACAAAATATTTGGGACTAGGATTTGAAGTTTTTGAATGATAGGTACAAAGGGGATGAACAAGGTGAGAGGACCCAAGGGGTAACCAGAACACAGAGGGAGAGATAAATATTTTATACCTCAAATTATTTAGAACAATAGATCAATCTAGCATAAGCATGGACATAAACACAACACTTTATTTTCAAAAATTGTCACACAAATTGATGTATACAATTATTTACAAAACACATGCTACTATAAATAGATGATTTTTGTTTGTATTACATTTATTTGATAAAGGAAACTAGAATTAAAGGTTCCTTTTACTGATATTTTTAAGTAAAACAATAGAATGATCAACTAAGGAATTTTATTGTATGATGAAACTAGAACTTTGTTTGTATTTGTAGGGATGGGGGGTTGTAAGATAATGAATCTTTTAATGACACAACTTTCATTATTCACTTAGAAAAATATAACATCTTGGACAAGGAAGAACAATTAATCAATTAGTCACAGTTTCCACTTAAAGGAAGATTTTCATTCATTGATACTCAATTAGTGCAAAGCTTCCACACAACCTTTAAAATGCCTAGCACAAAGGCTTACGTAATTTTTTCAATTAAGTATTTATTTCTTCTGGTCTCATATGCTTAAGATTCACTATAAATCTTACAAAAATCAATCAACAAAATGATTTTAGTAAGGATTTTATAATTGCATTCAATAAAATAAATTAAGTACTCACACCAAAATATTGAACAAATAACCAAAGCTTATTAACTAAGGACAAATACAGTATAATTTAGAGAAGAAAGAAATACAAAATTGCAACAAAAAATGTAACTCATTAACCAAATGCTCGATATACAAAATAAAGACAACATAAGCCAATATCATAATCAAACAAATTTAATTTATATCTACCAAAATATTGACTAGGGAACATGAAAAAAATGATCTCAAATTCATCTTATGACTATACATTGTAATCATCTTAACATCAACATTTGAAAGAGTAAAAATTTATAATGTATTTCTTCAAGACAATCAAGCAGTATCAGAACAAGATATATAAATTATTCTTTTTACAAAAAACGATAAGAAAAAAACCCCCTTTTGTATGAGGATAGAACCTTCATAATTATACCAATTCATTTGATTTGATTTGATTTCCGCCCAAAATCTTCCCAAAGGATCCTTTGAAAACTGCTTTATGTCATTCAAAATATTTCCAAAGTAGAGGAATATATATTTTAACTCAAAATATTCCTTCTTGCTTCCAAATGGACCAGGTGGAGAAGGAACAAAACCTGGAAGGAATGAAAAGGATATCCCTCTTTTCTTAATAAACTTTTTGTCCTCTAGAAAACTGTATTTTGTTTGAAGAAATTTTCACTTTAGAATGTATTATCATGAGGGTAAGTTTGTTTTGATATCTTTATTCCTTATCTTTTATTTTTCTAGGTCTGTTCCAGTGGGTTGCTTCACCAAAATTTCTGCCACTCTATTTTTGAAAACATCAAACTTCTCAAACATTTTCATGGTAATCTCCTCATTAGGCCTCAAATGGAAGTGGAAGAATATTTCCTATTTCATACTTGTGTCATTAAGTCCTATAGAAATAATTGTTTCTTTCTTTATCCTCCTTGATAACTTATCAATTATCAATTCAATTTGTGTCCATTCATGCATGGTATATATATTGAAAGCTCTTGGCTCCCTAGGTTTAACTAAATCAAAATCCTTGAAAAGTATAATTAAATGATTTTTGTTCTCCATTTTGATCCTTTCTCCACTATCCATCCCAATTAAATTTTCTATTAAAAAATGGAGGCCCCCGATATACTCCATTATTTTGTCTCTTATGTCATTATGGATTTCAACATATTTCATCAGAATATCCACTCTTACTTTTACAACTTTGTAGTATTCCTGTTGATTTCCTATAGACTTGAGAGATACAATTCCTTTCCATAACAACGAATTCATCACCTAAGTGCTTGATATCTTCCTTTTTTTTACAGCATACCAGTCCACATTAATTTCTCAACCTAACTTTTATCTGTTAGTGCCTTGGTTGTTTCAAATTTTTCAAAAATATGGGAATAACGTTTCAAATATTCCCTAATTAAAATTTTAGGATTAAGGGACCAAAATAATTAAATACCCAAGGTATTTAATTCCACAAGATCTAAGACAAGAGCAAGGTCTAATTACAGTAGGGGAACAAAATACATATTTAAAATCATCAGAGTAAATTCTTACTTACCCACTCCCAGAACTCGGTTAAAGAATCAATTTGATTTTTTCTATGATTAATGCAATTAAAAATTCCTAAAAAAATTCCCATTAGATAGGGAATTTCCTCACCTTTTCGTTGATATAAATAAGTCCTCTTAACTCCTCATATTTCTCAAGTTATGGACCGATGAAACTTGGGGTGAAAATTTTCCCAAGAGCAGGCTTGGGGAGGAAAATTTCCCCCAACTCAGGCCTGCAGAATTCGTAGAGAAAATTCACCTGGAGGAGAAAAGTGGACCGATGGAGCAAGAAAGAGAAATTTTTCCAAATGCGGGATGGTGGAGCGAGGAAGGCATTTAGTGCTTTTTCCCTTTTGGGACAAAGCAAATTTTACACCCGCACCTTCGCCGACGCCCAGGGAGGCAACGTGGCGGCTCCTTATTGGCTGCGGGTCAGTGGGTCGGCAGGGAACATTTGGACGATTTGACTATTCAAAAGGAAGGGCCAAAATGTGGAAAGGAACCTGCACCTCTGCTGACACAAGAAGATGCCACGTGTCAGCCAACCACTAGCTGTGGTTTGGTGGGCTGATGGGGATAATTTGGAAATTTTGTCCAAAAGTTTTCTGAAGTATTAAGGTTTAAAAATATCCACTCCTCTACTGACGCCTTGTGAAACCACGTGGCAACACCTGATTACATGCGGGCTAGGAGGGCTATGGGGAAAACTTACAAATTTTTCTTAATTTATTTTTGAAAGTGCTTAAGGTTAAAATTGATCCGATCCTCCTCCAATGCCCAATGAAGCCATGTGTTGATCAATGATTGGCTACGAGGTGGCATGGCCGCGGAGGAAAAATTACCAAATTAACTTTTTGGACTTAGATCATTTTTAGACAAAATGAAGGCTTGCGGATTAGCGAAGCGATGAGAAACTTCATGACTTTGCACCTTTTGGGAAAAAAGAAAAAGATTTTTTTTTTAGCTCGCTGGTCCACCCAAGAATATTTTATTCATTTAAAATTTGACAGTTATATTATTTTGAGCCCAAAATGAAGTTAAAACTTTAGAAGGCCATAACTTTTGATTGGGAACTCAGTTTTTGGCAAATGAGGACTTTCTGGAAATATCTCGACGTCTTCCTTTCACAACATCCTTAGGAAATTGATTTTGATAAATCTTAAAGGGTCAATTTTGAGAAAATGTCTTTCTATCACTTAGGAAGTGAACTAGTATTTTTAAGTTATCAATTTTATTCAAATTTGTCGTTAATTCTTTTTTAACTTGCCAAATAGAAATGGAGTATTTTACTTGGAATATTTCAGGATAGATTATAAGGTTAAGTTTTCTTGATTGATTTGCATTCGAAATTTATCAATTTTATAAAGCAAGAAGTCTGTAATTTTTCATTTACCCGATTTGAAGGGTTCTATAAAATTTTCATAAGTATTTTGGTATGTTTGGGGTCGTTTTGACCTTACAAATAAAATTTGATATTTCATTTTGTTTTTTTGATGTTGCAGGGTCATTTTGTTCAATTTTTGATTAATAATTGTCATTCTAAAAGTTATCTAAAAGAGCTCAAATTCGAATAGATTTATTTTCATTTGCCAACTTTAAACTATGAATTCATTCCAACCCAATCTAACATACTAAGTTGACTCAAGAAAAGTATTCAAATTCAAAATTACAATTCTAATTTCTAAAATATTTATTTAAAAAAAATAGCGTATTATGACATTTCTCTATACGTATTCACTTTTTCATCCTTCCAATAGAATTTTGAAATACATTAAACAATCAGATTTCAATACCCAATAATGCCATTTGAGTAAAGTAATACAATACTTTTTTGATTCAAAGAGATACCTTTAAAATTTCTTCTTTCATTCCTCAATTACAATATGTAGAATATGATTTCTTTCACATTCTTTCAAAAGCTGAAAAATAGAGTATATCTCTTTCACAATTCAATTTAAAACTTTCATAGCCCATACAGACCATCTTTCCATCACATATAATATACAAGATCATCCACTTCAAGTGGAAAATGTTACATTAAGAAATGATCTCAGCAAGGACTGTCAAATTATCTTCTTTCTCAGTTCCAGAACAACAATATGAATTTCCATCAATCTCCAACTTGGTCACAATAGAACAGGGAAAAGACAACGCTCTCCACCCAACCAAGACATCCAATGAAAAGGGAGAAGCCATCCTTCTTCATTGGACCCTGAGCCCCAACCACATTGCAATAAGAAAAGTTTTTTTTTCAACTCATGGCAATAATAGGCTTCCACAATAGAAAGAAAACATTATCATTCAAAACACAGTCTAAAACAAAACTACAGTTTACCACCACAGAAAAAAATAACAAACAACACTCAGGCTTCATCATGCAAGCCAAAGGAGTAAGAAAATATGAGGGATGTTGCTTATGAATCCTAAAGGGGAAATGGGTATCACCACTTGAGAACAAACAACCAAAATATATATCATTTCAAATCCCTGACATGCCCTTATGCCTCCCCCAATTACCCCTTATTCCTCACATTTCCTTATGCCTCCCCAACCTCTTATGGCACCCCATAACGAGTAAATAAATGCAAGCTATTTCTTTGTAAGGTGGAACCCAAATCCCAACTCCCTCCACCCTTATACCTCCCTAAAAAACACTTGTGCCTCCCACAAAATAAACCCCATAGTCTTCTCCTACACCATTCCTAGGCCATCTACCCGACAACCCAAAAATATGCCAAACACTAACACATTAACGTTTACATTCATAAAAAGAGAGCATTTCAAGATCCAAGCTCTTACCTCTCCATGATGGAGTTTCCCAAGTTCCAAACAATAGTTGTTTCCGAGCAAACAATCCAAAAATCCACCAAACAAAAAACATGCACCAATCTTCAAGCTTCTCCAAAAGCAAGAGCTCCCAAAACAACTAGGAATTTTCCCAAGAAATGAAGTCTCCAAAAATGAAGCAACCCCAAAACAAGGCAAGGAATTCAAATTTAATAGAAGAGGGAAGGGAAGAGGATGAGGTGGTCCATGTAGGCTGTCACATCACAAATCCTCAACTCCAACCCCCAAAGTCAACTTCATTCTCCAATGCATAATAAATAGGTGGGTGAATAATATGACAGTTCACTTACACACTCAAATCTAACCCACACCCCAAAGAACTGTAATTAAATCATGTAAGAAAAGTGTAATTATAACCTATAATATGCCTTCTCAAAAAGTATTATAAAAGTATAATCTCAACTCTCCAACTGTAGGTATGGTTGGTAATTCAATTTAAGAGGTACAAGACAATTTTAACTTGTCCCACAAGCCTCCAAAATCATCCTCCAAGGACAATTTTGAATTTCCAAGAAGGTGGAGTGTTTCACACTCAAAAGTTAACTTACACATCTCTTACAACACTTTAATACAAGGCCAACAACTCTATTAATTACTTTATTATGACATATTTTAATTAATTAACTTAACAACATGATTACTCATAATATTACACATCATTTAATGAATAATGAAAGGGTCAATGCACCACAAAATAAACACATGTAAACATAACAAAGGGTCCAAATAAATAAATACACATAACCCCTTGGTCACATTTAAAAGTGATCCTCCCCAAAGGGAATCCCTTACACAAACAAACACGCACAAACAAATACAAGTTGCCATGGTGACCTTGTTGAATTCATCTTGAATTCCAATGTGGTTGGTATCCAATCCCATGATGTTTGTTGTGATATTTTAAACCTGTAAAATACACATACCTCCTTTGGCCTCGTGTCCATATCAGAACAGCCAAATGAATATAATATCATTTAAAAATCATGAATATATATATGAATCACAACAACATCCAAACAAAAAATATCACTTACGATTTCATCAACAACTATATAATTATCAATTTTAAATTCCGTTTTCTCATTCTACTCAATATATCCAAATACACATATCCTTACAACATATATATATATATATATATATATATATATATATATATATATATATATATAACCATATACAATAGCATGTCAACATCTATATAAAATGTCTCTAACAATTATCATGCATCATATATGAATCGGAGTCAACAATAATCCATGATCTGACATCTAACACCATACTAAATCAAAACTATAATAATGTCCATAATATAGTCAGCAGTATCATGATCAATATCAAAAGTGTCGAAGGGAAGTGGGCACTACAGAATAGTTATTAGTAATTTAAGGCCTTTAGTTTTATAGGTAGTTAGAGAAGACATATATTTAAGGTTAATTCACATGTGTGTTTCATGTACCAGGAAAATTTATAGATAGAGAGATATTGACCATACATGGCATAAGAGGGTGGAAAATTCATAAAAATTTGAGATTAGTGTTTTTCTCTACTTATAAATGGTAATGATTAAGTGTTCCCTCATGAATAGTCATATTGGTGCCATCCATCAATAGGAATAGAAGTAGAAGATTTCAATTGGATGGTGTTTAATTTTTTAGATAAGAAAAAAAAAAGAATGAAAATTTAGAAATAAGGTGGTAATTAAACACCTATATGTCCCACGTGTATTCCATGGATGAAATTTTTCTCACCAAAATAATATTTTTTTATCTATACTTCACATTATTTTTTTCATGTCACTTGCATCATTTACGTGAGTGCAAGTGGTGTTTAAAGAGTCAAAATAGAAAATGGAGGAAATATAATAGGTTACTCATTCAAAACCCAACCATAATGCTTACTCCTTGGTTTCCCCCCTTTTAGTTGAATCAGTGGCATCATCCCTAGGCATCGATACTTCTAATGGTGTCATCCATCTATGAGCATCAATGTTAAGGATCACAATTGGGGGATTTTCAATTTGTTAGATAAGAAAAAGACATGAATGGAAAGTTAGAGAAAAGGTGGGAATTACATACCTATATGTATCAAACCTATTCCATGTGTGAAATCGTTCTTACCAAGATAATTTTTATTATATATAGTTGGCAAGTTAAAGATCACGGTTTTCTCAACAACATTTCTGGTGACAACGGCCATAAAAATATGACCACATCAATGACACAACTAGTGTCAAGATCATACCTTGGATGAATTTGATGGAACATATTCTAATCAATCCTTAGTAACTAAGGCCAAGAAATATGTGTAAGCTCCATATTGGATTTAAAAATACATTGCTTATAAAAAACATTATGTTTACTTTCGTATATATATGAAAAGGAATTGGAATTTTGTAAAAAACAGGATATGATATGTGAAGAAATACATATTTGTAAAAGCATGAAAGTAGTTTAATATATAATTTGTTATTGATTGTGATTGTATGACTCTCTCTATGCCAAATAGTAATACGCATGTAATTGTCATGCACTTTTCTCATCAAACAAAGTTATTGGAAGAGGTTTAGTCATTAAAAGATAGTAGTTGCAAACCATATGTGAAAACAATGGTGTGATGTGAACACAGGAGATGGGTCAAAGAAGTGAAAATTGATGCAAAAAAACACTACATGAGGAAGAGGGGAAAAAAATAATGCGTTTAAGGGAGGATAATTTCAAATATGGGAATTGAAAAATGTTGGGGGGATCGTATGTGAAACATTTATTTGTTACGACCAAGAACATACTAACCACACAATATTTTCAGAAATTGTTTAATTTGGAGAAAATGGGGGTGGAGCAAGTTACTGTTAACAATGGCATCCCTTGTGATTTGTGGGTAGTTAGAACACATGACCTAATACACTACTAGAACAATGCTCATTTATCCACATTGTTACCCACAAAAAAATCATTTTGTGGACATTTTGTGAATTCTCAATATAAAATGGGTAGCTTCTATAAAATATAATGTAGGATTTTCACAATTTTACAAAAGTCTCATTTAAATTTGTTAAATATCCACATTAATGAAATTGCATTGGCAAAAATAAACATTAAATTACATTTTTTCATAAATATTTTCCAATATTTCATTAAAATTCAAATTTAAAATCGTGAAATATTCACATTCTTTGAATTATTTTATGAAAAAATCACATTTTCTCTTAATTTGAAAAATTTAGATGTTTGAAAATAGAATTATAAATAGTGTACACAAATCAAATATAGAGTATAATGATTTGATATTTTCACATCACATGTAAGGTTTTAAATTGTTTATAAAAAATAATAATTTTGGACTATTCAATATATCACATTTTTACCCATTTTTAAGTTCAAATAAAACTTCAAATATTCTACACATTACTATTTTGATTGTGTACTATACAAAATTATATAACATTTATGCATTTTGAGTAATTTAGTACACCTATTTACTCTAGCTTTGAATATGATATATGTAACACCCACAAAACTTAGTACACGAAACCAAAACCAAACAAAGGTTATAATATAAACATTATGGAATACATTTTTTTGTTAAAGGAGATGAAAGTGATGGTAAGGTTAACCTTTGGTTTCAAATGATTGTCACAAAATCACTTAAATAATATTATTAAATAAAATAATTTATTTAATCTATGGTTAGGTTTAAAACATTTCATTCAATTAATCCTAAATTAATTTAATAAAAAGGGTTTCTAAGGTCATGCAAAATTAAAGTTAAAGTCCAAGTCTAAAATAACCCTTTTATTTACACAATGCTATTAATTTAATTTTCTAAATAAAGGGGTCTAAACTATTAAGGGAGAGGGTTTAATTAAATTCACCTAGGTCATAACCTAATAACATTGAAAGTTGAAAAATAAAATAATAAAAAGGAAATACCAAATTTGAATTAAATTTCAAACAACACAAGTGGCACGGGGGGTTCACTTAGTAAAAGTATGGTATAGCATGTGCATTCGAAGGGTATTAAAGAATACCCTTAATTCTAGTTTCTACCTCTAATTATTCAACTGATAATACCCCCTCCTGTTACATTATTAGAATGAAAATACCCCCTATTTTTTTCATGTACCTTACCCATTTTTCAATTACAATTTTATTTACCCCTTTTTATTTCTACCCTAATATATTCGAGAAACAATATATTAAATTTCTCACTCAATTTTTTTTAATATGCATTTCCTCTTGAAAGATAGTGTGAAGCCATTAAAGACCTATTACAAATCACTTTATCTATGTTAAGCTTTAATCATTTATCAATAGTTATTCAAATAATTAATATGGTGAAATAATATCATTTGTGTTGAAAAGTATACTCAATCCTAGGTTTCTACCATCTTATTATTTCTTGGTTAAGAATTTGGATTTCTTTATTAAAAAAGAGATTATAATTTAATTTATGACCACACTCCTTTTGCAATTTTAGGGTATTTATTTTTAAAAACTAGGGTTCAAATGTTTTAGTTTTATATTAAAATTAAACCCCCCTTTACTTTGGCCCACCTCTCTAACCTACCCCCAATACCTAATTCAAAATATTAATAAATTAAACTCTTTTACCCCCTCATGTCTACCGGTATATTGACTTTAATTTTATTAATTTTAATTACCTCAATATGAACCCATGTGATAGGATATTGCCTAGATATTGAACCCCCCATGACAAGTGGCCACATTCAAAAGGACCTGTGTGATCAAATTATCATCTCACCAACCCCCACCTAACATTTGTAGGAGACAATTTGGGCCATTGGATGGGGAAATTTCAAGCCAACCCTAATATCTCTAAGGAAGAATTTTATTCATCTCTTTCACTCATTTCTTCAATTTTGGTTTTGTAGGTTAAGGGAAGGATGATGAGAAGAAAGCCATGGGAGAGGAGGAGAAAGCTTGGGTATGGATACACACATCCTAATTCTATTCAATTTAATTTTTTTTACTTGTGATTCTCTTCTACCCTAGTCTAGAGTTTGTAATTTTCATGATTTGTTATAATATTTATTTCCATGTATTTTCCCTTCTTGGGCATTTGGGTATTTTAACCCTTTGTAAATCTATTCAAAAGGATTTATTTTTACAAAAGATTTGAGTACATACACACACCTATATGAGCATATTTATGTGTATATACCTTTCATATATATATATATATATAATAATAATAAAACCGCATATACTAAGGAGGCAAGGTTATTTTTATTTGTTTGCTTTGTGGGGGCTCAGCCCGCACCCACCATTCCCCACAATACTCTAAAATGAGCAGTCAATATACGACGACTTTTTCTTTCCTTTAATTTTTTTTTTGTTAAGTTTTATTTTATGAATTTTTTTTTCTTTCTTTATATATATATATATATATATATATATTTCTTATATTTTATTAATATATATATATATATATATATATATATATATATATGTATGTATATATTGCTTATATGTATATATTTTTCTATAAAGAAGACAATTTTTTTTAAATATATATAAAATGAATTTTTTTAAAGCATTACTATATAATTAATTTAGACATAGTTACATTTATTTAGTAAAATATATACACTTTTATCCACTTATTTGATCATACATACATACATAGATACATACATATAGTTTAGTCCATCTAATATTCAACTTGGGAGAATAATAAGTTTTCTCACACAACTTTATACCTTTAGAAGAAGGAGATCTTCCACACAATCTAGAAGGGAGATCAACACACTAATTTCTTTCTTTTAACATGACTAGAATGCAACTATAATTTAGGTCTTTCAATATAACAAGAGTGAATATTTCTTTATTTCACAGGATACAAGTGACATCGATTTCAACAAGTGAGTTATAATAAGAATTCCCAATATACGTAAAAATGAACATGGCACATTTGAAGGCAAGGAAACCATTTAAATTGAAATCAAGGTTATTTTCATTTCAACTCATTTCAAACTTTCTAACTTACCAACAATAATGTAGAATTTGATAATTTCTTTTCATAAAAATAACACATTTGAAATTATAATGTTCTCAATCCACACTCTTAAAAGAGTTCACAAGATAAAATGATTTCCAAGTAATACAACAACTTTCTCTCAAGCTTACAATTTTACCATCATCCACAAAAGTGGGAATAATAAATTTAACAATTACAACAAGGCTATCAATAATCCAAGTTTCAAGTCTTCAATATTCATGTCTTCTCCAAAGGTAGCTCCAAAACTTACATTCTTCAACTTTCACAAAGGATCACAAAATAAGGAATGGGGAGTAGGCAACGCATATGCAATGCTCTCCGCCCAACCTTAAATAAATTAAGAGGAGAATCCATCCCATGGCCCTTGAGCCCCAACTAAAGAACCATACACTAGGACGAATTAGGCCCTTCTCCAGAAGGCCCTCAAGCAGCAACTTGAGCTTGTAGAGCTCAGAGGTAGTCATCCCGTAAGGTGCTCATGAGATAGGTTCTACTCCCAGAACCTGATCTATATGAAAATCAATCTCACGTGGGAGTGGTAACCCCAATAGCTCCCCTGGAAAGACATCTGCAAACTATCTCGAAATGGGATGATCATCTAATGATGGTCCACTAGACCCATCCTCTGATTTGTCACTGACTGTGATAACAAACATGTAACAACCTCGTCATACACACCACTTAAGATGAATAGTGAAGATGGTGCAAATAGAAATGGGCCTTCTGACCCCTAAAATCACCGACTCAACTCCCTAATCATCTACACAAGATATAATCTTGTGATAACAATCCATCCTGGCCCTATGTGTAGCCAACTAATCCATACCCAAGATGACTCCATAAGATCCCAAAGGAAGGATACAGAGATCCGAGGTAGTGGTGAAGGGTCCCAAATCCACCACACACTCCTTGACTAAGGAGTCTACAAATATCTTGGATCTAGAAGCCATCTTAGCATCCCAACTATGACCCTGCCTAACTACCACTAGCTTGCATCGTTCTACTAAAGATGGTACAATAAAAGAATTAGAAGAACCAAAATCAAACAAAATGGAGGTAAGAATACCACCAATGTTACCTACAGTCTTAATAACTATACTCTGATGCTCTACTTAGTCGTTCTTGACCACTACATACATCCTATGACTGTGCCCCATAACACTGACAGTAGGCTCTGAGATCTGTGTCTTACCCTTGTTATTAGCGTTATGTGTGAAGTCTCTCCAAAAATGTCCAGTAACACCATAACCAAAACAACCACCTGATCCTCTCCCTTGTGTATCAGATTCGGTTAGTACTCTGGAATTCTGTGGTGTGGATCCTGATGATCCAGATGTAGTCTGTTAGGGTCTCTACTTGTGAGCTCTTACTCACTAATCTCTCTAGGTACCCTATGTCCTGATGGGACCCCTTGGAGGAGGCCCCATACTCTGACCTCTCTGTGTATCAAACCTCTATGGAGGTCTATAAGGTGGGTAGGACTACTGTTGCTGTGGTATAAAAGATGACTGTGTTGAACCCTTTCCACTACGAGGAAGAGGTACTAACCCCCTCGATCTCTTTTCCTGCATGTATTGTATACGGCTCCAGACTCGGTCTCTAGCCTGTTGGGTCTTTCCTTGATTCTCCTCTTCTATATAGGCCTTCTCGACGGCCTCAGCTAATATCTGTGGATAATGGATCCGCACTGTACCTCCAATGTCTAGATTCAGGCCCCGGATGAACCTGTGGATTTACACCTACTCATCCTGCATGTAATCAACATATTGGAGTAGATCCAAAAATCTACTATCATACTCAGCCACTATAAGAGATGCCTATCAGAGGTCATGGAACTCATCTATCCACTTCTGTATGAAACTCCATGACAAATATATGCTCCGTAAACGCTCCTCAAAGAGATCCCAGGTAACTATATCAAAATCAACATGGATCTTCTTCTCCTCTGTTCGTAACCAGACACCAGCTCCACCCCTCAGTAGATGGATCACAACACGATCTTTCATGTTGCTAAAAGAAGGACATAGCTTGAAGCATCCGCTTAAGCTCACCAACCAAGTATTTACCATAAATCCACCTATGTCACTAGAATAATGTGATGGCCGAAGCTTCAGGATCTCCCTGATGTGATCTATAGTTATGGTCTGATGGCCTCTAGGCCTTTTTGCATGCTCATCTCTAAGCCTAGGGCTCTGAGACCTCTCTCTATGTCCTTAAACTTGGTCACCCTATCCCCTTTGTGGTGACTCTGCTTTGGCTAAATCCACATGGAAGTTCTCTCCTCCATGCTCATCATTGGTTCGGGGTGATACATGACCCTCAATGGAAGTGACTCTATCTTGTTTGGCTTCATGTCCTCCTACTGATCCTCTACGTAGAGTCATTGACATTCTAAAGAGTCTACAAAATCTGGGGTAAGATGGATACTACAACATGATCTAGTGGTGATAAGTCTAGGTCTATGTGAAAAGGCTCCTCATCTTGTCTGCACCTCCTGCATAGAGCAAGATGAGAGTTAGTTCCTTATTCTAGGTCTTAATTAGCTTCCATGTTTACTAAAATGTGTAATTTCTAAACTAAGTTGTTTTATAGTTTTAAAAGTATGCTAGATTTAAGGTTGATGTCTCAAGTTTTCTAGTGTGAAAAATGACCAAAGATTTTGAACCACTGCTCTAATACCAAGTGTGATTCCCGCTAAAAAAACCCATTTGAGACCCAAGAATAACCTAGGACTAGTTAGGAAAATTATGGAATAATTTTTTGTTTTGTTTAAGAGAGTCTACAATCGGGTTACAAGACAAAAGTTGTCACTAACAAGTCACAGAACAATTCTAATCCACTATAATATAATTTTCTTTTATTAACAATTATTAGAAGTCACAAGGTCCCAAAATTTAGGGTTATAAAGTTCAATTAGGTTCAGAGGGTAATTCCTCACCATACCCACTCTCTAACAGGATTTAAAAAACTAACTTTATTTTTCTCAATATTAACAATTCAAAAATATTTTAAATCATTCCCATTGGATAGTAAATTTCCTCACCTTTCTAGTGATATAAATAAGTCCTCTTAACTCCTCATATTTCTCAAGTTATGGGCCGACGGGCCTTGGGGTGAAACTTTTCCCAAGAGCAGGTCCATGAGCCTAGGGTAGAAACTTTTCCCATGCGCAGGCCTGCGCACTGCGGGAGGAAAAAATTCCCTAAGGGATGGTCTACAGGAAACATGAAGAAATATTTCTCGAAGGAAGATTCGTTTTGGCGAGGCTGTGGGAGAGATTTTGGAAATTTTCTGCGTGGGGGTGAAAAGCCACCTTTGCACCTGTGCTCTCATGAGTCCGTAAGTTCGCAGGGGACACATGGCGCCCCCTAAGCCAACGTGGGTAAAGTGGGGTGAAGGGAATAAAAGTGTTTTAGCACTCTAAAGGGAAAAGAGGGTAAAATTAACCCATGCCTCCGCTGATGTCTTACAATGCCACATGGCAGCTCCTGATTGGTTGCAGGTGGGTGGGACGGTGGGGAAACTTTAGAAAATATTCCCAAATTTTTCTGAAAATGCAAAAGGTGAAAAGGGAACCCACTCCTCCACTAATGCCTCCTAATGCCACATGGAAGCTCTTAATTGGTTATGGGGTAGTGGGGCGGCAGGGAAAATTAGGAAGCTTTTTCCCAAACATTTTTTGAAGCGTTAAGGGAAAAATTCGGGCCCTCGGGCCTACCAAGCCTCAAGGAAATTTTTCCCAAAATTTTTTGACGCCAAGTGAAGAAAAACTTCAGAAGGCCATAAATTTTGATAGAGAGCTGAGTTTTGGGAAAATGAGGACTTTCTAGAAATATGTCAATGCCCTCTTTACTCATAAGTGATTAAATTTTATTTAGATAAAGTTTAAGGAGTGAAATTCATGAAAATGATCTGCAGGCTTTTACAATGCAAACTGGTAAATTTTAATTTATGAGATTTTTTCAATTTTATCTTCTTCCTCTCTCAACATGTCAAATAGAAATGGATAATTGTTCTTAGATGGATTTATGAAAGATTTCAAGATTCAATTTGGCTGATTGATTTGAAATTTGAACATTTACATTTCGTGACAACAAAATGACTGTGAAAGCTTTGAACTTGGTTTTACTAGGTTTTGAAAGATTTCATCTGAGTGTTTTAGTCTAATTGAACTCATTGATTTCCTAACATGTTCAATTTTAATGTTAAATTATTATTTCTTGATTGTAGGTTCGACCTGTTAATTTATGGTAAAAGTTACAGAGTTTAGCATGAAGCAAAAATGGAAAAAAAAATCTCAATGGTTCTTATTTTACTTGCCTTACAAATGAATTCATTTCAAGCTAGTTTCAAAAATGTTTCATTCCTTTAATCAAATGATAAATAAAAAAATGTAACTTTTATTCTTTTCAAATCATGCACTTCACAAAATAAAGTATTACATTCCTTTAATACACATTTCTTTCTTTCAATGAGAGATTTCAATTACATTTAAAAGATCAGATTCAATACCACAGTGTAATCTGAGAAAGGTAATACATCATTTATTGATTCCAAAAGACAAATTTGTAACATCCTTCTTTTATTCTTCAATTTCATCATACGGAACACAAATTCTTGCTTTGAAAAGAACAGAACAGAGTATATCTCTTTCACATTTCAATTTACACTTTCATAACTACTATAACATCTTTCAATTACAAAACATATTCAAGTTCATCCATTTCAAGTGGGAAAGGTTACAATAAGATTTCATTTCACAAGGGACTATCAAACTGCCTTCATCACAACTCCAAAACAGTAATATGCATACTTCTCATTCTGCCAAATTTGATCACAACAAGAGTAGGGGAAAGGCAACTCTCTCCACCCAACCAAGACATCCAATGAAGAGGAGAAGCCATCCTTCTTCATTGGCCCCCAAGCCCCAACCATAGTGCAATAAAAGATGTGATCCAACTCATGGAAACAATAGTCTTCCACAAACACACAAGCCACATTTTCACAATAAAAATATAGTCCAAAGAAAAATGTAGTTTAGAACTAAATTAAAACATGACAAACATTATTGAGGCTTCATCAAGCAATCCAAAGGAGCAAAAAACTATGGGGGATGCTTCTTATTCCTCCCAAAAGGGGAAATGGGTATCACCACCTGAATTACAAACCACCAAAATATAGTATATCAAAACCCTGACATTCCTTATGCCTCCCCAAGTATCCCTTATTCCTCACATTTCCTAAGGCCTCCCCAATATCTTATGGCATCCCATAATGAGTAAAGAAATGTAAGCTATTTCTTTGTAAGGTGGAACCTAAATCCCAACTCTCCCTCCACACTTATACCTACCTAAAACACACTAGTGCCTCTCAAAAAATAAACCCCATAGTCTTCTCCTACACCATTCCTAGGCCATCTACCCAACAACTCACAAATATGCCAAACACTCACACATTATTGTTTACATTCATAAAAGAAGATAATTTCAAGATCCAAGCTCTTACCTCTCCATGATGGAGTTTACAAAGTTATAAACAATAGTTGTTTCCAAGAAAACAAACCAAAAATCCACCAAACAACAAGCATGCAGCAATGTTAAATCTTCTCCAAAAGTAAGAGCTCCCAAAACAACAAGGAATTCACCCAAGAAATGAAGTCTCCAAAAATGAAGCAACCCCAAAACAAGGCAAGGAATTCAAATTTAATAGAAGTGTGAAGGGAAGAGGATGAGGTGGTCCATGTAGGATGGCAGATCACACATCCTCAACTCCAACCCCCAAAGTCAACTTCATTCTCCAATGCATAATAAATAGGTGGGTGAATAATATGACATTTCACTTACACACTCAAATCCAACCCATACCCCAAAGGACTGAAATTAAATCATGTAAGAAAAGTGTAATTAAAACCTACAATTTTCCTTCTCAAAAAGCATTATAAAACTCTAATCTCAACTCTCCAACCGTAGGTATGGGACAAGTTTAATTTGTCCCACAAGCCTTCACAATCAGCCTCTAAGGAAAATTTCAAATTTCCAAGAAGGTGAAGTGTTTCACACTAAAAATTTAATTTACACATCACTTACACATCTCTTACAACACTTTAATGCAAGGCCAACAAATCTATTAATTACTTTCTTATGACATATTTTAATTACTTAACAACATGATTACTCATAATATTACACATCATTTAATGAATAATGAAAGGGTCAATGCACCACAAAATAAACACATGTAAACATAACAAAGGGTCCAAATAAATAAATAGACATAACCCCTTGGTCACATTTAGAGGTGATCCCCCCATTGGAATCCCTAACACAAACAAACACACACAAACAAATACAAGTTGCCATGGTGACCTTGTTGAATTCATCTAGAATTCTAATGTGGTTGGTCTCCAATCCCCCGATGTTTTTTGTGATATTTTAAACCTATAAAATACAAATACCTCCTTCAGCCTCATGGCCATATCAGGAACATCCAAAATAATATAAATATAATTCCCAAAATCATTTACAGTTTACATTAAAGCAATCTAACCATATCATTTACAGTTTACATCAAAACAATCTAACCATATCATTTACAATTTTTTCAACAATTATATCATCATCCAATATTTTCCATTTCTAGGTCTACTCACAATATCCAAATATCATATGTCCAAACAATATCCATAATATAATCATGTCAAGTAGTTTATCATCATCAACATATAAAATGTCTCTAAGAATCATCATGCATCATATAAGAATCAAAGTCAACAATAATCCATGATCGAGCATCTAACATCATACTAAGTACAACTATAATAATGTCCATGATATAGTCAGTGGTATCATGATCAATATCAAAAAGGTGTCAAAGGGAAGTGGGCACTACATCCCCCTCCCCTTAGACTCGAATTCCTTCTGGAAGTCACTAGAACTGATGGGGAAACTAAACTCGTAACAATGTAGCATCCTCCCAAGTAGTTACAGTCTCATCATATTTGTCCTACTGCACCCAGACCTGAACAACCTCTTTGCCTCAAAGACCAAGGGTCATGTGATCTACGATGTGAACAGGATCCGCCATCACTTGCCCCTGATTCTGCACCTATAATGATGTCTAATTTAACACATGAGAAGGATCTGCAACTTATCTCCTAAGAACTGAAACATGAAACACATCATGTACACGAGATAAGCTAGGTGGAAATGCTAGATGGTAGGCCAAAAGGATGATACGCTCACAGATCTCAAAAGGACCAACAAATCTTAAAGATAACTTATAACCTTTTCCATAACAGATAAGGCTCTTATGTGTCCTGACACGAAGGAACACCTTCATGCCCACATCAAAACTATGGTTGGTCCTATGCTGATTTGCATACTTCTTCTACCTATCCTGTGACTCCTATAGTCTTTGTCTAATCAAAATCACCTACTGCTCCATGTCCTGGAATAAATTTGGTTCAAGAGAAACCCTGTCATCTAACATGTCCCAACTAAGAGGTGTCTTGCACTCTTTTCCATACAAGGCCTAAAAAGGAGCCATGCCTATAGAGCTCTGAAAACTATTATTGTAGGCAAACTCTACCAAGTACAGGTAATCCTCCCATCTAGAATGTTGATCCATCATATACATCCTGAGTATATCCTCTAAAATATTATTCACCTGCTTAGTTTGTCCATCTATCTCAGGGTGATATGCTATACTGAGGTTGATTCGCATCCCGAGGGCATGTTGTATGGAAGTAAAAAAAATGAGAAGTGTACAAAGGATTGCGGTCATGAAGGATCTTCCACGTAATCCCGTGCAACCTAACAATATCATCAAGATACACCTGTGCCACTGTATTGGCTTTATAAGTGGTCTTCACTGGAGAAAATTCATCCACTTTTTCCAATTTATCAACTATGACCATGATGGTGTTGTGGTGATATCTCGACATCGGTAGCCCAACAATGAAGTCCATGGAATTGTGTCTCATTTCCACTCTAGTATAACATGAGGAAAGAGAAGGAAAGCTAGATGCTGATGCTTGACCTTCACTTACTGGCACTCTAAACATCGTGACATGAACTGGGCCACATCTATACGAATTCATCTCCAATGATACAACTATCTCAAGGTCACGTGCATCTTCTTCACCCCTAGATGGGCTGAATAGGGTACACAATGTGCCTCTGTCAAAATGTCCTACCTCAAGCCTCCATCTCTGGGAACATAAATCTGACCCCTGTTCCTAAGAAGGCCATCTTCCTCTAGGGATAAGCCATCAAAATTCCCCTCAAGGGGTCTCTGAGACTCGATCTCTGCTCGAATTGCAATGTAGAAGCTGTCAAGAGGAAGCTGCTAAAGAATCTTGCTCCATAAATTTGTGCTCACTGAGGTGGCGATAACCACATGTCTTCATCTACTGAGGGCATCTACCACCACATTCTCCTTCCATTTCACATGTTCTATCTCCATATCATACTCATAAAGCAACTCCATCCAATGCCGTTGATGAGCATTGAGATTGGGCTACATGAAGAGGTGGCGAAGACTTAGGTGATCTGTCATGAGTGTGAATCTCTGACCAAGCACAAAGTGCCTCCATCAAACCAAAGTGTGCACAACTGCCACAATCTCAAGATCATGAGTCAGATAATTAAGCACATAATATTTGAGTTTACGAGACTAGAAAGCTAGTACTCTGCCCTCCTACATCAACAAACCTCCAAGCCTTATTAAAGAAGCATCTGTGCAATTGAAAAATTCACCCTGTGGACCCAACACAGCTAGAAGAGGTGCTGTAGTGAGACATTCCTTCAGTGTACTTAAGGCATGCTCACACCTATCCAACCAAAAACACTTCTTCCCTTTCCTCTGAAGGGAAGTAATGGGGTGTGTAATCAGAGAGAAGTCCTGAACAAATCTCCTGTAGTAACCTAATAGTCCCATAAAGCTACACACCTCAGTCACCATAGTGAGTGCTGGTTAATCCATAATGAATCTAATCTTGGAAGGATCGATGGTGATATCTTCCTGAGAAATGATATGACCCAAATACTGCACCTCCGTCTGAAAGAATGCACACTTCCCCAAGTTTCCGTAAAGCTGCTTCTCTCGAAGAAATTAAAGAACCTAGTGAAGGTGCCCCTTGTGCTCCTCAGACGTACATGAGTAAATCAAAATGTCATCAAGGAAGATGATCATGAAGCGATCTAATAAGTTCCTAAATACTCCATTCATTAAACTCATAAATACTATGGGGGCATTAGTTAAACAAAAAGGCACCACTGTGAACTCATAATGGCCATATCTCGTACGGAAGGTGGTCTTATGAATGTCCGCCTTTGAAATCCTTAGTTGATGGTAGCCTAACTTAAGGTCTATCTTAGAGAAAGTTGTGGCTCCCTTCATCTGATCAAATAAATCATAAATACATGAAAGGGGATAACGATTCTTGATTGTTACCTTATTCAGCTCGCAGTAATCAATACACAACCACAAGGATCCATCCTTATTCTTCACAAAAATAATTGGTGCACCCCAAGGGGATACACTAGGAGGAATTAGGCCTTTCTCCATAAGGTCCTCAAGCTGCAACTTGAGCTTGCAGAGCTCAGGGGTAGTCATCTAGTAAGGTTCTTGTGAGATAGGCTCTGCTCCGAAACAAGATCTATATGAAAATCAATCTCACGTTGGGGTGGTAACCCCGATAGCTCCCCTGGAAATACATCTACAAAATTTCTCAAAAGGGGATGTTCATCTAGTGATAGTCCACTAGACCCATCCTCTGATCTATCACTTACTGTGACAATAAACATGTGACAACCCCGTTGCACACACCTCTTAAGATGCATAGCGGAGATGATGCGAATAGAAACAGGCCTTCTGAGCCCTGAAATAACTGAATCAACTCCCAAATCATCTACACAAGATATAATCTTATGATAACAATCCAACCTAGCCCTATGTGCAACCAACCAATCCATACCCAAGATGACTCCATAAGATCCCAAAGGAAGCATACAAAGATCTGAGGTAGTGGTGAAGGGTTCCAAATCCACCACACACTCCTTGACTAAGGAGTATATAAAGATCTTGGCTCTAGAAGCAATCTCAACATCCCAACTATGACCTTGCCTAACTGCCACCAGCCTGCATTGCTCTACTAAAGATGGTACAATAAAAGAATCAAAAGAACCAGAATTAAACAAAATGGAGGTAGGAATACCACCAATGTTACGTACAGTCTCAATAACTGTACTCTGATGCTCTACCTGGTGGTTCTCGACTGCTATGTAAATCCTATGACTACGCCCCATATCACTGATAGTAGGCTCTTAGATTTGTGTCTTACCCTTATTATTAGGGTTGTGTGGGAAGTCCCTCCAAAAATGCCCAATAACACCACAACCAAGACAACTACGTGATTCTCTACCTTATGTATCAGGTCTAGTCAGTACTCTAGAGGTCTGTGGTGTGGATCTTGATGATCCAATTGTGATCTAGTGGAGTCTTTGTTGGCAAGATCATGCTGAATGAGCTCTCTAGGCACCATGTGTCCTGACAAGACCCCTAGGAGGAGGCCCCATACTTTGACCTCTCTGTGCATCAAACCTCTATGGAGGTCTATAAGGTGGGTGGGACTACTGTTGCTACTGCTGTTAGTGTGGTCTAAAAGATGACTGTGTTGAACCCTTTCCACCATGAGGAAGAGGTACTAACCCCCTCGATCTATTGTCCTGCATTTGCTGTATGCAGCTCCAAACTCGGTCTCTGGCATGTTGGGTCTTTCCTTGAGTCTCCTCTACTATATAGGCATTCTTGATGGCCTCATCTAATGTTTGTGAACAATGGATCCACATTACACATCCAATGTCTAGATTTAGGCCCCGGATGAACCTGTGGATCTGTACCTGCTCATCCTGCATGTAATCAACATACTAAAGTAGATCTAGAAATCTACTCTCATACTCAGCCACTGTAAGAGATTCCTGTCGGGGGTCATGGAACTCATCTATCCACTATTGTATGAACCTCCATGACAAATATCTACTCTAAAAACTCTCCTTAAAGAGCTCCTAGGTAACTATCCCAGAACATGGAGCTTCTGCTCCTTTGTCTGCCACTAGACACCAGCTCCATCCCTCATAGATGGATCACAACATGATTGTTTGTGTTACTAGAACAAGGACAAAGCTTGAAGACTCTGCTCAAGCTCACCAACCAGGAATCTCCTTGAAATCCACCTATGTCACTAGAATAATGTGATGGCCAAAGCTTCAGGATCTCCCCGATGTGATCTGTAGCTGTGGTTTGAAAGGCTCTAGGCCTCTCTGGATGTTCATCTCTAAGCCTAGGGCTCTGAGACCTCTCTTTATGTCCTGAAAATTGGTCACCCTGTTCCCTCTGGGGTGACTCTTCTCTGGCCGAATCCACATGGAATTTCTCTCCTTTATGCTCCTTGCTGGGTCGAGGTGATACATGACCCTCAATAGAAGTGACTCTATCTTCTGGCTGCATGTCCTCCTCTTGATCTTCCCCGTAGTGCGGCATTAACATCCTAAAGAGTTTAAAAAATATGGGGTAGGATGACTGCTACAACATGATCTGGTGGTGGTAAGTCTAGGTCTATGTGAAAAGGCTCCTCTTCTTATCTGCACCTCCTATACAGAGCAAGATGAGAGTTAGTTCCTTATTCTAGGTCTTACTTAGCTTTCATGTTTACTAAAATGTGTAATGTATAAACTAAGTTTTTTTCTAGGTTTAAAAGTATGCTAGGTTTATGTTTGATGTCTCAAGTTTTCTAGTGTGTGAAATGGCCCAAGATTTTGAACCACTTTTCCAATACCAAGTGTGATGCCCTCTAAAACAACCCACTTGAGACCCAAGAACAACCTAGGATTAGTTAGGAAAATTATGGAATATATTTTTTATTTAAGAGAGTCTACAACCGGGTTACATGACAAAAGTTGTCATTAACAAGTTCCAGAACAATTTCAATTCTTTAAAATATACTTTTATTTTATTAACAATTATTATAGGTCATAAGGTTCCAAAATTTAGGGTTAGAAAGTTCAATTAGGTTCAGAGGGTAATTCCTCACCATACCCACTCTCTAACAGGATTTAAAGATCCAGCTTGACTTTTCTCAAAATTAAAAAATTTGAAAATATCCTAAATCATTCCCATTGGATAGGAAATTTCCTCACCTTTCTAGTGATATAAATAATTCCTCCTAACTCCTCATATTTCTCAAGTTATGGGCTGGTGGGTCTTGGGGTGAAAATTTTCCGAAAAGTGGGTCCGCGGGCCTAGGGGAGAAAATTTTCCCATACGTGGGCCTACGGGCTGCGGGAGGAAAAATTTCCCCAAGGGCAGGTCTATAGGCCTTGGGGAGAAATATTTCCTAGAGGAAGAGTTAGGTTGGCAGGGCTGCAGGAAACATTTTGAAAATTTCCCGCGCGGGGGTGAAAAGCCACCTTTGCACCCACGCTTCAACGAGTCCGTAAGTCAATAGGGGACACGTGGCACCTCCTAAACCAACATGTGGAAAGAGGGGTAGTGGGGATAAATGTGTTTTAGCTCCTCAAAGGGTAAAGAGGGTAAAATTCACCTGCACCTCTAACGATGCCTTGTGATGCCACGTGGCAGCTCCTTATTGGCTGTGGGTCAGCGGGACGATGGGGAAATTTTAGAAAATTTTCCCAAAATTTTCTGAAAATGCAAAAGGAAAAAAGGAACCCTCTCCTTTACCAATGCCTCGTGACACCATGTGGCAGCTCTTGATTGGCTACGGGGCAGCGGGGAAAATTAGGAAAAATTTTCCCAAACATTTTCTAAAGCACTAAGGGAAAAATTTGGGCCCGCTAAGGAAAATTTTCCCAAAAGTTTTTAATGCCAAGTGAAGAAAAACTTTAGAAGCCTCTAACTTTTGATAGACATCTCGGGTTTGGGAAAATGAGGACTTTCTAGAAATATCTTGATGTCCTCTTTACTGAGGAGTTATTAAAGTTTTATTTTGATAAATTTTAAGGAGTCAATTTCATGAAAACGATATGCAAGATTTTACAGTGCAAACTGGTAAGTTTTAATTTATTAGATTTATTCAATTTTATCTTCTTCCTCTCTCAACATGTCAAATAAACATGGATAATTGTTCTTAGATGGATTTAGGAAAGATTTCAAGATTCAATTTGTCTGATTGATTTGTAATTTGAACATTTACATTTCTTGACAGCAAAATGACTGTGAAAGCTTTGAACTCGGTTTTACCAGGTTTTGAAATATTTCCTCTAAGTGTTTTTGTCTAATTGAACTCATTGATATCTTGGCATATTCGATTTTAATGTATCATTATTATTTTTTGATTATAGGTTCGGCCTGTTCATTTATGGTAAAAGTTACAGAGTTTAGCATGAAGCAAAAATGGAAACAACAAAATTAATTCAATGGTTCTTATTTTACTTACCTTACAAATGAATTTATTTCATGCTAGTTTCAAAAAGGTTTCATTCCTTCAATTAAAAGATAAATACAAAAATGTAACTTTTATTCTTTTCAAATCATGCACTTCACAAAAAAGAGTATTACATTTCCTTCATATGCATTTCTTTCTTTCAATAAGAGATTTCATTTACATTTAAAAGATCAGATTCAATACCACAGTGTAATTTAAGAAAGGTAATACATCATTTATTGATTCCAAAAGACAACTTTGTAACATCCTTCTTTTATTCTTCAATTTCATCATACAGAACACAATTTCTTTCTTTCAAAAGAACAAAACATAGTATGTCTCTTTCACATTTCAATTTACACTTTCATAACCACTACAAAATCTTTCCATTACAAAACATATACAAGTTCATCCACTTCAAGTGGGAAAGGTTACAATAAGATTTCATTTCAGAAGGGACTGTCAAACTGCCTTCATCACAGCTCTAAAATAGCAACATGCATACTTTTCATTCTTCCAAATTTGATCACAACAAGAGTAGGGGAAAGGAAATGCTCTCCACCCAACCAAGAAATCCAATGAAGAGGAGAAGTCATCCTTCTTCATTGTCCCCCGAGCCCCAACCATAGTGCAATAAAAGATGTGATCCAACTCATGGAAACAACATTTTGTTACAAACACACACACAACATTTTCATAATAAAAACATAGTCCAAAGAAAAATGTAGTTTACAACTACATTAAAACATGACAAACATTACCGAGGCTTTATCAAGCAAGACAAAGGAGCAAGAAAATATGGAGGATTCTTCTTATGCCTCCCAAAAGGGGAAATGGGTATCACCACTTGAATTACAAGCCGCTAAAATATAGTATATCAAAACCCTGACATTCCTTATGCCTCCCCAAGTACCCCTTATTCCTCACATTTCCTTATGCCTCCCCAACCTCTTATGGAAACCCATAATGAGTAAAGAAATGCAAGTTATTTATTTGTAAGGTGGAACCCAAATCCCATCTCCCTCCACCCTTATACCTCCCTAAAACACACTTGTGCCTCCCATAAAATAAATCCCATACTCTTCTCCTACACAATTCCTAGGCCATCTACCCAACAGCCCAAAAATATGTCAAACACTCACACATTAACATTTACATTCATAAAAGAAGATAATTTCAACATCCAAGCTCTTACCTCTCCATGATGGAGTTTCCCAAGTTCCAAACAGCAGTTGTTTCTAAGAAAAACAATCCAAAAATCCACCAAACAACAAGCATGCAACAATCTTCAAGCTTCTCCAAAAGCAAGAGCTCCCAAAACAGCAAGGAATTTCACCCCAAAAAATGAAGTCTCTGAAAATGAAGCAACCCCAAAACAAGGCAAGCAATTCAAATTTAATAGAAGAGGGAAGGGAAGAGGATGAGGTGGTCCATGTAGGATGTCATATCACACATCCTCAACTCTAACCCCCCAAATTCAACGTCATTCTCCAATGCATAATAAATAGGTGGGTGAATAATATGACAGTTCACTTTACACACTCAAATCCAACCCACACCCCAAAGGACTGAAATTAAACCATGTAAGAAAAGTGCAATTAAAACCTACAATTTTCCTTCTCGAAAAGCATTAAAAAAGTCTAATCTCAACTCTCCAACCGTAGGTATGGGTTGGTAATTAAATTTAAGAGGTATGGGACAAGTTTAACTTGTCCCAAAAACCTCCAAAATCAGCCTACAAGGACAATTTTGAATTTCCAAGAAAGTGGACTATTTCACACTCAAAAGTTAAACTTATACATCACTTACACATCTCTTACAACACTTTAATGCAAGGCCAACAACTCTAATAATTAATTTCTTATGACATATTTTAATTAATTAACTTAACAACATGATTACTTAAAATATGTACACATCATTTAATGAATAATGAAAGGGTCAATGCACCACAAAATAAACACATGCAAACATAACAAAGGGTCCAAATAAATAAATACACATAACCCCTTGGTCACATTTAAAGGTGATCCCCCCCATGGGAATCCCTAACACAAACAAACACGCACAAACAAATACAAGTTGCCATGGTGACCTTGTTGAATTCATCTAGAATTCCAATGTGGTTGGGTCTCCAATCTTCCTTGATGTTTGTTGTGATATTTTAAACTTGCAAAATACAAATACCTCCTTCGGCCTTGTGGTCATATCAGAACATCCAAAATAATATAAATATAATTCCCAAAATCAACCTAGATATATGAATCACAACAACATCAAAGCAATCTAACCATATCATTTACAGTTTTATCAGCAGACTATATCATCATCCAATAATTTCCATTTCTAGGTCTACTCACAATATCCAAATATCACATGTCTGAAACAACATCCATAATATAACCATGGTCAAGCAATTTATCATCATCAACATATAAAATTTCTCTAAGAATCATCATGCATCATATAAGAATCAAAGTCAACAATAATCCATGATTGAGCATCTAACATCATACTAAATAAAACTATAATAATATCCATGATATAGTCAGTGGTATCATGATCAGTATCAAAAATGTGTCAAAGGGAAGTGGGAACTATAGCCCACATGGCTCACAAACTTGTTCACCATGCATTCAAAGGACACAACAAATTGGGGTAGAAGAAAGTCCAATATTTTTTTCTTGTTTTACACTAAAAAATGGATAAACAAGTAAAAAATAAGCTTCCCAACCCATAGGTAGGGTTGTTGGGTAAATGTAAGAGGCATGGGACAAGCTTTGCTTGTCCCACAAGCCTCCAAAAATTCCCCCAAGTCAAAATCAAAATTTTGAAGTTGGGGTGGAGTAAAACACTTACAAATCAACATAAATTTTACTTAAAACAAGGACCACCAAACCTCATCATAACTATTTGTCACATCCCTAATTTAGTTAACCCAATAAGAAGAAGTTTAGCTTAATTAAGACATATTTACTCATGCTAATAAAGTGATAAGAATTTTAAATTTTAAATACATAAAATATGAATAAATCACATAAAAAACTACATAAAAGGGAACACAATTCACCCCATGGCCACATATGTGAAGTCACCCCATGGGAGACCTCCAAACAAGACATGAAAAATGCCACACTAAACAACATTACACAAGTTGTCAAATTCGACCCTGTTTTTCAACACCCAAAATCCTTCTGTGGTTGGTCCTCTATCACCTTTGATGTATGTGATAAAATTCCTACACACAACAAAATACCTCTCTTGCCTTTCGGTTGTATTAACAACATCGAGACAATATACATAAAAAATAAATAATCATCATTCAACATTAGCAATTCTATTATCCATTGATATATCAAAATCTAATCCTAATACCCATGCAATTCTAATTCTACTCATAACATTCCAAAACATAACATGTCAATATAAAATCTACATCATGAAAATCAACATATATTGAACTGTTTAACATCACTATCTAATGCTTCATAGTAAAAATAAAAATCATAATGTCAATAGTCCAAATATTAGTGAAATATATCATCTACTGATCAATGTATTATAATAAAAATGTCTGAATATTATCACAATGGTATGAATATCAAGATGAAATAGTATCGAAGAGGAGTGGGTACTACATCCCCCTCCCCTTAGACTCGACTTCCTCTTGGAAGTTACTAGAATAGATGAGGAAACTGATCTCTAAAAATAGTGGTATCCTCCCATGTGGGTTTAGTCTCATCATATCTATCCCAATGGACCCTCACCTGGTCAATATCGCAGCCTCAAAGGCCCAAGGTCCTATGCTCTATGATGCACACGGGATTTACTAACACCTGCCCCTACTCCTACATATGTAATACAGTCAAATCTAAAACATGAGAGGGATTTGGTATATACCTCGTAAGTACAGATACATGAAATACATCATCCATGTGAGACAAGTTGGTTATAAATTCTAGACGATAGGCCAAAGGACTGATACGCTCCAAGATCTCGAAGGGACCCACTTTTTTGTAAAAAATAGGAATCTTATGAGGCTTAACACAAAGAAACACTTTCGTGCACACCTCAAAACTACGATATGTCCTCCTCAGATATGCATACTTCATTTTCCTATCATGAGCCTCTTGAAGTCTCTATCGAATCAAGATAACCTACTGCTCCATATCCTATACTAAAGCCAGCCCAAGAGAAACCATGTCCTCCAATCTATCTCAACTCAATGGTGTCCTGCACTCTCTTCCATACAAGGCTTGAAAAGGATCCATGTCAATCTAACTTTGAAAATTGATGTTGTATTCAAACTCCATAAAATATAGGTACTCCTCCAACAAAGAATGATGGTCCATGACATACATCCATAACATATCCTCCAAGATCTGATTTTCCTGCTCTATCTATCCAATTAATTATGGATGATATGATGTGCTGAAGTTGATACTTGTAGAAAGAACTTGTTGCATGTTAGTCCAGAAGTGGGAAGTGTATAAGGGGTCATGGTCATAAATTATCTTCTGCGGGATCCCATGTAGTCTAAAAAATCTCATCAAAGTATACCCGCGCTATTGCACTATCTATATAGGTGGTTGTCACTGGATAAAAAATTAGCCACTTTCGTTAATTTATCCACCATGACCATGATGACATCGTGGTGGTATCTCGACATCGATAGCCATACTATGAAGTCCAAGAAAATGGTTTCCCATTTCAACTCCTGTATGGCATGTGAATAGATAAGGCTAGCGAGATGTTCATGCATGGCTTTCACCCTCTAACACTCTAAACAATGTGACAAAAACTAAGCTACAACTCTTCATAGACCGCTCCAATGGTAAATCTATCTCAAGGTGGCGTGCATCTTTCTCGCCCCTGGATAGGCTAAATAAGGTGCACGGTGATCCTCTACCAAGATATCCTAGGTCTCAAGCCTTTAATCTCTAGGAACATATATATGACATTTTTGTCTGAGAAGACCATCTATCTCTATTGAGAATCCATAAAAATTCCCCTTAAGGCATCTCTTAGACGCATTCTATGATCTAGCTGCAAGGTAGAAGTTGTTGTGAGGAAGCTTCTATAAACTCCTGCTCCACAAATCTGTACCCACTTAAATATCCATAACCACATGTATATGTCTACTCAGAGCATCTAAACCCACATTCTCTTTCCCCTTCACATGCTCTATCTCCATGTCGTACTCGCAAATAAACTCCATTCAACTTTGTTGATGAGCATTGAGATTGTGTTGTGTGAGAAGGTGGCGAAGACTCAAGTGATCAGTCTTGAGTATAAATCTAAGGCCAAGAAGGAAGTGTCTCCATCAAACCAAGGCATGAACAACTGTTGTAAGCTCTAGGTGATGAGTTGGATAGTTAAGATCATAATCCTTAGGTTTGTGAGACTCAAAATCTACAACACGGACCTCCTGCATCAACACACCTCATAACCCTGCCAAAGAAGCATCTGTGTAAATGAAGAACTCACCTTGAGGGTATGACACTGTAAGAATAGGTTCTTTCAAAAGGAAATGCTTCAATGTCTTGAAGGCTTTCTCACATTTATCTAACCATAAAAAATTCTCCCCCTTCTACTGATGGTAAGTGATGTGGTGCACAACCCGAGAGAACTCCTGAATGAATCTCCTATAGTATCCTACTAACCCCATGAAACTAAGAACCTTGGTCACACTAGTGGGTGTTGGCCAATCCATAATGGTTCAAATCTTGGAAGGATCAATTGCGATACCTTTCCCAGAAATTATTTTACCCAAATATTGCACCTCTGACCAAAATAATGCACACTTCTCCAGGTTCTCATAAAGTTGTTGCTCACGAAAACATTGTAGAACCTGATGAAGGTACTCCTCATGCATGCATGAGTAGATAAGGATGTCATCAAGGAACACGAGTACAAAGTTTTCTAAAAAGGTCTTGAACAACACATTCATCAAACTCATGAATACTGTGGGGGCATTCGTCAAACCGAATGGTACAATGGTGAACTCATAGTGGCCATATTTCGTGTGGAAAGATGACTTCTAGAAATATACCTCTACAATCGTCAGTTGATGGTAGCCTGACTTAAGATCAATCTTAGAAAACATAGTTCCCCCCTTCATTTGATCTAATAAATCATCGATACGAGGAAGGGGGTAACTATTCTTGATCGTTACTTTTTTCAGCTATTCATAGTCCACACACAAACACAAACATTTTTCCTTATTCTTCACATAAATCACTATTACACCCCAAGGGGATACACTAGGATAGAATAGGCCTCTCTCAATAAGGACCTCTAGCTACAAATTGACCTCACATAGCTCAGGTGTTGTCATCCTATAAGGAGCATGTGAGATTGGTTCTACTCCTAGAACAAAATCAATTTGAAAATCGATCTCACACAGGGAGGAATCCCTAACAGATCACTAGGAAACACATCATAAAAATCCTACCAAAAGGGATGATCATCAAGTGAAGGTCCACTAGTTCCATCCTTTGATGTATCACTAAATGTAATAGCATCAAACTAATAACCACGTTGCGCACACTAATTTAACTGTATAGCAGAAATAGTGTGAATAGAGATGGGTCTATTGACTCCAAAAATCATTGACTCCACTCCCAAATCATCTACACAAGATATAATCTTACCATAGCAATACACTCTGGCTCTGTGTGCATATAACCAATCCATACCCAAAATCACTCCATAAGAACCCAAAGGAAGAACATGAATATCTAAGGTCATTGTAAAGGGACCTAGGTCCACTACACACTCCTTGACTAAGGATTCTACTGATATATTTGCTCCAGAATTCATTTCGACATCCCAACTAAGGCTCTCCCTAGCTACCACCATCCTGCAACACTCCACTAAAGATGGAAAATTGAAAGAATCTGATGATCCAGAGTCAAATAAGATAGTGGTAGAAATACCACTAATGTTACTTGTGGCCTCGATCATTGTGCCATGGTACTCTACATGGTAGTCCTGGACCGCTACATATATCATGTGGCTCATACCCATGTCACCAACTCCATATAAAAATGTTCCTTACCCGAATTAATAGGGTTCTTAGAGCACTCTCTCTAATGATGACCATAACATCACATCCAAAGTAAGTACCTGGTCCTTTCCACTGTGTAGATAGTCCTCTAGGTAGCCCAATAGTACATGCTGAAGGACCTTATGACCCTATCATAGATCTTTGTGGGTCCTGTGGTGGACATGATTTTTCTGATTGTGCTCGAGGTGGAGCTTGTGTCCTGTTGGGCCCCCTAGCTAGAGTTCCCATCGTATGACCCCTTTGCACATCATGGCATTGTGGAGGTCGAAAAGGGTGTTCGAGTCTGTTGCTGTTGCTACTAAGGAGATGGAGTAGGCCAGAAGGAAGTCTGTGTTGAAGTGTTTCAGCCATAACAAGGAGGAGCTAATCCCCTTGATCTACTTTCATGCACTTGTTGTATGTGACTCTTCAGTCTGTCACGTGCCTACTGAGTCTTCCCCCTAGTTTCCTCTATAATATAGGCCTTCTCCATAGCCTCTGATAATGTATGCGGGTAGTGAATGCGTACTAACCCACCCAAGTCTAAGTTCAAGCCCCTGATGAGCCTATGCACTCGAACTTGCTCTTCCTGCATGTAGTCTACATAATAAAGTAGATCAAGAAATTGTGCCTCATACTCTACTACTATCATGGAGGCCTGTCGTAGATCGTAGAACTCGTCAATCCACTATTGAATGAATCTCCTAGAAATATATTTGTTCTTGAAATGCTCCTCAAAGAGCTCAAAAGTGACTGTCTTTGAATCCACATGGAGCTTCTGCTCCTTAGTCCTCCACCATAATCGAGCTTTATCTCTTAGAAGGTGGATGGAAACATGAGATTTTGTGTTGATAGAATAAGGGCATAGCTTGAAGCATCCACCCAAGCTAATCAACCATGCTTTAGCCTAAAATATACTTATGTCTCCAAAAAAATCAGGTGGGTGTAACTTCAATATCTCTCTAATGTGATCTCCTGCAGTCGATTTTCAACCTCTAGGCCTCTCAACCTGATCATCTCTTGGCCTAGGGATCCTAGATCTATCTATGTGCATTATAACTCAATCTTTGAGCTCCCTACGAGGTTAATCATGTCTACCTGATATCCACTATACTGTGATGCGAAGGTGCGCGAGCTGTCAACACTAAAATTTTCCTTTGTAATTTCTATTTCATTAATGTATGTATTAGGAATAGGATGTTGTTAAATGTAATTAGTAGTAGCATCTAATAGAAGATAACGATGCCGTTAGTACGGTGCCACCAATGATGTAGAGTACGGTAACAGTCAAAGTACAATAGGAATGTTGTAAAAAGTAAATATTTTTCTTAAGTGGTTTGGTAATGTTAATATGTCAAAGTTGGGATAAGTAGAGAAGTAGGGTGTACATGATTAGGAATTAGAAATATTATATTGGTAATAAGGACAAGGAGTGGGGTCATAAATATTTTGTGTATTTTATTTGTAAAAAGTATTAAAATGTGGAACCCATGTGAAATGATAAGGTTTATCTTATCTTTAAAGATAAGCTTACATGTACAAATAAGAGTTAAGGTATGGAATATGATTCGTCAGAGTGGATTTATTATCCTATCTTAGAGATAAGATGGATAAGCCTGGAAGTTCTATAAATAAAGAGGCCACCCCCCTCATTTAGCATAGAAGGAAGTAGTGAGAAATATTGTATGAGTAAGTGTGTAAAGGAAGCCATCAGTTTAAAGGTGTGTTGAAGAAGCCATTAAGAGGTGTAATTGTAAAGTTTCTCCCATAGTATTGGTGGAAGGCAAGTGAAGTCAATAACACTTGAAGTACCTCATGGGTGAGATTGTAACAATTTCATGTTAATATTATAATTTACTTTGATATTTCAGATTTGTCATCATTCCTTCTTATCATAGTCGATGGTATTCTTGTGTTATGTTTGTTATTTTGTTTCCAGATTACATCCACCAAACTAAAGGTTGTGCATTAGTAAATAATCATAGCACGAGGAGTTACCGGTGAAGAATTATCATAGTGCCGGATTGGTGATGACATTTTGGTTCCGTTGCCGGGACCATTCCTCATTGGTGGATTTTCTGGAGAGATATTCCCACTTAGTCAAAAATCAATTGGAGGGTAACCTTGTTTTTACTGTGCATAGTAGTTACCATGGTAAAGTCATTTTTGCCATGAATAGTAGTTAACATGGTAAAGTCATTTTTGCTGTGAATACTATTTACCACAGTAAAGTCACTTTTTACCGTGAATAGTATTTACCGCAGTAACTTCACTTTTTACTGTGAATAGTGTTTACCACAGTAAAGTCAGTTTTTACCGCAGTAAGTCAAGTTTTACCATAGTTACCGTGGTCATTTCTATTTTACTGTAGAAAGGTGTAAAGTCACTTTCTATTACAGTGATTCCAATTATTTGTGCACATAAGTCTTGTTGATTGTACTTGTGGGTTGGTATTTTACGGTGGTTACTTTTGAAAATGGGGAAGATTCCTATTTTTTCAGCCCAATCTAATGAAGATGCTTCCTCTTTCATTCAAGAGTTGTAAACGATCTTGTATTTGTAATGGCCTTATAAGAAGGGAACAATGGACTGAATTTTTTCCTACCTTTTTGGATGGTTCAACACTTAGGTGGTTTGAAACACTAGGTGATAATGTGAAAAATTCATGGGATTTATTAACTGAAAGTTTTCTTGAAGAATTTGGTGAACAACAGAGATATGCAGATCTCATGATCGATATCACAAAGCTAACCCAAGGAGAGAAGGAGAAGATAAGGGATTATCATGCTCGTGTTCTAGAGCTAAGGAGAAAGCTCGACGCCCAGATCCGGAAGGAAGGATTAGCGGATGGGTTGATGAATGGCGTGGATAATCTCCTATGTAAGCACTTCATTCTTGGGATGAAGCCAGAGATCAGACAATGAGTGAAGTATGACCGCCCAGCTACCATTGAACAAGCAAAGGAGATTGCAAGAAGGCAAGAAGAAAGCATGGAAGAGGAGCCCAAAGAAATTGTTGCTAAAGTAGAGCCTACACTAGCACCTTTGGTCTAGAATCCACAACCACTCTCGGTGAGCACAAATATTTCTCCTAGTACATCTACTGAGTATGAAGATCTACTCAAAAAGATGGGTCAGTTAACTATTAATCTTCTTCAAGGAAAAGAATTTAGTTCTCAGGGAGGAGATAGAGGTCCAAAAAGAAATATTTCTGAAGTTGTATGTTATGGTTGTTATAAAAAGGGTCATTATAAGTATAATTGTCCAGATAGAGCTTCTACATCTGGTAAAGGAGATAATGATAAAGGAAAAGCACCTGTGAATTCTTTTGATGTAGTAGATAAGAGAAGAAATAATGAAGTAGATGTGTTTGTAACAAAAAGAAAGAAAGAAAAAGATAATCAAGATGGAAATGATCCTAAGAAGATGAAAGGAGAAACTAGTAAGAAACATAGGAGAAGAAAGTTGGGTGTGCAGGATTTTCTGATTTCACAGGGGCAAGGACCATACTCCATCTTGGAAGATCTATCCAAAAGGCCTGCAAATATTACATATGGTCAACTCTTGGCTATGTCTTCTGAGAAGAGGCGGGAGCTGCGAAGTGGACTCAATGCTCGACGAAGAAAGGAGGTTGAGGTCCCTGTTTTGGAGGCAGAGGCGGATCCCTATGCTCCACAAGCTGAGGTATTATGTAATGGTATTTCAATTCATGATGTCTTAGTTGATGGAGGTGCTGCAGTTAATGTAATGACCGAGTCTGTAATGAATATGTTGGGTTTAAAAATTGATCGCCCTTCAACACTTATGTTAAGGTCATTAAATAAGGGAAAAACTAAACCAGAAGGTGTAGTTTCAAATGTGGCAATATCTGTTATGGGTGTTGTATGTGTGGTAGACTTTCAGGTGATGAAAAATGGTACTGTTGCGTACCCAATGTTGCTGGGAAGACCATGGCTAAGGAGAGTTCATGCAAGAAACTACTGGAATGAAGGCTTCATGACACTTGGACGTGGTAGAGAGAGGGTGAAGATAAACGTGATCCCTCGACATCATAAGGCAGAACCTGTGGATTCAAGTGATGAAACTGATGATTGGACATCCTCTGATTACTCTAGTACCAGTGAAGTGGACACTGAAGATGAAGAAAGTGAGGTTGATGTTTCAGTCATGGATATCCTTCCAGTCACACCAACTCATGACCCCATAAAATTATCTGAAGAAGAAGTTGATGATCGTCTCCAACAAATAAAGATTGGTGATGCTGTGATGGAGAGTGAGAAGGAATCCTACCTCCAGCTCTTTCAAAGGTACATACACATATTCACTTTTGATTACAAGGAACTCCGTCAAGTAAGTTGGGTAGAACATTCTATTGAGCTGGTAGATGGTGCTAAGCCCATAAAGCAAATGCCATATAGAATGAATCCTAATTTTTCCAAGACTGTAAAAGAAGAAATAGATAAGTTGCTTGATGCAGGATTCATATTTGCTGTGGAGAATTCAGAATGGGTTTCTCCCATTGTGATCTCAATAAAAAAGAATGGGAAGCTACGCATTTGTGTTGATTACAGGAAGCTCAATAAGGCAACAAAGAAGGATCATTACCCTCTTCCATTTTCAGATCAGATCTTGGACGAAGTAGCTGGCCAGGAGTGTTATAGTTTTGCTGATGGATATAGCGGCTACAACCAAGTTCGTATAGCAGAGAAAGATCAGCTGAAGACCACGTTCACCACTCCTTGGGGAACGTTTGCTTATAGAGTTATGCCTTTTGGGTTGTGTAATGCTCCAGCAACATTCCAGCGTTTGATGAATAGGGTGTTCGAACCCTACATTGGGACCTTCATCAGAGTATTTCTGGATGATTTTTACATCTATGGGAGCAAGTTGGACCACCTGCACCAGATGGAGACAACATTTCAAAGGTTAGATGAAGCACAAGCCTCACTAAACCCTACAAAGTGTGTCTTTGGATGTTCTAAAGGTGTTTTGTTAGGGCATGTTGTATCCAGAGATGGTATTGGTACTGATCCTGATAAAGTTTCAAAAATCAAAGATTTACCATTTCCTATGAATAGAAGTAAGTTGAGATCATTTTTAGGCCATGTGGGTTACTATAGAAGGTTCATCAAGAATTTCTCAAAGATTGCACAGCCACTAACCCAGTTCTTGAAGAAGGATGTTACTTATGAACCAGGAAATAAGGCACATGAAGCTTTTGGACAACTGAAGGAAGCCCTGGTGTCTTCACCTATTTTGAAGAATCCAGATTGGAGCAAGCCATTCATTGTGTACACTGATGCCTCAGATGCAGCACTAGGAAGTACTTTGAGCCAAAAGGATGAAAATGGGAATGAACATCCAATTTACTTTGGGAGCAGACAAATGAGCAGTGCTGAGGTAAATTATACTGTAACTGAAAAAGAGGCTCTGGCTATCATTTTTGCTGTAAAGAAGTTTAGAAATTACTTGCTAGGGCAAAAATTTCTAGTTGTAACAGATCATCAGGCTCTAAAATATATTGTAAATAAGCCTAACCCATCAGGGAGGATAGCAAGATGGATAATTTTGCTACAAGAATTTGAATTTGATATTATAGATAGGCCAGGAAAGAAGCATGTCAATGCAGATGCACTCTCTCGAGCCTATGATGGTTTAGGATCATCTTGTGATGATGATGATTTCCCCGATGCAACATTGTTATCCCTTGACACAATCCCTAGTGAATACATAGATATTTGGAATTATCTGAATGAATTCAAGTTTCCTGATGGTGCCAATGCAAAGACTAAGAGAAAGATTACTCAAGCCAGTCATCCATATTCTATTCTGCATGGAGTATTATTTCGAATAGGACCTGATGGACAGTACAAGAGGGCAGTTGGATGTGATCAAGGGAAGGAACTGCTAGAAGAATTCCACAATGGTACATGTGGAGGGCACTTCTCTGGACAACTTACAGCAAGAAGGATCTTGGATGCAGGTTATCACTGGCCCACTCTTTTTAAAGATTGTTATAATTATTGTAAGACATGTGATATTTGTCAAACACATGGTAACCGTAAGACTTCATCAGCTCCATTATGTCCTATTCTTCCACTTGGTCCCTTTGAAAAGTGGGGAATAGACATTGTAGGTCCACTTCCAACTACCTCATGCCAAAATAAGTATATTGTAGTTGCCACAGATTATTTAACCAAGTGGGTTGAAGCTAGGCCATTGAAAACAACTTCCATGGATGAGGTGGCAAGGTTCATATATGAACGCATTGTCACCAGATTTGGTTGTCCATTAGAAATTGTAACAGATCAAGGAAGCCACTTCATTAATGAGGTAGTAGAAGCCCTAGTCAATAAATTTTCTATTAAGCACAGGAAGGCAACAACATACAAGCCAAGCACAAATGGACAGGTGGAACGAACAAATTTTGTGTTGTGTCAAATTCTAGCAAAAGATGCAGCCTTGCAGGTACATAAGTGGGATAAAAGGATTCATGCAGCATTGTGGGCATATAGGGCAACATCAAAGTCAGCAACAGGATACTCCCCATTTCAGTTGGCCTATGGCATTGATCCAGTTCTTCCTATTGAGTTTGATATTCCCACTGTGAGAGTTATGAAAAATGAAAGGATGGATGAAAGTGATTCAGTAAAAGAAAGGTTGGTACATCTTCATTTGCTAGAGGAAATGAGGGAAATAGCAAAGGATACAAGCCATAAGAAGAAAATGAAGCAGAAGGAATACTTTGATCAAAAGATCCGTTGGTCTCCATTTCATGTGAATGACTTGGTTCTAGTATATGATTCCAGATACAAAAAAAGAAGACAGAGAAAATTTCTTCCAAAATGGATGGGGCCCTACAAAATAGCAGCTGTGCATGAAAATGGTACGTACCGACTGGAGGAATTGGATGGCACTCCCATTACGAAATGGGTCAACCATGACAAGTTGAAGATTTTCCAAGCACCAGAATAGTCTACTCCGAGGACGGAGTAGAAGCTAGGAAGGGGGAAGATGTCGACACTAAAATTTTCCTCCGTAATTTCTATTTCATTAATGTATGTATTAGGAATAGGATGTTGTTAAGTGTAATTAGTAGTAGCATCTGATAGAAGATAATGGCGCTGTCAGTATGGTGCCGCCAATAATGTAGAGTACGGTAACAGTCAAAGTACAATAGGAATGTTGTAAAAAGTAAATATTTGTCGTAAGTGGTCCGGTAATGTTAAAATGTCAAAGTTTGGGATAAGTAGAGAAGTAGGGTCTACATGATTAGGAATTAGAAATATTATATTGGTAATAAGGACAAGGAGTGAGGTCATAAATATTTTGTGTATTTTATTTGTAAAAAGTCTAAAAATGTGGAACCCATGTGAAATGATAAGGTTTATCTTATCTTAAAAGATAAGCTTACATGTACAGATAAGAGTTAAGGTATGGAATATGATTCGTCAGAGTGGATTTCTTATCCTATCTTAGAGATAAGATGGATAAGCCTGGAAGTTCTATAAATAAAGAGGCCACCCCCCTCATTTAGCATAGAAGGAAGTAGTGAGAAATATTGTATGAAGTGTGTAAAGGAAGCCATCAGTTTAAAGGTGTGTTGAAGAAGCCATTAAGAGGTGTAATTGTAAAGTTTCTCCCATAGTATTGGTGGAAGGCAAGTGAAGTCAATAACACTTGAAGTACCTCATGGGTGAGATTGTAACAATTTCATGTTAATATTATAATTTACTTTGATATTTCAGATTTGTCATCATTCCGTCTTATCATAGTCGATGGTATTCTTGTGTTATGTTTGTTGTTTTGTTTCCAGATTACATCCACCAAACTAAAGGCTGTGCATTAGTAAATAATCATAGCACGAGGAGTTCCCGGTGAAGAATTATCATAGTGCCGGATTGGTGATGACAGAACCAAGGTGAGAGTTAGTTTATAATCATCTAAGCTTTTGTTTTCAGTTTTTTTTCTAAATTTTCTATGTTTCGAAACATCATGGATAGTTATGTGTACTAGGTTTAAAGTTGTGCTAGGTTTATTTTTTATTTTTTCATGTTTTCTAGTGTGCCCCGAGGTCCAAGCATTGAACCCACACTTTGATACCAAATGTAACGCCCACAAAACTTTGCACATGAAACCCAAAACCAAACAAAGGTTGTAATAGAAAAAATTTGAAATAATTTTTTTTTTGTTAAAGGAAACGAAATCGATAGTAAGGTTAACCTTTGATTTCAAACGATTGTCACAAAATTAATTAAATAATATTATTAAATAAAATAATGGATTTAATCTATGGTTAGGTTTAAAATATTTCATTCAATTAATCCTAAATTAATTTAATATAGAGGGTTTCTAAGGTCATGCAAAATTAAAATTAAAGTCCAAGTCTAAAATACCCCTTTTATTTACACAATGCTATTAATTTAATTTTCCAAAATAAAGGGGTCTAAACTATTAAAGAAGAGAGTTTAATTAAATTCCCCTATGTCATGGCATAATAACATCGAGAGTTGTAAAAGAAAATAATAAAAAGGAAATACCAAATTTGAATTAACTTTCAAAAGGACCCATGTGATCAAATGATCATCTCACCAACACCCACCTAATATTTATAGGAGACAATTTGGGCCATTGGATGAATCTAATCTAAGCCATTGGATGGGGCGATTTCAAACATACCCTAATATCTCTAAGGAAGAATTGTATTCATCTCTTTCACTCATTTCTAAATTTTTGGTTTTGCAGGTTAAGGGAAGGATGATGAAAAGGAAGCCATAGGAGAGGAGGAGAAATCTTGGGGATGGATACACACATCCAAATTCTATTTAATTTTTTTGTTTTCACTTGTGATTCTCTTCTACCCTATTCTAGGGTTTGTAATTTTCATGATTTTTTATAATTTTTATTTCCATGTTTTTGTCCTTCTTGGGCATTTGGGTATTTTACCCCTATGTAAATCTATTCAAATGAATTTATATTTACAAAATATTTAAGTATATATTAAAAATTATATGAGCGTATTGTTATGTATATACCTCATTCATATATATATATATATATATATATATATATTAAAACCTAAATACAAATGTGTTTCCTTCTTCTTAGCCGTGGACCCAAGTTTTTGCATGGGCCATAATTTTAAAGGCCGCATGTATTAAGGAGGAAAGGTTATTTTTTATTTGTTTTGTGGGGGGCCCCACCATTCCCCACATTACTTTATAATGAGCAACCAATATACTACGGCTTTTTCTTTCCTTTAATTTTTTTTTGGTTAAGTTTTATTTTATGAAAACAAAAATTATTCTTTTTACATATTTATATTAATAAATATTATTATGAATAATAAAATTTCATTATCATTTTTAAATTTTCAATAATATTAATCCACTAATAATAATAAAATAGTTGAACTTAGAAAATTGCTTATATGTATATTTTTTTCTATAAAGAAGACAAAAAATTGTTTAATATATATAAAAAGGAATTTTTTTAAAGCATTACTATATAATTAATTTAGACATAGTTATATTTACGTAGTAAATTATATATAGTTTTATTAATTCATACATACATACATTTGTTATTCCATCTAAGATTCAACTTGGGAGAATAATAAGTTTTCTCACACAAATTTATACCTTCAGGAGAAGGATATTTTCCACACAATCTAGAAATCAACACACTAATTTATTTATTTTAACATGACTAGAATGCAACTATAGTTTAGATCTTTCAATACAACAAGAGTGACTATTCATTTCTTTCACAAGATACAAGTGACATCCATTTCAACAAGTGATTTATTATAAGAACTCCCAATATATTTAAAAATTAACATGGCACATTGTAAGGAAAGGAAACCATTTTTAATTTGAAATCAAGGTTAACTCATTTCAAAAATTCTAACTTACCAACAATAATGTAGAATTTGATAATTTCTTGTCATAAAACTTACAAATTTGAAATTATAATGTTCTCAATCCACACTCTTAAGAGAGTTCACAAGATAAAATGATTTCCAAGTAATACAACAACTTTCTCTCAAGCTTACAATTTTATCATCATCCACACAAGTGGGAATAATAAATTGAACAATTACAACAAGGCTATCAGCAAGACAATTTTCAATTTTTCAATATGCATGTCTTCTCCAAAGGTAGCTCCAAAACTTTCATTCTTCAACTTTCACAAAGGACCACAAAACAAGGAAGAGGGAGTAGACAATGCTCTCCGACCATCCTTAAATCCATTAAGAGGAGAAGCCATCCCTTTAATTGCCCCTGAGCCCTAACCAAAGAACCATGAGAAGCATTGAGCAACAATGACAACTTTGAACAAGGTGGCTTCACAACAAACACATACATGGAATTCAACTCAACCAAGATAACGTAACCAACAAGATTACATTATCACAATAAAAAAAAGGTTTGAGGATCAAATCAAATAGAGAAAAGGCTATTGTAACCACCTCCTTATTCCTCCTAAGTGAAGTTGGAGTCTTACCCTAAGCTTCCAAGTGTAAAAAATAATCACACAAAATCTTTATCTCTCCCTTTTAAGCATACAACAAATCCATTATTTCCTTTTCACTCCCCATTGGTAAGACTCTCATTGACATTCCCACCAAATGAACACCTCACAAAACTCTCATTTCCCTCCCTAATGGTCCCATAAGCCCTTCTCATACACCCAAATAAGGATAACTACCCAACCAACACAAACAAACACCATCCCAAGACCAAAATCACTTTTAACAAGCACAACATTGCTTACAAACAAGGAAAATAACATAATAATAAATAAATCACCAATAACCCCCATTCCAACCAAAAATCACCAAAAAATAGACATGGAATGTGAGGATGATGAGGTGGCTCCATGTAGGATGCCACTTCATCATTCCTCCATCCCCACACTCAAGTCAACACACCAAGATGAAGAAAATCAATGCACTTGCAAGGACTATGAAAACTCACATGAATCAAAAACTTGCACACCATGATTTCAAAGGACACAATAAATTGGGGTACAAAAGGAAGTGAAATAATTTTCTTTCCTTTTAGACTAAAAATAGACAAAGAAGTAAAAAAAAAGCTTCCCAACCCATAGGTAGGGTTGTTGGGTAAATTTAAGAGGCATGGGACAAGCCTTTCTTGTCCCACAAGCCTCTAAAAATACCCTGCAACTCAAAATCCGAATTTTGAAGTTACAGTGGAGTAAAAAACTTACAAATAAATTACTTACAACAAGGACCACCAAAGCTCATTATAACTATTTTTCACATCCCAAATTTAGTTCACCCAATAAGAAGAAGTTTAGCTTAATTAAGACATATTTACACATGTTAATAAAATGAAAAGAATTTTAAATTTTAAATACAAAAAACTTGAATAAAGACCATAAAAATTTTAAGAAAGGGAACACAATTCCCCCCATGGACACACATGTGATGTTATCCCCCATGGGAGACCTCCAAAAAAGACATGCAAAACACCACACAAAACAACATTATACAAGCTATCAAATTCGGCCTCGTTGCTTAACACCCGATATCCTACCGTGGTTGGTCCCATATCCCCTTCGATGTATGTGATAAAATTCCTGTACATGTTAAAATACCTCTCTTACCTTTCATACGTATTAACAACATCGAGACCGTATACATATAAAATCAATAATCATCATTCCACATTAACAATTCTATTATTCATCGATATATCAAAATCTAACCCTAACATCCATGAGATTATAATTATACTCATAACATTCCAAAACATAACGTTTCAGTATAAAATCTACATCATGAAAATCAACATATATCGAACTGTCTAACATCATTACCTAATCCATCATAATAAAACATATACATCATAATGTCAATAGTCTAAATATCAGTGAAATCTATCATCTATTGATCAATGTATCATAATCAAATTGTTTGAATATTAGTCCAATGATATCAATACAAAGATGAAATAGTGTTGAAGAGGATTGAGAACTACATCCCCCTCCCTGTAAACTCGAATTCCTCCTGGAAGTCACTAGAATAGATGAGGAAAATGAGTTGGAAAAATAGTGGCATCCTTCCATGTGGATTTAGTGTCGTTGTACCTATCCCAATGGATCCGCACTTGGTCAATCTCATGTCCTCAAAGGCCCATGGTCCTATGATCTATGATGTGCACGAGCTCCATTGACACCTCCCCCTGATCTTGCACCTACAATGCAGTCCAATCCAAAATATGAGAGGGGTCTAGAATATACCTCCTAAGTATAGATACACGAAATACATCGTCCATGTGAGATAAGTTAGGTGGAAATGCTAGATGATAGAGAAAAGGACTTATACACTCTAATATCTCAAAGGACCCAAAAATATAGGAGCTACCTTACAATATTTTCTATAATGGATACCACTCTTATGAGGCCTAACATTAAGAAAATCATTTGCTCCCACCTAAAAACTACGATCTGTCCTCCTTAGATCTGCATAAATCTTCTACCTATCCTGAGCCTCTTGAAGCCTCTGTCAAATAAAGACAATCTGTTGCTCTGTATCCTATAATAAAGCCGACAGAAGAGAAACCATGTCATCCAATCTATCCCCACTCAACAGTGTTCTCCACTCTCTGCCATACAAGTCCTGAAAAGGATCCATGTCAATTGAACTCTAAAATGTTTTTTTATAGGAAGAATCCAGCAAATATAGGTACTGCTCCCACCTAAACTGATTGTCCATGACATACATCCGTAACATATCCTCCAAGATCTAATTTTCCCACTCTATCTTTCCATCTATCTCTGGATGATATACTGAGCTCAAGTTGATACTCGTACCAAGAACCTGTTGCATGGGAGTCTAGAAGTGAGAAGTGTATAAGGGATTGTGGTCATAAATGATCTTCCACATGATTCTGTGTAGTCTGAAAATCACGTCAAGGTATACCCATGCTACTACACTAGTTGTATAGGTAGTCTTCACTGGATAAAAATGAGCCACTTTTGTCAATTTATCCACCATGACCATGATGGCATCATGGTGGTATCTTGACATCGGTATCCCTATTATGAAGTCCATGGAAATTTTGTCCCATTTCCACTTTGATATGTTATGGTTAGAGAAGGCCAGAAGGATGCTGATGCACGACCTTCACCTTCTGACACTCTAAAAAATGAGACAAAAACTGATCTACACCTATCTATAGACCTCTCCAATGGTAAAGCTGACTCAAGGCGGCATGCATCCTTTTCACCCCTAGATGGGTTGAATAAGGTGCACGGTGAGCCTCTGCCAAGATATCCTGTCTCAAGCCTTCAATCTCTAGGAACATATATCCAACCTCTTTGTCTGAGAAGACCATCTGTCTCTAATGAAAATCCATCAAACTTCCCCTCAAGGGGTATCTAAGACTCATTCTCTGATCTAGATGTAAGGTAGATGATGTCTCGAGGAAGCTGCTATAAAATTCTATACCGTAAATCTATACCCACTGAAGTAGTCATAACCACATGTCTCTGTCTACTTAGGGTGTCTACAACCACATTTTCCTTCCCCTTCACATGCTCTATCTCCATGTTGTACTTATAAAGTAACTCCATCCAATGTCACTGATGAGTGTCGAGATTGGGTTGAATGAAGAGGTGGCGAAGACTCAAGTGATTAGTCCTGAGTATAAATCTCTGGCCAAGAAGGAAGTGTCTCCATCGAATCAAGGCATGAACAACTATTACAAGTTACATCTCATGAATCAAATAATTCAGCTCATAATCCTTGAGTTTACAAGACCCAAAAGCTACAACACGGCCCTCCTGCATCAACACACCTCCTAACCCTCGCAAAGAAGTATTTATGAAAATGAAGAACTCATCCTGAGGGTCTGACACTGCAAGAATAGGTGTTGTCATAAGGATATACTTTAGTTTCCTGAAGGCCTTCTGTAGACACCTAAAATATGCTTAGACTTAGCATTTCATCCAATCCATTCAATTAACAACACTTCGTTAATTCCCCATAGTTCACTCCACTCTCAGATGCCTATTTACGACACCTTCTTGGTCGTATTCTTCCCATATTCAACTTATTTGGCTAATATCTCTCTTATTAGTTAAACATTCCTCCTTTTGACCATTCAAAACCTCTTAGTTCTCTCTAAACCACTTCTATTGGCTTTGTAGGCTATCTATAAGTCAAAATTGGTTATCCAGACCCCTCCCAACTCTCAATGAGTCTCTAATCACTTGCTAATCAAGTTTAAATAGCCCAATCCTAGCTTAACTAAGCCTAAAGCATGTTTATCCTAATCCAATCTAAAAGTGATTTTTGAGCTTTAGTCCCACATGCACCCATAGTTCAAACTCTTCCATTTGGAAAACTATAAATACAAGGCTAAGCCTACCCATTCAAACTTACAACTTCACTCATAAGTCCTTCTCTCTCACATTTGGATATATTGGCATTAGACCTCATTTGCATTAGCCAAGCTAATAGGCATTTGATCTTGGCTATCCTCCATTGTTTAAGCTCCCCCATCTTGCATCCATAACTACATAGTAGGTTAGTAGGAGGGTATCTAACTTGGCCTTGTAGCCATTTTAAAGAGACCTCTTCACCTCCATTAAAGTAAACAACACACAATTTGATTGCTTAGAATCTAACTAGTTTCACTTTCATTAAACTTTCATAGAGTAGAGAGTAGTATATATGTTAGTTTTTGATGTTTTTTTCAAAGTTATAATGCTTGCATGTTAGTTTTTCTCTTGTTTATCTCTAATCTCATGGTGCATGGATGAGTTAGCAAATCTTTGAGGTTCTTTAGCCTCATTCCATAGCTTTTGCAACTTTCCATTGCACACATTTGATACGCCCGGTGGGACTCTTAGTCCATCCTCCATTAATGGAGTCATTTTGAAGCTTTTATTTTAGTTTGCAATTTTTTATTTTTTATTTAGTTTCAATGTTTCTAGATTAGTTTCAAGCTTTCTAGATTAGTGTTTTAAAGTTTTTTAGATTAGTTTGGATTTTTTAATTTCACTACCCTTTCTTGTATTTATGGATAAATATCAAGTTTCTTATCTAGTTTAACTAGGATTGTCTTGTTTTTGTGCTCTTTGCAAGATCAAATGAGGTGAAGTAGTACCAAAATTGAAGCAAATCGATAAAAATTTGATATTTTTGAGATAATTTTTAAAAAATCATGTGTTTTTTAGCCACCTACAAGAAAGGGAGTGCACATACCATTCTGTGCACGTAGGTACAACTATGACTATCATTTTTTTTTTATAGAGGCATGCAGGCACCAAATAAGTGGCAAAAGCACCAAATAAGGGGCACATGTACACAAACAGTGGTGCAGGTACACAAATAGTGTCACAGGTACACTAATAGTGGCGCAGGCATCATTAGCAATCTTCCGGAGGCCATAAATTTTGCTCCCAAACTCGAAACAACTCCATTTTTGTTGCGTTAGAAAGGTATTGAAGTGAAATACACAATGGAATCATAAAATTAGGATGTTGACTTACCAAAAATTTATGGTTTACATTATTAGGTAAATAGTCATTTTCTAACGTATCTTAAAGTTCAAAAAAGTGTTTTCTTGGCCATTCTAACACTTTGAAATATTTTTGTAGCACTAATAAGTTATTTACAGGGTTATTTTTATTTTATTTTTGACTAACTTAGTGAAGTGTTTCATTTCTTAGCTTGAGAAAGGTTTGTAAAGTGTTTATGTTCTCTGCTCGCACCTTCAAAAGTGATCTTGGAGATCAAAAACACTTGCACAACTTTGTATAATATGTTAAAAACACTTGTTCTAAAAGATAAAGTAATTTTTATGTGATTTAGTAAGAATTTTCAAACTATGTATGGTCTACCTTCGTGCCTTTTGGCGATCTTAGGAATCAAAAGCAAGATGTAAATTCCCTTTATTGATATCAATTTGCAATGGAAAATTACTAAACTCATTGTCTATAGGACCTAAGTTGCGTAAAAGACAAAACACAAACCCTCTAATACACATGTTTCTTGTAGGTTGCCAAATGGTGTGCTACTTAAAACCACTTTAAGTTAAGAAAAATAAAAAACACACCATATTCAAAACATTGTATTGCAGGTTTCAGAAAAGGGTACGCCCCTCTCCGCTCAACTGGAACATAGCCCATTTGGCATAACGCCTTAAGCTATAACAATGGGGGGTGGTTCCAGGAACCCCAAAGTAGTCCATGCAAGAGGGAACCTTGTGGACGAAATGGGAAGTGTTCCACACTGCCTACTTGACTAGTGATTCCTTTGTGAGATAGTGTTACAAGTTGTCCCTATGCGACTCTTTTAAGTACACGATGGAAACATTTACTGCCCACTGTGCTTGAAGGGGGAAAGTTGAGATACTCCCAAACTAGTTAGTGTGAATTTTTGGGGTAAATCGCCCCACTTGTGGACAACTTTGTAACACCTAGGACGAGATAACCACCTAGGAAAATATACTTTGGCCAGGAGCCCTCTTTGACCATTCTAAAACAGTGTTGAGTTGTGAGCCATCTTTTCATCACAAAACGTGTGACGCGTTACATTCACTTAGTTTTTCACTTTCCTTAAGGTGAGGTGAAACTCTGCCGAAGTGACGCCAACATGTTTTCATCCCCATTTTGATCTACTTCCTTCACATTCTTTTGACACTTTGTTGATCAAAAGAAGGGTGACTACCTTTGTGTTACCATTTGATTGCTTCTACCACTTTTTTGTCCATTAAACACTTTTTGGCTGGGTAAGTTAAATGTCTAAAGTGTGCAGAGGCATATTTATATAATTGGTAGCCTTTGTGATCTTAATACCCATGTCAAGATCATCATCATAGTTAGGATTGATTCATCATTTTATCTCCCTTTGACATGTTACCTCGTTTTCATTGTCATGACATAATTAAGATACTTATGCCATGTTTCTTGTAAACATGATCTAAGTGTCTGTATTGTGGCGTTATGCTACCCACGTTTTAATACATCCTTAGTATACTTTGAATTAGTTTTATTTCAAACATTTTACCAAATCTTGAAAGGTGTTGCTTACTTTTTTTGCATCATTTTGATACCACTTTGACACTAATATCTCACTTCTCCGTGAAGCTTGATAGACGTGTCCAATTGGTGTGGTTACGTGGCTTACATGTGCAAAGCTTTCCCTTTAACATTTTGGTCTTGTAGTTTTTTGAGATTTTTGTGGTGTCCTTTGATTGGGAGTCACATCTACCCTTTGTTAATATTTACACCTTGTTCATTTCAAGCTTGACGTAAATATTAACGTTGTTTTGATCACCTTTGCATCAAACTATCACTTTACACACACATTTTCATATGGTGTATTTCCTTGTTGATTAGCTTTGTGTTTCACACTTACATTATTGTTCCTTGTGATTATTCATTCAGAAAACTTATTTTCTAGGACAATCCCTTTTTATCTCATTGATATTTCATCATCATGATGTCTATTTTCCTTAGACCTTCTTTGGAAAATCACACACGCATATCAATACTTACCAAATGTCTAGCTGGTTGTCATTATGCTTCCTGAAATAAACATGTCACTTCCTTCCCTTTGAAGGAGTTCCATCACACTACCTAGATCTAGAAATTTGTGCTTAAAGCGACGCCAAAATGATTGACTATCGTGCGGTTCCCCATACTTAAAAAAATGCAGAACCTAGGTTTAGCAATTCAAATCAAAAGATGCCCATCATGACCAAACCTCGTTTGGTTCTTCATGCTAGAGAGCCCATACGGGTAACTCATCCCCCACCTTTATCTCATAGTCGGTGGTATGATTTGGACACTTCTAATCCAAATTATTATTTGAGTTCCCCCCACTCTTCTTATAATTCTAATCCAAACATTTCCTCTTCTTCTGAGGATTCCAATCCAAATATTTCCTCTCAGTCTTATGATGATTCAGATCCAAACTACTATTCAGATCCAAACTACTATTTGGATTCATCTAATTTGACTCCTAAGTCATCTAATACGACTCCTATGTCATGGTCCTCCCTATCTTTATAGGATCCTCTTCATCATACATTTAATGTGACTCCTACATTGTAGTCCTCCCTTTCTTTGCATGACCCCTTTTATCAATCGCCTTGATGATGTCTTCTTCCTTTGAAGATATGTGTGACTCCAAATCCCTCCAATCAAACATGTAATACAATTCTTGAATCGTGGTCCTCTCGTTCTTTGCAGGACCCTTGTTATTATTCATCCAATACGATTCTTGAATCATAATCCTCCCCTTCTTTATAGGACCTTCTTCATCAATCACCCCCAATAAGTCTTCCTTCTTTGAAGATTCGTGTGACTCAAAGTCCTTCAAGTACAATGACTAAATCAACCCATGTGTCACAATCTACAGACTTTGGACTTAATCCTACTAGTTTATAGATGATATACCATTGTATAGGTAGGTCCACACCACCTTCGTCTACCCATGATACATCTAGCTACACATCCTCTTCATCCCCCACATCATCTTCTTCTATCAATCATCATCAAACATCTTCTAAGTCTTCCGCACAAAGTGAACCTTTTAATTCCAATCAACCCCTGGTGATCGATAAATAACTCATATCGATTGAACTCTTTCATAATGAAGAAACAATCAGTGCATTTATAGGGGCATATGAAGATATTCCTTTAGCAGATTATGAAAAAGGATTCTCTTTAGACTTTGATATGTTTTTATATTGTGAGGAAAATGTTGATTCCTTTTATCAAGAAATGGAGGAAGAGCCTCAGATCATGCAACTTTATCCTCCTCTTAATCTTCCATCTTCCCATTCTTCATTATGTGATGAAACTCCTTGGTCTTGCATTGATCCATGACTTATCTTCTCATCACCCAATAATTCTTTGTCTATCATAATTCCTCAATCACAATATCTTATGGGGTCAAAGCCAAGTATCCCTTCATCTTCAGCTATGTGTGGGTCACCTTCTAGTAGCCCTCCCTCTACTATTTGTGGGAAATTTTTGAGTAGTCCACTATCTTCTATTCTTGGGGCATTCCCAACTAGCCCCTTTTCTTCTAGGTATGGATCACCCTCGGGTAGTCCATCATATTCTATTCTTGGGCCACATCTTAGTAGCCCATCATATTACATCTATGGGTCATGTCCTAGTAGCCCTTCTTCTTCCATTCCTAGGCCACATCCTAGTAGCCCTTCATCTTCTATCTATGGCTCACCTCCTAGTATCCCATCTTCTTCAATCCTTGGACCATATCCTTTTCATCCTTCACATTATTCTTCTACCAAAGATTGTGGAAAGCCCACTGCCATTCCTCTCATCAATTCTAAGAATCCACATTCTTCTCTCACTTTTTGGGATTAGACAAGTCACTCATCAACCTATAAGAAACCCAAACAGTTTCTTAATCAAGCTTAGATCAAAACTGCAAAGAGTTCTATAGCTCCCAACATGTCAAATGATCTTAAGGTTAAAAATTAAATGAAATTCAAGAACGCAAATCAACGTAACCATCAAGTATGGCACAAAGTACATAAACCTATGGATAGGGAACTCAATATCCCACATATGAAACCCATGTTTCAAAACAAATCATAGTCATTTGTTGAGTGTGAACTCACCACAATCTTTGAGATCAGGATAATATCACTTTCGATAAACAAACGCGCCTAGTCTCCCTTATCAAGGAAGTCACAAACAATGTTGTTGGATATTACCACATAGAGTGAATTTATTAGTCCCAACCTCTTAAAACTATCAAAAATCTAAAAATAAAAAAACAATTCAAAAATACAAAAAACATTGAGAAAACAAAACAAAAATCAAAGGTACAAAGATCAAACATTGCAATCAGGTATTGTGTACACATGGATGTTTCTTTCATACCTTCCTTTCTATTCTTCTGCAAGTCTCCCTACCATTTTCATCCCTTCAGTGATATTTTGGTTAGCTTATTCACACACATTCTGTGACATTTATCTCGATGGTATCCGTTTGACCCTAGTATTTTATCACCTTGGTAAATTTAAGAACGACTGACCTCTTAGAGATCCTATCACGTTCACCATCTAATAAACTTGTTGCGAAGAAATTTTGGACATATTTGTTGACACTAGCCAATGTCGTCATCACAATCACTTCCACCTCCTTCCATCAAGCCATCTATGGTTCTTAACCCCTTGTCAAACAAGAGAACTGAAATAAGTTTTCAGAAAGTAAAATAATCAAAATCAATCAAAAATCAAAAGTGAAAAGCTAAGAGTAAAAGAAAATTGATATATAACTCTCACTTAGGGTATTTCCAATAATCTCTATCGAGGCTATGGATGCCTGATTGGTAGTAGAGAAATGTTGCGATTAGAATCAAATACATCTCCGTCGGGGCTATGGACGTATGGCTGGCAGCGGAGCAATGTATGGTTATACTTCCACCCTTCATTCACAAATCACCTATCACCTATCAAAATAAATCATTCCTACATATTGGCTAGGGTGTCTTCAATTTTTATCTATTAAATATTCCCTTCAAGAGGTAATAAATTCCATGTGCACACACTGGATCTCTATGAGTAAACAAGATTAGTATGTTACCAAGTGTCTTTTTTTGGAACTTGTTCAGACTCTTACTCTAGTCCATATCTCGTCTCACGATTTGTGCCTTTGACTAATCACTTCTTCATCGCAAGGATTCTAAGCTACATTCATATCATTCACATCATTCTTCTACTTCGTTCAAAACATCCATATGTATAAGATTACTTTTTGCCATGTTTTCAGACACCTTTGTTCCCTTTCAGTAAAAAAATCTTCTCCTTCCTTTCTATCATGTGATTTTAGGCCAACTTTCGCTGGGGCAATCCTTGCTTCTTCCCAAAAATTCATTGGTTTACGTTCACCATCATGTTGAACTTATGCATATTGGCCTTAGGTCCCCACTTCTACATGTGAAGAGTTTGCCTTTGAATACTCCCAACTAATTTCTGGGGCATTTTTGCATATTCACCTTTCTCGTACACACGTGGGCTTGTGCCCTTGTACATCCCATCTATTGCTAGGGGCATCCACGCTTCCTCATCTTCCTGTACATAGTTTTAGAAAACTTTCAAGGAAAATATCAAAAACATTCAAAAATGTTAGAAATATCAAAAACATTCAAATATGTTAGAAAAATCAAAACATTCAAATATATTCAAGAAAACTTCTAAAAATTGAAAATCATCCTACAAAACGTCACTCTTTGGTTCTCACCTGTTCATGTGCGCGACTCACAGATCATCTTGATCTACCTCCATCAACAAAAGCTAGGTTGCTTACTTCGTCCGTACTCTGGGGCACAACAATTTTCTTGGTACTGTTTCGTAGTGCACATTGCTTTTCCATTAGACCGAAATGTCCTCCGTTATTACCCTCACATGTATCCTTACTTGGGGCACCGTCATTAACCCTTGTCATTAATTTGAATAGGTTCTAACTAAAGCTTGATTAAAAAACATTATACTTGTTTCTCTGTTAGGTTAGCTTGTTTAATTTCACATATTGCATTGCATTATGTATATTGCATGGAGTTAGGAATCTTTTACTTTCTCGTATTGCATTGTATTTTTGTATGTTGCATGGAGTTGGTGTTTTTAGCAATGGACATTTGTTCATATATGGCTTTTCATGTCGTATTACACTTTTGTTCATTATTTTTTAATAAGGACTGATGATGAAGATCTCTAGCAATATGATGAAAAATAAAGTTGTTTAAAGGCACTAGATGGATGTTAGCTCATTCCCCCTTCATGATTCTCCTTTTTCTTTTATATCCCCTTTCTTCTTCTTCACACTATTCTTTCTTCTGTTCTCTTTCTGTCATATTTTCGATTGTCAATCAAGTTATTCTATCACCCCATCAACAATCGAGGGGGCATCCTTCATTCTACTCATTTGTTTACTCCATCCCTTCAAATTTTCTACTTGTTTATGCTTGTCTACTTTCTTTGAAGTGACGTCACTTAAGCCACCCCAAAGAGGGGAAAATGTAGACACCTAAAATATGCTTAGACTTAGCATTTCATCCAGTCCATTCAATTAACAACACTTTGTTAATTCTCCATAGTTCACTCCACTCTCAGATGCCTATTTATGACACCTTCTTGGTCGTATTCTTCCCATATTCATCTTATTTGGCTAATATCTCTCTTATTAGCTAAACATTCCTCCTTTTGACCATTCAAAACCTCCCTAGTTCTCTCTAGACCACTTCTATTGGCTTTGTAGGCTATCTATCAGTCAAAATTGGTTATCCATACCCCTCCCAACTCTCAATGAGTCTCTAATCACTTGCTAATCAAGTTTAAATAGCCTAATCCTAGCTTAACTAAGCCTAAAGCATGTTTATCCTAATCCAATCTAAAAGTGATTTTTGAGTTTTAGTCCCACATGCACCCAAAGTTCAAACTCTTCCATTTGGAAAACTATAAATACAAGGCTAAGCCTACCCATTCAAACTTACAACTTCACTCACAAGTCCTCTCTCACATTTGGATATATTGGCATTAGACCTCATTTGCATTAGCCAAGCTAATAAGCATTTGATCTTGGCTATCCTCCATTGTTGAAACTCCCCCATCTTGCATCCATAACTTCATAGTAGGTTAGTAGGAGGGGTATCTAACTTGGCCTTGTAGCCATTTTAAAGAGACCTCTTCACCTCCATTGAAGTAAAAAACTCACAATTTGATTGCTTAGAATCTAACTAGGTTCACTTTCATTAAGCTTTCATAGAGTAGAGGGTAGTATATATGTTAGTTTTTGTCAAAGTTATAATGCTTGCATGTTAGTTATTCTCTTGTTTATCTCTAATCTCATGGTGCATGGATGAGTTAGCAAAGATTTGAGGTTCTTTAGCCTCATTCCATACATTTTTCAACTTTCCATTGCACATACCTTCTCATATTTATTTGACCAAATGAACTTCTTCCCATTATACTGAGGGAAGTGATGGGGTACGCAACCCGAGAGAAGTCCTAAAAAAATCTCTTGTAGTATCCTACCAACCCCATGAAACTACACACCTCGGTCACACTAGTGGGTGTTGGACAATCTATAATGGCTCTAATCTTGGAAGGTTCAATTGCGATACCTTTCCCAAAAATTATGTGACCTAAATATTGCACCTATGACTGAAAGAATGCACACTTCTCCAGGTTCCTGTAAAGTTGTTGCTCATGAAGACATTGTAGAACCTAAAAAAGGTACTCCTTGTGCTCCTCATATGTGCATGAGTATATCAAGTTGTAAAAAAGGAAAATGAGTAGAAAGCTATCTAAAAATGTCCTCAAAACCCCAATCATCAAACTCATGAATACTGTGGGTGAATTCGTTAAACTAAATGTCAAAACGGTGAACTCATAGTGGCCATATTTTGTGCGGGAAAGCTGATTTTTTGGACATTTTCCTCTATAATCCTCAGTTGTTCGTAGCTTGACTTAAGATAAATCTTACAAAACAAATTTGCCCCATTCATCTGATCAAATAAATCATCGATGCAAGGAAGGGGGTAACAATTCTGGATCGTTACTTTTTTCAGTTGTCGATAGTCCACACACAAACACAAGGATCCATCCTTCTTCTTCACAAAAATCACTAGTTCACCTAATGGGGATACACTAGGAAGGATTATGCCTCTCTTGAGAAAGGTCTCATCCATCCTAGTGTATCCCCTAAGGGTGCACCAGTGATTTTTGTGAAGAAGGACGGATCCTTGCAGTTATGTGTGGACTATCGTCAGCTAAACAAAGTAACGATCAAGAATCATTACCCCCTTCCTCATATTGATTATTTTTTTTATCAGATGAAGGGGGCCACAATGTTTTCTAAGATAGATCTTAATTTAAGATACTATCAACATATGATTGCAGAGGTAGATATATATAAGTCATCTTTCCGCATGAGATATGGCCACTATAAGTTCACAGTGGTTTCATTCGGTCTGGTGAACACCCCTGCAGTATTCATGAGTTTGATGAATGGGGTGTTCAGGAATTTTTTAGACCTTTTAGTACTCATGTTCCTTGATGACATCTTGATCTGTTATCGTAGGTATGAGGATCACGAGGAGCACCTTCATCAGGTTTTGTAGTGTCTACGTGAGCAACAACTTTACGGGAACCTAGAGAAGTGTGCATTCTTTCAGTCAGAGGTGTAATATTTGGGTCACATCATTCTAGGGAAGGTATCACAATTATTCCTTCTAAGATTAGAGTCATTATGGATTGGCCAATGCCCACCAGTGTGAATAAGGTGTGTAGTTTCATGGGTTTGGTAGGATACTACATGAGATTTGTTCAGGAATTCTCTTGGGTTACACACCCCATCACTTCCCTTCAACAAAAAGGAAAGAAGTTCATTTGGTTAGATAAATGTGATCAAGCCTTCAAGACACTAAAGGAATGCCTTATGACAACACCTATTATTGTAGTGCTAGACCTTTAGGGTGAGTTCATCATTTTCACAGATGCTTCTTTGGCAGGATTAGGAGGCGTGTTGATGCAGGAGGGCCGTGTTATAGCTTTTGATTCTCACAAACTCAAGGATTATGATCTCAATTATCCAACTCATGACCTTGAGCTTTCGAAAGTTCTTCATGCCTTGGTTTGATGGAGACACTTCCTTCTTGGCCAGAGATTTATACTTAGGACTAATCACTTGAGTCTTCACCACCTCTTCATGCAACCCAATCTCAACACTCGTTAGCGGCATTGGATGGTGTTTATTTATGAGTATGAAATGGAGATAGAGTGTGTGAAGGGGAAGGAGAATGTATTCATAGACGCCTTAATTAGATGGAGACATTTGGTTATGGCTACTTTAGTGGGTACATATTTGCGGAGCAGGATTTTGGAGTAGCTTCCTCACGAGAGCTTCTACCTAGAATCCAGATCAAAGATTGAGTCTCAGAGACCCCTTGAAGGGAAGTTTTATTGATTCTCATTAGAGGTAGATGACCTTCTTAGACACAGAGGCATGATATTTGTTCCTAGAGATCAAGGCTTGAGACAAGATATCTTGGTAGAGGCTCATCATGCACCTTATTCAACCCATCCAGGGGTGAAGAAGATGTATGTCACCTTGAGACAAATTTTTCATTGGATAGGTCTACGGAGAGATGTAGCTCAGTTTCTTTCACACTGTTTAGAGTGTCAAAGGGTGAAGGCTAAGCATTAGCATCTAGTTGGCCTTCTCTACCCACATGTCATACTAGAATAGAAATGGGACACCATTTACATCAATTTTGTTTTAAGGCTACTGACATCGAGATACCACAACGACGCTATCATCATCACGGTGGATAAATTGATGAAAGTGGCTAATTTTTCTCTGGTGAAGACCACCTATAAAGCTAATGCAATATCACGGGTATACCTTGATGAGATTTTAAAACTACACAGGTTTTCGTGGAAGATTATTTGTGACCACGATATGTAATACACTTCTCACTTCTAGACTACCATGCAACAGGTTCTTGGCATGAGTATAAACTTGAGTAAAAATTATCATCCAGAGACAGATGGATAGACGAAGCGGGTAAATCAGATCTCAGAGGATATGTTACAGATGTATTTCACGGACCATCACTCTAGGTGGGAGGAGTACCTATATTTGGTGGAGTTTTCCTATAACAACAATTTTCAGAGTTCGATTGACATGGCTCCTTTTTAGATGTGTTATGGAAGAGAGTGCAAGACACCTTTTGAGTTGGGATATATTGGAGGACAAGGTTTCTATTGGGTCAAATTCGGTAGCACTAGGTTGTCTTGATTTGAGAGAGGCTTCAGGAGTCTTAGGATAGGTAGAAGAAGTATGTAGATCTGAGGAGGACATATCATAGTTTTGAGGTGGGCATGAAGGTGTTTCTTCATGTCAGGCCTCATAAGAGTCCTATCCATTACAAAAAGGCTCTAAGTTAGATCTTATATTTTTGGGTCCCTTTGAGATCTTGGAGTGTATTGTCCTTTGGCCTATCATCTAGAATTACCACCCAACTTGTCTCGCATGCACGATGTATTTCATGTATATGTACTTAGGAGGTATATTCTAGATCCCTCTCATGTTTTGGATTGGACCACATTGCAAGTGTAGGAGAACAAGAAGGTGTCAGTGGAGCTGGTACACATCATAGAGCATAGGACCCTGGGCCTTCGAGGCCACGAGATTGACCAGATGAAGGTCTAGTGGGATAGGTATGACGAGACTGCAACCACATGAGAGGATGCCACTATTTTGTGAGATCATTTTCCTCATCTATTCAAATGACTTCTAGGAGGAAATCGAGTCTAAGGGGAGGGGGATGTAGTGCCTACTCCTCTTGGACTGATATTCAAACATTTTGATTATGATACATCGATCAGTAGATGATAGATTTCACTAATATTTGGACTATTGACATTATGATGTTTATGTTTAATTATGATGCATTAGATTGGAGAAATGGGTTTCTATTGGGAAAGATTTGGTATAGGATATGGAGTAGTAGGTTATCTTGATTTGAGAGAGGCTTAAGGAGGCTCAGGATAGCTAGAAGAAGTATGTAGATCTGGGGAGGACAGATCATAGTTTGGAGATGGGCACAAAGGTTTTTCTTTGTGTCAGGCCTCATAAGAGTCATATCCATTATGGAAAAAGCTCTAAGTTAGCTCCTAGATTTTCGGGTCCCTTCGAGATCTTGGACTATATTAGTCCCTTGGCCTATCATGTAGTATTTCCATCCAGCTTGTCTCGTATGCACGATGTATTTAATGTATCTGTACTTAGGATATATATTCCATATCCCTCTCATGTTTTAGATTAGACTACATTGCAGGTGTAGGAGAAGGGGTAGGTATCAGTACAGCCCATGCATATCATAGAACACAGGAACCTGAGACTTTGAGGCCGTGATATTGACCAAGTATGGGTCCAGTGGGATAGGTGCAACGATATTGTAGCCACGTGGGAGGATGTCACTATTTTGTGAGCTCATTTTCCTCATCTATTCCAGCAACTTCCAGAAGGAATTTGAGTCTAAGGGGAAGGAGATGTAGTGCCTGCTCCTCTTCGACACTGTTTCATCCTTATATTGATACTATTAGACTGATATTTAGACAGTTTGGTTATGATACATTGATCAGTAGATGATAGATTTCACTAATATTTGGATTATGGACATCATGATGTTTACGTTTTATTATGATGCACTAGATAATGATGTTAGACAGTTCAATATATGTTGATTTTCATGATGTGTATTTTATACTGACATGTTATGTTTTGGGATGTTTTGAGTAGAAGTGTAATCTCATGGATGTTAGGGTTATATTTTTATATATTGATGGATAATAGAATTTGCTAATGTCAAATGATGGATATTGATTTTATATGTATATTGTCTCAATGTTGTTAATACGGTCAAAAGGCCAGAGAGGTATTATGTTGTGTGCGGGAATTTTATCACATACATCGAAAGGGATAGGGGACCAACCACAGAAGGATGTCGGGTGTTGAGACACAAGGCCAAATTTGACAACTTGTGTAATTTTGTTTAGTGTGGTGTTTTGCATGTTTAATTTAGAGGTCTCCCATGGGGAGGATGACTTCACATATGTGGCCATGGGGTGAATTTTTGTCCCTTTCTTTAATTTTTAATGTGATTATTTATGTTTTTATTTAAAAAAAATTTGGAAATTTTTTCACTTTATTAGCATGTTGTAAATGTGTGTTAATTAAACTTAACCCTTCTTATTTTTAGTTAACCAAATTAAGGATGTGACAAATAGTTATGATGAGATTTGGTAGTCCTTATGTAAGTAAAATTTATGATGATTTGGGATGTGTTTTACTACACCCCCAACTTCAAAATTCAGATTTTGACTTAGGGGAAATTTTTGGAGGCTTGTGGTATAAGCAAGACATGCCTCTTAAATTTACCCAAAAACCCTACCTATGGGTTGAAAAGCTTATTTTTGAATTCTTTGTCCATTTTTGAGTGTAAAAGAAGGAAAATTATTGCACTTTCTTTCTACCCCAATTTATTAGGTCCTTTGAAAGCATGGTGTGAAAGTTTTGAGCCATGTGCGTTGTCATAGCCCTTTGCATGTGCATTTATTTTCTTGGTCTTAGTGGGTTGAATTGAATTTTGGGATGGAGGAATGATGAAGTGGCATCCTACATGGAGCCACCTCATCATCCTCACATTCCATTTCTATTTATTGGTGACTTTTGGTTGGAATGGGGGTTACTTGTTCTTTTCTCTTCTTGTGCACTTTTGGAATTGGAGTTTTTGGAGTGCTTGGAAATTGCTTGGCTTGGATTTGAAGAGGTTTGTGGAATTTTCTTATAACTTGATGGAAAGGTAGGATCTCCAATTTTTCATTATGTTATTGTGCTTATTTGTATGGAATGTTGTGCTTGTAAAATTGTTTTTTTTCCTTGTGAAGATGTTTGGGTGTTGGTTGGGTAGTAGGCCTTAGTTGGGTGTGGGAGAAGGGATTTATGGAACCATTGGGGATGGAAAATGGAGTTAACATGAGGCATAAAATTAGTGGGAGTGTGAGTGGGAGTCTTACGTACGGAGAGTGAAAATAAAATCATGGTTTTCTTGCATGCTTGCAAGGGAGAGATAATGAGTTTGTGTGATTAGTTTTGTGCACTTGGAGGCTTAGGGTAAAACTCCCACTTCACTTGGGTGGCATAAGGAGGTGGTCTCACATAACCCTTTCTCTATTTGGTTTGATCTTCAAACCTTTGTGTTGTTATGAATGTGCAAACTTGTTAGATATATTATCTTGGTTGAGTTGAATGTCTTGTATGTGTCTTTGTTGTGAAGCCACTTTGTAGGAAGATGGCATTGTTGCTCAATGCTCCTCATGGTTCCTTCATTGGGGCTTGGGAGGATATTAAGGGGATAGATTCTCCCCTTAATGGATTTGAGGTTGGGTGGAGAGCGTTTCCTACTCCCCATTCCTTGTTTTGTGTTCCCATTTTTAATTTGGAAGAAGGAAAATTTTGGAACTACCATTGTGAAGAAGTCATGCTTATTGGAAAAGTGTAACTTGGCCTTGTGGAAAGCCCTTTTGTTGTATATTATTTAAATATATACTTCCCACTTTCAGTCGGTGTATTGTAAAATTGTAAGTTTTGTGATAAAATTGTTGTATTCTTTTGAAATCACTTTTTTCTTATAAACTCTTTTAAGAGTGTGGATTGAGAAAATTAAAATTTCAAATGTGTTAGTTGGGAAAAGAAATTATCAAGTTTTGTTTTGTCTCGGTGAAAGGAAAATTTGAATAGAGTTGAAATGGATGTGCATTCTTTTAAATTTAAGTATTTTCATTATTTCTAAAATGTTATATACTTCCATCTCTAAGAATCTTGTAAATTTTGATAGGCTTCATTTTTAAAAGAAATAAGTATCTTGTTGGTTTACATTATCCTTGTGAAATGGAATGATTATTTTGTTTTCCTTAAAAGGGAGTAAATTGAAAGCCTAAAATATAAATGTAATATTAAGCTAGTTGAGGGGGAGTAGTTAAAAAAAATCCTTAGATTCAATGAAAACATCTCTTTCCTATTTTAATTTTCAGAAATGTGTTGTGTATGCAATCCTAATTTTTATCTCCTCAACTTGGTCTTGGATGGAATTTACACACAAAAAAGAGGATGCAGATAACTATATAATTGAATAATAAATTATATAGAATTTCCTATTTAAATACAACACTCGTTAAGTAAATTTCATTAGGGTAACCTACGAAACACTTTAATAACATTTACTAACTAGTGCTCTCTTTGACCAAAAAGGGGAAATAAATATGCTTGACAACTTTAATATTATTAATATAATATTATTATTAAAATAATAATACTATTAATATTATATTTTTAATATAAGTTAATTGTATAACTAAGTCATGGTTTGATACAAAGGAATGGTTTGAACATATTTAATAGCTTTTTCTTGGGATTTCCAGTGCTTAATGCCTGGATTTTGAGCCAATGGGGTCCTTGCTTGGTAGGCAGGTTGGATCTCTTTCCTAGTGCACGTGGTTTCTTCATTGTTGCGTTTGCTAGTGCTTTAGATAGAGATTTAATTTTTGGGAAAGTTTGGGAGGTTGAGTCTCATATGCTTTTGTATGAAACCATGGTTTCCTTTATTTAACCTGGTTTGTGATTCTTTCCAAGTTAAACCGGTGTGGATATGTCTTCCTTGATTTTCCCTCCAATTTTTGTTGGAGAGTTGTTTAATTGCTATTGGAAATTATTTACAAAGAAAAATGCTTAGTTATTGACCTTAGAACTCAAGAGTTTGAGCATACTACTTATATAATTTTAGTTAATATGGATACATGTGTGGATTTCCCTGCTACTATTGAACTTAAAATTGAAGATAGAATTTAGATTCAGAAACTAGATTACAAAGGGTTTCCCTTTAGATGCAGATCATGTTTCTCTCCTTGGCCATTTTGCAGCAGATTGTCACTTGGACCTGTAAACATGCTAAAGGTAGAAGCTCTTAGTGGAATAACTCTACTTATAACCATCTGGTAGTGAATGATCCATTGGATTGTGTTTCTGATTCAGTTTTATAGAATTCAATTGATGCAAAAATGATGGAAGTTCATCGAGTGTGTAAGGATATTTTGACTGACTCATCAGGGTCCCAAGACTATGGGGAGAACATTGAATTTTTTATTCCAATTCATAATGAAATTGTAAATCCAAATTTGAAAGAGGATTTAATTGTTGTGACTAGAAAGAAGAAAAGGGCTATCTCTCAAGGGGCCCTTAAGATGTAGTTAAGATCTAAAGGGAAGGGGTCTAAAGCTTGAGATAGCTATTGGTTTTATGTTGGAGGCCCATTATCCTCCAGGTTACTATTTGTTCTCCTTTGCCGCTAGAAAAGGCAACGTTGTTCATTCATCATTTTCTTATCTTTTTCTCCATCCTTTTATATAGGGGTAGGGAGCCCCTTAACCATTTTATACCTTTAATCATATATATATATATATATATATGGTATATATATATATATATATATATATTATTGTTATTATTAAGATTATTATTACAAAAATAATTATTGCTTTTATTCTACAAAACCAAAGGTTATTAAAAAAAGTATATAAAAAAATCAAATAACAATATTTGGGAAGCAACCACTATTGTTTTGGTTGTAGTAAATAGGATTGGGGTGGGGTAGGGGGTTCCTGGAAACCCCACCCCCACCCCTGTGCAAGGATGTTGGTTGATCCATAAAGGGTGTGGACGTTGTCCACACCCTAGTTCCACCTTGTGGGCCTAGTAAATATGTTTTTTTATCTACACATTTGAGATAAGCATGAACCCCCATCATAACTCGAACGCTAAAATCAAGAAACTTTCACTAGCCAAAACCTATAGAATTGAGTTCTTTACACAGTCGGAGACTGTTTGATCTTGAACCGAGATCCTATTTCCAGGTCTAAAACACACACACACACACACACACACACACACATATTGATTTATAATAAATTTCAGTTTTGTATATCTATTTAAATTAGAAGGAAAGCTAAATACTACAAAACAAGTAGATCTATTTGGTAAATGAAAATACCCAAATGGGTCTTTTTAGTTAAATCTTGCTTACAAAAAATGAGTAATGAAATTTACAAACCTTTGGACCCAAGGGTAGAAGAGAAAAAGAAAAAGAAAATAATATGGATTTGGGATGTGTATATCCATCCCCAAGCTTGACCCTTCTCATCCATGGCTTCCTCAAGAATTCCATCTTCCCTTAACCTGCAACACCAAAAATGAATGAAATGAACAAAGAAATGAATAAAAGCCTTTCTTAGAGATTTTAGGGTTGAATTGAAAATTATTCATCCAATGGCCTAGATTGCTTTCATCCAATGACCCAAATTGTCTCCTACAAAAATTAGGTGGTGGTAGGTAAGGTGATCATTTGATCACATGGGTCTTTTGTTGAGTGGGGCCACTTGTGTGAGTTGAAAGTTAAATAACTTATTGCTTTTGTTTTGATTTAATTTAAATAAACCGCCTTAATAATTTGGACCAACTTTTATATTAGACAACTAAATAATTAGCTTTATGTAAATGGAAAGATTTTTTTAGAGTTAGACTTAATTATTAAATTATTGCATGAACTTAGAAACTAATATAATTAAATTAATTTAGTTTTAATTGAATAAAATACTTTATACTTAATCATAGATTAAATTCATTATTTTATTTAATAATATTATTTAAGTTATTTAGTGCCGAATATTTGAAACCTAAGGTTAACCTTACCGTCGTTATCATTCCCTTTGACAAATAAAATTATTCCATAATTTTCCTAGTATAACATTTTGTTTGGTTTTGAGTTTCTTGTACAAAATTTTGTGGGTGTTACAATAACTAAACCCGAGATAGTTGCATGCACTCATGTCGGTTATGGAAAAAGTAATGGATAGATTAAAAGTATTTGTATCCCTTGATAACTAAACTCTGAATTTCCTTCCTATTAACCTAAAAATAGGAAAACTCATAGTTTAGATGAAATTTCTCTGTAATGGTTAAACAAACATAGGACAACAAAGTATTTTAGCCTTTCTCAATGTTTTAAAGAAAGGCCCAATTCAAAATAGAGTGAGGAGTTTGAGGGTAATTTCTTCTCTAAATTTCTATTGGGCTGATTTCATGGCGGATTGAGCAAATATTTGGATTACTAGATCCAAATCTATTGATTTTTTTTTCAATTTTTAGTGAATTTTGTTATCTCATCTATATTCTTAGATGAAGATGTGATATAATAAATTATATTAATTATTTGAGAAATAAATGAACATTTATTTTGTTCGCGATTGGATTGTAGAGGATTTGTATTGTTGTACAAATCCACTACATAAGAATTGTCTTCCTTTATAGAATTATTACACAAGAATCATTTGGATAGGAGAACAACAATACCATGGTTGAGGGAAATTAATTATTCCCCTTTCTATATTACTTGTCCTATATACAATCTTTCATGCTTAAATTTCTATTATTTAAATCTTAAATACGAAAATACAAACTCATTTAGATTTTATGAAAGAGAAATATATATTTGGAAATTTGGGATTGTAATTTCCAATGGGAATCTTTATGTAAAATTTCTTTAATGGAACAACTATTGCAATTTTCTATTACATATTTAAGACTAAATCTAGTTGTATATTTTTCATATTTAAGACTAGATCTACTTGTAGGCTAAGATGGCTTTAATCATTTTGAATAGAAATCACTAACCTGTTATTTCCATTTACAGATTCAAGAGTAAACATAATTTTGTTTAACTTACATGAATAGTTAAATAGAACACTATACTTAATTTTTTCAATTCATTTTTGTGTGTGGTGTGATGTTCGGTGGCATGCGGTTCAAGTGGCATGTTACAGTAATTAACCTAAAAAAAGGAACTTCACATACTCTATATTTTAATTTCTTAAGATTTCGTGTAATAGTAGGGAAGATATAATGAGAACTAGGGCCGTGGTGTAGCAATATGATCCAGAGGATCCTCACAGAGAAAAACTGATCTAAGATCTTCTCAGAAATTGTTGTAGTCATTTTTAAAGCGTGGGGAAAAATTATACGACTCTGACGGCAGCTTGTTTGCAGGAAACGGAGCTCGTTTGCAAAAGTTATAGCCCGCTGAAATTTTTGGGCAACTAGCGAATTTTGGAGTTTTTGTGCAGGTTGGACGTGTGCACGCTTGCCAAGTGTTGCGATCGTATTGCGACACATGGACAAATTGTGTGACGTATTAAAAAAAATGGGTTTTGGAACACCGGTCTTGGACACTCGATCTCGGACAAATGGACCCCGCTATTTACTGGTTGGGGGCCCTCAGCCAGGTTCGACACACTTGATTATGGAGGGGTGCCTTGGCCTCCTTCTCATTTAACCATGCAACCAACTTGTGTATATAAACCTCTATATTTGCCTTTGCGCCATGCATGTGGGACAATGGACATGTATTATTTAAATTATCCACACCTTATAACCTTATTGCACTTTCCACACATATTCCTATTCATTTCAATGCATATTTCTCCACCTGTCCACGCATTAGTCTAACTTACCAAGCATATTGTAAACTGCCACCGTGTTAAGACTATACCATGTGCATATGATGGGATTGTTGGCACCCAAAACTAAACATGCACGAACCCCTATGCAATGCATCCTATCTACATCGCCCTTCACATAGGCTTAGGCGGCTTTTAAGCCACTCAACAACCACACCCACTATGTATATAAAGTGTTGACCAAGTTTTCATGTGCCCAATGTGGGATTTTAATCCCAAAAGGATTAACTAAAAACAAAAGGAGGAGAATGGAACTCGGGTGGGCTGAGTAAAAATATAAGTGCCCAGCCATCATACCAGGAGGTGCATAAACAATATAAATAGGGTGATATTCTATTTGTAATGCATTCGGGACTGTGTAGTAATATTGTAATGCTCATATCTTGAGCTAGGAGTGGAGTTTGAAGGAGATGTAAAAAGCAACCCCTATTATTTTCAACAAAGGAAGATTGTGAGAAGGTCAAAATTTTGTAGAATTCTTTGTAAAGGATTATTTTCAAGATTCTAATAGATCGGTCCCATTCAACCAGACCCGGAGACGTAGGCCTCAAGCGTCGAACTCCGTTATCAATTCTTGCGTCACGTTGCTGGTGAATCCTCTTCATTTATTTCAGTATTTACACAGTACTTGTAGTTTTTATTCTTTTATTAAAAATACAAAATGAAATAATGCACAATTTTTATATCGAAAATCAATACAAAGCAAGAAAATGTGTGTACACAATTGCTAGTTAAATTTGGTTTTCAGATCATTGGTATCAGAGCTGGTTTTGACTGATTTTTGGTTCAGTTTAATGTGTTTTGGATTACAAGTTGTGTGTTGGATGTTAACAAGGTCTCGATCTAAGAAGGGTGAAGGAGAATTAGTTGAAGGAGATCCCAAAATTGGTACCATACGATCTCGAAGTCCTACAATAGCGGATCGAGAGGAAGTGGAACAAAAATTTCGTCAATCCTTCCAACAGATGAAGGAAATGGTGGAAGAAATTTACCAAGAAAGGAAAAGGGAAAAGGGGAATAGAGAAGGTAAGAAAGAAGAAAGCTCTAGTTCTGACATTCCAAAAAGAGACTCCTTAAAATCTGATTTTCTTTCATTAAAGTTAGATATCAAGTTTGAATTGCCTATGTATACTGGAGAACTAAATGCAGAGAAGTTGGATAACTGGGTCAAGCAAATAGAAGTATATTGTAGGGTTCAGAAAATTGTTGATGATGAAGCAAAGATTCATTTGGAAACTCTTCGGATGGGTGTAACAACACTCATTTGGTGGGAGAGTAAGCTTCAGGAAGTGGAAGAAAACAAAGGTATAGAAATCACTTCTTGGTCTGAATTTGTTTCAAATCTTAGGCAACAATTTTATCCTCTTGGTTATAAGCAACAAGCTATGATGTATTGGCAAACATTAAAACAAACTAAGGGACAAAGTGTTCAAGAATACACACAAGAATTTAGGAAAAGGGCTCTAACTCTGGGAATTTCCCTAAACACAGAAGAAACACTGCTCAAATATATTGGTGGATTGCATAGTTATCTAAGGCATATGATACTTTTTTTAGGTACTACTAATCTTGATGCAGTATGTGTTCAAGCAACCCATCTAGAAGCACGAGGGAAAATGACAAAGGAGTCCTCTTTCTCTTCTTTTAATCAGAAGAACAAGCAATCTGAAGGAAAAGGTTCAAAAGAACAAGGAAAAGGAAAGGGTAAGCATAAAACAAACTCTACTGTTAAGAAGGAAGATGAAAAACCATTTTGTAATCATTGTAAAAAAAACCATGATGAGTCTAAATGTTGGAAATTACATCTTGAAAAGAAGCCTAAATGGATGGTTAAGAAAGGAAAAGAAAAGAAAAGAAAACAAACACCGTAGTGCATGATCTTGGTTCTGATTCAGGTGATGAAACCAAAATCACAGCTATGGGTTTACAAGGTAAATCAACTCTTTCAATTTCCAACAATAGCACTACAGATGTTGCATCTTCTTCTAGTAAACAAACTACACCTGACGATAAGAAAAGAAATGAGCTTTTCCACATTAGAGTAATTTCAAAGCATACAAAAATTGATACTCTTTTTGATAGTGGATCTCAAGCTAATTTGATTTCTGAGGAGGTTGTTAAAAAACTAGGACTCAAAACTACACCACATCCTAAGCCTTATCCTTTGGGCTAGGTTTGTGATGATGCAAAAATGCAAGTAACTAAAACTTGTACTTTCATATTTGCCATTACAAACAAGTTTATTGATGAGGTTGAATTGGATGCAGTTCCTTTGGATATTTGTGGGGTGGTTTTGGGAAGTCCTTATTTGTATGATCGTAAAGCAATCTTCTATAGGGAAGAAAATAAATATTTGTTTGTAAAGGATGGAATTGAGTTTATTATTAGAGCTCACCGTGAAAAGAATAATCTATCCTTGGTAACTGCAGGTCAAATGAAAAGGCTTGTCAACTCAAGAAAAATTTTTGTGCTCATGGTGGTCAAAGCCAAGGAAAAAGAAAATGAGATGGCTTTTGAGACTTGCGATCTAAAACATAAGGATGAATTGGTAAGAATTGTTTCTCAATTTGATGATGTTTTTCAGGATCCACAAGGTCTACCTCCCAAAAGAGGGGTTCAACATGAGATACAGTTGCTTCAGGATGCACCTCTTCCCAATATCGAAATGTACAGGTTGTCAGTAGTAGAGAACAAGGAAATAAAGAGACAGGTAATGGAAATTTTGGCTCAAGGTATAATTCACCCAAGTACATCCCCATGTGGTTCACCAATTATATTGGTTCCTAAGAAGGATGGCACTTGGTGAATGTGTGTTGATTTCCGTGCTTTAAACAAGATTACTATAAAGAATCGTCACCCTCTTCCTAGAATAGATGATTTACTGGATCAATTAAGAAATGCAATTTATTTCACTATGTTAGACTTAAGAAGTGGTTATCACCAAGTAAGAATTGCAGAAGGTGATGTTTGGAAAAATACTTTTAAAACAAAACAGGGATTGTTTGAATGGTTAGTGATGCCTTTTGGTTTTTGCAATGCACCGACAACATTCATGAGAGTTATGAATGAAATTTTTAGACCATTCATTGATAATTTCGTTATTGTCTACTTAGATGATATTCTTATTTTCAGTAAATCATGGGATGAACATATTAAACACATCCAGAAAGTCTTAGATGCACTAAGGAGAGAGAAATTGTATTTGAAGATGTCAAAATGTGAATTTGGAAAAACATCCTTAATTTATTTGGGGTATATTGTAGGAAATGGAGAATTGAAAATTGATCCTGCAAAAATAGAGGTTATTGTGAAATGGCCTAGACCCACAAATGTGATGGAAGTTAGAAGTTTTCTAGGTGCAATTCAGTACTGGAGGAAATTTATTGCTAACTTCTCATATATTTCATCTCCTTTGCATGCTTTGACAAGTATTAAACAGGTCTTTCAGTGGGGAGGAAAACAAAAAAAAAGCATTTGATACACTGAAAGAGAAGATAAGTACCGCTCCGATCTTGGCACTTCCGGATTTACAACATTCATTTGAGATTGAGATGGATGCTAGTGAGTACACAATGGGGGCAGTTTTGATGCAGAACAAACGACCAGTGTGTTACCATTCAGAAACCTTTACAAGTGCGGTAAGAAACTATCCAACTTATGATAAAGAGTTGTATGCTTTGGTTCAAAGTGTTAAAAAATGGAAGCATTATTTAATGGGAAAAGAAAAAATTATCCATACTGACCATCAACCGCTTCAATATTTACAAACACAAACCAAATTGCAGCAGTCTAGACATTTCAGGTGGATGGGATTTTTGCAACAATTTCATCTTGTAATCAGGTATAAAAAAAGGTATTCAGAACAAGGTTGCCGACATCTTGTCCAGACCACCAGTGGTAGTAGCATCTATCCTTTTACAGCATAGTTCTTTGGCTCATGTTAGTTACAAGGAACAATATGTAAATGATGTTGATTTTAGAGAAGTGTATGAGGATTTAGTAAGTGGGAAACAAGTAGGAGAAAAAGATTATCATTTGCATGAAGGATTGTTATATCATTCTGGAAAACTTTGTATTCCAGAAAATGAGCGTGTGCATATGATTAGGGAAGCACATACTTCTCTTATTTCAGGGCATTTTGGTGTAAGTAAGACAGTTGCACATTTACAAAAATATTGCTATTGGCCTAGAATGCATGAACATGTAAACCGATATATTAAGGGGTGTGTTCTTTGTGCCACAAACAAGCCAAGTAACAGGAAATTAGGACTTTACACTCCTCTTCCCGTTCCAACACGTCCTTGGGAAAGTGTTTCCATGGACTTTGTAGGAGGCTTGCCCATGACACGGAAAAAACATGATTACTTATATGTGGTAGTGGACAAATTTAGCAAAATGTGTGTGTTGGTTCCATGTACTAAACAAATAACTGGTGAGGGAACTGCACATTTATTCTTTCAGTTTGTTTGGGTTCATTTTGGTTTACCTACTTCAATCATATCTGATCGGGATTCTAGATTTCTTGGGGAATTTTGGTCAACATTGTGGGGGTTAATGGACACAAAACTGAAAAAGAGCACTGCTTTTCATCCACAGACCGATGGTCAAACAGAGGTTGTAAACCGCACAGTGGTACAATTACTTAGGGGCTATAGTAACAAACATCCTAAATTGTGGGATGAACATCTTTATTATGTGCAACATACTTATAATCGTGCCTTACATTCTTCTACTTTGAAGTCTCCATTTGAGAATTGTTATGGATATCTGCCTAATTCTCCATTAGATATATATTATGGACATGAAACTGTTGTTAATAGTGCAAGTGATTCTGACAAGGCTAAAAGATTTGTGCAGAGAATACAACAGGTTCATCAGTATGTCCATGAACAATTGGAGAAGAGCCAGGCTAAGTACAAAGCTAGGCATGATCAACATAGAACTGATCACAAGTTCAAAGTTGGTGATTCAGTTTGGCTTCACATCAGCAAGGAAAGACTGACAGGTGAAGGTAAAAAATTGAAACCAATATGGTATGGTCCATTCCAAATATTGGAAAAAATTGGTAACAACGCTTTCCAGTTAGATTTACCTCCATATATGCAAATCTATTCAGTTGTAAATGTTGAGAATTTAAGATTGTATGAACCACCTATGATTGTTGATCATGATGATTCTAACATTATTCCTTCCATTGATGATTTTTCTCTTGAGTATCTTGATGAGTTGCAGGAAGACATCATTTTGGATAGGAAAGTAAGAACTTCGTGAAGGGGTGATATTGAATATCTTCATGTTGGGTTCAGAGGCATGCATCCGAAAAAGGCAAAATGGATGGAAACCGGAAAGGTGAGGGAGAAATACCCTCACCTATTCACCAATTAGGTTGACTTTTGGGGTCCAAAAGTTTCTCAGTGGGGAGGAATGATCCAGAGGATCCTCACAGAGAAACACCGATCTAAGATCTTCTCAGAAATTGTTGTAGTCATTTTTAAAGCGTGGGGAAAAATTATACGACTCTGACGACAGCTTGTTTGCAGGAAACGGAGCTCATTTGCAAAAGTTATAGCCCGCTGAAATTTTTGGGCAACTGGCAAATTTTGGAGTTTTTGTGCAGGTTGGACGTGTGCACGCTTGCCAAGTGTTGCGATCGTATTACGACACGTAGATGAATTTTGTGACGTATTAAAAAAAATGGGTTTTGGAACGCTGGTCTTGGACAATCGATCTCGGACAAATGGACCCTGCTATTTACTGGCTGGGGGCCCTCAGCCAGGTTCGACACACTCGATTATGGAGGGGTGCCTTGGCCTCCTTCTCATTTAACCATGCAACCAACTTGTGTATATAAACCTCTATATTTGCCTTTGCGCCATGCATGTGGGATAATGGACATGTATTATTTAAATTATCCACGCCTTATAACCTTATTGCACTTTCCACGCATATTCCTATTCATTTCAACGCATATTTCTCCAACTGTCCACACATTAGTCTAACTTACCAAGCATATTGTAAACTGCCACCGTGTTAAGACTATACCATGCGCATATGATGGGATTGTTGGTGCCCAAAACTAAACATGCACAAACCCCTATGCAATGCATCCTATCTACATCGCCCTCCACATAGGCTTAGGCGGTTTTTAAGCCACTCAACAACCGCACCCACTATGTATATAAAGTGTTGACCGAGTTTTCATGCGCCCAATGTGGGATTTTAATCCCAAAAGGATAAAAAAAAAAAGGAGGAGAATGGAACTCGGGTGGGCTGAGTAAAAAGATAAGTGCCCATCCGTCATACCAGGAGGCGCATAAACAATATAAATAGGGTGATATTCTATTTGTAATGCATTCTGGACTGTGTAGTAATATTGTAATGCTCATATCTTGAGCTAGGAGTGGGGTTTGAAGGAGATGTAAAATGCAACCCCTGTTATTTTCGATAGAGGAAGACTGTGAGAAGGTAAGAATTTTGTAGAATTCTTTGTAAAGGATTATTTTCAAGATTCTAATAGATCGGTCCCATTCAACCGGACCCGGAGACGTAGGCCTCAAGCGCCGAACTCTGTTATCAGTTCTTGCGTCACGTTGCTGGTGAATCCTCTTCATTTCTTTCAGTATTTGCACAGTACTTGTAGTTTTTATTCTTTTATTAAAAATACAAAAAGAAATAATGCATAATTTTTATATCAAAAATCAATACAAAGCAAGAAAATGTGTGTACACAATTGCTAGTTAAATTTGGTTTTCAGATCACAATAGTACATGCCATTAAGGATGATTGCATTGGAGATGGGGAAGGAAGCATAATAAAGTTAGCTTGAGCTAGTGATATGAAATTACAGATATAACTAAATCTGAATTTAATTTGGAAAAGAAAAATCCAAACATGCGATCATATAGGTCATGATGCACCAGTTTCAATTTCAAGTGATTTGGGCATCATTTGACGAAGCTATTTAGAAAATAAGTCATTTGATTGATTCTCTAAGTCGTGGAGACTATGCTAAATGAAAGCATTGGAAATGAATACAAAAATTCCAAACAAATTAGTAAAATTGCAGAAGCAGTGCTGAAATTTAATGTAATTTATGATTTGTAAGCATTCAAATTTATTACCGTAGACAAAAAATAGTAACATTCTTCTGTAGGATTTAATGTAAAGGTCTGTCAATTCATCGATATAACAAAATGCCTTTTAAGAGTATAAATATAAGCATATCACTTATTGTTGTTTGTAGTAAACTATGACTATAGAAAATGATGTGTATTAACAATTTGTGCTTTGGCAAACTAGAGTTTCAGAGATGTTGTGGTGTAGCAAGTGGAGTGCAATTTATAGATTTGTAACATTAATATGGGGTAGTATTAGAAATTGTTTTTCATTTGTATTTTAAATGGAGTAGCTGAGGCATGTGTGTGCATGGGAAAATTGGTTTACCTTAAAATGATGGCACTGACATTGTATGGCTTGAAGATGCGTAACTGCTTTCTTGTGACTGAAATTGGGATGGAATGCCTGCAGAGGAATGAAAGTAAATGTTAGTATGAGTAGGGCATGTAGTATTTACAATGTTGCTGAAAATTGAAAAGTGGGTGAAGGATCTTTACCTTCATCTGGAGTAGTTGTCATTTGTATGATTATATTATTTTTGTCTATTGTAAAATTTCCATGCAATGCAAACTACGATAGTTGTTCTATAACAGTTTCTTTGTCTTCTATGTATTATGGATTTGTTATAGTAGTAAGAAAAGGTATCAATTCTGCTAAAAGCTTGTTTTTAGCTATGCATTGGATGGATGTTTTTTTTGTGCTTTTAATGGTGCATAGAAGACGATGGTAATATGCATATGGGCATTCCTGTTGGCAGTTGCTATAATATGCTATGTTTGTATGAAATGGTGGCAAATACTCAATAGTCAAGTTGCATTTTTTACAAATAGGTTCAAATGGACTGGAATAGGCCTTTGCAATGGTCAATGTTCCTTCAACATGTACAGTAGAAAAAATAGATTTTGGTGTAATTTTTTTTTGAAATAAATACACTTCAAATTTCAGTGCATGTACACATTGACACACATTCTATTAATGTATATGTATATAAGCATAGAGTTGTAGATGACTGTATGCAGTAACTAATTAGTATTTTAGATGCAGGAAAATCATATAAGCAAATGTATATTGCAACAAAATCTATTGCAGTTGGAAGACTAAAAATCATAGCTAATTGAATGAAGCAAAATTAGAAAGGCAGCTAACGCTAATGAATATCTGAATCAAGTTTGATATCATCGATGCTAAGGAGTGTGTGGTAAATTTCAAATTCATGTCCTATTGCTACATTAAGACAATGTCCTATTTTGCTACAGGAATATAAATGATGTGAGAGCGCTTAAAATCTCTACATCAGCTTTGCATAGGAGATGCTTGGTTCAGTCTTTATAGTGAGAATTGACCTCCTATAGTGACAGTTTGTAGAAGAAGCTTCATGAATGTTGTAAGTGTTGAAGGACAATAACTACAGGTAAGAAGATGGAATGGTTCATGTTCATAAAAGTATAGAAGAGGAATATTTTTTTTTACTACTAAAGATAAAGGCATTTACTTTGTGCATTTTGGGCAAGTCTGAGATCTCAAGAATATTGTTCATGCATAAGTAAAAGTGTTATGAGATCTGGATTTGAGTAAGGAAGGTGATCCCAAAATTTGTTGGTTTGTGTTGACTCAGATATGACTGCAATAATATAACATCTCATAAGGCATGTTGAGCTTGTAAAGTTTATCCATGGAATGATAAGTTACTCCTAGACTTGATCTAGAGATGTTGGAGAGATTGTGTGACATTTATGACTCAGAGACAGTAAGTATAGTATTATAGTGATAGTTATGATGATTCCTCAGGGGAAATGTATGTATCATTGCCATACATGTCATATTGAGATTCACTCAAGGGTATGTGTAAGGATTATAACTGATTGTTACTTTAGAATAAATAAATAGACGGCTAGTGAATGTTCCATGAAGCGTATGATACCATCTCAGAGTGCTGAAAATATTTACATAAGCTATGCAAAAGCCAAATTGATTCAAGGTTCTTCTCGAAGGGAGGAAAAATTTATCCTCATATTCTTTGAAAGAGATAAGAAATGCTTGGTTTAGCCTTGATAGTGGGAATTGACCTCCTACAGTGGCATTGTGTGAAAGAATCTTCATGAATGTTGTAAGTGTTAAACTATGATAACTACAGGTAAGAAGATGGAATGCTAGAGGTTCAAAAGTCTATAGAAGAGGAAAATATTTTTTTATTACTAGAGGTAAGAGCATTTTCTTTTTGCATTTTTGGAAAGTCTGAGATCTCAAGAGTATTGTTCATATGGATAAGTAAAAGTGTTATGAGCTTTAGATTTGAGTAACGAAGGTGATCCCAGGGTTTGTTGGTTTGTGTTGACTCACATATGACTGCATAAGCAAGATGATTGGATATAGGTACTATGAATGCATGCGAGGCATAATATGATAGATCATAAGGCACGTTGAGCTTGTAAATTTTATCCATGGAATGATAAGTTACTCCTAGACTTGATCTAGAGATGTTGGAAAGGTTGTGTGACATTTTTGACTTAGATAAAGTCACAAATATAGAAAATGGAGTTCTTATGAGCTACATGAGGTAAAATATGATATTGAAAATGCAAAGAAGTGAGTTCTTGACTTATGTTTGGCATGTTTGAATAAAAATGAAGGGTACAAAAGAAAATTAGGCCACTCCAATGTTACCATACCTCACATTGCAAAAGGGAGTTTGCTTATAAATCATGTCAGACATGTTGGAGACAGTTGCTCTTTTTAAGAATCTACACTTATTTACAGATCCAATACCTCTCATATTAGATAGCAACTTCATAATATCTGATTTGTCAAGGGGTACATCAAAAAGAAAGATCAAGAATGAGATCATCCAGAAGAATGCCATGTGAAGGGGAACAATGTTACACATGTGATGAACAATTTCGACTGGGGATATTGAGTTTAGTCATGGCTAATTGTGTCTGGTTGATTCTTTCTCTGTCAAGGTTTTCTTGTTAAGCCTTCTTATTGGCACCAACAGATTTCTTGTTTTAAGGGTTTCAACTTTCTATTTAGTTCCGTGGATTTAAATGCATCATACTGTTGCACTTGGTAATCCATAATTTCTTCCATTCTTAGGGCCACCTCATGTTAAGAATACTTTGGCATTATGTTCAAGAAGATAGCATAGGCAGCAACATAATGGATTATTTTCATAATCCATTTTTTGTTACAACTCTGTGGCTCCAAGCTCATGCAAGAGTCTGTCAGGGAGTGGCTGAATATGTGATTGGCCTCTCAACACAAGTGAAAAGCTTGTACCAATTCCAATATACATAGCACTCTGCACTCCAAATACATATTACTAAGTACGATTATGTGTTGTCTCTCTAAAAATTTCAACAACCATTTGTGCTCAAAATATCCTAACAATTGATTTACAAACTGAAACTAAGGACCATTGTGAATAGAAATTGGGGAGCAAATAACATGCAACAACATTCATCCACCAGACTATGCACATTATCATGTAGAAGCAAGAGACAAAAAAAGGGTAAATTCTTTCGGCATCCACTCTCCTTAGAAATAACCAAAAATATTCGTTCGGGGCATCATTTTCTTGTGGATAGACAAGACTAACTATATTATAGGAAGTGAGAACCTTCGTGTTTTCGTGGGTCTTCGCCAAGTTTTTCCTAGATGCTCCATCCTTCCAGGTCTAACACTATTCTGACTAAATAGGCTAGGTTGGTTTTTATTAGTGTGAGATGGGATGTTAGGGACGTGCCCTCATATTTGGGAGAATAGTCGTCATCAATGCATGATGTCACTATATTTGGATATACAAACCTCATGATAATTCCTTTTCAATTTAAAGTCTAGACTGAGATTTGATGATTTCCAGACTGATATTTGATGATTTTTTATGTCCTAGAGGCCACATTGGTCTGATGGGTTTTGTTCCTTTACTAGTGTCTAGCTATGAAATGAATTATCCACTCAAAAATTGTATAAAATGTTGTGTTTGTGGAAGATAAACAACTATAATTACTCTATAATCATGGTTCCACAAGACCCAATAAAATGTAATAAATTCTAGTTTTTTAGCCTAGTTTCTTAGTTGTGTAATGTTTATACCCTAAAAATGGATAGAGTAGAGGAATACCAAATGTCCCACAATTTGTTTTTTACACAGATGAATGTAGAAGAATATAATTCATGATAGAAACTTTTCTATAGATCTATGTGTACCTAGGAGGTAGAATTCTACTCTTCTATTTACATTTATTTTCTTGTTGAGAATTTCGATGCTGCAGATCTAACTATCTATCCACATTGAACAAAATTATGATCCATATATCCTGCTCCTGAAGAGTAATTGTTTAAATTTTACTATTTTGTTTAGGCTTCTTTCCTTATATTGGGGCATTCAGGCTACAGATTTGATTATTTCCCAATGGCTCTAGATAATCTCTTCCTAGTGGCTACAGATTTGACTGTCACAATTTGAAACTAAAATAATTCATGCAATCATTTCCCCCACTAAAAGGCTCTTTAGATTTTCATGCAAATCCAAAAGTTGGTAAACTTTCAAATTTCTCTATATAGTTTGTCTAGTATAAGATGAGAAGAAAACTATAAGGTTTGCTATAGTATATGTTCCCATAAGGAAATGTCTTTAAAAAATTTCATGCAAATCTTTCTTTTTTGATCCAAACAACACAGATCCCACAAGCACTCATACAACCAATGATAACCCTTACATCTAGCATGTATAATCATCTTATGATTTATATGCAAAAATAGAAATTGAATGACATTGTTCTACATCATTGTGCTTGGAACTCGATTCTATTGGAATTTGTTCCCTTTATATTGAATTACACAGATCACACTAGCTCATGTATGTTAGTTCTTTTTTAAATTATACGGACTGCCATCTTATTGTGACCTGGGTATATGAGTGGGGGATATATAGACTCCCTTGTGCTTTCCTACTTCCAACATTTGCTTATAACAATACTGCACTCTGGAGGAAGTGGAGTATAAATGTATATGCAGTCCATATCATCACTATCATGAAATCCCAATTTTTTGAAAACATAGAAATGTGTGCGACTGTTAGCGGTGACTAAGTCAGTCTATTTCTTCCTAAGGATATCAGTGAGATATAGAGAATCCTTCTCCACTTTCCTACTTCTAGCACATGCTTATATCAATAATGGTATATACAATCCATATCATGACTAACATGGAATCCTAGTTTTCCTACAACATAGAAATGCTTCATGTAATAGGCTCTTTGCTTAGCAATGATTAAGTCATTTTATTACCTCATAGAGTTACAAGTGGGGGATATACATGGGGGATACAGAGAATCCCTCCTGCAATTTCCTCTTTACACTATTGTAAGGCTTTGTGTTCCTAATTTATTATTCTTATTACATAAAACTAGGAAACAAGTGGAAAATTATTAAGAAAATGGAAATGATTGCATAATGTATGCATACAAACATATGTTCAACTCTCCAATCTTCAATAAGAGATCACCTTTTGTAGGTTAAAAAAAGAAGGCATATAGGTATTGTGGTCAAGATATAAGAAGAAACCTGACATGCTCTGTGATAAACTCTTAATTTTTTCCATTTATTGATGAAAATCTATGGCATTCTGTGTGTGTGAGTGCACATTCTATAAATACATTTTTGCTACTCAATATGAATTAGACAATAGAATTTAACTCTATCACAACATGTTGTGTTTCAATATGTGAAAATTATGCAAATAAATTAAACGTAGATGTTCTTATTATACTAATATATTATTTACATTTACATACATGTTGACCATGTAGATCAATGCTTGGCAATATATACCAACATACAATTAAATTAGATTTTTAATTTGAGTTGTAATTTTTTTTGTTTATCTTAATAGGACCATGTAGATGTTCTTATTCTTCCAATATCTTATTTACATGGAAACTATTTATCATTTTATACTCAATATATTAATTGATTCTACCTTACTTGCTCATACATATCACTTGCTTGGCTATGCCTACCTTTGGATGGGCTTCACTTTTTAGAAAATTTGTGATAAAATCCTCTTACACATGGTGGCTAATTTCACCTTCTGTATTGTGTATAAATTGAAATTTATCCTACAACACTATCTTTGCCATTAGAATGGCTTTTGTTGTCCATCTATGCTACAACAATAGGGTTTTTAACAATGCCATGCATACAAGATCTTGGGTTTAGGAAATTATACTAAATCTGAGTACACTCTATTTTGGCAAAAAGAGAAATAAAGATAAGAAATTGTAACAACCTTAGAAGCTTAAAATAATATGGTGGGAAGAAAATTTTAATGTATTTTTATGTGTTAACAAGTTTTAGGATGCTGGATATGCAAGACTTAGACTTAAAAGTTGAAACTGAAAGAAACAAGTTGACTGCACATAGCTAATAATATTAGAAGTAGTTTAGTGAAGGACAATAACCTAGCTTCCACTTGATAGACTATATGCAACCATGATATCTGAGGGAAGATTAAATAAAGACCCAATTTTCAATTGAAAGTGACTAAGTGTTGATACTGTATATGCATGTATAGTGTGTAGGGTGTGAGACTAAGATCGTCTCAAGTAAACATTGCAAATGAGAGGTAAGACTAACTAGTTGTCATTTGGAAAAACATGAAAAGTGAAGACTGAATCAATGGAACCAAGATAGTATATTGATAAGTTCTAAGGACATATCAAATCAAGGAAAAGAATGGAAACTCGAAGTGACTGTCTTGTTAATGAAAACCAGAATAAGGCCTTCTGGCTTCTAATACATTTAAAGTAATGAAAACTAGATTACTGTAGGATCCTGTTTAGCACCTGTGGAGGAATCTAAGAAGGTGGGGAAACCTTCAAAAACACCTAAAATGATTCTCAAGACCCTAATTAATCCAAAATTAGGGTATTGATTATGTACAAAAATAAAATAAAATATTATTACTCAGAAGATCTAACACACTTCTAAATGGAAATTTATGTTGTGGAAATTACAGCTATAACATTAATTGCATTTTCGAGTAACTGAAAGGAAATGTTGAGGAGCGAGTTTTGAACTTACTGGGATAATTGGAAAAGTGAGTTTCAATAATAATAAATGCGGTAATGGTTGCCTGGCAATTGACATTAGTGTTAACTTTCTAATAAGCACCATAAATTAGGACATATATTATTAATTTATTTGCAATGAAAAATAGTAAATGGAAAAGCACCATAAATTAGGACACATAATATTAATTTATTTGCAAGGAAAAATAGTAAGTGGAAATATTACAAAGTAAGTTGCAGGTCTAAATCTTTGAGGTCTTCCTTGATTTGTCTGGACAAAACTTCACATTCTCTATCTGCTCCTTCTATAGATCACATTTGAATCTACACAAAACATTCCTTCTTATTAATGCAAATTTCACTTAATGTAGATCTTACTATTACTGTAAGCAAAAACTTGACACAAGCAACACAAGAAATCCACCTGATCTATTGAATCAGTGCCAAACTAGGAGACCCTGTAATTCAGTGGTAGAACAACCCAAAGTTGGGAGCAACAGAAGTAAAAGAAGGAAAATATGTATAACTACCCAGTACATAAGAAAACCTGCAGTACGCATACACAACTTCCTTGTTGAGTTCGCTGAAAATAAAGCAAGCAAGATGAAGAAATGGTTGTGGATGAAGGGGAACATGGATAGTCTCCGTCAACTAATTTCAGAGGATGTTGGCTGAAACGGACAGGGAGGGTAAGTCAATCAGGCTTTATGTTCGTTCTCTGTTTTTCTCAACGACTGCAATTTCTCGGGATAACAAAGGAAAACTAAAAAAACCTACCAAGAAATTGAACACAACCATTAATTTCCCCCCCCTTCATCTACAAGATGCATTAAGTAGGATAAATGAAAATAGGAAATGAAAAGAAAACCCTGCCTCAGCATATGCACATCTTCCACAGTCGCCAATGAAATCTCCAAATCTGCATGCCCCCCCAACAAACCAAATGAAGTAGGTCTATAACCATAAAATTCATAGTGGCTATGGTGTAAATTCACCACTTCAGACGCTTCAGAAACCAACAGCCATCTACACACGGCACCACCATCTACAGATGGCTGCATGGAGGAAGCCAGGTCAACACCTTATACCATAACTGCAGCAACCAGAAGAAGTGACCAATCAAAAAAATTGCCAATAGATCTGGCAATGAGAGCAATAATTCCCTCCAATCAAATAATACCCATAAAAAACATATCTATAGTTTAAGACAAATATATGCCACAAATAAAAATTGGACTTTAGTCCCTAGCACATATCATACGGGTAAAGAGCACTAAATGCCAAAATAGCAACATTAATAGGAGATAGTGAAAACAATAGTATCTTGCTGATGGCAGGTTCTAATAACTTACGTAAATGTGGTATAATAACAAAATTTTTGATCCTCTTCCAATGACACCAACTTTATAAATATCCCTCGAATACGTGATCGCAATTTGAACACTTAATTATGTGAAATAACTACATTTTATAGATGTTTATGAATTAAATTTTTGTTATTATAATAATACATGCATGTAAAAAATTTACACCATTTATTTGAAAAAATATTTATAATCTTATCCCTTTAAAATTATTTTTTATTGCAAAAATAATATTTAAAATCTAGTATATTGACTTTTTAAAAAAATTATTGATAAAATAACATTTCGAAATGTTTATATTAATAAACATTAATTAATAAAATTTGAATGTCTCAACTCTATTGTTTTATATGATTATTTAATAATATATATCAATTTTTTTTTTTGATAATATGTTTTAGACATGCATTTAAGTATGCATATTTTAAAATTATAGTAAAATTAATAAAATATTGTCATGTTTTGAAAATATATTAAAATTTAAAAAATATTATCCTGTCATATAAAGAGCATTTTAATATATGTAGAATCTAAATTTCTTATATTAAAAAATACGATAAAGTTGATATAAAGATTCAATATTTCAAAATTTTATTTAATTGTATGTTATACAAAAGTTTGTAAACATATGGAAAACATTATAGTTTTATAATTCTATCGCTATAATTGTACACTTATTGTGGTACATGTCTCAATTTAAAATTGTGGATCCACTACAAGTTAATAAAATTGTAGATATCTAACAAAAATTGCCACATTTATTAAATTGTAGTTATCTCACAATATTTTTAATTGTAGATTTTGTCATAATTTTTTTCACATTTAATATTTCCACAGCAAAAATGTGGGTGGAGACCACAAAATTGGATTCACAATTTTAAAGAAAGCATCCACAATAAAATTGTAGAAACTTTGTGGATAAAGAACCCATTATCTTGTACTGATACTACTCTTATCACAATTATCCTTCTATCTTGTTTGACAAATATATGAAACAAATAGTCATTATTTGAGTGGAAGTCATTGGTGTATTGCATGGAGAGGTGGGTTGGTTGGTCACATTGCAAAGTTTCCATCATCATCACTTGTAGAAAGGGAATGCGCATATGTTTGCCTTCTAAACTCTAGATGTGTTAGATATCGAAACTATATGTTAATGGTTCCTTCTATCATCGATTTCATGCACTTTTTTTAGTTTAGCATTTATTTAGTGATCAAGGTAGAAACTACAATTTCCCATTTAGTTGATTGGTTTGATAATTATAATTTAGTTTATTTATCATGGTAATTTATAATAATGGTGCAATCCTTCATAGATCATTTGTTTACAATTTTCCTTTTCACACAGTGATTTGATGGTTGTTTACAATTTTTTTATGATGTTAACTGTAAAACACTTACAAAATTTGAAATACCAATCACATGATACTCAAATATTTAAAATATGGATACATATTTTATATAAATTTATATACATAAATAAATAAACACACACACACACACACACACACACACACACACACACACACACACACACACACACACACACACACACACACACACACACACACACACACACACACACGCACACACGCATAACACTAATTAATAATATAAGAACCCAAGTACAACCTAAAAGGACACAAAATTGGTGTTGCTCTAGCACTAATGAGAATCAAACCCTATTTAGGCAACGAGACAAAAAATTTGAAATCATAAAGAACAATTGTTTGTCATTTCAGTTTTGTTTAGTTATAGATTTGGCAGAAGGTAAGCCCCTGGCTCTATTAGCTAAACAAATACCATGGGCCAGTGCTATGATAACAACCTTATAGTGGATGATGTGGCACTTGGATCTCACACAAAACCTGGGGCTCATTGGAACAATGTCTCATCTATGAAAAATACATCAAGTAACCATTCATCAAGCCTCTGGCCTAATCCTTCTATACATACGGCTAACCCACTCCTAGGTGCACTATCACCAAGGATGGAACTATCGTCTGCAAGGTCAACACCCAGGAGGTTTTTCCACAGGTCATTCCCTCCTCCTCCTACTAAACACATTAAGGATTCACTCGCTAAGCGACATGGGAGGTCTAAAAATCCAAAGGAATGTTCAATACTAGAAGATGGTGCTGAGACTGAGAGGTCAGTCGATAAGAAGATTTTTAAGTCCAAGTATGAGTTGGGTCATGATGTCGGCTGAAATTTTGATCACATGTTGTATGCTAAGGCTCAAAAGGGTGAGCATAAAGGCTAGGTCATTGTGGTTAAATTTACCTCCGAAATTTGTGGTTCATATTTATCAGAGGATGTTGATACAGTCCACAAAATTTACAGTCTATATTTTTGTGTATAACTTGAAAAATTTAGGGGAAAATTTCAAGTTGTGAAAATGCCTTTTGACGTAATTAGATGCATTGGTATCAAATAGGTTGACCCCATGATTTAATACTTTTCAAACTTGCATTAAAGCATGCGTTGGAATTAAACCTTTTATAATTTGTTTGTATTACCTAGCACAATTACAGATATATTATATCTAATGTGTTGGTCTCAATTAGGTGGACCCCATGCTATAAGTCTTTTCGAAAGAAACCTCTGGGAAATCTTGGCCACAATTTTATCGTCCTCCTAACTCCTCATGTAAACACTAAACATTAAACATAGTTACAACTGACATTACTTGATTGTTTCAAATTTAAGTTTTAAAATACGTACAACAATAGAGCTTCCACACAATTTCTTTGAATTGAATGTTGGCACTCAAACAAGGGCAATAAAATGTTAGTAGAAATGTTATAAATACAGTAGTGTTCCTCAACAATATCAGATCAACTCCATCTTTTTCTCTTGCTCTGCCCAAAGAATTTTTTTATATAATCTAGTACGATATAGGCTCCCTCTCCATATCCTCTTTTCTCTCATTTTAGTGGATCGATGCCCATTCTATTGGCTTATATATTAACAACTGTATGCCTACGCACCTTCACACTTCTGGTATTACTGGATAAAAGAAAGCATTCATAAAGAGGGAAAATTGGATCCCAAAAAATGTGCTAGTCCTCTATTCTCTTATCATTCAAGATCTTTCTTTCATCAGTGACACAAACATAATATTTTCACTGGATTTACGTGATGAAGCACTAAAGAAATTAATCTAGAGTGACTATTCTGACGAAGCTTAATTAAAGGACTATGCTGCCAAAATCATCATCGAATACGGTAGAACAATTAATATCATTGTATTCTTGGGGTTTTTTTATCTTGCTATGGTCGATTCGATACATATGGGTAGATGTTCTGCAACGTACTCCTAGTCATGGAAACGAAACTATAGTGCCCACTTCCCTTTGACACCTTTTGATACTGATCATGATACTTTTGATTATATTATGGACATAATTATGGACTTTATTATAGATGTTAGATCATGGATTATTGTTGACTTGATTCAGTTATGGTGCATGATGATTATTAGAGACATTTTCAATATTTATGTTGATTGACTGTTTAACATGGTTATACTATGGATGTTGTTTAGACATGTGATATTTGGATATTGTGAGTAGACCTAGAAATGGAAATTATTGGATGATGATATAGTTGTTGATAAAACTGTAAATGATATGGTTAAATTTCTTTGACATTGTTGTGATTCATATATCCGGATGATTTTGGGAATTATAGTTATATTATTTTGGAAGTTCTGATATGGCCATGAGGCTGAAGAAGGTAATTGTATTTTACAAGTTTAAAATATCACAACAAACATCGGGGGATTGGAGACCAACCATATTGGAATTCTAGATGAATTCAACAAGGTCACTAGGATAGCTTGCTTTGTTTGTGCATGTTTATTTGTGTTAGGGATTCCCGTGGGGGGGATCACCTTTATATGTGACCAAGGGATTATGTTTATTTATTTATTCAGACACTTTGTTATGTGTGCATGTGTTTATTTTGTGATGCATTTGACCCTTTCATTATTTATTAATTGGTGTGTAATATTATGAGCAATCATGTTGTTAAGTTAATTAATTGAAATATGTCATATGAAAGTAATTAATATGGTTGTTTACTATGATTTAAAGTGTTGTAAGAATGAGTTAATAATGTGTAAGTAATATGTAAGTGATGTGTGAGTTAAATTTTGAGTGTGAAACACTCCACCCTCTTGGAAATTCAAATTTTTCCTTGCGGATTGATATTGGAGGCTTGTGGGATAAGTTAAACTTGTCCCATACCTCTTAAATTAATTTACCAACCATACCTATCACTGGAGGGTTGATGTTATACTTTTTAATGCTTTTTGAGAAGGCAAATTGTAGGTTTTAATTGCACTTTTATTACATGATTTAATTTCAGTCCTTTGGGGTGTGAGTTGGATTTGAGTGTGTAAGTAAACTGTCATTTTATTCACCCACCTATTTATTATGCATTGGAGAATGAAGTTGACTTTGAGAGTTGGGGTTGAGGACATGTGATGTGGCATCCTACATGGATCCACGAAATCCTATTCTCTTCCCTCTTCTATAAAATTTGAATTGCTTACCTTGTTTTGGGTTGCTTCACTTTTGGGAAACTCTTTTGGGGTGAATTCTTTTACTATTTTGGAGCTTTGGATTTGAAGAAGTTTTGGAAGATTGTTGCATACTTGTGCTTGGCTTATTTGGATTGCTTGTGTTGGGATAAAGCTTGTTGTTTTGGAACTTGGAACAACTCCATCATGGAGAGGTAGGAGCTTGGCTCTTGAAATGCTTTGTTTTTTTTTATGAAAATGTTAATGTGTGAATGTTTTGGCATGTTTGTGGGATGTTGGGTAGATGGCCTAGGAATGGTGTAGGAGAATACTATGGGGTTAATTTTTTGGGAGGTACAAGTGTGTTTTAGGGAGGTATAAGGGAGGAGGGAGTTGGGATTTGGGTTCCACCTTACAAGAAATAGCTTGCATTTATTTTCTCATTATGGGGTGCCATAAGAGGTTGGGGAGGCATAAGGAAATGTGAGGACTAAGGGGTACTTTGGAAGGCATAAGGAATGTCAAGGTTTTGATATACTATATTTTGGTGGTTTGTAATTCAAGTGGTAATACCCATTTCCCCTTTTGGGAGGCATAAGAAGAATCCCCCATAGTTTCTTGCTCCTTTGGCTTGATTGATAAAACCTTAGTATTGGTTGTCATTTTTTAATGTAGTTGTAAACTACATTCTATTTTGGACTACATTTTTATTGTGAAAATATTACATAAGTGTTTGTGGAAGCCTGTTGTTGCCATGAGTTGGATCACATATTTTATTGCATTGTGGTTGGGGCTCGGGGGCCAATGAAGAAGGATGGATTCTCCTCTTCATTAGATGTCTTGGTTGGGTGGAGAGCATTGCCTTTCCCCTACTCTTGTTCTGATCAAATTGGAAGTATGAGAAAAACTCATTTTTTTCTTCTGGAGCAAGGAAAAAAAATAGTTGGACAGTCCCTTGTTGAGATAAATTTTAGTGTAACCTTTCCCACTTGAGTGGATGAAATTGTAAATGTTTTGTAATGGAAAGATGTTTTGTTGAGTATGAAAGTTGCAGGATTGAAATGTGAAAGAGATATACTCCATTTATGTTCTTTAAAAAAAAAACTTGTATTCTGTATGATGAATTTATAGAATGAAAGAAAGAAGTTGTAAGTTGTCTTTTGGGAACCAATAAATGATTGCATTACTTTTCTAAAATTACATTGTGGTATTGAATATGATCATTTAAATGTATTTGAAATATTTGTTTGAAAGGAAGAAATGCATGTGAGGAAAACACAGAGCTCTGTCTTTTGAAATGTGAAAAATTAGAAACCGGAATTACATTTTGGTTTTGAATAGTTTTGATTTGAATAAAATAAATGTATTAGAATGGAATTGGAATGTATCCTAATACTTGGAAGAAGAAAATGGAAAATAGATCATTTCAAATTAGATCTCTTTTAGATATTTTTCAAACTGGTAAATAATTATCAAAAAACATACAGAACAACCCTGCAGACTAGGAAAGACATTTGAAACATTTATGCAAGCTAAGAAAGACAAAAATGATCCCACACAAGCTATAACACTTAAGAAATTTTCATAGAACCTTTCAAAATTGGGCTTAAACAATTTCTCAGTCATTTTTTGCTGTTAAATTGGGAAAATTTGAATTGATCTTTAATCAATCAATTTAACCCTTGAAATCTATTCTAAAATATTCAAAGTAAAATCCTTCATGCCTGTTTGGCAAGTGGAAAAAGAATTAACCAAAAATTTGAACAAAATTGTTAAGTTAAAATTTACCAGTTCGCACTATAAAATCCTATAGATCGTTTTAGAAAAATTGACCCTGTAAAATTTATCAAAATTAAAAGTTAATGAATCTATGCAAAGGAAACGTCGAAAGATTTCCAGAAAGTCCTCGTTTTCCCAAAAGTGAGCTCTCTATCAAAATTTATGGCCTTCTGAAGTTTTTCTTTACTTGGTGTTAAAAAAAAAACCAAAAAAAAAATTGGGAAAAATTTCCTTAACGGGCCTGCGGGCCCAAATTTTTCCCTTAGAGCTTTGGAATTTTCTTTTGGAATTTTTTTCCAAATTTTCCCCGCTACCGCACAGCCAATTAGAGGTTACCACATGGCATCACAAGGTGTCAGCGGAGGGGTGGATCCCTTTTAAACTTAACGCTTTTAGAAAATTTTGGTAAATTTTTCCAAATCTTCCCTGCCATCCCGCAACCAATCAAGAGCTGCCACATAGCATTGCGAGGTGCCGACGGAGGCGCGGGTGAATGTTTCCCATTTTTCCTTTGGGGAATTAAACAAATTTTCTCCCCTCCACCCTACTTTCCCCGCATGGCTTAGGAGGCACCATGTGTCCCTCGCAGACTTGAAGGAGCGCGGGCATAAAGTTGGCTTCTCGCCCTGAGCAGGAAATTTTCCAAAATATTTCCTGCTGCCCTGTTTTTCCCGCATGGCTTAGGGGATGCCACATGTCCCTTGTGGACTCGTGGGAGTGCGGGTATAAAGGTGGAATTTTTTCCCACGTGAAAAACTGTCCATAAGCTTCTCGGGGCCCCACCGACCTGACTTCTCCCCCGAGAAAATTTTCTCCCTGTAGCCCGCTGACCCGCCCTTTGGTAAAAAAAATTCCTCTAGGCCTGCAGTCCCTCTTGGGGAAAATTTTCACCACAAGGCCCGCTGGCCCATAACTTGTGAACTATGAGGAGTTAGGAGGACTTGTTTATATCACAAGAAAGGTGAGGAATTTTCTTATGCAGTGTGAATGATTTAGGAAAATTTTTAGTGTGTTAATTTTGGGTAAAATCAAGTTGAATCTTTAAGCCTGTTAGAGAGTGGGTATGGTGAGGAATTACCCTCTAACCTTAATTGAACCTTTTAACCCTAAATTTTGGACCTTTTTTCCTCTAACATTGTGTTTGAAAAAAATGTATACTCTTGTGGATTAGAATTGATCTAGAACCTTGTTTGGGACAACTGCTAGTCTTGTAGCCTAGTTGTAGACTCTTTTAGACAAAAAAAATTATTCCATAATTTTCCTGTCTAACGCTAGGTTGTTCTTGGGTCTCAAGTGGGTTGTTTTTAGCGGGTATCACACTTGGTATTAGAGCAGTGTTTCAAAATCTTGGGCCATTGGGCACACTAGAAAACTTGAGACATGATACTTAAACCTAGCACACTTTTAAATCTAGAAAACAACTTAGTTTAGAAATTGCACATTTTAGTATACATGGAAGCTAAGTAAGACCTAGAATAAGGAACTAATTCTTGTCTTCTTCTATGCAGAAGGCACAAACAAGATGAGGATCCTTTTCACATAGACCTAGGCATACCACCACCATATCATGTTGTAGCAACCATCCTACCCCAGATTTTTTGGACTCTTTAGGATGTTAATGCCACTCTATGCAGAGGATCAATAGGAAGGCAAGCAGCCAGACATGATAGAGTAACTTCCATTGAGGGACATGTATCTCCTTGACCCAGTGAGGAGCATGTAGGAGGGAAATTCTATGTAGAGTCATCTAGAGAAGAGTCACCACAGATGGGACATGCTGACGATGTTTTAGGACATAGAGAGAGGTATTGGAGCCCTAGGCTGAGGAATGAGAATACATAGAGGCCTAGAGGCCTTCAGACCGCAACTATAGATCACATCAGGCAGATCCTGAAGCTTTAGCCATCACATTATTCAAGTGACACAGGTAGATTTCAAGAAGAGGCATGGTTGGTGAGCTTGAGCGGATGCTTAAAGCTTTGTCCTTGTTCTAACAACATGAAAGATCATGTTGCGATCCATCTACTAAGGGATGGAGCTGGTATCTAGTGGTGGATAGAGGAGTAGAATCTCCATGTTGATTCTGAGATAGTCACCTCAGAGCTCTTTCAGGAGAATTTCTGAAGTAGATATTTTTCATGGAGGTTCATACAACAGTAGATAGATGAGTTCCATGACCTTCGGCAGACATCTCTTACAGTGGCAGAGTATGAGAGTAGATTTCTAGATCTACTCCAGTATGTTGATTACAAGCAGGATGAGTAGGTACAGATCCACATGTTCATCTGGGGCCTGAATTTAGACATTGTAGGTGCAGTGCGGATCCATTTTCCATAGACATTAGTTGAGGCTGTCGAGAAGGCCTATATAACAAAGGAGACTCGGGGAAAGACCCAGCAGGGTAGAGACTGAGCCTAGAGTCGCATACAAAAGATGCTGGAAAACAGATCGAGGGGATCAGTACCTCTTCCTCATGGTGGACATGGTTTGGCACAGTCATCTTGTAGACTACGGTAGCAGTGGTCTCATCCACCTTATAGACCTCCACAGAGATTTGATGCATAGAGAGGTCAGAGCATAGAGCCTCCCCTTAGGGTTCTCATCAGGTAACAGGTTGCCCAGAGAGCTCACTAAGGAGGAGCTTTCCAGTAGAGACCTCAGCAGTCCACAGTCGGGTCATCAGGATCCACAACACAGATCTCTAGGACACTGATTGGATCTGCTACACAGGGGAGAGGATCAAGCGGTTGCTTTGGTTGTAGTGTTAGTGGACATTTCTGGAGAGACTACCCACAAAACCCTAATAATAAGGGTAAGACCCAGATCTCAGAGCCTATTGTTGGTGATATGGGGCACAATCATAGGATATATGCAGCAGTCGAGAACCGCCAGGAAGAGCATTAGAGTATGGTTATTGAGACTACATGTAACATTGGGGGCATACCTACCTCCATTTTGTTTGATTCTGGTTCTTCTGATTCTTTTCTTGTATCATCTTTAGTAGAGCGATGTAGGCTGGTGGCAGTTAGGTAGGGTCATAATTGGGATGTTGAGATGGCTTTTGGAGCCAAGATCTCTGTAGAATCCTTAGTTAAGGAGTGTGTGGTGGATTTTGGACCTTTCACCACTACCTTGGATCTTTGTATCCTTCTATTGGGCTCTTATGGAGTCATCTTGGGCATGGACTAGTTGTTTGCTTAGAGGGAAAGGATGGATTGTTACCACAAGATTATATCTTGTGCATATGATCTAGGAGTGGAGACAATGATAGTGGGGGACAAGATACCCGTTTCTATTTGCACCATCTCTGCTATGCAACTTAAGCGGTGTGTGTGACGGGGTTGTCAGATGTTTGCTGTTACAGTCAGTGACAGGTCAGAGGATGGGTCTAGTGGACCATCGCTAGATGATCAACCCAGTTTGAGAGATTTTATAGATGTTTTTCCAAGGGAGATACCAGGCTTACCACCCCCACGTGAGATTGATTTTCACATAGATCTGGTTTCAGGAGCAGAGCCTATCTCATGAGCACCTTATAGGATGAATACCCCTAAGCTCTGCAAGCTCAAGTTGAATCTTGAGGGCCTTATGGAGAAGGAACTAATTCATCCTAGTTTATCCCTTTGGGGTGCACCAATGATATTTGTAAAGAAGAAGGACAGATCCTTGCAGTTGTGTATTGATTATTGCCAGCTAAATAAGGTAAAGATAAAAAATCGTTACCCCCTTCCATGCATTGATGATTTATTTTATTAGATGAAGGAAGCCATAGTTTTCTCTAAGATAAACCTTAAGTTAGGCTACCATCAGATGAGGATTTCAGAGGAAAACATTCATAATACTACCTTTTGTATGATATATGGCCACTATGAGTTCACAGTGGTACCTTTTGGCTTGACTAATGTCCCCGTAGTATTTATGAGTTTGATGAATGGGTTATTCAAGAATTTCTTAGATCACTTCGTGCTCATCTTTCTTGATGACATTTTGATTAACTCGTGTATGCATGAGGAGCACAAGGGGCATATTCGCCAGGTGTTTCAGTGTCTTCAGGAGCGGTAGATTTATGAGAACTTGGAGAAGAGTGTATTATTTTAGATGGAGGTGCAGTATTTGGGTCATATCATTTCTTGGGAAGGTATCGCCATCGATGCTTCCAAGATTAGAGCCATTATGGATTGGATAGCACCCACTATTGTGACTGAGGTATGCAGCTTCATGGGACCAGCAGGTTAGAGGATAGGGATTCTCTTGGACCAGCTTTGTTGCAGGACATGGAGTAGTAGGTGATATTGATTAGAAAAAGAATGTAGGAGGCACATGACAGGAAGAAGAAGTATGCAGATCAGCATAGGACAGACCGTAGTTTTGATGTGGGCATGAAGGTTTTCCTTCATGTTAGGACACACAAGAGCCCTATCCATTATGGAAAAGGTTCTAAGGTAGCTCCTAGATTTTTTGGTCCTTTTCAGATCTTGGAGTGTATCGGCCCCTTGGCCTACCGTCTAGCATTGCCACCTAGCTTGTCTTATGTACATGATATGTTTCATGTTTCAGTTCTTAGGAGATCTGTTGTAGATCCTTCTCATGTGTTCAATTAGACATCATTGTAGGTGTAGGATTAGGGATAGGTGATGGTGGAGCTTGTTCGTATCCTAGATCGTAGGACCCTGGGCCTACGGGGTAGAGAGGTTGATCAGGTCTGGGTGCAGTGGGACTGATATGATGAGACTATAGCTACATTGGAGGATGCTACTATACTATGAGTTTAGTTTCCACATTTGTTCCAGTGACTTCCAGAAGGAAGTTGATTCTAAGGGGAGGGGGATGTAGTGCCCACTTCCCTTTGACACCTTTTGATATTGATCATGATACTGCTGACTATATTATGGACTTTATTATAGATGTTAGATCATGGATTATTGTTGACTTGATTTAGTTATGGTGCATGATGATTATTAGAGATATTTTGGATATTGATGTTGATACACTGTTTAACATGGTTGTATTATGGATGTTGTTCAGACATGTGATATTTGGATATTGTGAGTAGACCTAAAAATGGAAATTATTAGATGATGATATAGTTGTTGATAAAACTGTAAATGATATGGTTAGAGTGCTTTGATGTTGTTGTGATTCATATATCTGGATGATTTTGGGAATTATATTTATATTATTTTGGATGTTCTGATATGGCCATGAGGCTGAAGGAGGTAATTGTATTTTGCAGGTTTAAAATATCACAACAAAAATCGAGGGATTGGATACCAACCACATTGGAATTCTAGATGAATTCAACAAGGTCACCATGACAACTTGTATTGTTTATGGTAAGGATTTCCATGGGGGTGATCAACTTTATATGTGACCAAGGGAATATGTGTATTTATTTATTTGGACCCTTTGTTATGTGTGCATGTGTTTATTTTGTGATGCATTTGACCCTTTCATTATTTATTAGTTGGTGTGTAATATTATGAGAAATCATGTTGTTAAGTTAATTAATTGAAATATGTCATATGAAAGTAATTAATATGGTTGTTTGCTATGATTTAAAGTGTTGTAAGAATGAGTTAATAATGTGTAAGTAATATGTAAGTGATGTGCAAGTTAACTTTTGAGTGTGAAACACTTCACCCTCTTGGAAATTCAATTTTTTCCTTGGGGATTGATATTGGAGGCTTGTGGGATAAGTTAAACTTGTTCCATACCTCTTAAATTCATTTACCAACCATACCTATCGCTGGAGGGTTGATGTTATACTTTTTAATGCGTTTTGAGAAGGCAAATTGTAGGTTTTAATTACACTTTTATTACATGATTTAATTTCAGTCCTTTGGGGTGTGGGTTGGATTTGAGTGTGTAAGTAAACTATCATTTTATTCACCCACCTATTTATTGTGCATTGGAGAATGAAGTTGACTTTGGGAGTTAGGGTTTAGGATGTGTGATGTGTCATCCTACATGGATCCACCTCATCCTCTTCTCTTCCCTCTTCTATAAAATTTGAATTGTTTGCCTTGTTTTGTGTTACTTCACTTTTGGGAAACTCTTTTGGGGTGAATTCTTTTGTTGTTTTGGAGCTCTGGCTTCGAATTTTTTTTATAAGATTGTTGCATGCTTGTGCTTGGCTGATTTGGATTGCTTGCATTAGGATAAAGGTTGTTGTTTTAGAACTTGAAATAACTCCATCATGGAGAGGTAGGAGCTTGGCTCTTGAAATGATTTGTTTTTGTTTATGAAAATGTTAATGTGTAAATGTTTTGGCATGTTTGTGGGCTGTTGGGTAGATGACCTAGGAATGGTGTAGGAGAATACTATGGGGTTCATTTTCTAGGAGGCACAAGTGTGTTTTAGGGAGGTATAAGGGAGGAGGGAGTTGGGATTTGGGTTCCACCTTACAAGAAATAGATTGCATTTATTTACTCGTTATGGGGTTCCATAAGAGGTTAGGGAGGCATAAATAAATGTGAGAAACAAGGGGTACTTGGGGAGGCATAAGGAATGCCAAGGTTTTGATGTACTATATTTTGGTGGTTTGTAATTCAGGTGGTGATACCCATTTTCCCTTTTTGGAGGCATAAGAAGCACCCCCCATAGTTTCTTGCACTTGATAAAGCCTTAGTATTGGTTGTCATGTTTTAATGTAGTTGTAAACTAGATTCTGTTTTGAATTGTGTTTTTATTGTGAAAATATTGCTTGAGTATTTTTTGAAGCCTGTTGTTACCATGAGATGGATCACATCTTTTATTGCATTATGGTTGGGGCTCAGGGGCCAATGAATAAGGATGGATTCTCCTCTTCATTTGATGTCTTGGTTGGGTGGAGAGCGTTTCCTCTACACTAATCTTGTTGTGATCAAATGGGAAGTATGAGGAAAACGCATGTTGCTGTTCTGGAGGAAGGAAAAAAAATATAGTTGGAAATTCTGTTGTTGAGATAAATTTTATTATAACCTTTCCCACTTGAAGTGGATTAAATTGTAAATGTTTTGTAATGGAAAGATTTTTTGTTGAGTATGAAAGTTGTAAGATTGAAATGTGAAAGAGATATACTTAGTTTCTATTCTTTTTAAAGAAATAATTATATTATGTATGATGAATTTGCAGAATGAAAGAAAGAAGTTGTAAGTTGTATTTTGGGAACCAATAAATGATTGCATTACTTTTCTCAAATTACATTGTGGTATTTAATATAATCATTTAAATGTATTTGAAATCTTTTTTTGAAAGGAAGAAATGTGTGTGAGGAAAACACAGAGCTCTGTCTTTTGAAATGTGTAAAATTAGGAACCAAAATTGAATTTTGGTTTTGAATAGTTTTGATTTGAATCAACTAAATGTATTAGAATGGAATTGGAACATATCCTAATACTTGGAAGAAGAAAATGGAAGATAGATCCTTTTGAATTAGATCTATGTTAGATATTTTTCAAACTGGTAAATAATTATCAAAAAACATACAAAATAACCCTGCAGACTAGGAAAGACATTTGAAACATTAATAGAAGCTAAGACATACCAGAACAATCCCACAAAAACTATAACACTTAAGAATTTTTCTTAGAACCTTTCAAAATCGGGCTCAAACAATTTCTGTCATTTTTTGTTGTTAAATTAGGAAAATTTGAATTGATCTCGAATCAAACAATTTAACCCTTGAAATCTATTCTAGAATCTTCCAACTAAAATCCTTCATGCCTGTTTGGAAAGTGGAAATGGAATTAACCACAAATTTGAACAAAATTGTTAAGTTAAAATTTACGAGTTTGCACTATAAAAGCCTGCACATCGTTTTCGTGAAAATAACCTGTTATAAAAATTAAAAATTAATGAATACTATGCAAAGAGGACATCGAGAGTTTCAAGAAAGTCCTTGTTTTCCTAAAATCGAGCTCTCTATCAAAAGTTATGGCCTTCTAAAGTTTTTCTTCACTTGGAGTTTAAAAAAAAAAATTGGGAAAAATTTCCTTAGCAGGCCCGCCAGCCCGAATTTTTCCCTTAGCGCTTCAAAATTTTCTTTTGGGAGAATTTTCCAAAATTTCCCTACCAGCCCACAGCCAATCAGAGGCTACCATGTGGCACCACGAGGTGTCAGCAGAGGGGAAGATCCCTTTTAAACTTAACGCTTCTAGAAAATTTTCTTTCCAAATCTTCCCTACCACCCAGTCATCCCGTAGCCAATTAGGAGTTGTCATGTGGCATCGCGAGGTGCTGACAGAGGCGTAGGTGAATGTTGCCCTCTTCACCCTTTAGGCCATTAAATTTCTTTTTCCCACCGCCCCACTTTCCCCACGTGGCTTAGGAGGCACCACGTGTCCCTCGTAGACTCTCAAGAGCACAAGCGTAAAGTTGGCTTCTCGCCCCGCGTGGGAAATTTTCCAAAATATTTCCCACTACCTTGTTTTTCCCGTGTGGCTTAGGAGATGTTACATGTCCCTCGTGGACTCGCGGGAGCACGGGTGTAAAGATGGAATTTTTCCCCACACGTAAAACTGTCCATAAGCTTCCCATGGCCCCTTGACCTGACTTCTCCCCCGGGAAAGTTTTCTCCTTACGGCCCGCCGACCCGCCCTTTGGGAAAAATTTCTCCCCTAGGCCTTCTCTTGGGGGAAAATTTCACCCCAAGGCCTGCTGGCCCATAACTTGTGAAATATGAGGAGTTAGGAGGACTTCTTTATATCACTGGAAAGGTAAGGAATTTTCCTATCCAATGAAAATTATTTAGAGAAATTTTGAATAGGTTAATTTTATGTAAAATCAAGTTGAATATTTAATCCTATTAGAGAGTGGGTATGGTGAGGAATTACCTTCTAACCCTAATTGAACCTTATAACCCTAAATTTTGGACCTTGTGTCCTCTAACATTGTGTTTGAAAAAAAGTATGCTCTTGTGGATTAGAATTGATATAAAACCTTGTTTGGGACAACTTCTAGTGTTGTAACCTAGTTGTAGACTCTTTTAGATAAAAAAAATATTCCATAAGTTTCCTGTCTAACCCTAGGTTGTTCTTGGGTCTCAAGTGGGTTGTTTTTAGTGGGCATCACAGTAACTACCATACTATTTTTAAATGACTTAAAAAATGATTCGATGATTTATTATTGTTATTTGGTTTTTACTTGAAACTGTGGTTAAATTATTTTATATGACTTTGATTGCATCGCACTTCAATGTCCTTCATCCCTCCCTTTCCTCCATACATTGCTCTCATATTTATCAGAAACTATCTGAGATTCCTCGTTGTAAAAACATCTTTCGATGTAACGAGGAAGATTATTACGCTGATTGAACCTCCCAATTTCAGTAGCCATTAACGGTTTTGATTTTCATCATACACATGGACATTGATTAAATTTATCTCCACTGTTTGGTTTTTCCCTCCGTGTGTAGGTACTTACCTAAGTGGAGTGTCATTTGCTGTTTTTAAAATTTCAGACTTCCAAGGATGGGTACATTGAAACTTAACCATTGTTTTACAGTGTATATCCTCCCATGTCATAATGTGGTTTCTGCGAGCCAATTTACATCCTCTGCCCTTGGTTTCATTCCCCGTTTACATTAGGTACACTATAATTGCATCCCCTCAAGATATGTCATGTGTTCTGGGTTTAAACACAGACAGGAAAAGTTGCTTCGTTTTTACATATGGGTCAGTTAAGAGCAACAGAAAGCACTAGTTTGGAGTGTTGTATAGCAACTTAATGGTGGGAAGGGTAGAGTATTCATGAAGAAATCATATCTAGCTTCTAACCTAGAGGGTGTGTGCTGCAAATAGAAACAATATTATGAACACACACAAACTCACAAGAGAAATATAAAAAAAGGCTTTGTATTAAAAATACTCCAGAGCACTTCGGTGCCTTCTCTTGTTTTTCTTGCTTTTTGAATTACAAAATGAAACCTCTTATTTATAGAAGTTTTCCAACCATCTACCTTAGAAAATATCTCATAATATCTCATAATATCTTATATTAGATATTATTGATCTTTTGGATATTTTATAGATATTCCCAGATATTTCTAGATATATATAATATCTCTTGATATTTTCTAGATATTATATACAATATCTTTTGATATTTTGTAGGAGTTAATATTCACAATAAATGTGAATATCTTTTACATAAAGTTGAATTCCATAAAGTTTAAACTTTATCTAGAACAAGATTAGATATTTCCAACACTCCCTCCTAATCTTGATTCTTCATGTATTGTTGGAGCAATACGGACCTATGATGCCTAAGCAATCTATCATATGCTCAAATGTGTCCTTTGGTAATGGCTTGATGAAGATATCAGCATATTGTTCTGGAGACCTATAAAACTCCAAAAATATTTGTCCATTGTTGACTAGCTCTCTGATAAAATGATACCTTGTATCAATATGCTTGCTCCTTTTGTGAAAAACATGATTCTTTGATAATGCAATAGCTGAATTGTTATCACAAAATATATTTTTTGATCCTTCTCGTTCTTGCTTTAGATCTGATAATACTCTTCTCATCCATATTGCTTGACATGCTGCTACTGTGGCCACCACATATTCTGTTTCTACCGAAGAGAGAGTGACAATAGGTTGTTTCTTAGAATCCCATGAAACTACTCCTGAACCAAAATGGAAAACATAGCTAGATGTGCTCTTTCTGTCATCTATGCTTCCTGCACAGTCATTGTCTATGTAACCAACTAACTTGAAAATATTAGAAGCTGTATATAAAATACCAAAAGCTTTTGTTCCACTAACATATCTTAAAATTATTTTTCTAGCTTGCCAATGAGAATCCTTTGGGGATTCCATAAACCTGGAAATAAGACTTACACCATACATGATATTAGGCCTTGTAGCGGTCAAGTACATCAGACTACCAACAAGTCTTTTGTATATAGTTGGATCAATATCACAACCTTTATCATCTTTGCTTACCTTCAATCCTATGGCAACTGGTGTTGTTACTAGATTGCAATTCATCATCCAGAACCTTTTCAAAATATCATTGGAATATTTTGATTGACATATAAAAATTCCATTTTCTGATTGAATGACTTATATGCCAAGAAAAAACTTCATTAGACCCAAATCTGTCATTTCAAATTCTTTTTTCATTGTTGCCTTAAACAAGTCAATTGACAAATCTCCTATGAATATTAGATCATCAACATATAGGCATACAATTATAATTTTTTCTTGATCATTCATTTTGATGTATATGGTTGGTTCACTATCACTTTTTCTAAATCCATTTTTCAAAAAATATGAATCAATCCTGCTATACCATGCTCTTGGAGCTTGTTTCAGACCATACAAGGATTTTTTCAATCTACAGACCTTGTGTTCTAGACCTACAATTACATATCTAGGAGGTTGTAAAACATAAAATTCTTCTTCTAGTATGTCATTCAAAAATGCAGACTTGACATCCATTTGATAGACTTTCCAATTATTTTCAGTTGCTAATGCTAAAACAGTTATGACAGTGTCTAGTTGAGCTACTGGAGCAAAAGTCTCATTATAATCAATTTCGGGTTGTTGTGAGAAACCCTTTGTAACTAACCTGGCTTTATATTTTTCAACATTTCCATCTGCATTGAATTTTTTCTTATAGACCCATTTCATGCCAATTACACTCTTTCCTTCTGGAAGGCTCACAAGATCCCATGTACGATTCTTTTCAATAGAATCAATTTCTTCATCCATAGCTTTTACCCATTTTTCATTTTCAAATGCATCTTCAAAATATATAGGATCATCATGAGAAAATAATGCAAAATCAGAATATAAATCAACATTCTCATCACCTTGAGTTTGTTCATAAATCTCCCTTAAGCTTCTTGTCTTCCCTGGTGTGTCCTTGTAGTGAGACCTTTGTGTTGCCAATGCTGGATCTGATATGTCACTGCTGCGAGACATTGAATTTGAAGAATTGCCTTCATGCTCTAATGTTTCATGAGGATGTAAATTTGTTGGAGGGGATGACGATCTGCTTGAGATACCTCTTGTGATGCTTCTTGAAACTGGAGTGCTACTTGAAGAAGACATCACTGCACTGATCCCTTGAGGTGCTAGATGAACATTTTGTGTGATTTTTTCATCAAACTCATTCTAATGATGAGGTATTCCTGCAGTGATATTTGTTAGCTTATCAACACTTCCATCCCATGCTTGTTCTTCAATGAACTAAACATCTCTACTAATAATAGAATTCTTTGTGATGGGGTATTACAATTTGTAGGCTTTTGATTGCTGACTATAATCTACAAAAATACATCTCTCTCCTTTATCGTCAAATTTATTTCTCCTCTCATTTGGAATATGTGCATAAGCTACACATTCAAAAACTCTTAAATGTGATACACTGTGTTTCTTTCCACTCCATGCTTCTTGATGAACTTTATCCTTCATAATTTTTGTTGGACATCGGTTCAAGATGTAATCCGCACAAGCTACTACTTCAGCCCAATACTTATTTGGTAAATTTTTGGCTTTCAACATACTTCTTTCCATTTCCATAATTGTTCTATTCTTTCTTTCTGCTACACCATTCTGTTGAGGTGTGTACCTTGTTGTAAATTGCTTCTTAATCCCATGAAATTTACAAAAATTTAAAAATTCCTTTGTAATATACTCTCCTCCTCTATCTAATCTTAACACCTTTATAGAGTAACCACTCTGCTTTTCAACCATGGCCTTAAACTCTTTAAACACACTGAAGGCTTCTGAATTATGTTTCAAGAAATAAACCCAAGTTTTTCTACTCAAATCATCTATAAAAGTCAGAAAATACATGCTCCCTCCAATTGATGGTGTTTTCATAGGTCCACATAGATTTGAATAGACAATCTCAAGAAGAGATCTAGCTCTATATGACTTTCCAATAGGAAAGTTTTCCCTGTGTTGCTTTCCTAGAATACAAGTTTCACAAGGATTGTTTGGTTACTCCATCAAAGGAAAACCCTTCACCATATGCTTCGTGTGCAATAAAGCTAAACCACCAAAACTTAAGTGTCCAAAACTCAAATGCCACAACCAAGTCTGATATTTTAAAGAAACTTTAAATGCTAGTGAAGAAAGCTCTTTAGATGACAAATCATGTTGAATTCTTAATGGAAACATTTTGTTTCTTTTCATCTCAACCTTTGCAATCAATTTTTTACTTGGATTTCTATCTAGAATAACACATGCATCATCTTCAAAATATACTTTATATCCCTTCTGCACTAGCTTCCCAATAGTCATTAGATTATGTTTCAAACCAGGAACATAATACACATCTGAAATGTGTTTGTTCTCACCTTTCTTTGTTTCAATATTTATGGTTCCTTTCCCCATTACTGCAACTTTATTATCATTTTCTAACTTAAATTTAGATGTAATTGACTCATCTATGTTTGCAAACATCTCCTTACATCCAGTCATATGATTACTACATCCACTATCTAGAAACCAAATATCCTTTGTACTATCTTGAGCAACATTGCATGTAATAAACATTGAACCATTGCTATAACTTTCAGACTAATTTTCTTCAGAAAAATGTGCATTTTGTCTACTCATATCAAAATGTTTCTTCTTGCATTCATTGGCATAGTGTCCACACCTTTTACAGTAATGAAATTGAACATGTGACTTATCATACCTTTGACCATAAGTATGATTTTGGTTGTTTCCTCAGCCTCTAGCACTTGTAGTGTAGAAATTTGAATTTTTTCTTCCTCCTTCATAAGATGTGTTTGCTCTTCCAGATCCTCTTTGGAAATCTCTTCCTCTGCCTCTGTTGAAGCTCAATCTTCCTCTTGCTCTATTACCGCTAATTTAAACTTGTGATTTGAAGGCTTGCTCAAGAGATGAACTACCTGATCTATTCAATCTTTGCTCATGGGATATTAAAGATCCCATTAATTCGTCTACAGACATTTGGGTTAGATTCTTTGATTCTTCTATTGCAACAACAATCACATCAAACTTGCTAGGAAGACTTCTCAGTATTTTATCTACAATCCTTTGATCCTCTAAAGTCTCACCATGAGACCTAATTTGATTTACTACACTCATCATGTGGGTGAAAAATAAATCTATTGAATCTAAGTCTTTCATGCAAATATTCTCAAAATCTCTTCTAAGATTTTTTAATTTTGCAACTTTTACTTTACTAGTACCTTGATAATTTGTTTGAATTCTTTCCCATGCTTGCTTTGATCTAGTTGCTGCTGTAACACGTGGAAATATGGACTCATCCATTGCTTGTTGAATTTGAAACAAGGATTTTGCATCCTTCTACTTGTTCTCCTTCAAAAAATCCTTATCTGCTTGTGCTAGTGCTTGCAATGCTTGAAAATCTGCAGGTTCTGGAAACCCATTCTCAACTAGCTCCCACACATCTAGTGAACAAAATAAGGTCCTCATTTTTATGCTCCAATAATCGTAGTTCTTCCAATTGAATATGGGGATGTGGGCTTGAGTGAGGCTAATGCTCATACCCGCCATTTTGAACTAGACTAATAGAGTGAAATAAAAACTTATAACTTAAGCTCAACCTAGCTCTGATACCAATTTGAAGGAATTATATCTAACTCCTAAGCTAGAGGGTGTGTGCTGCAAATAGAAACAATATTATGAACACACACAAACTCACAAGAGAAATAGAAAAACAAGGCTTTGTATTAAAAATACTCCAGAGCACTTTGGTGCCTTTTCTTGTTTTTCTTGCTTTTTGAATTACAAAATGAAACCTCTTATTTATAGAAGTTTTCCAACCTTCTACCTCATAAAATATCTCATAATATCTCATTATATCTTATATTAGATAGTATTGATCTTTTGGATATTTTATAGATATTCCCAGATATTTTTAGATATATATAATATCTCTTGATATTTTCTAGATATTATATACAATATCTTTTGATATTTTGGAGGAGTTAATATTCACAATAAATGTGAATATCTTTTACATAAAGTCGAATTCCATAAATTTTAAACTTTATCTAGAACAAGATTAGATATTTCCAACAATTCAAGCACCTGTCAAAGTATTATGATGATGGAATTGGTAGAAAGTTATGCTGAAACTAGTGAAATCTTCACAAATTCTTTGGAGACAATTTCCATTCAGCTGCACCCTATAAGAAGTCTATTTTGGTGCATAAGGTTAAGGCCCCACTCAAATGCAGGTGCCCCTAAAGAAATGTGTACGCTAAGTGTGGCTCAGCTTCCAACTACTCCTTTATAAACTGTGCTCGAATGTAAACCTAGAGGTATCGGTGGAGCAGTATAGCAATGCTCCCTCACATGTTGAAATTTGGAGATGGAGCAATTTAAATGACGACGTCAACCCGCCAACATGTCTAAATAAAATGTACTTGTATTTTGGCCTCCCACACAACGCCTCTCTCTCCACTGAAAACTGGAGAGGATGTTATCCACATGAAAAGGTGTTTCGGTAGTCGCGTTATTGATAAAATCATTTAGAACATTCAACTTGCCCATGTATTGAGATTCTAACTCCTCCTCAATCATATCAGAAAATGGCGTTATCCCATGTAGGGAAGAAGAATCCAATGCCTGGTTGTTGGTAGCTCTCACTAAATTCTTATAAAAAATGATTCACCTGTTATGGTATTCTTCTAATCTGTAATACACCTTTCTGTGCTCGCTTGGAAATTTTTTGAAGAGAAGCTTCAAATTTGATGTATTCTTTTTTAGGAATTTGATCGGTGACATGAGGGATGTATGTGACTGTGAGATGAAAGAATAGGGAGGATGACATAAACAACCATATACATTTGAAAATATGATTTTCCATCTGCAACAAGCCTTAAAAATTAAAGAGCAGTTCATGTTTTCCTCAATCAGGAAGGCTTCTGTGCTTTAAACTAGAAAGTATTGTTGTACATGGATAAAAAAACGGAATTTTTCATTATAGATGGTAGGTAGAATAAAACTGGGGAATGCGCAAAGTCGGGGTGATTATGGAGGTGACACATTGTATACAACTGCCTTGAAATGGTATGTGGTTAGTCTAACCATTGTTGTCTATGGAAAATTGGGTGTAACTTTTTAGTTTTCTTTTCAACCTTTTTATATTAATTTTATGTGATTTTCTTTTGGGTTGTATCTTTTCGTTTGTATTCTTTGACAGTATTATCTGATTTTTGTTGGTTTGTCTAGACTAAGGTGAGTTACCTCATTTGAATATTTTAATTTGAAGTACTCAACTAATTATGTAATTTAATTAATTATATTTAAATTGTATCAAGTTAAACATTATTTTTATATGTTACGATTATAAGTTAAAAAAAATGTTATACAAATTTAATAGAAAAGTATTTTTGCACAGAAAATGTTCTCGAAACAATATAAAGGGAGGGAAACTGCTTCGTTCTAACATGTCGTATCATCGTATCCATAAATTATATATGCAAGGCTGTGAGCCATCATCAATGTTAACAACATGGATGTCGTGTTGTTCCCCATGAAGAAATTTTTTTACATTCATCAATGGTTTGTTTCCCCGTCAACTTGTTTTTTAGATGTGTCACCTTCACCATCGTGGTGGTGGGATTGAGAGAGCATGATCCCTAATAGATCGTTGTCGTAGCTCTTCTTCTCCTCCTCATGGAACTCGTTAATTCATGCTTCTATAATATCTTCAATAGAATTATCAACCTCAACTTTAAGCCTTTTGATCTTTGAATTAAGTGACACAAGGAAGAACATGCATCACTAATCACATAGTTGAAAATCAGTGACATTTGTTATAAATTAATTTCCTTGCATTGATTTCCAAAACTGGTTTTGACATCTAAGTTCCTTAGGTTGGATTGTATGGAGATAAAAGAAAAAGTTGGAAACAACAATACAAAACATGTGGTCGATAAACCGAGGATAAGGAAGGGAGGTTATCGATCCACGTCTAGAAATGGTCAGACATAGATTGTTTTGTATAATGACGCCTCGACATAGTTATAGATGTAAAACATAAATTTGTAGCTACATTTTTACGCAGAATTTAATGATGAACTAATTTGTTGAAAATTATTTTTTTTCATTTGTTATTATTATGTCTGATATTTTACTTGTTGGTTGACAGCCATAGATATCGTTAAGCCTATGACGAGAACTTTTAAAGGATTGTAAGTTAATTGAATATCTTCCTCCCACTCTAAAATTTGTTGCCAAAATTTTTCCAAGCAATGATATTGTCAGTGCAATGACTAAGATCCATGCTTACCTCCATTTTAGATATTCCTCATTTATCAGCCATTCATCTCCATCTATCACTCATTTCTAACATAGAATGCACTGTAGTGCCCAATTCCCTTTGACACCTTTTTTCTTTGATTTTGATATTGTCGACTACACTTGTGGACATTGTTGTAGCCTTTTGATTTAGCATGATACTAGATGTTAGAGATACTGGACTGTTGTTGATTTCGATTCATATATGATGCATGTGGATTATTAGAGACATTTTATATTGATGTTGATATGATGTGGACATGGTTATTTATATATATTTCTGACATATGATATGCTTTTGTCGCCATGAGTAGGTTTTGATAATTGAATTAATGTTGTGATCATTTTGACATGGATGAAACATTGGATAGAAATGTTGCTAGAAATTTGTAAATGATTTGTAATTGCCTAGATGATATTAATTCGTATATAGATGATTTTTTATTTATATTGCATATTTTGGCATGGATGTTTTAATGCCGCCACAAGGCCGAAGGAGGTATTCTGTGTTTTACGGTTATAAATTTATTCACAACAAACATCGGGGGGATTAGAGACCAACCACATTGGAACTCTAGGTGAATTCAACTAGGGTCACCATGTCAACATGTAATTGTGTGTGTGTTACAATTATTTGGTTAAGGGAAAATTGTGACCAAGGGGTCATGTGTTGTCTTTTGTTTTAGTTTCCCTCTTATTAATGTATGTGTTCCTTTAAGTGATGTAAGCTGCTTGTTTTAATTATATAGATTTTGATGTATGTTTTTCCCCTTTATCTTAGTGGGTCTAAGTGTCTTATTAAAGTTAATAAATCTTGTCCTAAAATAATTAAAGATGTGACCAAAATAATTTCATTTAGTAGACTTGATTTTCTCTTGGATTTCATGTTGTGTGTTGAATGTTTGAGTTTTTTAGTGTTGTACACTCTACCCTTCATGGGAAACTCGAATTTGGCCTTAAGGGCCAATTTTGAAGGCTTGTGGGACAAGTTAAACTTATTCCACACCTTTTAAATTGCTATAACAACCCTACCTATGAGTTGGGGGGTCAAAATTAGACCCCATTGGGTGTTTTGGGAAGATAAAAAGGTGAAATATTTATTGCACTTTCTTTCAAGTAATTAATTTTGTCCTTAGGGGGTGTAGGCTTAGATTGTGTGTGTAAGTTTCTTGTCATTCCTCTCACCCACCAATTTATGGTGCATTGGGGTTAAGGTTTGACTTCTTAGGTGGAGTTGAGGATGAGTGATGTGTAATCCTACATGGAGCCACCTCATCATCCTCTCTCCCTTTTCTATTTATTAGAGTTTTTTACTTGTTTGGGGGTTACTTCATTATTTTGTGCTCTTGTGTTTTTGGAGAGTTAGATGATTTTTTTGTGGAGAGCTTGTGGATTGTTGGAGCTTGTGGATGCTTGCTTGGTTTTGAGGAGCTTGGAGACTTACTCTTGGAACAAGCTCTACTATGGAAAGGTAGGAGCTTTACCTTGATTATGTTATGCCTTATTTTGTGTTTATGTGTTTATGTTGTGCATTGGTTTCTTTGGAATGCTTGTTGGGTGTGGGTAGATTGCTTAAGTTTTGAGTAGGAGGAGACTATGGGGAGTTTCTTGTGGGGAGGCATAATATTTTACCTTCTTGTTTGGATGGAGTTTGGGTTAGGTGTCCCACCTAGGATAAGGAATGCTTGCATTTCTTACTTGTTTCTTTTATGAGGGAGGCATAAGAGTATGTGGGAGGTATAAGGGGTACTTGAGGGATGAATAAGAGTACGTAGGGGATTTGAGATATGCATTTGAGGCTTTAAGGTGGGCACCCATTCCCATTGGGAGGCATAAGTGGCCTCCCCATAGGTCTTGCTCCGTTAGCTTTCATTTTAAGCCTTATTTGTTGTTTTGTTGTTGTTCTTCTTTTGTTGTTTCTGTTTTGAATGTGGTTGAAATGGTTGTGAAATATTTGTTTGTGTTGTGGAAGCTTGTTGTTGTCATGTGCTGGAATTATCTTCCATTGTAATGTGGTTGGGGCTTGGGGGCCAATGGAGAGGATGGCTTCTCCTCTTCATTGGATTCCTTAGTTGGGTGGAGACTGTTTCCTCTCCCCCATTTTGTTGTGAAATTTAAAAAAATATTGGAGGAGCTATCTTGTGGAGTTATGGAGCTTGGAGTTTTGTTGGAGACCTTGTGAAACTTCCTTTGTGTTGTTCCCACTTAGAGTGGAGATACTTGTGATATTGTATTCTATTATTTGCTTACATTCTTGTATTATTTTCCACCTTGAGTGGAAGAATTTGTAATAATTTCATGGAGAAAGATTTCATTCCAATATTGGTATATTGTGTAAAAGTGTAGTTGGAAGTTTCATTGTGAAAAATAAAGTTACTTTCATAGTGAAGTGGTAATGTTGTAAATGAGAAAGGAGGAAATATAGAAATTGTAAGAAGTTGAACTTGTATGAATTGTAAATTTGAAAGGAAAATAAAGTTGTTATAGTTGTTTTGAACATATATATGTTGAAGTAAAAATGGGAACAAGAGGAAAAATTTGAAATTTATTGTTAGTGGAAATGTTGAATTTGTAGTAAGAGAATAACAATGTAAAAAGTAGTTTTAGATTTCTTTTGCTCATGGAATTTGAAAGAAGACTTTGGTGGACAATTCCGTGGACATAAAAACCCAAAATAAAGGAACCGCGATCGCGGTTCCTGAATTCTAGGTTCGGTAATTACCGAACCTAAAACCGTGATGATCGCGGTTTAGAACCGCGAGCGCGGTTATAAACCGTGATCGCGGAACTCTGAGACAAAATTTAACAGTCCCGCGACTCCTTATTTTCCTCATTTTTCATTTCGAACCGTGACTTTTCCTAAACGTTTTTCACTCGCGCTTTCAATACCATCTCAAAATTGCTCATCGGACTTCTAGATAGTGATAGATTCAACCATGCCGCCAAGACGAGGAGGTAAGTCCCCGATTGTAATCATTTTTTTGCATTTTAGGCATTTTAGGTTTTTTTTTTTGCATTTTCATGGGTTTTTTGAAATGTTTGTTTATGTATACAATTTTCTTGTTTTATCAGTTGGTCGGCAAGCTCGAAATCATGTCAAACCATCAAAACATTCCTCAAAACCCACCGAACATTCCTCAAAACCCTCCTCCAAACATAGATCCGCCTCCTGTGGCTCCTTCTGTCCCCACTGAGCCAGCAGGAATGCAAGATAATATCATTGGAAGAATCCAAGAAAATAAAATTGTCATTGAGAACCTAATTCAAACTATAAGACAAAATCATGCTACAAATCCATCCCGCATGACTTTAGCCAATACATTGCAAACATTGATTGGCAAAGTCGAGTCTGCAACCAACCAAATACATAGATGGAACACCTTTAGAAGTGACTGTAGGTGGTGGTATGCGGATAAACTATCCCATGCGGCCGTCAAAGACAAAAAAATTGGAAAAGACCTCATTTGTGCATTATTTACCGACCCTAGAACCAATGCCCCCCTACAGTTACTTGCAAACGGTTCCCAATCCATTGGTGCCATGATGACAGAATCAAAAACAATTTTTGGGACCGATGGTGGATGGTTTTTGATTATCCACCATGCAACAACAATGAGGTTCCTCTTTATTTTTTGAAGAAATTATATTGTGAGTTCGTGCTCAATGAGGTCCCGAATTATTTTGACTTTTCTGAATTTTTTGGTCGAGGAGGTGGCTCTGCACAGAGCAGACCTGGTGCACACGTAGGTCAGCCTAGGATCCCCCATGCCCCAAAACCCCCACTGCCTTCAGTTATCCCTCCTACAGTGAAGGAGGTTGTGGAGATTGATACATTGCATGCATTGAGGGAGCTCACTGACACTCTCACCCAGCATAGCACCCAGATTGCATCTGGTGATGTTGGTGGAGGTGCCAGTTCTAGTGCACCACACCACTGTGGATCATGTGGTGCCGTATGCACTGCAGGTGAGACATCATTTGCTGGTTCACAGGATTTCTTTTCTATAGATGAGATGCTGGGGAATGTTTTTGGAACTGGAGCCACTGATATTGGTCTTTCACAGGTAAATTTCAAATAAATTTAAATAATATATATATACAATAGTTTAATTCACATGTTTGAGATATATATATATATATATATATATATATATATATATATATATATATTTGATTGTACGTCATGTACATACATGTAAAAAACTAATTTTTTATTTTATTTTAAATAGCAAGAGCCGGTGAAGGAAACATCCGGCGTCGACATGCTAGCTACTGCGGCTGGGCGTGTTTCAAACGTAAGTTTCAAGTTGTACAAACTTACATTTTTAATAAATCATTTAATTGCACTAGATTATTATTATAATTTGTTTCACGTGTATGTTGTACATGTATTAATATTTTTCTCTTTTATACACAGGAGCCTGGCGGGTCATCATCTGCTCAGGGAACTGAGGCTACTGGCATGCCTCACATGAGTTTTACGCAGGTTAGTAAATCTCTTTACACTTTGTTTCTAATTACTGGAAGTTCACGCACGGATTGCATGCTTTGGACCTCTGTCATGTAGATTTTAATATTGATTTGTACATGTTTTTTGTATAGCTTATGACTGCTAGAGAGACTCCTCCATATATGCAGACTGTGGAGGCTGCTGTAGATACTGCCATAGCATCTGCAGATCCACTAACTGAGGTACACAATTTTTTAAATTTGTTAAATTTTGGAGGTTCATTATTTCTTATTAAACTTAAATCTACAATATCAAATTTTGTAGGTATATATGTGAAATATTTAATTTGAAAATTAATTATTTGTATGTAGCTTACCCCTCGTGAGTCTATTGTTGTCCCTGCGATGCGTCAACAACAAATTGATAGGGATCATGACATTGCGGTAAGATTTCACATGCATTTTAACTAAATTGTACAAGTTTCTAAATTTTGAATGTATTTTAAAATTTTGGGTGTTAAAAACTTGTTGTTTATGAATGTGCAGGTTAGGTTGCAGGCATGCTTAGAGACACCTAGGACCACATGGATGAAATCCGTAGTGGCATCTCCCTCCACTACATCCCCAGGTCGTGGACGTGCTACTTCTAGCAGGGCGAAGAGAGGGAAGATGTTTCATGAGTAGATTTATAGTCCACCTGGATGTACATATGTGGTCATGAGTAGATTCACAGTCCATTGTATATATATAGCCTTTTGCGACCGCATGTGGTCCCATATGTACATTATGACACGTGCTTAGTTCGAGATGTACACATACATTATGAACTTATGTACATATATATTTTCAGAGACGTGCGTCTGGAGCACACTTTGTTTGATTCTATATATATATATCCATGTGTGTTGGTTAAATCATATTTATGACTTTTTCAGTTCTTTAACAAGCAGTGTAACGTGGTTAATCATCATCTTTGAATGGGTATATACCAATTTTTCTATATGTTCTTTGTCTTGTTTGTTTACTAATGACTCAACTTGAGGATTTCACTATGAGACTTATGTTTGTTTTTCTTGCACTTGGATCAAAGAAATAAATTGGCATGTGAAATTTTTTATTCCAATCTATCGGTTCAGGATATAGTAGGGTAAATTTTCAATTGGATGGAGTATCTAATTATATGACAAGGTAAAAAGAACTCAATTAGGAAATATGTTACTTGAGTAAAGATCCTCGTATAGGACCTCCATTGGGAATATGCATCACGTTGTCAAAATGAGATGAGCCATCCTCATTTTTTGAATAGGTTGTGTCTATCTCATAAGGTGGATCATTATGGGGCCTGATTCCAAGGCCATGTTCAAGTTCAATTTAAAATAAGGAATGGGAATAGGTTCTGGAACCTTCTTTGTGCGTTGATTTTGCATCCTTGAATCCATTATAAGGTCCATGACATATACCATGCAGTGGACTTTAATATACTGTGGATCTTGATGACATGATGACATCATGCCATGGTACCCTAAGGACAGGGAATTTTTTAGATCATGATATATGTTGGCCCTATTTATATTGGAACCACTATAGTACCTATTGATTCTCACTCTTCATTATAATACAAGTGATGTGATTATAATAGTTTTTGTACCCAAATCAGTTTCTGAATGGCAATGGTATAAAGATGCTAGATCTGTAAAACTGAAACAGTTAATTATATCTAGATTGTATTTTCATAATTTACAATCTTGGATGCTTGCATTGTTTTGTCTTGGAACAATTCACATATCGCATCATTCACTTGTGCAATATTCAAACCAATAGATCTATAGGGATTATCTGATAACTTATGGAAAATGTTTTCAAGAGGTAGAGCATGCGTTATTTTAAAGAATATGGTGAGTATACTCTTAAATTGGTAATATGCTCCAAGAATTGTTCTTGTGATGATTATACTTGAATAAGCTAGTGAGGCAGGTAGCTAGTTTGGTCTATGACTTGAGGTTTCTTGAATCAGTATATACATATAATTTTCTTATGCGTCTGTAAAGAATATTTCACAGGTGAAATGTGTACATTCCAAAATACAAGTATCTGTCTAGTGTCCATTGTGCTACATGACTTGAAATTTTCAAATTTTCTCTAATTTTGTAACCTACATGCCTGTAGGTGTTACTTAAAGTGCTTGAAAAAAATGCTCAATGCCTAATCTTGATAGGAGTACATATATGATAGATTCTTGAAGGTACTCTAGGTGATTTCGTGTGCTAGAAAGGCATTTTTTCGACAAGATGAAGCTAGATTTGGAGGGAAGGTTGATGATTTTATGATAATCAGTTTACAATGATATGAAAAGGAGATTCTATAGAGCTATATGATGATGTGTATGATACAAAACACTCAGGGGGACATTGTTTATTTAAAGGCTTTTGAGGTCTGTGATGAGTGTATTCTCCAAGAACAAGTAAGGTATGAGTCATGAATGCATTATTTCTTCCCAATACATGAAGGCTACAAACATGTGACTAAATCAAGTTTTGGTGCCTAACAAGTAGAGTTGGCCCAAAGATGAAGGTAAGAAGGATCATTTTTCTATAGAGATGACTGTTTTAGGTATGTAGGTCTGGTATAGTGGATTCTTGAAGGTGAAAAAAAAGCTTTTGTGAGGAATGAATTTTTTTGCATACCTACAAGGTGAATGATGGTGCTCTTACTCAAAGAAAAGTTATGATGATGATAAATATCAATGATTTTCAACATGTTCAGATCATGCATATGTTATTCCCAGGGGAGCTTAGTGTCTCTATGCTTGAAAAGAGGCTAAAATCAGTTTTTGAGTGAAATTTCAAGATTTTGAGCTTATTTAAGACATTTGGTTGATGTTTCTAATGAAGAGGTGATCCTATCAGGAGGAGAAAGATGAAGAACATGTTGTTAAATGTATTCCTTTGTCGTTAATGTAAAAAATGGGGATAAGTTGCTTCCGGGCTACTTCATTCGGGCGTAGTCCCTTAAGAGCCCTGAGACCAAAATATCGTTCAACTTCGACGGGTGACTACTCGGACTCCATGGCACCTAGAGAGGCCTCGTCTAATCTGGAACCTCAGTGTACGGACCCTCTACAATAGCCTCTCTCAGTTTTTTCCTTCTCATTTTGGTGCTCTCGCTGTCCTACTGTTTGCAAACGCGTGAAATAGTGCAGTTGGAGCCAGTGTAAGGTTGTCAAACGCTATATTTTGCAAACGGTGGGTCATGGCACCAAACCAACTATGTCTGGAACATCTGGGTGGCTAGGTGAATGCTAGAGGAGGTGGTGTTTTGGTGCGTGAAAGGGTCGTTGCTTCCGGGCTACTTCGTTCGGGCGTAGTCCCTTAAGAGCCCTGAGACCAAAATATCGTTCAACTTTGACGGGTGACTACTCGGACTCCGTGGCACCTGTGTATGGACCCTCTACAATAGCCTCTCTCGGTTTTTTCCTTCTCATTTCGGTGCTCTCGCTGTCCTACTGTTTGCAAACGCGTGAAATAGTGCAGTTGGAGCCAGTGTAAGGTTGTCAAACGCTATATTTTGCAAACGGTGGGTCGTGGCACCAAACCGACTGTGCCAACACATCTGGGTGGCCAGGTGAATGCTAGAGGAGGTGGTGTTTTGGTGCGCGAAAGGGTCGTTGCTTCCGGGCTTGCTTCCGGGCTACTTCGTTCGGGCGTAGTCCCTTAAGAGCCCTGAGACCAAAATATTGTTCAACTTCGACGGGTGACTACTCGGACTCCGTGGCACCTAGAGAGGCCTCGTCTAATCTGGACACCTCGGTGTAGGGACCCTCTACAATAGCCTCTCTCAGTTTTTTCCTTCTCATTTCGGTGCTCTCGCTGTCCTACTGTTTGCAAACGCGTGAAATAGTGCAGTTGGAGCCAGTGTAAGGTTGTCAAACGCTATATTTTGCAAACGGTGGGTCGTGGCACCGAACCGACTACACCGGCACATCTGGGTGGCCAGGTGAATGCTAGAGGAGGTGGTGTTTTCGGTGCGTGAAAGGGTCGTTGCTTCCGGGCTACTTCGTTCGGGCGTAGTCCCTTAAGAGCCCTGAGACCAAAATATCGTTCAACTTCGACGGGTGACTACTCAGACTCCGTGGCACCTAGAGAGGCCTCGTCTGATCCAAAACCTCAATGTATGGACCCTCTACAATAGCCTCTCTCAGTTTTTTCCTTCTCATTTCGGTGCTCTCGCTGTCCTACTGTTTGTAAACGCGTGAAATAGTGCAGTTGGAGCCAGTGTAAGGTTGTCAAACGCTATATTTTGCAAACGGTGGGTCGTGGCACCAAACCGACTGTGCATTGCACATTCGGGTGGCCAGGTGAACGCTAGAGGAGGTGGTGTTTCGGTGCGCGAAAGGGTCGTTGCTTCCGGGCTACTTCGTTCGGGCGTAGTCCCTTAAGAGCCCTGAGACCAAAATATCGTTCAACTTCGACGGGTGACTACTCGGACTCCGTGGCACCTAGAGAGGGTCGTTGTCCTACTGTTTGCAAACGCGTGAAATAGTGCAGTTGGAGCCAGTGTAAGGTTGTCAACCTCTCAACTTCGTTCGGGCACGTAGTCCCTTAAGAGCCCTGAGACCAAAATATGTTCAACCGGGTGACTACTCGGACTGGCACCTAGAGAGTCTGATCTAAACCTCAGCTGTAGGGACCCTCTACAATAGCCTCTCTCAGTTTTTTCCTTCTCATTTCGGTGCTCTCGCTGTCCTACTGTTTGCAAACACGTGAAATAGTGCAGTTGGAGCCAGTGTAAGGTTGTCAAATGCTATATTTTGCAAACGGTGGGTCATGGCACCAAACCGACTAGACACATCTAGGTGGCTAGGTGAATGCTAGAGGAGGTGGTGTTTTGGTGCGCGAAAGGGTCGTTGCTTCCGGGCTACTTCGTTCGGGCGTAGTCCCTTAAGAGCCCTGAGACCAAAATATCGTTCAACTTCGACGGGTGACTACTCAGACTCCGTGGCACCTAGAGAGGCCTCGTCTGATCTAAAACCTCAGTGTACGGACCCTCTACAATAGCCTCTCTCAGTTTTTTCCTTCTCATTTCGGTGCTCTCGCTGTCCTACTGTTTGCAAACGCGTGAAATAGTGCAGTTGGAGCCAGTGTAAGGTTGTCAAACGCTATATTTTGCAAACGGTGGGTCATGGCACCAAACTGACTGCGCCGACATCTAGGTGGCCAGGTGAATGCTAGAGGAGGTGGTGTTTTGGTGCGCGAAAGGGTCGTTGCTTCCGGGCTACTTCGTTCGGGCGTAGTCCCTTAAGAGCCCTGAGACCAAAATATCATTCAACTTCGACGGGTGACTACTCAGACTCCGTGGCACCTAGAGAGGCCTCGTCTAATCCAAAACCTCGGTGTATAGGGGACCCTCTACAATATCCTCTCTCAGTTTTTTCCTTCTCATTTCGGTGCTCTCGCTGTCCTACTGTTTGCAAACACGCGAAATAGTGCAGTTGGAGCCAGTGTAAGGTTGTCAAACGCTATATTTTGCAAACGGTGGGTCGTGGCACCAAACCGACTATGCCGGCACATGTCCGGGTGGCTATAGAGGAGGTGGTGTTTTGGTGCGCGAAAGGGTCGTTGCTTCCGGGCTACTTCGTTCGGGCGTAGTCCCTTAAGAGCCCTGAGACCAAAATATCGTTCAACTTCGACGGGTGACTACTCGGACTCCGTGGCACCTAGAGAGGCCTCGTTTGATATGGACCCTCTACAATAGCCTCTCTCATTTTTTTCCTTCTCATTTTGGTGCTCTCGCTGTCCTACTGTTTGCAAACGCGTGAAATAGTGCAGTTGGAGCCAGTGTAAGGTTGTCAAACGCTATATTTTGCAAACGGTGGGTCGTGGCACCGAACCGACTGGCACCGAACACGTTCTGGGTGGCCAGGTGAACACTAGAGGAGGTGGTGTTTCTGCGCAAAAGGGTCGTTGCTTCGGCTACTTCGTTCGGGCGTAGTCCCTTAAGAGCCCTGAGACCAAAATATCATTCAACTTCGACGGGTGACTACTCAGACTCCGTGGCACCTAGAGAGGCCTCGTCTGATCTGACACCTCAGCGTAGGGACCCTCTACAATAGCCTCTCTCGGTTTTTTCCTTCTCATTTCGGTGCTCTCGCTGTCCTACTGTTTGCAAACGCGTGAAATAGTGCAGTTGGAGCCAGTGTAAGGTTGTCAAACACTATATTTTGCAAACGGTGGGTCGTGGCACCGAACCGACTGCGCCGGCACGTCTGGGTGGCTAGGTGAATGCTAGAGGAGGTGGTGTTTTGGTGCGTGAAAGGGTCGTTGCTTCCGGGCTACTTCGTTCGGGCGTAGTCCCTTAAGAGCCCTGAGACCAAAATATCGTTCAACTTCGACGGGTGACTACTCGGACTCCGTGGCACCTAGAGAGGCCTCGTTTTCAAAAGGGACCCTCTACAATAGTCTCTTTTTTCACTTCTCAAAATTTACAACATTTTCAAAATTTACAACTATAAAATTTACAACTTTTTCAAAATTTACAACATTTTCAAAATTTACAACAAAATTTTCAAAATTTACAACATTTTCAAAATTTACAATATTTTCAAAATTTACTTGACTTTTTCAAAATTTACAACTTTTTCAAACAATGAAAGCTTCTCTTAGCTTCGAGAATTTAAAATTCTCTACTAACAGTGCCAACCACGTGAAGGTGGAAGCTTTTCTGGCACCACTAACCTAAACATAAAATTGTTAGTCAAAGAAATTTAAGTTTCAAATCAAAACCATATACTATCTATATACATGTACACAAAATACACAAATTTAAAATAAAATATATTCAAACTTAAATCTAGATCTTTAAACTAAAAAAATTATATATATATATATATATATATATAAATTGAAAAGAAATTAAATATATACCAGACATGAGCATTGTAAATTCATTCCAATGAACCATCAGGATCGGATCTACTCTGAATAGCAGACAAGATTGCTTCATGATCTGACTCTCGAACCTTCCAAAGAATCTTGTTATTAGGCCTTCCTCGATATCTATACAACTGAATATTTGTCGCTAGAACTAGATGTGAATATAAGAGTATTTTCCTGTGTGTCTCAAAGTCTTCAAACACCCAAACAGAGGAGTTTTTTAATGGATACCGTCGAAGCCAAGTTCCAGTAACTACCACTGACCCTGTAGGATACTCAATCTCTTCGCCATCTATAATAGGAGAAGTCAACTTCTTTCTTTCCTCGATGCAACGACATAAGAAATAGTCTGTTCCTTCTTCATTGTCTTCTGTCGCAATTACTGCAAACACATGTCCTACAAAAAAATAACCAAGGTTGAACAACTCAAATTTAAATTACATATTAAAATTTCAATGGACATAACTCAATACAAAAATTAAATAAATAACCATAAATACCTTGTCGCACCAAAATCAAAATTTCGTCAAAGTCCTTGGATGTTGTAACTTCATCTGCAGAAACAAGTTGTAATGCTTGTGGAGGTTGATAACTAGGAAGCGGAGTTAGAGGCCTACAAATCCATCCTTCCACCCATTCTTGTGAATCACACTCAGCAGTGACAAATTCGATACAAGATGCACAAAAACATGTCAACTTTCTTGTCCATACGGCCCACGAAGTAGCGTCTGAGCTACAAAATGAGTGCATATCACTGGACCCAGTGAGTGTCATACAATCCTCGTAGTTAGCAATATGTTTTTCCTCTATCAACCAAAAATATCTGCAAACTGTGGAATTTTCTTGAGAACCTCGGGCCATGTTGTCAGTACACCATTCCACTATGCTCTTTGCATCTTTTAATTTAGCACCATCTTTGTACTTCAACTCTTCTCTTGCAAGAGCTCTTTTCACACATGCCCCTGCACCGTCATGCTCTCCTTTTCCATGTCCAGCCTCAGTGAAACTCCAAATATGTTGCACACCCATCTTGACGTGCATTCTGCTCATCCAATAAAACATTCGTGCATTCTTAAACTGAGACGTGTAATTATCTGACCATATATAATGTTGTTTGAAGTGGATGTCCCTATCAGACAAGTTTCCATAAAATAACTGGAAACACCCTTGCACAAATTCAGTAGAATGAGTACGATCATCACTGATATAAAAGTGGTACTCTCTTAAAAAATTTTGATCATTCTCTGTACTGTCAGGAGAATGTAGAAATGCTATATGCACAAAAATGGCAACTTGTACTGAGTTGTAATATTGCGATTGAACCTCCATTTGTGGTTGCAATGTGTAATTCTCTGCAAAATCGACCACTGAAACAATAGTACCAATAGGAAATGTGTCTTTTCATAGCTTGAATTGTTCATCCAACCATCGAGCTCTATGTGTATGCCTCGCATACTCATAAACAATTTCATCCTTAAATTTTCTCATAAATTGAAAAATGGGCATTTGTTCTGTAACTAGCTCACACCGTTTCGACTCTTTTCCATCTTTCAACTGGTATGCAACTGATTTATATTTATCAAATTCAACTAAATTATGTCCTATTGTACCTTCAATTTTCTCATGGATGCAACTTTCCAATTTAGGTAATCCGCCGCATGTACTACAACTTCCATCTAAACAATCCTGACTATAAAAAAATTGTCCAACTTCTTTTTCACAAAATATAGTAGGAATGAAATCCCTGGAAGATATTGGTGGAACTTGAACACCACATTCAGATAACATAGTTTCAGAATGAAAATTAGAACGAATACGTAAAAATTTAGCATAATGCATCGCAAATTCAACATGTTGCCTACAACAACAAGTGGTGCGAGCATGGTTGATTTTCACATAGAATGGTTTCAACATTTCAAAAAAACGTTGACTAATTTTAATTTCCAGATTCTCTTGTTCAAACTTACGAAAAAATTGAGTTTGAGTCATATCTAAGAAATGCTTTGGATGTGGTTCACGATTAGTAGAACCAACTCTCCGTTTTATAACATCTCTTGTATTAGGTGAAACTCTAGTGTTATCATGCCAAAATTTAATAACAACTTCTCTTATAGCATCAGAATTATTTTTGTCCTTACGCGGTGCTCTAGCAGAAAATGCCCAAAAATTGACATTATTGAGTGATTGAAGGATATTACGTCTTTCAATTGCTTTCATTAGAGTTTTTCGATTAACTTGCAACATTCGACTTGTTTGCGTAATCAAACATTGTTTTTTTATTGATTCACTTACAACACTAGTAGCAAGTACACGACGCACAATATTACTATCCCTAGTGCGTCTCTTGACACCAACAGTGTGATATGCATCATGAAGGTTTTCAACAATTGTAGAGGTTTGACCACGTATGTTAGATGTTGTCAATCCTAAGGTGTTTAATGTAGGTCTCATTTTAATCAATTTCATCAAACTAACCAACAACTGACATCTTTGGGAATCATTTAAAATTTCAAAATGATTATCCCAAATTTCAGTGGCTTTTCTTCTGATTTGTCGTTCAGAAAGTTTGTCAGACATTGGTTTCAAAATGTTTTCATCAATTTCAATAAAAAAATTAGGTTTCTTACGTAAAATCCTAGGAGGTGTTTTTGTCAAATTTTGCTTGTCTACAGTTTCAACATGAATTTCCTTATTCACATTTTCATTGTCTCCTTCAATTTCAACATTTGCTACATCATGAGTATTTAATTCTTCTTCAACATTGACAGTAAAAACTTCTTCATCACGAGTATTTAATTCAACTTCAACATTGACAGTAGAAACATTACCTAGTTCTTCATTGCTTACAATAGTTGGGATTGAAGATGAACCTCTTCTAGATTCACGAAGTTTCCGCATTCGCTCAGCATTTTGAATTTTGTTGGCCTCTAATTCGTTTGGTGTTTTTTTACTTAATGACTTCCTTTTTTGACTTCGTTTTTTGTCTCCCATGATGTTTTGCTTCCGGTGATAAGAAAAACATGCAGAAAAAGATAGAATTTTGCAGTAATTCGTACGGTAAGGTCAGAGAGTAAAAATCACATGGTAATTCAGACATTGGGATGTGTGTAAATATGATTTCTAAACCGCGAGCGCGCTTTATGAACCGCGAGCGCTCGCGGTTTATAAAGCACGCTCACGGTATTGTTAAAAAAACCGTGATCGCGGATCTATCTGCCGAACCTAAGCCTCGGAAAATCTTTGTTTTTCCCCAACCAAAGCTATGGAAGGTCATTATGAAGTGTAAAAGGTCAAAAAACCTCAAATCTGCTCTTCCAAAGACTTGAACCATGCTAAAAAACTGAAAACATTTCACAAAAATGGTGCCATCGCGTAGGGGAGACTCTTAGCTTCGTAGAAATATTGTTTTTAAAGTGAATAGAATAAGATAAATATCATTTTATAATTTCTTACTAACAATAGGTCTTTAAGACATTTTTTCCCGTGAATGTTCATGTCTACGTTTAAGACTGTAACTTTTGTTTCGCTTATCAAAATATGATAAAACTTATACCATCCCAAGCGTGGACAAATTCTATACACGTTAAAAAAAAAAAAATTGATTTCGATATTTTTTGATATAGTTATGGCGGGCAAACGGAAAGCGCTCCATTTTCTAAATATTTTCAGACCACTTTCACGGAAAAAATCATAAAAAAAAATATTGCTAAAAAAAATACAAAATAAAATCCATCCCAAGATAGACAACTACATCTAACGTTTCACCAAAGGAAAAAAAAAATAACAAGATTTGGTCATCCAAAATGCGGGCAAACGGACTACAATCTTATAAGTTTTTTCAAAAAAAAAAACTAAGTCATATAATTTTAAGTGTTTAATATAGCTAAACTTGTCCGTTTTTTACAAAAATTAGTATTTTAGAAACTAGATTCCGAATGCTACGATTCATATTTATATAAATTTTTCTAATTTAGAGTGCGTGTATAGCTAATAATCCCTACAAGTTGAGATTTTGCTGTTTTTTGCAATATGATGGAGTGGCAGTCTCATAATCGCTACTCAGGCTAAGGTGGCGGTCTCAAAACCGCCGCTTAGTAGGGTGCCCGTCCATGGTTTGTCACCCACGCAAGGTGGCGGTCCCAGGACCACTGATCTACTTTGGGTGGTGGTTCTGTCATTTATGATAGAACTCCTCGGATCCGCACCTGTAAAATTTTTTTAACTGGTCTATGCAAAAAAATTTAAGTTGTACAATTTAACTAATAATTGTCAGCATGAAAACAATGTGTGATCCCATGGATTTGAGCAATAAAATATACAAATGGTGGATCTAAAACACTTCTTAGGAATAACCCTCACAATCCTTGAATGGAAGTTATAACATCAATAAAACTACAACTAAACTAATCTAAACTATATCTCCTTGTAGAATCCTCCATATATCTTCCTCCTTTACTCCCATGTCTTCCTCTTCTCCAACCTACAACTTTTAATAAACCAAATTGACCAAATGAGGGAAAAGAACAAAGGAAACGCTTTAATAAAAATTCATAAGGAAATTTAGGGCTAGATGGGAACCCTAGGATCTAGTGGCCAAGATTGACTTGATCTAAGGGTGGAGATTTCACCCTACTTTTGTTAGGTGAGAATGACTTTTATAAATGTCATTTAAAAAAAAAAACCTTGTAGTATGTGTAATTGGGGAATGGGGCCATTTAATTGTTGTAGAGTGCTAAGCCATGGTTAGTCCTTTACAAGCTTTAGGTAGTATTTTTGAAAGGCCTCTAAGTTAATAAGATAATGAATTTAATTATTTAAACAAGGGGTTAACCATATTAGGAGGGAACATTAACTTAATTGAAGAAAAAAATTAATTAAGTAAATTAATATAGGGTACCTTCCTAATGCATAATTGATTAATGGACTCCAGAGATTGATTTGAGAATATGCTAACCTTTGTTCTAGACTGGGTTATCAATCGAAAAGTTAAGTTAGTGGTGTTAGTTAGTTGTTGTACCCTAGGGGATTAATATCCTTGTAACATGTTTTAACCTTCTTATAAACAAAAAAATAGTCGCAATTTTTGGGTTAAGTGTTGGGAGTTAGCGTGTTTTTAGAATTTTTTTTGATGGGCGTTACATTTTGGTATCAGAGCCATGGGTTCTAAGATTGGACCCTTGGGCACAATAGAGAACATGAGACATGAACTTTTAACCTAGTGTAAAATTGTTCTTTTAAATCTAGAAAACCACAGTAACTAATATTAAGATAATTTTAGAAAAATGAAACAAAACCAAAATGATGAACTAACTCTCGCCATGGTCTATGTAGGAGGCACGGACAAGATGAAGAGTCCTTTCATATAGACCTAGGTATACCACCGCCATATTAGGCTATAGTGGCCATCCTTCCTCAGATTTTATAGATGCTTCAAGACTTCAATGTTGTTATACGCGGAGGGTCCCTAGGAGGACGACTTGCTAGATAGGATATGGATCCATTAGTTGAGGCTAGGGAATCTCTTTGATACAGTGAGGAGCATGGGGCAGAGAAATTTCATGTGGAGTCGGCCACGGTAGAATAACCATGGAGAGGGCATGGAGATAAGATTTCAGGACATAGGGACAGATCTCAAAGCCCTAGATAGAGGGAGGAACATGTAGAGAGACCTAGGGCTTGTAAGTCATTGGTTGCAGACCATATCAGGGAGATTGTGAAGCTACGACCATCTCATTATTTTGAAGATATAAGAGGTTTTCAGGAAGAGGCGTGGTTGGTGAGCTTGAGCAGATGCTTCAAGCTCTTCCCTTGTACTAGAAACACAAAATCTCGTGTTGTGATCCATATTCTGAGGGATAGAGTAGGAGTCTGGTGGAGGACCGAGGAGAAAAAGCTCCATGTTGACTCAGAGATAGTTACCTGGGAGATTTTTTAGGAGCGTTTCAAGAGTAGGTATTTTCCTAGGAGGTTTATTTAGTAATAGATAGATGATTTTCACAATCTGCGCAATGCATCGATAACTATAGTTGAGTATGAGAGTTGATTTTTGGACCTACTCTAGTATGTCGACTACATGCAGGATGAGTACGTATGGATTCACATGTTCATCTGGGGCCTAGACTTGGATTTGGGTGGTGTGGTGTGCATTAACTACCCACAGACATTAGCAGAGGCCATGGAGAAGGCCTATATTACAAAGGAGACACGAGGAAAGATGCATCAAGCTAGAGATAGAGTTTGGAGCCACATCTAACATATGTAGGATAGTAGATCAAAAGGGTCAGTTCCTCCTCCTCATGGTGGATAGAGTTTGGGACAGTCTTCCTTCAGGCCATCTCATCAGCAGTAGCATACCCGCCCACCTTACAAACTTCCTTAGAGATTCGATGCACAGAGTGGGCAGAGTATGGGGCCTTCTCCTAGGGTTCCCATCAGGAGGTAGGGTTCATAGAGAGCTCAGTCAATATGATCTTGTTAGCATAGACCTCAATAGTCCATAGTCAGGTCATCAGGATCCATAACACAGACATATAGAGTATCGACTTGAGCTACATCCCACTAGAGAGGACCAGGAAGTTGTTATGGTTGTGGTGTTGTTGGACACCACTAGAGAGAGTGCCCATAGAACCCTAGCAACAAGGGTAAGACACAAATATTAGAGCCTATTGTTGGAGATATGCCATGGAGCCATCAAATCTACGTAGTGGTCGAGAACTGCCAGGATGAGCACAACAGTACCATGATAGAGACGACATGTAGTATTTAGTGGTATTTCCGCCGCTATATTATTTGATTCTAGTTCCTCTTATTATTTTAGTGTACCATCTTTAGTAGAGTGTTGTAGGTTGATGGTAGTTAGGTAAGGTCATAATTGGGACTTTGAGATGGCTTTGGGAGCTAGAATTTGAGTAGACTGAGTTAAGGAGTGTGTAGTGGATTTGGGACCCTTCACCACTACTTTGGATCTTTGAATCCTTCCATTTGGTTCCTATGTTGTCATCTTAGGCATGGACTGGTTGTCTGCACACAGAGCTAGAGTGGACTTTTACCATAATACTATTACTTGTATAGATGATCTAGGAGTGGATTCAGTGATAACATGGGTCAGGAGGATCATTTCTATTCACACCATCTCTTCTATGTAGCTTAAGCGGTGTGTGTGATGAGGTTTTTAGATTTATGCTGTTACGGTTAGTGACAAATCTAAGGATGATTCCAGTGGACCATCCCTTGATGACCATCACATTTTGAGAGAGTATGTGGATGTTTTTCCAGGGGAGCTACCGGGGTTACCTCCCCCACGTGAGATATATTTTCACATAGATTTGGTTTCGAGTGCAGATCCTATCTCACAAGCACCTTTCTGGATCACTACTTTAACGACCACACTTTACACACACAAGAAAAAAAATAGTAAAAATATCAGAATAATTTTATTTATTTTTTACTTACATTGCTCACTTCACAATGCCACAAGGAATCCATGTAAAGAAACTCAAAGATGCATACAAAACTTACAATTCATCTACTCACATAGACACAAGACAACACCAAATACAAGTCGATGCCACACTTTCCCAATGAATAATTACTTGCAATAACTAAGTCACAAGAAAAGGGACTTAAGGATTGGAAAACCCACAAAACATCATTGCCATTATTACATCTTCATTATGATTAAAATTCCAATAACATTATTATGTAAGTATAATTTTATCCTTCTTCCACCTACATGTTCTTAAGTTCATTCCATATTCAGCTTACAGTTTGACCATTTAAGTTTACTCTTTATCCCTTATGAAAATCTTCATAACTTAAATTATTATTTTCCATATTTCAAATTGCATACAAGGTTCCTAATTCTCTCATTCTTATGCTAAGGGTTTGTTTCTTAAAATATGTTTAGTTGACGTTTAATTTTACCCTCATTATGCAAGGGGACCAACCATAAGTTTTCAAGGAAAAAAAATACTATTCCAAGAAGGTGAAGGTTATTATTTCCCTTTCCTATAAAATTACTTACATTAGAAGCAAAATCGTTCTTGTAGTATGGTTGTTTTATTTCAAAAACTTAGTTTGATTTAATTAAGCATTTACATGACATAATTTTATTTTATTTTATTTTTACTGGACTCTACTTTGGCTCGAATGCCTAGTCCCACCAAGAACAATTTATATTCATCCTTAACAAAAAAGTCAAAGCTTAAATCAACCATAAGGACTTCATGTGATAATTTTTTCCTAAACCATTATCACATATACTTTTGTTCCTCATTTCATTGACATTGTTTCTTAGGTCTCTTTTTGGCGTCACTTTATAACATGAAGAGTTACGAAAGTACTAGTCTAACATCTTGAAGAAGTATACTTTTTGTTTTCTCAAATTTTTCTTTGACTAAGGAAATTCATATTCTTTTTATCATAAGGAAAATGTCGAAATGACTTATAAGGATTCCAAGAGTGACATTATTCCTAACCTCACATATTATTTTAATCTTATATGATTTACTCTTACATTGTACTATGGTCTCATTATTAGCGTCATTTTATCACATTTGTAAACAAAATAACACATACTTTTCACTAATGGATTCACTACTACAAGGATTATAACCTAGCATGAGACAACTCAATCCTTTTCTCTTATACAATGTAGTGTTACGCATGCTGCAACCAAGACATCCACTTGTGTAAATTAATCCCACCATGAGATCAATCATAGAAATATCATAGGAAAAATACCTATGTTAGGTTTTTCTTGGGCCACTCACTAGGGTACAAAAGGGAAACTAGACACATGGGGTAACGAGACCCCCCCTTTTTGTTTCAACACTTCTCTTAAGTCAACTTATTGTAATACAATAGCATTTTATAAGGGTTTTGCACAATTTTTGCCTCCAAGAATATTCATTCAACGGCAAGCAAAAATTCTAGATCTACTTTGTAAGACCTGGTACTCCACTAGGATACTAAGAGAGTAATAGCTCTACTTACACAATTAAAGGTAATGTTACACCACATAGTTGTTACTTCAAACAAGGACTCTTAAGGTGACTCCCAGGGTAACATCCTCATTTTAGACAATAGAACAAGTCAAATTTTTTTTTTTTTATAATTGCATACTGGTTCTAAATACATAATTTAGAACTCACAATTCAAATAACCATTTATATAACAGACAACCATATGCAGCTGTAATGACTCGGAATACCTCCGATCTATTCATTCCATGACTCGGTAATCTACCGATCTATTCATGAGTAAAAAGAGTTAGTGTTTTTATTTAACACAACACTCTTGCGGTTCTCTTCCCTAATCTGGGATTCAGAATGCTCTGTCCAAGGAATCTAACTGAATAACTGTTACCATTATTCATCGGCATCTCATCCCTTAGACTAGGTGAATTAGGACAACGCAATCAGCAGCTTGCGATACTTTGGCCAAAGATTTGAAACATACTGTTCATGTCTCGTATTCCTTAACGGCATACTCGTCAATCTGGAATACGTCCTTCACCCCATTCATATGTTATATAGAATGTCTTATACTGACTACTGTCAGTCCTTCCTTTCACAACTGAATCACTCGGAGGCAGATTAACAAGGTGATAATGTTATATGGTTACCCACGAGGATTAGGGATATGATGACATACTGGTTCAACCTTGCAGTTTAACCAGTGTGTCATGATACCCCAAATCTCCGAGGCAGTCTTATAACATGACCACGTTCTTAATCGGTCCCAGGGTAACTCGTGCGAAATCAAGTGTAAATCTTAGCGATCAATGCAAAGGGTGTCGCCATAAGTCATCTGCATTGTTGTAACTTCGAGAAGATCCTAATCTCCTCGGAGGTACAGCCCTGCAGTCGACTTATGTCGTCAGCCTTTAAATCCGCCTCGAAAAGATCTACCCAATAACAAGCGTTACGCACTTGAGTTTAAATTACTTTTAAAGACTTTTCCCTAAGGTTAGCCTTTCCAAATCCCTGGATTCTTTGTCTTAAGACGACCCTCCTCTATTAAAACCCATTACATGGTAGAGATATTACGGTCAAGTTCCCATCAAGGAGTCATTAGAATACACCTGATTCTAAAGCAACAGAATCGGACAATATCTCATAACCTTTGCTTGAGATTGCCATCTGAACTCCATTTGATTGCCTATCAGTTCTCTTAACTGAATTTATATCATACTTTTTAGTTTAAAGATATAAGTGATTAAGAATCCAATTTACTGTTGTCCTTTCATACTTAGGACTAGGGATTAGTAATTTAATCCAGTTTGTTTAGCGTTCTCTTTAGGCTCGTTTTTTTTTAACCTATCTTCTAGAAAGACAATTATTTAATTCCAATATTGCTTTCGCTAAAACAAATTAGAACTACTAAACACTCATAAGAATTTAATCTCATTTACTTACAAGCTTTCATTGTCAATCACAAAAGCATCCATATTATACAATGATAACAATGCCCCTTCGTTACATAAACCGGAGAAGGTCATCTTTCAGAAATAGAATACAACACATAAGTATCAAACACTTATTTCCATTCCTTTCAAAACTATACAATTACATTTTATGCAACAGCACACTTGATACAATGCTATCGGAAAAGAAACATCTTTTCCCATTTAGTACATCTATAAAATCAAGCTGTAATTCATTACAAATCAAATAAACAATCTGATCAGCTTGTCAGATCTGCATTACTTTTACCTCTTACGGTAACCATCTGCAAAAATAGTCAACATGAGTCAGTTCAATGAACTGAGCATGATAAGCACTAACTTTTAAAACAATTGCAATCCATCAATTGTTTTCATTAAACACCCTGTTTAAATGAGATCAAATATCCAAATAAGTAAACACATTCAGACTATGACCTTGTAATACAAAATGATTACAATTATGTAACTCTATCATTGTTACAAAATAGTCATAATCTCATTCTAATATTTCATCAAATATTAAAAGGATCAAGGAACGAATGTACACAACAATCGTCGAATCCAAAATCACAACATTGGTCAGATTGTTTCATTCTTCCAAAAAAAAGAATAACATAACAATTCGGGACTTCACCAAAATGTTACAAAACAATTTCCCACTGTTTGACAAATATCAACAAATATGAAATAAAGGAAGAGAAAGAACGAATCCAATCATACTTCCTTTCACCTATGTTCATCACTGTACCGTCTTCACATATGAAAACATTCAACCAGTATATAAATGAACAAGTTAGACAAGCCGCAAGCAAGATCGCTGTACTAAATCAAGAAATAGAAACACAGCAACATTCCTGTACAGCAACTAACACATCAACAATTCATATATCAACCCTAAGCCCAAAGCTACTTCATTTAAAACACAGCAAGGCTTTAGAATCAAGTCCGAAATCAGAAACCTCTAAAGTATCGTTGTCAACAACAGACTTATTTACAATAAGCGATTGATGCATCTACAAGACCATACAGAGATTTCCTTACCAATGCCATGATATACACTATCGCCTCCTATAAGAAATCAGAAAGGAACACAATACTCTGTATATACATCTGTACTAATCGAAGTTAGCCACAAGTACTTACGATTAACTTATACAGGGTCGCGTTACCTGATACAGACCATTATTCTGACAAAATGTCCAATATCAACAACAGTATATCAAGTCAAGTTTCAACTGAAACAATAGAAGATACAAGTTAACTTCCTCAATCCTCTAAACCTGAACTACAGTGAAATGGTAAACAATTGTCACTGTTTCCCTTTGGACAAGTAAATAGTGTACAGGCTAAAAACTCAGGCAGAACTTTTTAATTTACGATTTCAAATCAAGAACCCGACTAAGTCTTGCCCCTTTTTCGTACAAGATTTCAAGGAACGAACATAAAAATATATCCAAGAAACTGTACAACAAAATCCATGCAACACAAGGGTAATTCCAGGAAATACAGAGGTCTTAGTACGTGTCATTCCTTCCAACCACTGGTTCATCATTCACCAACTATTTAAACATATTCAAATTGAACAGCGGCCCAAATAGAAATATAAATCATTGAATCGTCTCCTCTGAGTCGTTCAGAATATATCCATTATAAATCTATAATTACCCATTACATGCAGAAAACGGGTTTACGCCCAAAATCGCAGAACCCAACAACAGTATAAGATGGAATTAATTAATAAATTCTTCTATACCCTTCATGGCAAACATTCCGAATGAAACAAGTGAAGCAAATCAAATACCCTTTTCGAGCAAGGAAATCGACTGAGCCGCTTTAAAACTTTCAAACAGCTTTCAAAAAGAAATGCAATGCATACCCAAGAAATCTATACTCCTTATTTATTTCAAATAACCGAGGTCAGAAAGCCTGTTCCTTTCTCTACAAAGCTTCCACGAAATCAAATAACAAAACACCAGGATGAATTTACATCCACAGCAGTAGATAGTAATATACGATTCAATCATGGACTCCACTGAGTCGATAAAATAAAGTATAGATGTTTCAATATTATACATAGCCAACAAATAATCTCGTTTCCACAATAACAAGAAAAACAACTTCCGCTAGGTCGTATAAACTACGGTAACACAACAGTTACCTGTTCCTAACAAAATTAGGAAACAATGAAAACCCAAAAAGTATCATTAAACACTGTCAACAAAACCCACGACAGAGTTTCCAAAGAAGCGATAATACTGATCAATCTTTCAGTATTCATCAAATCATTCCATACAGTTTCCATAACAAGAAACAACGACCACTAATCAAAAACATACAGTGGTCTTATACTACACACAGGTATATTCTAAGGGCTCACGCCAAATAGGCCGAACACTCAAACTTTCATAAATAAATACCTCACATGTATAAGCCAGAATTAATACTCAAAGCAAATAGGGCCGAAATTTGATTTCAATAAACACCCATCAAGAGGAAATTGAAAAATCGAACCAGAAGAGATACAGTGCCAAAAAATCAAACAAGATCTCCATAGAAGATTCATCTAATTTTCACAAAACATTTGAACAGAGTTGTTTTAATGAAAGCACTTGAAAGACAGCAAGATATTTAAAGGTTAGGGCCTAGCATGCCTGTATTTTGATCAAATTTCCGAAGCAGACCACAGGAAGAGCTCAAACTTCCTTTTCTTTTTCCACGATAAAGCGACCAACAAAATTTCGCTGTCTCCATCACATATATATCCTCCATGACAGAGAAAAGAGCCAGAGAAATTCATTCTTGCCATGCAACTCAAAGAGAACTGGTGCGAAGAACCAGTAAACAAGCAGAGCAAAAACCGAAAATCGCGATAAGCCAAACAAACCCACAAACTTCCCATTTGCATGCCTTCTCGCGAGTTCCGAGCTCGCTTTCCGAGAAAATTAAATGCCATTAAACCAATTTTCCCGCTTAAACTCAACTTCCACCGACCGCCAGATTTGGTGACAGTCCATCTAAAACTCATGTTCATTTCCAAACTTAGCGACCTGCCACGTCCTCACCGGTTAGCCGTCGCCTAAGCCTCCGCCATGACCTGTCCTTCATCCTTATCCCTTACATTTATTGCCATAGAAAACACCGCCCATGGTTCGCCACCCTTCATAGGCCCCTTCATAATCTCTTCATTAGTTAGGTTAGTATCTTAGGTTAGAGTTTAGGGTAATACCCACACTAACAAATTTACACAAAGATACTAACTTAGGATATTAACAAATAGCCTAGGTCTAGGTTAGACTAACAATAATCTAACCCCTAGGTTAGGTTTTAGTTTTAGGTTACTAACCCTTAATAATTCAGTTTGGTCCTTGTCCTGAAAACTCGAAAAGACCTGTATCATACCTTCTAGAACAGAGTTAGCTCCTGTTCTTATTGCAGAATTGTATGTCAATGAATTATTACCTGGTCTACAATCGAGACCTTCCAGATATACTTTGATATCGGGAACCATTTCATTTCCCAAGATCAGCCTGAGTCATACTCCTGACCTGCTTAATCAATGCTTCAATACCTTGCAACCTGTTCAAGGTCTGTGATCTAATTCATCACAAACAGATTTAAAGCATTACTTGGATCAATTCCACTGATCCAAGTCTAGATATTATAGATGAATATCTCTATAGTTCATTCCGTGATCAGATTAATATTCAGACACAAAATGAAATAAATAAAAGAGTCTATTCATATTTTGACTCAGTCAAGATCTACAATCTGCAAGAAATTCAATACATATCAAGCATGATTTCTGAATCGAGGAACACATCCTTTTACAAGAAATCACATATCAACACTTGTATGCTTAGGAGAAAGTAACAACAGTTCAGGGTGTTACATGCTTCCCTCCTAAAAAGATTCATCGTCCCGATGAATTTCATATTAAATTAACCTTCAGGTCAATCAATTTATTAGTACACAAACAATGTGACTACCTCCATATTAAATAGTTTCAGAAATCAATGTCACAACACATTTATTCAACCTGAATAAAGTCTGCCTTAATCTGGCTTTCATAAATACTTAAAACAATCAGTTCATAAAAGTATATCTTTGTCAACAGTTTTCATTCTGTTGCAAAAAGAGAAGGAAAAGCAATTTTCATCTCTTCCAGGTTTTCCCAAGTTGCACTTTCTTCGTTAAACTGGTCCCACTAGACCTTACATTGCTGAATATCACGATTTCTCAAGTGCAATTGGCGAGTTTCCAGTACTCGTGTGGGTTTAACCACGATTATTCCTGGGTCTTGGACCTGCAAGGAATTCCAATTTAAAACATGTGACAGATCTGAAACGTACTTCTTAAGCAAAGAAATATGGAAAACATCATGCATACGAGATAAAGCAGGTGGCAATGCTAAACGATAAGCCACAGGATTGATTATTTCGACAATTTCGAAAGGTCCCACAAATCGTGGTGACAACTTGGCAGCCCTGCCAAAAGTTATAGAACTCTTTCTGGGTTTGACACGCAGAAAAACCTTATCACCAAGCTCAAACTTTCTATCAACCCGCTTAAGGTCAGCATAGCTCTTCTGTCTATCCGCTGCTTCCTTTAATCGTTCACGAATCAGCTTAACTTGCTGTTCCATCTCTGTGAGAATCTCTGGTCCAATTACCACTCTATCCTCTACACTGTCCCAACTTACAGGGGTTCTGCACTTTCTTCCATAAAGTGCTTCAAAAGGTGCCATCTTAAGAGATGAGTGATAAGTGTTGTTGTATGCGAACTCAACTAATGGGAGATACTCTTCCCATTTATACTGTTGATCCATGCAATACATTCGCAACATGTCCTCCAACACTTGATTTACCCTCTCAGTTTGCCCATCCGTTTCTGGATGATATGCAGAACTGAAGTTTAGTTTTGTTCCTAGGGCTGCGTTAAGCGTTTGCCAAAACCTTGACGTCATTCTAGGATCCCTGTCAGATATAATCAGTTCTGGTACACCATGCAATCTGAAAATTTCGTGTACGAACCTCTTGGCCAGCACTGGTGAATCATCCTTTAGATTTCCAGCGATGAAATGAGCTACTTTAGTCAGTTTATCTACAACTACCAGGATAACATCATGTTTATTCCTGGACATAGGTAGTCCTTGTACAAAATCCATGGTTATTACTTGCCATTTGTACTGCGGTATGCTATGAGGATATAACAGTCCAGCAGGGTGCATATGCTCTGCCTTCACCCGCTGACATTCCAGGCAATGAGTCACAAAATTTATCACATCCTTTTTCATACCTTTCCAGAAGTATTGCTGTTTCAAATCAGCTAGCATTTTTGTGATACCTGGGTGTCCAGAGAAAGGTGAATTATGAAATTCAACTAACAACTTCTTTCTCAAATCATTCAGCACAGGTACATATACCCTATTTTCATAATGCAAGATTCCTTCATTATCAAGATGAAAACCTTCATACCTTTTATCTTTAGGTTCTGCAGCAAGCGCTGCTTTTACTTGCCGAAAATATGCATCTGATTCTGAGGCACTTTTTACCTCGTCTTTAAACTGAGTTCTCAAAGTTATAAGAGCAGAAATGTGCCTCCTACGACTTAGAGCATCAGCTACTCTATTCTCCTTCCCTTTGATATAGCTAATATCAAAGTCATATTGGGATAAAAATTCTAACCACCTTCTTTGTCTGGCATTCAAATTGGGCTGAGTAAAAATATATTTCAGTCCCAAGTGATCAGTTTTCAACTCAAAAGGTTTTCCAAGTAAATAGTGTCTCCAGACTTGAAGCGCATGAACAATGGCAGCAAGTTCCAAATCATGAGGGGCATAATTCAGCTCATGTAACTTAAGTTTTCTACTTTCATAAGCTATGACCTGATCATTTTGAAACAAAACACCTCCAAGGCCTTCCCCAGAAGCATCCGTTACAACAGTAAAATTCCCATTAGGGTCTGGTACAGCCAATATAGGTGCAGAAGTCAACTGGTCTTTCAGACTTTTGAAAGCCGCTTCGCACTTGTCATTCCACATGAATTTCTTATCCTTCTTCTGCAATGAAGTTATTGGTGCAGCTACCTTAGAAAAATCCTTTACAAATTTTCTATAGTAACCAGCAAGACCCATGAAGCTTCTTACTTCATGCACATTCTTTGGTGCAGGCCACTCAGTTATTGCCACTATTTTTGAAGGATCTACAGCGATTCCTTCTTTACTTATGACATGACCCAAATAGTGAACCTCTGAATCATAGAAAGAACATTTGGATAACTTACCATACAACTTTCTCTTTCTCAAAATTCCCAAAACTATCTTCAAATGCTCATTGTGCTCCTCAACGCTCTTAGAATAAATGAGAATATCGTCCAAGAATACAAGTACAAACTTGTCCAGGTATTCTTGAAAAATATTGTTCATTAAATTCATAAAGGCTGCAGGTGCATTAGTTAACCCAAAGGCTAGAACTGTGAATTCATAATGTCTGTACCTTGTTCGGAAAGCTGTTTTATGAATATCTTCCTCTTTAATCCTTAACTGATGATAACCAGATCGAAGGTCTATCTTAGAATAAACCGCTGCTCCACGCATCTGATCAAACAGATCATCGATCCTAGGAAGTGGATATCGGTTCTTGATTGTTGCTTTGTTCAACATCCGATAATCAATACACAGCCTTAGTGTTCCATCCTTCTTTTTCACAAATATCACAGGTGCTCCCCAAGGTGAAACACTTGGTCTAATCAATCCTTTAGACAAAAGCTCTTGTAACTGTGCCTTAAGCTCGACTAACTCTGTAGTAGTCATCCGATAAGGCACCTTGGAAATAGGTTCAGTTCCAGGCTTGATTTCAATGGTAAAATCAAATTCTCTCTTGGGTGGTAACCCTGGTAATTCCTCAGGAAAAACATCCCTGAAACTTTGTAACAGTGGAATTTGCTTCATGTAATCACCATCTTCTTCTGAAGATTCAGATATCTTTACTGCATAAAGGGTACATCCTTTATTCTTAGCCTTTTTAAGCTGCATAGCTGACAGTCTTCTAACTGAAATTTCTCGTTTCACACCTTGAATCTCTGCTGATTCCAGCTGATCATCTAAACATTTTATGTTCTTTTCATAGCAATCTACCTTTGCTTTATGGTCAGATAACCAATTGACACCAATAATAATGTCATATGATCCTAAAGGTGCAACATAGAGATCAACTTCCGTGGAGAAATTAGGTAAATCAAGGACTGCTCCAAAGAGACACATACTCACTGTATGAACAGAATTATTACCATACTCTACAGTCCAAGATTTATCCATTTTCCCAGCTTTTCTTTTAAGTTTAGAAGCAAGTTTATTAGAAATAAAACATTCAGTAGCTCCTGTATCAAAAAGAATAGTGACAGGTATGCCGAATAACTTACCCGGAACTTCTATAGGTGTTGCTTGCTTTTCAGCTTGCTTGTCTGCTACTGCAGCATGTATCTTATGCTGCTGATTACGATCATCCTTTTTCAAAGGACATTGATTCGCATAGTGGTCCTTGCCACAATTGTAGCAGCCTCCTACAGGTCCCTTCTTAGGCTCAGCATTACCTCCAGCCTTGTAATTGTCACGCTGTCCTCCATAGGACTTCTGTCCATTATTATAATTTTTAACAAAATTATCCCTTATATTTCCAGCAGGCTTATTTACTGCTGCTTTCTTATTGTTATCTCCTGGAAACTTACTCTTGTTTCCAAACTTTTTCCATGGTCCTTTTCTGGGTGCAAGAGAGGTTGAAGAAGGGTTTGCAGTCTTCTTCCGCACTTCCTCCTTATGAGCAGAAATAGCCTTTAATTTCTGTTCTTGCCTTATGGCCTTTTCAACAACTCCTTCCATAGTGGTTGGACTGTGAACATCGACCTCTCCCCCTATCACAGGATTCAATCCCATGATGAATTTCCGTATCCTGAACTTTTCGTCAGTTTGATACTGCGGTACATACTTGAGGAGTTTTGTAAACCGCTCCCAGTATTCAGTTACCGTTAGCTTCCCTTGAGCTAAGTTCTGAAATTCTGTCATTTTCTGATCATAGAAAAGTTGTGGCAGCCAACGTTGCCTAAAATAGCCTTTAAATTGATCCCAAGTAATATTGGTCTCATCAATGTTTAGCTCAGCTTTTCGGCTATCCCACCACGAAGATGCTTCGTGAGAAAGCTGATAGGCTCCCCATATAGCCTTGGTTTCTTCTGAGAAGTTCCTTATTGCAAAGTACTTCTCCATTTCGCTGAGCCAGTTCTCAGCTCCATCTCCTAATGTGGTGCCATCATACTTAGGTGGACTTATCCTTTTTATATCATTAGTGAGTTCTGCTGCCAATCTGGCCTTTTTGTTTTCTGGTTGCACAGGTGCATTCACAGCATTAACATCAACACCCATGTCGGGGTTGTCCTCAGGAGGTTGCTGATTATTGTTATCAGCTTCTTCATCCTCCTCATTTCCCGTCACCTGCTGTTCAAGCACAGCTAAGCGATCTCTTGTGTCCAACAGGGCAGCAAGGATCTCATCAAGTTTCTGGGTTGTTAGCCGCTCCTCCTTCAGGTGGAGCATTACTCGCAACGTTTCCCCTTGTTCTAACCATTTTCTGTTACAAGAAAATTCAGGTTTTTATCAGATTATGGACTCAATAGGTCCAAGAGCTGCAACCTTCAGCTCTGATACCAAGATGTAACATCCTCATTTTAGACAATAGAACAAGTCAATTTTTTTTTTTTTATAATTGCATACTGGTTCTAAATACATAATTTAGAACTCACAATTCAAATAACCATTTATATAACAGACAACCATATGCAGCTGTAATGACTCGGAATACCTCCGATCTATTCATTCCATGACTCGGTAATCTACCGATCTATTCATGAGTAAAAAGAGTTAGTGTTTTTATTTAACACAACACTCTTGCGGTTCTCTTCCCTAATCTGGGATTCAGAATGCTCTGTCCAAGGAATCTAACTGAATAACTGTTACCATTATTCATCGGCATCTCATCCCTTAGACTAGGTGAATTAGGACAACGCAATCAGCAGCTTGCGATACTTTGGCCAAAGATTTGAAACATACTGTTCATGTCTCGTATTCCTTAACGGCATACTCGTCAATCTGGAATACGTCCTTCACCCCATTCATATGTTATATAGAATGTCTTATACTGACTACTGTCAGTCCTTCCTTTCACAACTGAATCACTCGGAGGCAGATTAACAAGGTGATAATGTTATATGGTTGCCCACGAGGATTAGGGATATGATGACATACTGGTTCAACCTTGCAGTTTAACCAGTGTGTCATGATACCCCAAATCTCCGAGGCAGTCTTATAACATGACCACGTTCTTAATCGGTCCCAGGGTAACTCGTGCGAAATCAAGTGTAAATCTTAGCGATCAATGCAAAGGGTGTCGCCATAAGTCATCTGCATTGTTGTAACTTCGAGAAGATCCTAATCTCCTCGGAGGTACAGCCCTACAGTCGACTTATGTCGTCAGCCTTTAAATCCGCCTCGAAAAGATCTACCCAATAACAAGCGTTACGCACTTGAGTTTAAATTACTTTTAAAGACTTTTCCCTAAGGTTAGCCTTTCCAAATCCCTGGATTCTTTGTCTTAAGACGACCCTCCTCTATTAAAACCCATTACATGGTAGAGATATTACGGTCAAGTTCCCATCAAGGAGTCATTAGAATACACCTGATTCTAAAGCAACAGAATCGGACAATATCTCATAACCTTTGCTTGAGATTGCCATCTGAACTCCATTTGATTGCCTATCAGTTCTCTTAACTGAATTTATATCATACTTTTTAGTTTAAAGATATAAGTGATTAAGAATCCAATTTACTGTTGTCCTTTCATACTTAGGACTAGGGATTAGTAATTTAATCCAGTTTGTTTAGCGTTCTCTTTAGGCTCGTTTTTTTTTTTTAACCTATCTTCTAGAAAGACAATTATTTAATTCCAATATTGCTTTCGCTAAAACAAATTAGAACTACTAAACACTCATAAGAATTTAATCTCATTTACTTACAAGCTTTCATTGTCAATCACAAAAGCATCCATATTATACAATGATAACAATGCCCCTTCGTTACATAAACCGAAGAAGGTCATCTTTCAGAAATAGAATACAACACATAAGTATCAAACACTTATTTCCATTCCTTTCAAAACTATACAATTACATTTTATGCAACAGCATACTTGATACAATGCTATCGGAAAAGAAACATCTTTTCCCATTTAGTACATCTATAAAATCAAGCTGTAATTCATTACAAATCAAATAAACAATCTGATCAGCTTGTCAGATCTGCATTACTTTTACCTCTTACGGTAACCATCTGCAAAAATAGTCAACATGAGTCAGTTCAATGAACTGAGCATGATAAGCACTAACTTTTAAAACAATTGCAATCCATCAATTGTTTTCATTAAACACCCTGTTTAAATGAGATCAAATATCCAAATAAGTAAACACATTCAGACTATGACCTTGTAATACAAAATGATTACAATTATGTAACTCTATCATTGTTACAAAATAGTCATAATCTCATTCTAATATTTCATCAAATATTAAAAGGATCAAGGAACGAATGTACACAACAATCGTCGAATCCAAAATCACAACATTGGTCAGATTGTTTCATTCTTCCAAAAAAAAGGAATAACATAACAATTCGGGACTCCACCAAAATGTTACAAAACAATTTCCCACTGTTTGACAAATATCAACAAATATGAAATAAAGGAAGAGAAAGAACGAATCCAATCATACTTCCTTTCACCTATGTTCATCACTGTACCGTCTTCACATATGAAAACATTCAACCAGTATATAAATGAACAAGTTAGACAAGCCGCAAGCAAGATCGCTGTACTAAATCAAGAAATAGAAACACAGCAACATTCCTGTACAGCAACTAACACATCAACAATTCATATATCAACCCTAAGCCCAAAGCTACTTCATTTAAAACACAGCAAGGCTTTAGAATCAAGTCCGAAATCAGAAACCTCTAAAGTATCGTTGTCAACAACAGACTTATTTACAATAAGCGATTGATGCATCTACAAGACCATACAGAGATTTCCTTACCAATGCCATGATATACACTATCGCCTCCTATAAGAAATCAGAAAGGAACACAACACTCTGTATATACATCTGTACTAATCGAAGTTAGCCACAAGTACTTACGATTAACTTATACAGGGTCGCGTTACCTGATACAGACCATTATTCTGACAAAATGTCCAATATCAACAACAGTATATCAAGTCAAGTTTCAACTGAAACAATAGAAGATACAAGTTAACTTCCTCAATCCTCTAAACCTGAACTACAGTGAAATGGTAAACAATTGTCACTGTTTCCCTTTGGACAAGTAAATAGTGTACATGCTAAAAACTCAGGCAGAACTTTTTAATTAACGATTTCAAATCAAGAACCCGACTAAGTCTTGCCCCTTTTTCGCACAAGATTTCAAGGAACGAACATAAAAATATATCCAAGAAACTGTACAACAAAATCCATGCAACACAAGGGTAATTCCAGGAAATACAGAGGTCTTAGTACGTGTCATTCCTTCCAACCACTGGTTCATCATTCACCAACTATTTAAACATATTCAAATTGAACAGCGGCCCAAATAGAAATATAAATCATTGAATCGTCTCCTCTGAGTCGTTCAGAATATATCCATTATAAATCTATAATTACCCATTACATGCAGAAAACGGGTTTACGCCCAAAATCGCAGAACCCAACAACAGTATAAGATGGAATTAATTAATAAATTCTTCTATACCCTTCATGGCAAACATTCCGAATGAAACAAGTGAAGCAAATCAAATACCCTTTTCGAGCAAGGAAATCAACTGAGCCGCTTTAAAACTTTCAAACAGCTTTCAAAAAAGAAAAGCAATGCATACCCAAGAAATCTATACTCCTTATTTATTTCAAATAACCGAGGTCAGAAAGCCTGTTCCTTTCTCTACAAAGCTTCCACGAAATCAAATAACAAAACACCAGGATGAATTTACATCCACAGCAGTAGATAGTAATATACGATTCAATCATGGACTCCACTGAGTCGATAAAATAAAGTATAGATGTTTCAATATTATACATAGCCAACAAATAATCCCGTTTCCACAATAACAAGAAAAACAACTTCCGCTAGGTCGTATAAACTACGGTAACACAACAGTTACCTGTTCCTAACAAAATTAGGAAACAATGAAAACCCAAAAAGTATCATTAAACACTGTCAACAAAACCCACGACAGAGTTTCCAAAGAAGCGATAATACTGATCAATCTTACAGTATTCATCAAATCATTCCATACAGTTTCCATAACAAGAAACAGCGACCACTAATCAAAAACATACAGTGGTCTTATACTACACACAGGTATATTCTGAGGGCTCACGCCAAACAGGCCGAACACCCAAACTTTTATAAATAAATACCTCACATGTATAAGCCAGAATGAATACTCAAAGCAAATAGAGCCGAAGTTCGATTTCAACAAACACCCATCAAGAGGAAATTGAAAAATCGAACCAGAAGAGATACAGTGCCAAAAATCAAACAAGATCTCCATAGAAAATTCATCTAATCTTCACAAAACATTTGAACAGAGTTGTTCTAATGAAAGCACTTGAAAGACAACAAGATATTTAAAGGTTAGGGCCTAGCATGCCTGTATTTTGATCAAATTTCCGAAGCAGACCACAGGAAGAGCTCAAACTTCCTTTTCTTTTTCCACGATAAAGCGACCAACAAAATTTCGCTGTCTCCATCACATATATATCCTCCATGACAGAGAAAAGAGCCAGAGAAATTCATTCTTGCCATGCAACTCAAAGAGAACTGGTGCGAAGAACCAGTAAACAAGCAGAGCAAAAACCGAAAATCGCGATAAGCCAAACAAACCCACAAACTTCCCGTTTGCATGCCTTCTCGCGAGTTCCGAGCTCGCTTTCCGAGAAAATTAAATGCCATTAAACCAATTTTTCCCCTCTCAAAACTCAACTTCCACCGACCGCCAGATTTGGTGACAGTCCATCTAAAACTCATGTTCATTTCCAAACTTAGCGACCTGCCACGTCCTCACCGGTTAGCCGTCGCCTAAGCCTCCGCCATGACCTGTCCTTCATCCTTATCCCTTACATTTATTGCCATAGAAAACACCGCCCATGGTTCGCCACCCTCCATAGGCCCCTTCATAATCTCCTCATTAGTTAGGTTAGTATCTTAGGTTAGAGTTTAGGGTAATACCCACACTAACAAATTTACACAAAGATACTAACTTAGGATATTAACAAATAGCCTAGGTCTAGGTTAGACTAACAATAATCTAACCCCTAGGTTAGGTTTTAATTTTAGGTTACTAACCCTTAATAATCCAGTTTGGTCCTTGTCCTGAAAACTCGGAAAGACCTGTATCATACCTTCTAGAACAGAGTTAGCTCCTGTTCTTATTGCAGAATTGTATGTCAACGAATTATTACCTGGTCTACAATCGAGACCTTCCAGATATACTTTGATATCGGGAACCATTTCATTTCCTAAGATCAGCCTGAGTCATACTCCTGACCTGCTTAATCAATGCTTCCATACCTTGCCACCTGTTCAAGGTCTGTGATCTAATTCATCACAAACAGATTTAAAGCATTACTTGGATCAATTCCACTGATCCAAGTCTAGATATTAGAGATGAATATCTCTATAATTCATTCCGTGATCAGATTAATATTCAGACACAAAATGAAATAAATAAAAGAGTCTATTCATATTTTGACTCAGTCAAGATCTGCAATCTGCAAGAAATTCAATACATATCAAGCACGATTTCTGAATCGAGGAACACATCCTTTTACTAGAAATCACATATCAACACTTGTATGCTTAGGAGAAAGTAACAACAGTTCAGGGTGTTACATTTTTCTTGGGCCACTCACTAGGGTACAAAAGGGCAACTGGACCAATGGGGTAACGATACCCACTCCTTTTTTTTGTTTCAACACTTCTCTTAAGTCAACTTATTTTAATACAATAGACATTTTATAAGGGTTTTGCACAATTTTTGCCTCCAAGAATATTCATTCGACGGCAAGCAAAAATTCTAGATCTACTTTGTAAGACCTGGTACTCCACTAGGATACTAAGAGAGTAATAGCTCTACTTACACAATTAAAGGTAATGTTACACCACATAGTTGTTACTTCAAACAAGGACTCTTAAGGTGACTCCCAGGGTGACATTCATCACTCCACACGGTGTCGGACTAGAAGAGAAGAAATTCTCCTTACCCCACGCATGGTTACTAAACTATAAGGAACCACATACTACGGATAAATTTTAACCATGTTGTTCCTATAAGATGGGTTCACGACAATTTCACTAAACATAATGACTATGATGGTAAACCCATACTAGGGATGTTATTTACCTAAACTAGGAGGTTCCATCGAGTGTAAATTTTAAGTTCATTCTGTGGTTTCAATCTCTTCTATGGTAAGAAGGATCACACATGAAGACATGTTATGTATGAATCTAGTAGTAGGGTTGAGTTTTTCGATTAAATCTCTTTATTACATTTACAAGGTTAGAATACAATACGAAAATTAATTAATCGTTTATTGAACACTGAAAATATAGTACAAGATATTAAATTCAAATTCATTTACCATATATATATCAAACCTTTTTACCATATGTAACTATGTATCAAATTGAACCTATGATTAGATGCACATTCCCTAAGATATTCCGAAAACTAGTATCTCATGCATATTCCCAAATTTCAAATATATATTTATTTTTTACATTGTAATTACATTAAACATATATACATTTTCCAATAAAATATATAAATTACAATAATGAAAATAATTACACCACACCTTTTCGCCATCTTTCATACATCATGCAAAACCATGTGAGCATGATATCAGTGATAAATCGCAGGCATGGAATCCACCTAGATCTAGCATAATTAAAGTATTTAGTTTCCATTTACATACAAATAAAAATTTGCATCTGAAAGGAGATGGTTAGAGACACATGTTTATTTCATTTCACTTTTTTTTATTTTGTAACCATAGAGTGAGAAAGAGATAGGGAAGAGAGAGAAACACTATTTCACACAAAAATTCACACCGTAGAGTTTGAAGTAGTTATTTATAGTGTTAACAAGTTTCCATAATGATTTGACAACCCAGTGAGGGTCCTACAACTTTCCTTTTACGTTTTCCTACTAGCTGCAAAAATGATCAATTTAGAAATTAGAGGAAAAGAAACCACTTTCAAATGTTGTCTTTTGATGTATAAACACACCACGAGTAAGTTTCTACGTGTCCTCCTATACCATGAGAATTCAAAAGAACTGGTGGAATTCAAAATTGGCAAAGAATTTACAAATGGCGGTTATTTTTCTGAGGTCATTGGTCGAAGCTGGCCTAGTTACAAATGATCAAAAGTTATCTCGAGGGCTCAAAAAACCACGTTAAAAATTGATGTTGAATGGATGAATGTGCAATGAGAAACTTCCTACAATTTCCCCTATATATGGAGAATTCACCAGAGTCGACAAGACTCAGAAATAGAAAATTATTTTCAAACAGTGCCAAGATTTCTGAGGCCATAAGTACTAATTGGTATAGTTTTACCTAGTCAAACTGTAACCAGAGGCCTACAAAATGGCTTTTCCAAACTATACAAATATGTGTTTTTCATTGAATTGAAGGTTCCATGCAATTTTCTAGTAAAAGCACTAGAGGTTTGCAAAGACGGATAATAATTTCTCTATCCAGGTTTCAAATATTGGTTCAAAATAAAAGCTAACTTTTTAGATTTAGCAACTTCCTATCACTGCAAAACAGTGTGACAGGGCTCCTATAAGGGCGTCAAAAGGTTCAAAAAATCTCATTCAGGGTTGATCCAAAGATTAAGGTGACACCTCACATAACAAGGTACATGAAGGAAGCTTAACCTCCACTTTTCGGAGTTATGAAGGTTCTTTGCGAGTCTCTAGAAGTCACAATTTATCTATTTACACCAGGAGATGGTCAACATATTTACCGGGAAGTCAACGTCAACTTGTCGATAAAATAATATTGTAGTGATCTAGTTTGGCCAAGAAGTTTTCTAAATCACCTCAAAATGAGTGTTGAAGTTCATGGTTGACTACAAAAAGGTTATTTTGATTGTGTGAGTTATGATGCGGCATTTTATTGTTTTGCAACAAGTTACTATAAAATAATTAAATATATGATAATCCTAAGCTTTTAGAATTATATTTCGTTGCAAAAGAAAAACTAAAGTATGAGAATTATGGAAGATAAGGAGAGATGATCCATTCCTGGGAGATATTTGTGTCTGCAAGCAAGAGGCGATCTAGGTGGTTTCGTGTCAAGAGCATGGTTCCACATTTTGCATACATATTCTCCTAATAGATGTAGCTACAAATATTTCCTAGAATGTTTCTCATCCTATAATACATTTAGGTGGATGTCCACATTATGAATAATATCTCCCATTATAGAACATGCTGAGGTGTTGTTGGGAAGTTAATTTGGAATTGGATTTACTCCATCCACTACAAAATTTGGAAATAACAAACTACATAGTTGATACAACAAGAGCTATCTAGAAACAAGAGAAACCCTAGTGTGCTAAGCATAATTTACATAGATTTCCATAATACAAAACCCATAACAAGAGATCATAAAAAAGAAAGCCAATCCAACATAACAACATTGTGAAAACAAATCATCTACATTTATGCTCTATTAGATGTCCATATTCCTGATTCATGGCTTTCCATGATAACCAAGGAACTTGTAAGCTCTACATCTGAAAAAAATTATTTTATTATGCTTTGATGGATATCAATACCTTGCTCTTAAGGTCCCATTGTAGTACCATGGGGAGGATGATGGATTCTGGCTTTACACTTAACAATTGCATTTTCTTAAGACTTCAACAACATTTTCAACAAACCCATTATGTGCATATCCTGCAGTCAGTGCATTCCCATAGCTCACGTCTTTCTCCAAGACATTCTTTCAAGAATTTCACACATTTGACTAAGCTTCCACATTTGCATACATATCTATTTGACAACCTACAACTAAAATATGACAAAAATCATTTATCTAATATGCTTTGATGGACGTCCATTTCCAATTCTAGATCTCCCACTTTTGCGTAAGATGGGAAAGGCAGGCAATGGTTGTGGAGGTTGGATTTAAACCTACCAATAGCATTTTCTCAAAAAAAATTGGGCCTTTCTGACAAACCCATTTTGTGTATATCCTCCATTTCTTACAGTCCACGAGGACATGTTTCCCTCAAGGATTTTGGTGGGTAGTTCTTGATCCATTCTATGCTTGCACATCTTGCATACAAGACTACCAAAGCCATGGACACTAAAACACCTAACAATAGTCCACTTCCCATTATATTTTGATGGACACCCATACCTGTTGTACACTTCCCACTCACCACACTCCACCACCATGTCCTACAGACCACTGGCACACGCCATCCCCATGTCCACTTTTTTTAATTATATTATATTTATTTTTATTCATTTATTTTTTTGGTCACTACATTTCCCTCCCCTTATAAGAGCATCGTCCTCAATGCGACACATAACCAAGGCTATGTAGAGAGATGGGTAAGCAATAATATTAAAAAATGACAAGTATTTCCTAGGGAAATAGACTATGTCACTAAAATGTGATGAAATGATAGAGTGAAATTTTGACAAGTTTTTAGAGTTTTGTGAAGATTGGCAGTTCTCTGTTACTTTATGACTTAGTCGTTTCCTTTAAAGTGTTATATAATATCATACTCTTAGAATTTCATGGCTTACGATTTCAGCTATCTTATGTTCATGGGTGCCCAGTAGAAACTGACATCACAATACCACAGAAGGGTCAAACACAACACTAATGGTTCACAAGACATCATGATATGTAATTTCACAACTATATCACGTCACAAGAACTTAATCGAACCATAGAAGAACATACATATCCCTAACAACATAGTACTTATAAAAAATGCATCCAACACAATAGTTCTCATAACATAAGTAGACTATTTCAACACGGAATTCCCAACAGGTACATATATAAAGGTTTCACATAACTCAAACCATAATTGTAGCTATATAGGGTCAAGATGGAAACAACATCATACCAACACTGAGGAGCATCAAAACTCAATATCAAAAAACACAACCGAACTCACAAGAGTACAAATAAATCATAACACCAACACCATACACCTCCCAAAACATCAAGAAACAATTCCATATACCTCCCAAACTATCAATCACACACACACACACACACACACACACACACACACACACACACACACACACACACACACACACACACACACACACACACACACACACACACACACACCAATTTCTTATGCCTCCCTCAAGTGTCTCTTATGCTTCCCTCAAGTGTCTCTTATGCCTCCCTCAAGTCTCTTATTCCTCCCTCAAGTGTCTCTTATGCCTCCCTCAAGCAATAAAATAAAGATAGTTTTTCCTTTTCTCTCCCCAAAAGAGGTCGGTCACCCTATGACCTTAAGTGCATAAAGTCCAGATACATCTAACCCAAGTGACATAATAACTTGTGGTTCAACAAACCGCTAGTTATCTATAATTCCTTGGGGCGTACCCCCATACAATGAAGCAGGTCCATAGGTCCCACCACTCCATGGTGAATCCCATGACCCTATTCCAACACATTACAACATTAGAACCAACATAACAATCCATATCAAATGCCAAGTGGCAAAAATCCCAATCCTTAGGCTAAGATATAATTTTTTTAAACTTGATATGTAATTTAAAACTGAGAAAAGAAAATGGGTAATTAGCCATGGTTAGTGAAAAATCTAAATGTTAGTGCAACAACCAAATAAATGCCCAAAATATAAGAACATGTCGGTCAAGAAAATTGATGGTTCTAGCAAGAAAAGGGAAAGTATTCGATTTACAAATAAAATAAATGTATAGGAATAACACATTATGATAACTATGTGGCCTTATACAAGCACCACGGGGGTACTCAACAAGTTGCTGGAACTCGGAAAAATTGAGCATCACCTTGTAAAATATCATATACATAATAAAATTATCATAATCTATGTTTGAATCATCCTGCCACCACTTCGACAAGGCTCAACATACTCAAAATCACATAGGTTGAATCCATACGATAACCATATCGGGAGAGAGAAAGGAGTACAAGTCACCATCTACTGAGCCTAAGGTGTCTGTGAAACACAATATGCATGAAACCCGTTGAGCAAGTGCCACACATACTAAAAAAAAAAAAAGTGAGTTTTTAGCCTATGTGAGGCTCTACTTCCTATCTCGTACTCATCTCGAGTGACTAGTCAACGGTACACATTTCCTCACTCCAAATATACTCATTTTACCAATTTCCCTTAGGGTCGGTTAGTGTAGGGTCCAAAACATAACCTATAACTACATCACTAACACAATGGTGATTCACTCACATTAACAATAGCATCTTACGCATGGTATATATATAGGGTATAACACAATCATTACTTTTATGGGTTACGATACATCACATTACCACATTCTACACCCAAAGTGCAATCACTATACACTAGGGATCATACACTCACCATATGTACCTAAATCATGACATGAACCATCACATTTTAAATGAATTATACATATAAGGAACATAATGTATAACTTTACAACATATAGTCAATTCCAATTACAACATGATGACACACACGATTTATCAAAACATGGTGATGACATCACAATAAAATCCAATTCACTTTACAACAATTATTTTCATGCAATACCTCAATACACCTTCATATCACATAATGCCAAAATGCTCCAATACTCCGCAATCCACATTAGCATTCTTTTTCACACACAATAAGGTGGTACATCACACATGAATTCCTCATTGAATCAACAAAAAGGAGAGTGAATACTCTCATCACAAGCACATAACCATGATAACAATTATGCACTAAGTGACATGCACCACATGTACTTCAATAAGGTCACAATTACAACATTGTTCAGATCATGCTTATATCACATTACTCTTCCAATATCCACCACCAACATGCAACACCATCACAATTACAATCAGCCCCAGAGGTTTGAGAGCATAAACCTCTACTTGGATACCAAATGTGATGCTCACATTTTACACACACAAGAAAAAAAATAGTAAAAATAGAAGGATAATTTTATTTTATTTCCACTTACATTGATCACTTCACAACACCACAAGGACTCCATGTAAAGAAACTCAAAGAGGTATACGACACTTACAAGTCATCTACTCACATAGGCACATGACAACACCATAAACATGTTAATGCCACACTTTTCCCAATGAATAAATACTAGCAATAACTCAGCCACAAGAAAAGGGACTCAAGGATTGGCAAACCCACAACACATCATTGCCATGATTACATATTCCTTACTATTAACATTCCAATAACATTATTATGTAAGTATAATTTTCTCCTTCTTCCACCTACATGTTCATAAGCTCATTCCACATTCAACTTACAGTTCGACCATTTAAGTTTTCTTTTTATCCCTTTTGAAAATATTCATAACTTAGATTATTATTTTCCATATTTCAAATTGCATACAAGGTTCCTAATTCCCTCATTCTTATGCTAAGGGTTTGTTTCTTAAAATATATTTAGTTGACATTTAATTTTACCCTCATTATGTAAGGGCACCAACCATAATTTTTTGAGGAAAAAAAATACTATTCAAAGAAGGTGAAGGTTATCATTTCCCTTTCCTATAAACTTACTTACATTAGAAGCACGATTGCTCTCGTACTATGGTTGTTTTATTTCCAAAATTTAGTTTGATTCAATTAAGTATTTACATGACATAATTTTATTTTATTTTATTTTTATTGGACTCTACTTGGGCTTGAATGCCTAGTCCCACCAAGAAAAATTGATATTCATTCTTAACAAAAAACTCAAAGATTAATGTGTCACCTGATTATAGATCATTTCTTCGAATGTTGATGAAACAGATAAGGGTAAAGGGCTAGGAGGAATACTTGTCGAAATGATGGTTGAGGGTTGTTGCGCGTGTATGAATTCTTGATCCATAGCTGATTATGAGAGCTTCCTTTTTCCTTGGAGGAACTACCTGAAATGGAAAACAAGACCACCAAATTAAACAATATATGCAGTGGAATGCCTAGCGTGTGCTAGATCCAGGAAGTGTGATACTCCCTAGACGACTGTCAATCGACTGTTTAAAACAACTTCATGTTAACAATAGAGGAAATCCTACTGTAGTTAAAATGATTTAGGTGTCTCATTTGACTATAATAAGAAAATTCATTCACAAAAAGCTAAGCTATGAATGAATCTGGAGGTTAGGGTCTCTGTCACGGTATTGGTATTGGTCAGGGTCAAATTCTAGGTTGTTTTGGGTATTGGGTGGAGGTTTTAAACTCTGTTCTTTGTCTAAGGGTAAAAACATAGAGACCGACGTCAGTCTGGTATGACTGAGGACAATTTAGGTGAACCGGTGACAGTTGTGGGTAATCGGCGTCGGTAGGGTTGGGATAAAGGAAACCTATCCAAAAACTTGATGTGAGGGCAGATCTGAGGCTAGATGGAAATGGAGAGGGCAATGGAAAGGTCTATGTAGGTCTTAGGTATACACAATGGTGATTAAAATCTGATATGGGTAGTTCAATGGTGTGGGTGAAGAAATGGTCAAGTTTGGATGGAGGTAAATGACGGGGAATGGGAATGGGAGCAAAAACTATTGACAAAAATAAAAGAGTTTGCAAAATGACAATGGACAAGTGCTGGTTAACAAACACTTACTGTTGTGGATCTTAATGTCTGGTTGACAATGGCTGGTGATAAAATGGAAAGACCTTGGTGTGGTGCTAACGCTTCCCCGCATGCTCCCATGAAGGAAAATGGTGTTGTGATTGCTTCTGATGTTGGCTGTGAATGCTCTAGTGCATGTACGAATGCTGGTTTTGCTTACATGCAGCTCAAGTTTCTACTCTCTCAGAGAAGATGTGCCAACCTCTCAGAAATGTGTAAACCTCAAAATAAGGTTTTTTTGGGGATTAAATGGTAACCGACGGTGGTTCCGGGTTGACTGGCGGAGGTTTAGGGTAGCCGATGTTGGTTAGGGTGGGATTTCCTAGGTTTTCTAAAATGGACAGATCCCTTTTATTTTCTTGGATCTCGTTCTCTTTGCTCTATGGATTCGAATGGAAGCTTCCTTCTAACGGATGCGAATGTGGTTAGAGGGAATATAGGCTTTTATTTTTAGGGTTTGGGTAGGTCTTATTTAGTTATGGCAACATACTAAGAATAGGTCTTAGGGTGAGGTGGCTAGATGATGTGTATATCTGAGGTGAATGTGTGGGCATTATCTCAATTAGGATATTTAAATAATAGATATTATGAGATCATGAATTAATTTAATTTAATTAATTAAATTAATATTAGAGTGGGGTGAAAGGGGCCATGGTTAGGTGAGTGTGTTCGAGTTGGTGATTTGTCGAGGGACTAAAGGGACTATGACCCAATTTTGGTGTCTACATTTTGCCCCTTTTTGTTACGTAGCTTGTATTGGTAATCAACATTGACATAAATAAGATGTGGTTGCCCCATGTGTGGGTGAAGGTGATCCCCCTCAAACCAGGAACTGATGAGGAAAAAGGCCGAATCAGTGAGTGGTTTGATAAAAGGTGAAGGTGAGGAAGAAGAAGGTGGGCGATGGGGGTAAAGAGGGAAAAAGGTCTACGCGGGTAACCTAGGTAATGGGTCAGGGTCAAAGGTAGTAACAGTCAATGCTAACACATGTTTAAACTATAACACGGTACCAGGTTGAAGAGCAGGAAAATTGTACATTGTCTAAGGTCAATAGGTTTATACAAACAAGGTTGAGGTGATTCCGGTATCCAAGGTATAGGATATGGTTATGAAACACATCGTAGGCCAAGTGTAGGAACATTTAGGTATGTTCCGGTACACCAAAGGTTGGGTCAGGATAAACAGTCACAACAAGAGGCAAGGTAAGGTCATTAGGTCAAATAACACGGGTAATAATGCCATAAGGTATAGCAAGCACATGAGGTCACATGTCACTAGCAATGTTCCAGGTCCAAGTATCTAGGTCACGACACGAGTAGGGCCGAGGTATGGGAAAAATAACGAGTCCCTGAATGAGGCCGCAGTGAGGGGGTCAATGATATGGTCACAAAGATAAAGGTAAGTGTCCAAGTGAGGTGTGGGTGGGGTAGGTAGGATTCAAGTCAAAAATTGGGGGTAAGTGGTAGGAAAAAGGCTAAGCAGGTAAACCGATGATGGTTTTAAGGAACTGATGCCAGTTTGTATGGATCGACCTCGGTAAGCGAGGGCACAAGACTGATGTCGGTCAAGGAAAAACCGTCACCGGTCAAGTTGGGTAGTTTATAAAAAGAAAAAATTGCTGTATTTTTCAAATCATTTGTCTTTTACCAAATTGGGGAAAATGACAGGTGAAAGAGGAAAAGGTGGAAAGTGACAGAGTGAGATAGAGGACTGAGTTGGCGAGCCACATGGATGGTGATAGTTGGTCGATAGGTGGATCCATGAGCTAGATTGGATCGATTGAATTGGTTGGAGAGTGAGAGGTCATTGAGTGATGGCAGAGGCAGGAGAGGGATCAAGTGGACCACTGGTGTAGTGGCCCAACGTGCCACCATGCAAATGACAACGCGATGAGGTAAGATTCAATCCGACGCTTTGTTTGGGTTATTAGATTGAATTAGAGATCGGGTGGAGGAAAATGGGTTTTGAGGGGGGGAAATAAATTTCAAATTATGGGAAGGAAATCAATTAAAATAGGAATGGGGAGGGAGGGGATTGGGTGAAGAAGGGGTGGGGAAGGGTGTAGGGGGGATTTGTGTAGGATTAGGTGGGTAGAGAGGGGAAAAAGGGGATTTGAGGGAAAAAATGGGGGTTAGGGTGTCATGGTTTTTGACATGACAGTGACCAGCGTCAGTTGAAGGGTAGCCGACGTTGGTGTTAGTGCGCTGGTATCGGTCATGAAGTAGGTGACCGATGCCGGTTTGAGGAGGGACAGGGTCAGTTATGGGTAACCGGTACCAGTCATTGTTTGGGGGAAAAAGGGGGCCAAAAGTGTTTTAGGCTAGGTGGGTGAGGTGGGTATGGGTAAGAGAAGTTGCATCAGTGAAAAATCATAACATAGGTAGGGGGTAAAAATAGGTAAGGGTGAATGATAGTGGATTAGAGTTGGGTTGGGTAGGTAGGGAGGTTAGGGTTGGGTGGTTGGTTGGGTAGATTGGTGAGGTTGAATGGGTAGGAGTAAATGGGTAAATAGGTGGTGGGTATGGGTAAGGATAGATATGGTTGGGTTTCAATAATGTGATTGTGTTGTTGGATGTAGGTGAGATCCCAACTGTGGATGAGAGATAAGGTACCACCCCTACTTTTGACGGTTCGTGGGGCGGCGATAGTATAGGAGTGGAGTCATGTCGCAGATGTTGCTCTGATCGGAGTCAGACACTACTGACATGTAGTTAGGAAGCCGAGCTTGATGGTTTCCATCATTGATAGATGGGACTCAACGACCAAAACATTCCACTTACCGACGGGTGAGATGACAGTTACCCTGGAGGACATGTACAGGATCCTACGGTTACCAATATTGGGGACACAAGTGTATTTGATTTCCTCGGAGTCATATGAGGAGTTGATGCTGACAGTGTTTGGTGAGGGACTGGTGGAGATGACATTACATAACGCCAACATGAGCTATGATGAGATGTACCAGGCCCATCCAGAGGAGATGAGGCTAGTAGTATTACTGATGGAGGTAGTATGCTGCTTCACACTGCCAGATGCGAAGGGTTGGAGGTTCCCACGATCATTGATGGGAGTGTTACATGACATGATGATAGAAAAGACCTATTTTACATGGGTGCTAGCATTCCTCGTGCAGTTGTATAGAGAGCTATGGGCGTATGGGCGGCTCCACAGGTTCAGCCTAAGCTGTACATTTATTCTACACTGTTGGGCCTATGAGAAAATTGTGTGTGTTCATCCGATCGGTATGCCCCAGGCTGATGCAATTGAGCTGGGTTTGGTGTGAGTGGGCTATAGGTGATGGGTGCCCACTATTGGAGAGCTTTGTGGAGACTGAGCTACTCTTGATGTAGCGTATTATCGGTGGTTACTGGAGGGGTTTTCCGATGTGGACATTATCTGGAGACCGTATGTGGGGTATCCCTCATACAGAGGGATGGTAGAGGAGCTGGTTGGATTGCATATTTTCAGGTGGATAGAGGGGTGCCGTGTAGGGGAACATGAGATGATCCCAGTTGACTGGGTCAGACGGTAGTTCATGTTGCCACAGGATATACCCCCACCCTTCCCATAGTACAGGAGGGATGATGTGGAGAGGCCATTACCTCTACCACAGCCGAAAGTGCCAACGAGGCAGGAGGAGTGGGTGAAAGACTGGTGGATTGATGATTCTAGAGTGACTGATAGATACAGGTAGTGGTGGGCCACATAGTTACGAGTAGTACCGTTGAGGCTGGGGTAGCCGGATTTAGCGACCATTACCATGCAGAGAGATGCCCTCCAGGGGCAGGTGACTACCTTGATTACCCAGTTGGGGATGGTTCAGGGGCGGCTAGCAGGTTCAGAGGCAGAGGTGGCTGAGCTACGCGCACATGTCGCCAGTCTACAGGCTTAGATGGCCCAAGGCGGGGATGGGGAGGGAGATGATGAGCAGGTAGCCACCCTAAAAGCATAGGTTATAGGTTTGCAGGGCCAGTTGGCCACTGCATAGGCGCATATTTAGGCACTACAGGCTCAGGGACAAGTATCTCCATAGGGTGCGAGGTCACATGCATGGGTGGGACAGGGTCCCACAGGACAGGTACAAGGGCTGAGGCCGATGGGGCAACCACAGATAGTACCCATATCCCAGCTATGGGATGCCCTAGGTGAGGCCATATATTATTAGGATCAGCTAATGGCGGTCGAGATAGATTTTCTATCCTATAGAGAGTACAGGGAACAATAGGCCTCGAGTTAGAGGACAAGATCCCGTACTCATAGTGTGGAGAGCACAGGGGGCCATCGAGCTTCGAGACAAGAGTAGGGTGAGGCCACCAGCTCATGGAGGATAGCTTCAGGTGATGTACCAGCAGAGGCCTGACTGCGACCTATGACGGGTGGTGAGATGTTATCAGGCCGTCGACTAGGAGCCGAGGAGGAGATAGGAGAGAATGACATGGAGGATATCCGATAGGGTGATGCCTGATGCACATCCCTCAATTTTGATGTATTTTATTCATTTTTGATATATACCGGCCTGTGTGCCGAAGAGAGTGAGGATGTATGAGAGTTTTTATATTTTTTATCATATACCAACCTGTGTGCCAAAGATGGTGAGGCTGTATATGAGACTTTTGAGAGATTTGGTTATATATACCGTCTTGCATGCCAAAGATATTTGAGAGTTATGTGTATGGAGACACATGTTTGGATATTGTTATTTATAGAGATGATGATGATTATGGTCAGTATGTGTATATGTATTTGAGGTTATATTGCTATTTTTATTTGTATATGTGATGGAAATCAAGTAGTGTAGGCATGATAGAGTCAGGTTTTAGGCATATGCATGGATCTAGTTAGGTTATGGTCTAGGCATGGATTGAGTCAGGTCATAGGCATGGATTGAGTCGAAATTGGTTGAGGGTGTAATTCATTAATTTTTGCAATTTATGATTATATGGGTCGTGTTTGAGATGTTTTTATAGTACATGCATGATAATGGTAAAGAAATGGTAGATATAATGAATGTATGTTTGATGATGATAAATGTGTAAAGTAATCTATTTTTTGTTTGGTTTAATTTCCAATTATTGATATAAAAAAGAAACTAACTAGGGTAGAATGTGATTTTATGAAAATGAAAGGTGAATTAGTTAGGGTAGCGAGTGGATAAGCTCACCTCTAAGGGCCCCATGCCATCAGAGTGCTGCCTACATAGTCCCGTTGAAAAGGGACCTCAGGCCGATGTAGTTTTTCCATAAGCTAGGGAAGAACGTGAGGGGGTATGAGAATGAGTTGGTAGGTTATAGGCATGATTGAGTCTAGGTTGTTTAGGTATGGGTGAATTGTGGGCACATTGTTATGGGTGATTTGGAGTTGATTGTGGTGAAAGAAGAGAAATTTATCCAAAGATAAGCATAGAGGACCTAGTCCTGTATAAGATGATCAACACGTAATGAAGGAGTTTAAAAGATAAGAGGAAGCAAGAAAGCCACCTGATTGGTAAGGATCATAACGTGTATGTTGTACCTTGGATAGGGTAATGAATGTAAGACCCTAAAGACATTGCATGATTTATTATTCTAAAGGTGAAGAATAGTCACATGATCACCAAATGTCACGGTTCCAGCAGGTCCCTTGAGGTGGTAGGAAATGAAAGTGTGAATGGTGAGAGAGTGAAAAGTGGTTAGCGTATATGGTATTTGGTAGCATGTCTTGTGTTAAGAGATCTAAGATCACGATAGGCAAGTCCATGATGAAAAATATTTTCTGTTTGACTTATATTTGAGATAGATTGATCGATGTGGGAAGTCTATATGGAATGAAGAAATTAACTCCTTGAGGTATTTGCGAAGATGATCAATGTGGGAAGCTTCATATTCTCTCTCCCTTTTTTTAGAAGTTTGACTCAAGGAGTTGGATCCCATGTGAGGGCTTTTGTGTCATGGACAAGAGTAGGGTGAAGAATTGGATTCTTGTTTAGAAAGCAAGGTGAAACGATAATGGGATCTCATCCAAAAGCAGATGAAAAGTATCCATGAGAATCATGCCATGTACAATGCTGTGGTACACATATTTAAGAGAAGATAAAAGAGTGACAGGTACACACATGATTCTTATTTAATCGTTAGTGATGTCATAGGGAGTGGATATCGCTCAAGGGATAAGCATGGAAAGAGGCAGAAGGTGAGGTATGACTAAAAGTCAATAGTAGAATGGTCGAAGATGCAAGGCATTGAGGGGATCAGGTTTGGGTTTACCATCTAATGAAGATAAATGATAAGCACCTGATCCATAAGTATGAGTCACGATGTATGGTCTAAGCTAATTAGGAGCAAATTTTCCTAGTTTACCTTTTTCCGTGTTGGTTACATGTTGATTTTTTGTCAGGACAAGGTCACCGACTTGGAAGCTTCGTTCATGGATGCGTTTGTCATAGGAACGTTTGATACGTTTTTGGTAAACTTAAAGATGGTCAAGAGTATTAAGATGAAGTTTGTCTAATAACTCAAGTTGTGTTACATGGTCCTGGAAAAAGTCATCATCATTGAGCATGTCATGGAGAGAAATGTGAAGTGAGGGAATTTGGAATTTGAGAGGTAGAACAACCTTTGTACCGTAGACCAGGGAAAAAGGTGTGGTAGCAGTGGAAGTGTGAATACTAGTGCGGTACACCCACAAGGAAAAAGGAATGTGCATATGCCAGTTCTTCCCAGTATCATTAACCACTTTCATGAGAATTTTTTTAAAGGTTTTATTAGTGGATTCGGCTTGGCCGTTGGTTTGTGGGTAATAAGGCGACGAGAAAATTAGTTGGATGCCTAAGGCGTCACAAAGTTTTTGTAAGGTTTTATTTGTGAATTGTTTTCCGTTATCAGTGATGAGGCGATGCGGAACACTGAAGCGAAAAATAATGTGATGGTTGATGAAATCACATATTTTCTCGGCTTTCGTGGAGATGAGAGGTATGGACTTCAACCCATTTGGTGTAATATTCGGTAGCGGTGATGATCCATTGATGTCATTGTGAAGAGTGGGGATTGATCTCTTTGACGAGATCCAAACCCCATTGAGAGAAGGGCCAAAGGTCACGGGCGAATCACTGTAAGGCATGACTGGGTGTATGATGAAGGTTGGCATGTTGTTGGAATTTGACACAATGCTTAACATAGTCACAAAAATCATGGTTGATGGTTGGCCAGTAATAGCCTAGGCAAAGAATACGCTTAGTACAATAACAAGGCCACTGAGAGTGACCTCCACATATGCCATCATGAACTTCCTTAATTGTATAAGGAATTTCAGAACTCGTAAGGCATCATAAGAGAATGCCATCGAAGCCACGAACTCGTTAGGCACCAGGAGACAATTACCCATGATGACGTAACGAGAGACCCCTTCGTAAGAAAGGCACGTTGTCCATTATGAGTGAGGTCAGGTAGGCAAGATGGAGAGGGAAAGGTTAATCTAAATATTGTTTATACCAGAGGTCACTCGGGTTAGGGGTAGTGGTTCCAATGGAGTAAATTTCATGAGGTAAATAAGAGGGTGATTGGAGTCTTTGTATTGTGAAAAATATTTTGGAATCGGTGAGGCGAAGCGGGTATTTGAGAAGCCAAGCAGGCCATGATATTTGTAAATTTTTTGGTTGAATGATGGACAGTTTGAAGGTTATAGTGGTCGAAGGTGGTCAAAAGTATGTCCACGTGATGTTTATGCTTTTTAATTGTCTCATTACGAAACTGGTATATACCATTGACTTGGTTTACAACCAATTGAGAATCACCAAAGATGTTGATTGATTTAACATCTAAGGCATGGGCAGCCTGGAGACCCAATACGAGTGCTCCGTATTCTACAATATTGTTTGTATAGTCAAAATAAAGTTTGAAAGACAGAGGCATGGGTTCACTATCAAGTGGAATGAGGATAACTCCAGCCCCACCCCCACGCTAACAATTGAACCCATGGAAGAAGAGTGTCATTTGGTAAGTGGGTTCGTCTAGGGAAAGAGTAGCAATTGAATCATCTGGTAAGTCAAAGTTAGAGGGTTGATCACTAGAAATAGGATCTTTGGCCAATTGGTTGGCAATAGCCTGGCCCTAATGGAATTTTTATGGATGAATTCGAGGTTAAGGTCAGCTAAAATCATGAGCTAGCATGTAGCTCCTTGATTCTGGTAGGGTTTGGCATACATGAATTGTAAAGGGTCGGTGTTGGTCACAACATAGGTTTTGTGGTTGAGCAGGTAATGGCAGAGTTTTGTAGTGACAAAAACTAAGGCCAAATTTTTTTTTTCTGTATGGGTGTACTGGGTTTTGTAGTCTAAAAGAGTACATGTAATAAACTGTCTATCCCTGTGTTGTACATCGAGATGAGTGACCATGGCCCCCAAGGAGTGATCAGTAGATGAGATGTATAGGTAGAAGGGTTGATCATCATTAGGCAGGATGAGTACGTGTGGTTGGAGAAGGTATTGTTTTAAGGATTTAAAATCTTTGTGGTAGTTTTCATCCCATTTGAAGGAGACATCCTTTTTTAGAAGATGGTGAAATGGTTGACACCGATCAGATAATTGTGAAATGAGACAATAAATCCCAGGAGTTTTCTTGAGAGAACTGTGAAGACGCACTGCTTGGGCTGAAGGCGAACGCAACACTTGATAAGATGGTAAAAGATGGTTTTGAGGATGGTGAGGTGCTCAGATCAGTGTTTATATTTGGCCAAGATATCATCCATGTAATATTCTAATATACGATGCATGATGTCATGGAAGATATAAGTCATAGCTCGCTGATATGTGGCACCAACATTTTTAAGGCCAAAAGGCATGACTCGATAGTAGAAGGTCCCCTAAGGGGTGATGAATGTGGTTTTGTGTTGATCCTCTGGGGAAAGAAAGATTTGGTTATAACCTGAGAAACCATCCATGAGTGATAGTATCTCGTGACCAGCGGTGAGGTCAACTAGTTGGTCAATACTAGGTAGAGGAAAGTCATCTTTCGGGTAGGCTAGGTTGAGGTCATGAAAATTCATGCAAATTTGAAGTCCCCCTGTCACCTTGGTGCCAGGGATGATGTTATAAATCCACCTAGGATAATCAATGGGTAAGATGAAGGACACAAAAAGAAGACATTGAAGTTCTTCTTTGACCAAGAGTGCAATGCAAGGCTACATTTTCCTTAGCTTTTGTTTCATGGGTTTGGCATTGGTAATAGTTACGATATTGTGGGCTGCTATGGTAGGGTCAATAATGGGCATGTCCACGTAAGACCAAGCGAAAGTATGGTTATGATCTTTGAGAAAAGAAGTGATGGCTTCCTATTCAGCAGCATCTCAAGATTTCCCAATCTTTAGAATGTGTGGATCATCCTGGGTATGAATGTTTATCTCAATAGTTGATTCATTCAACATGGTTTGCGGCTCAGATGGTAATGACTGATGAATATATGAGTCTTCAACACCAAGGTATGTGAGTATAGATTCATCATCCTAACATTGAATGACATTAATAGAAGGCGTATCATCATTGATCATTTCAGGATACAGAAAGGGTAGAGATTAGGGTGTCTCACCCTCGCATTGATAAGTTAGAGACCCCAAGGAAATGGTGTTTATGAAAAAAACAAGTTAGGAGGAATGGATTCCAGATCCATCAACTCCGTTGGTGAAGGTGGTGAAGAAGGTGGGGTAGGTGAAGAAAGTGGAGAACGGCTGATGTCCTCAATGAGTTCAATGTGGGCCTTCTCGGCAGGCGGTTTGGTAAAGCCAATACCACTATGGTCATTATGTTTGTGGGTAGTACATGGAATAACAGTGTGGCGGCCTTTCTCATGAAATCCAAAACCAAAATCCTTCCATGGACATCGGTGTAGGAAGCTATGGGTGAAATGGTAATTGGCGAGTGAATGGAGGTCAGCAGAAAATGGGCTCGTTTGTGATGGTGGTTCAGGTATATAAATGGTAGTATCAAGAACTCCATAGGTGATATTGGTACGAAGGTGGGGAGGACCATACAAGAGACATTCTCTTATGTAGTGATCATAGTGATGGTTGTGGTCAAGACTCCCGTACTCTTGTGGAGTAAGGAATGTGTTAACACTATATAGGTGATACTCCCCCAAAGTGAGGTGTTGGAATATGCATTCCAAGGGATTGGTGGTTGATATGTGGGTAGCTAGGATAGAAAATATGTTAGAGGTGGGCTCGGAGGTGGAGGAAACTGATTGGGAGGCTGATGGTTCAGCCGTGGAGGTTGTGGCAGCGGTATGAATTGAGGATGTTTGTGTGGTCAAGGTAGCGGTGACACTGGTGAGTGAAGGTCTAGGTGAGGAGGAAATGGTCATAGAGGTAGACACTTTAATGGGTATAAGCACATCATTAGGTTGATAAAGCATATTGTAGGTTTTGAAGGGCGATGGGTCAGCAGGAATGGTATAAGTGTGTCCTTCATGCTCAAACTTTACACAATGATGCAGAGTGGAAGGAACACAACCCATGACATGAATCCAGGGTCTACCAAGCAATAGGTTAAATTGAAATTCCCCCTCCAAGACATAAAATAACTCTAGAACAGTACGGGGGTCCATGTGGACATGGAGGATGACAGTGCCAAGTGTGGATGTGATAGCGTCATTGAATGATTGCAACATGATGAGATGTTTATGTATACAATTGTCGAGTATGTGCATTTGGGAAAATTCATGTGAGGATATGATATTAATGCTGGCGTTACCATCGATCATAACATGTCGTACATGAATATCATTGATGTGGATGGAGATGAAGAGAGCCAGATCTGGGTCATTGGTTTGGTGTGGTGTGATCTCTTCATCAGAGAAACTAAGTGTGGCTACTTGGTGAGTAGGTGGAGGTGTAGATGAAGGTGGTAATTTGGTGAGAGAGGTGAGATGATGTGGTATAATAATGGAGGCCAAAGGTGTAGGTTCATTAGGTAAGACCTCAATAGATTGAAGAACCTCCATGAGAGCTTGGTGATGGGATTCTGAGGTTTGGATGAGGTCATAGAGAAAATTTTTGAGGGGGGATTGGTGTAGTTGTTTGAGCATCGAGCGATGTGTAACCCCATTAGAAATAGGATATGTGGGGCCATAGATGGTGATTTTAGGTGTGGGTGTAGATGGTATGTTGGGTATAGGGTTGGTCGGTGGGTAGGTTACATTTTCCTTTCCTTTATTCTTCTGAGCATGAGTAGTAACGTGGATCATGTTAATATGAGGTGGGGTGTTAGGAAAAGTAGGTGAGCCATGAAAGGTATAGCGATAGGAAGGGAAAAATCCTAGTGGCAAGAAGGAACCTTGTGAGATGAGCTAGGAAAATTGAAATTTAGATGGAGGTTTGATGAGTTCTCTGATGCAAACCATGTTAATTTCAAACCTTGGGCGTAGTTCTAGGTGTTGTGAGGGAGGTGGTCTTGGTTGCTAAGTCGGTAATATGAGAAAAACTGCAAGAATGGGTGCTGGTGAAATGGGGTCCTCATTGAGAATATCATCATCATCAAAGTTTTCTTCAGGAGGACACAACTGGATAAGAATGATTTTCAAATCCTTACAGTTCTCTACATCATGTCCTAACACATGATGGTAGGCACAAATTTTGGTGTTGTCAAACCCCTTTGGTTTGGGTTTGAGAGGATCATAAGTTCTGAGAGATGGTAATGTGATGACAGAATTTTTGAGGATGTTGGTTAATATTTTGGCATAGGATCGCACTAGTGGATCAAAATGGAATGTGAAAGTGGGTTTGGGTGTAGGTGTGGCCAACTATAGAGGAAGCGTCTTTGCATGAGGCTGAGTAGGTCAAGCCATGGTTTTCAGTGTTGGTGTTGTCTTAGATGTTGTCCATGTTTACTTTGGTAGGGGTATGGTAGATGAATTGGTAAGAGTGTGTGTGGCTGGTTTGACTACCTTATTGGAGGGTAGCATATTTTTGTATTTTGGTTGCACCTTCTTGGGTAAAGGTGATACAGGTGTGTGAGATCTAGAGGGGAAAGCAGATGGTGGAAGAGGGCGAGTTACCCATGGGGATAATTGAGGGGCTGTAAAGGTAGACAACGCGGGTCGTGCAGGAGGTGTGAGTGAGAGAGATTGAAGTGTCATGGGATGTCAAGAAGTGATCGATGGTATTGAAGGTATGGATGGTAAATATTTTTTAGGTGTGGGTGGAAGTCGTGTTGGTTGCTTGGGTATGTTAGAGGTCTGTGAGGGAGGAATAAGCTTCTTTGTTTTTAGTTTTCCGGTGAGTGAAGGTTTCTTAACTACGCTGGAAGGGTGATGTCCTAAGACGGATGGAAGGGGTGAAGGTGATGGAGGTGTGATCGGTGAGTTTAGAGTATGAGATCTATAGGATGGGTTATTATGTTTGGACATCGGATTAAGCTTGGCATTTTCTCTGGAGGATGTAGCTAAATCTAATTTGAGGGGTGGATGAGTAATATTGGCGGTTGGGATGACCCCTAAGGTAGTAATAGGTTTAGGCAAGGAAGATGATGTAGGTGTGGGTTTTGATGTTGATGTATGTTGGGTTATGTGTAGGGGTATGAACTGAACCATGAGTGGTATCATGGGAGAATTTATGATAGATGTGGTGGTGTTTGGTTTGATTGGCCAAAATATTTTAGGGTAGATAGTGGAAGTGTCAGCAAGTGACATCTACATTTTTGTTGAGACATGAAGAAACAGATTCCCCCAAAGTAAGGCTCTATCCACATAATCTAGGTGGTTGGCCAAGCATGAGAATGGCATTGTAGTGGGTGAGGTGTATGAGGATCCAACGGAAATTCCCATAAAATATGTCTTAGAAATGAGGAATTTTCTAGCTTCAGCCTGTGTGGGTGAGAGAGCTGAAAGTAAGTCCATAGGCTCTTGGGTGGCTGATGGAGAATGGTCACCTAGAGGAAACGACGTCTCTACTACATCTTTGATAGGTAGAGGAGATGACGGGTGCTCCTTTGTGGGTGGAGGAGATGAACAAGAATATTCCGTGGGTCAGAGAGTTACTACAGGTGATAGGTTTCTAGGTGGAGAAGCAAAAGGTGAAATGGTTTTGATGTTAACAGGAGTCTTCTTCATGGGTGAGGGAGGAGACGAAGGGTTTTCCTCTATGGGTGGAGGAGTAGGTGAAGTTGGTTCAAGTGTTGGTGGAGGATGTTGAGCTAGGATTTCCTCTACGGAAGGAATATGAGGTAACTGGGAAGCAACAGGTGCGTCACTAAAAATAGCATGGACCTCGTGGGTATGGCTATCATAAGTTGAGGTATCCCCTATTTCATCAGAAGAAGGGGCATGATTAGGGAATGGTTTGTTGAATAGGTGTAGGTTTTAATTGGCAGGTGCGTTAGGATTATTCAAGGTTAACTCACCTTTCTCGAACATTTCTTGGACAATGCTTTTGAAAGTGATGTAATTACCATCACTATGACATTTTACTCGATGATAGTTAAAGAATTCATGCTCTTTTTACCACGCGGGTGTGGGGCAAGTAGGATCAAAACTAGTGTGTGGTTTTACGGGAGGAAGGGTGATGGCCCCATGTTTAATGAGATTTTCTAAGACAAAAGAATAAGGTTCCCCAATTAGGGTGTATTTCTGTTGTTCCCATCTGAATTGAAAAGTCTGAATGGGCGAGAGATTAGACAAGGGGTTAGCATGATTTGATGGATGGGCTGGGCCAGCCTTGAGTACCACTACATTAGTGGTTCCCTTGGTTTTTGAATAATTGTTATGTGGTTTCGAAGAATAAGAGGTATCATTTGACTTAAATTCTAGGTTTTTATTACGTAGTTGGATTTTTTTTCTTCGATGGCTTGAATCTCTAGCTTTTGTGCCATGGTGAATGCCTCATCGAAGGTTTAGAAAGTCTGCACCTGCATGGTTGGTGAGATATGTCTTGCACATGCCCACGTGAAGAGCTCTATGATTTCAGTTTATGGTAGTTCGAATGTCAGTTGATTGATCAAGCTACGCAAACGAGTGATAAAATCTGTGATAGATCCGTCGTCATATTGACGCAGAGAGTAGAGGTTAGTCATGGTAACCTTCTTAACAATGTTAATCAAGAAGTGATCCAAGAAGGCTTGGGCTATCTAGTTAAATGAGAAGATATAATGTCTGGGTAACCCACTATACTAGTCTAATGCAGGTCCTGTAAGAGACATAGGGAAAGTCCTAAAAAATAGAGCATCATCATGGGTGATCAGATAACAATCATGTTTGAAAGACCACAAGTGTTGTTGCAGGTCCTCTTTGTTATTGAAGCGGTTAAATTTAGGCATTTCCCAATGCATGGGATATGGATAGATAGGAATTGATGGGTGGATAGGCTCATTACAAATCTCATTGTAGGTGAGAGAGTTGCGTGTGCCAGAAACCGATGCTTCCAGTGTCTACATTTTTTCCATCACTAACTTGATTAGGTCATTGGTAGGTTGTAATGCATGGGTGCCTCCTATAGCATAAGGAGGTAGGTGTTAGACATATGTTGGAAGTGGCATTCCAGTATATGGTGCTGCCATATAGGTAGATTGAGAAGGAGGGAGTGAGATAGGGGGTATGTATGTCGAATGACTAATAGATGAAATGGGAGGCTGATGGTAGTATGTTTATGGTGGGGGAGGATCGTGGTGACCCTAGTAGTAATGGGTTCTAAGGACTGTGGAATAGAAAGGAAAACATTTTGAAAAGGGGTAGGGGTTACCAACACCGGGGGTAGTTGTGTAGCTACGGGTATATACAAGACAATAGGAACGGATGAGGTTATGTTCTTGGTGGTTGGAAAAGGTATAGTGGATGTAGCAGGTGTAATGGATGTGGTAGACACGATGGTCATAGCAGGTATAGGGATTAGTTGTGAAACGACTAAGGGCAAGGCTGGTGCAGGTAGCGCAGAGCTAGTAGAGGCTCGGGTAGAAGTAGGAGTGAGTATCGCGGGGATATATATGGGCATGTCATATATCAATTGACCTGAGGAATCTTGAGTGGATGACTGGGATAAATAAAACAGCAAGGTAGCAGGGTTTTGGTCAAGGAGTCGTGTGAACTCCTCGTCCCATGTAGTGATAGCGATAGGTTGGGTAGCATCCATAGGTGATAAAATAAAAGGTGGTGAAGGACTAGGTGGGAGTGGTTGATGACTGGCATGGAATATGAGGGTGTTTGCTTGTCTTAGGGTCAACACCATGTGAACAAGTGCTGACGTGGCAGGACTGTTTTTTGCAAATGAGACAGAAATACAACAAAGGCAAGGAAAATAGGAGGTAGTAGGTGGACTGGGGTTAAAATTTTAGTTGGATATTTACACAGGCTAAGCGATGCTAGTTACAGTAAACTAACACTAGTCACAGTTAACCGCAGTCAGTTACTGTAGAAAATGGAAAATTTGTTAAAATAAGGAAAAAGGCCAATAATTTACCAAGTATGCAAGATGTTGATGAATTTTATCAAGATAGTGGATATGATGAGAGTGACAGAGACTCTAAACAAAAAAAGAAGATGAAGTAGGTGTCCTTTTGGAAGGTTAACGAAAAGGACAATAAACTAATGCCAGTTGGGTAAAACCGATGATGGCTTGAGGGTAACTGATGACTGTTACTGTGAAATTGAAACAAAGATGAAGAAAAGGTGGTTGTGAGTTAAAATCAGATATGGAGTCAAACCTAGAATTCTGAGAATGATGGAAATAGGGTCTAGACACACTCAGGTGAAGCTGGAGTACACCAACTATGATGAGGAGCATGCAAGAAAAATTAAAGAATGAAGAACGTGTCCTCTCACCTCAAAACGCAAGCCAAGAAGAAACACTAAGAAAAATATGATCCTAAGAGTGCTTTTTCTATTATGTTTGTTTAGCTTAAGCTATTTAAGGATTGAGTCATGAACTTTTAGAATATAATTTTTGGTGAGGATAGCTTCCTATGAAAAATGAGATCTACAAGGAGAGGTTTCAGGTATGTTATGGCGGGGGTGGGCCATCCTCTAAGATATTACTCGATAGAGGAAACAAGCTGGGGAGTACCTACCAACCAGATCGTGTGATCATGGACAAATGCTACTGGGTAGGATGTTGTTTAAGAATGTGTGTATATTTGAATTTCTATGGTTTGGTTTAGAATCAGAGAAGGAGAACATGTGCTTTCTACGATTTATTTGTCAACCATCAGTTGGGCATGAATTCTAGCGTATAGGTTACCCTCATTTAATGTGAGCTAATGCAGAAAGGTAGAATGAAATGAAATGATTTTTAAACCCAAATTGAAATTTTGAATTTGATGACACAAAAATATGAACGAGAGAAGGAATGCTCTTTCACTGATGTGATACTAATGAAAGGAAATAAATGTTTGTTTTAAATCCCAAAATACGATTTCTTTTAGACAACAGAAGAAGAGAAGATTCCATGGGAGAAATTTTAATGTGAGAAAATTTTATAAAGGAAAAAAACATGTAACTTTTCACCTAGAAATGAAGAAATGCAAGGAACCCCGAATGGGTCCCACCGGGTGTGCCAAAATGTTTCATTTAATTCTAGATCATTTCTTTGATTGTTTGATGAAACAGTTAAGGGTAAATGGGTTAGGAGGAATACTTATCAAAATGTTGGTTATAGGTTGTGTGCGTATGACTTCTTGATCCATAATTGATCTTTAGAGATTCCTTTTTGCTTGGAGGAACTACCTGAAATGGAAAAAAAGACCACCAAATAAAAGCTAAACAATATATGCAGTGGAGTGCCTAGCATGTGCTAGATCCGGGAAGTGTGATACTCCCTAGACGATTGTCAATCCACTATTTAAAACAACTTAATGTTAACAATAAAGGAAATCCTACTATATTTAAAATGATTTAAGTGTCTCATTCGACTACAATAAGAAAATTCATTCACAACAGGCTAAGCTATGACTGAATCTGAAGGTCAAGGTCTCTGTCAGGGTACTGATACTGATCAGGGTCTGATTCTTGGCTGTTTTGGGTGTTTAGTGGAGGTTTCAAGCTCCATTATTGGTCTAAGAGTAAAATCACAGAGACCGACGTCGATTTGGTATGACTGATGATGGTTTAGGTGAAATGGCGACGGTTGTGGGTAACCAGTGTCTGTATGGTTAGGATAAAGAAAACCCATCAGAAACTTAATGTGAGGGAAGATCTAAGGCTAGATGGAAATGGGGAGGGAAATGGAAATGTCTGTGTAGGTCTTAGGTATACACAGGGGTGATCAAAATCCAGGTATGGGTAGTTTAAGGGTGTGGATGGAGTAATGGTCAAGTTTGCATGGAGGTAAATGGTGGGGAATGAGAATGGGAGTAGAAACTAATGACATAAATAAAAGAGTCTACAAAATGACAATGGACAAGTGTTGATTAACAGAACACTTACTGTTGTGGAGCTCAGTGTCTGGTTGGTAATGGCTAGTGATAAAATGGAAATAACTTGGTGTGGTGATAACACTTCCTCAGATGCTGGCTGTGAATGCTTTGGTGAGTGTACGAATGTTGGTTCTGCTTGCATGCATCTCAGGTTTCGTCTCTTGCTCTTAGAGGATGTGTCAACCTCTCAAAAAATGTGTCAACCCTCTCAAAAATGTGTTAACCTTGAAATAATGTTGTTTTGGGGATTAAATGGTAACCGACGGTGGTTATGGGTTGATCGGCGGCGGTTTAGGGTAACCAGCGTCAATTAGGGCCGGATTTCCTAGGTTTTCTAAAATGGGCAAATCCCTTTGATTTTCTTGGATCTCATTCACTTCTCCCCATGGATTAGAATAGAAGCTTCCTGCTAATGGGCGGGATTGTGGTTAGAGGGAATATATGCTTTGATTTTTAGGGTTTAGGTAGGTCTTAATTAGTTATGACAACATACCAAGAATAGGTCTTATGGTGAGATGGCTAGGTGAGGTGTCTAGGTGAGGTGGCGAGGTAGGAATTATCATAATTGGGATAATTAAATAATAAAATATTATGAGGCATGGATTAATTAAATTAAATTAATATTAGTGTGGGTTGAAAGGGGTCATGGTTAGGTAAGTGTGTTCAAGGTGATTATTTGACGAGGGATCAAGGGGAGTGTGACTCAATTTTGGTGTCTACACTTAAATCAACCAGAAGGACTTCACGTGATAATTTGTTCCTAAACCATTATCAAATATAATTTTTTTCCTCATTTCATTGAAATTGTTTCTTATGTCTCTTTTTGGCGTCACTTTATAACATGAAGAGTTACGAAAGTACTAGTCTAACATCTTGAAGAAGTATATCTTTTGTTTTCTCAAAGTTTGCTTTGACCAAAGAAATTCGTATTCTTTTTATCATAAGGAAAATGTCTAATTGAGTAATAAGGATTCCAAGAGTGACATTATTCCTAACCTCACATATCATTTTAATCTTATATGATTTACTCTTACATTGCACAATGGTCTCATTAGTAACGTCGTTTTATCACATTTATAAACAAACTAACACATACTTTTCACTAATGGATTCACTACTACAAGGAGTGTGACCTAGCATGAGACAACTCAATCTCTTATACAATGTAGTGTTAGGCATGCTGCAACCAAGACATCCACTTGTGTAAATTAATCCCACCATGAGATTAGTTATAGGAATATCATAGGAAAACTACTTATGTTTGGTTTTTTTTGGACCACTCATTAGGGTACAAAAGGGCAATTGGACACCTGGGGTAACAAGAACCCCCCTTTTTTTGTTTCAACACTTCTCTTAAGTCAACTTATTGTAATACAATAGCATTTTCTAAGGGTTATGCACAATTTCCACCTGCAAGGAAATTCATTCGACAACAAGCAAAAAAACTAGATCTACTTTGTAAGACTTAGTACTCCACTAGGATACTAAGGGAGTAATAGCTCTATTTACACACTTAAAGGTAAGGTTATACCACATAGTCGTTACTTCAAACAAGGACTCTTAAGGTGACTCCCAAGGCAGTCTTCATCACTCCACATGGTGTCAGACAAGAAGATAAGACATTCTCCTTACCCCATGCATGGTTACCGAACTAGAAGGAACCATATACTGCGGATAAATTTAGACCATGTTGTTCCTAAAAGATGGGTTCATGACTATGTCGCTAAATATAATCAATATGATAGTAAACCCATACTAGGGATGTTATTTACCTAAACTAGGAGGTTCCATCGAGTGCAAATTTTATGTTCATTATGTGGTTTCAATATCTTCTATGGTAAGAAGGATCACACATGAAGACATGGTATGCACGAATCTAGTACTAGAGTTGAGTGTTTCGATTAAATCTCTTTATTACATTCACAAGGTAAGAATACAAAATGCTAATTATTTAATTGTTTATTGAAAACTGAAAATACACTACAAGATATTAACTTCAAATTCATTTACCATATATATATCAAACCTTTTTACCATACGTAACTATGTATCAAATTGAACCTATGATTAGATGTATATTTCCTAAAATATTCCTAAAACTAGTATCTCATGCATACTACCAAATTTCAAAGATAATCATTTTTGTTACATTGTAATTACATTAAACACATATACATTTTCCAATAAAATATATAAATTACAATAATAATAAAAAAGAATGACACCACACCTGTTCGCCGTCTTTCATACATCCTGCAAAACCATGTGAGCATGATATCATCAATAAATCATTGGTATGGAATCCACCTAGATCTAGCATAATTAAAGTATTTAGTTTCCATTTACATACTAATAAAAATTTTCATCCGAAAGGAGATGGTTAGAGACACATGTTTATTTCATTTCACTTTTCTTTATTTTGTAACCATAGAGTGAGAAAGAGATAGGGAAGAAAGAGAAACACTATTTTGCCAAATTTTCAATTTCACACAAGTCACACCGTAGAGTTTGAAGTAGTTATTTATAGTTTTAAAAAGTTTCCACAATTGTTTGACAACCCACCGAGGGTCCTACAACTTTCCTTTTACGTTTTCCTACTAGCTAGAAAAATGTTCAATTTAGAAATCGGAGGTAAAAAAACCACTTTAAAATGTTGTCTTTTGATGTATAAACACACCACAAGTAAGTCTCTATGTGTCCTCTTATACCTTTATAATTCACAAGAACTGACGGAATTCAGAATTGGCAAATGGTTTACAAATGGTGGCTATTTTTCCAAGGTCATTGGTCAAAGTTGGCCTAGTTGCAAACGATCAAAAGTTAGCTTGAGGGATCAGAAAAGCACGTCAAAAATTGATGTTTGATGGATGAACGTGTAATGAGAAACTTACTACAAGTTCCCCTATATATGAAGAATTAACCAGAGTAGACGAGACTTATAACTAGAAAATTAATTTCAAAGGGCAACAATATTTCCGAGGCCATTAGTACTAATTGGTCTAGTTTGACCTAGTCAAACTGTGACAAGAGGCCTACAAAATGGCTTTACCAAACTATACAGAAAAGTGTTTTTCACTAAACTGAAGGTTTAATACAATTGTCTAGTAAAAACACTAGAGGTTTGTGAAGATGGATAATAATATCTCTATCCAAGTTTCACATGGCGTTTCAAAACGAAAGCCAACTTTTTAGATTTATCAGCTTCTTATAGCTGGAAAATAGTGTGAAAGGGCTCCTATAATGACATCAAAAGGGTCACAAAAGCTCATTTAGGGTTGATCCAAAGATTAAGGTGACACCTCACATAACAAATTACTCGAAGGAATCTTAACCTCTTATTTCCGGAGTTACGAAGGTTTTTTGCAAGTCTCTGGAAGTCACAATTTATCTATTTAAACCAGGAGACGGTCAACATATTTACCGATAAAACAATACTGTAGTGATCTAGTTTGGCCAAGAAGTTTTCTGAATCACCTCAAAATGAGGGTTGAAGTTCATTGTTGACTACAAAATGGTTATTTTGATTGCATGAGTTATGATGTGACATTTTATTGTTTTTCAACTAGTTAATATAAAACAATTAAATATATGATAATCCTAAGCTTTTAAAATTATATTTCGTTGTAAAAGAAAAACTTAAGTGCGAGAATTATGCAAGATAAGGAGAGATGAACCATTCCTAGGAGATATTTGCATCTACAAGCAAGAGGTTCTCTAGGTGGTTTCGTGTCAAGAGCATGGTTCCACATTTTGCATACATATTCTCCTGATAGATGTAGCTACAAATATTTGCTAGAATGTTTCTCATCCTCTAATACATTTAGGTGGATTTCCACATTATGAATAATATATCCCATTATAGAACATGTTGAGGTGTTGTTGGGAAGTTAATTTGGAATTGGATTTACTCCATCCACTACAAAATTTGGAAATAACAAACTACACAGTTGATACAACAAGAGCTATCTAGAAATAGGAGAAACCCCAGTGTGTTGAGAATAATTTACATATATTTCCATAATACAAAACCCATAACAAGAGATCATAAAAAAGAAAGCCGATCCAACATAGCATCACTGTGAAAAAAAATCCTCCAAATTTATGCTTTGTTGGATGTCCAAAACCCTGATTCATGACTTCCCCATTTTGCATCCATGCTAACCAAGGCACCTGAAAATACTACATCTGAAAAAATAAACTCTTTTATTATGCTTTGATTGATATCAAAAAATTTCTCTTAAGGTCCCATTTTAGTACCGTGGGGAGGATGTTGGAAGAGGGTGATGGAATCCGGCTTTACACTTGACAACTGCATTTGCATAAGACTTCAACAACATTATCAACAAACCCATTATATGCATATCCTACAGTCAGTGCGTTCCCATAGCTCACGTCTTTCTCCAAGACATTCTTTCAAAAATCTCACGCATTTTACTAAGCTTCCACATTTGCGTATATATCTACCGGAGCACCTACAACTAAAATATGACAAATATCATTTATCTAATATGCTTTGATGGACATCCACTTCCAATTCTAGATCTCCCACTTTGGCATAGGCTGGGAAAGGAAGGCAAGGGCTGTGGAGGTTGGATTTAAACCTTCTAATAGCATTTTCTCAAAAGTTTCTGAGCCTTTCCAACAAACCCATTTTGTGTATACCCTCTATTTCTTGTAGTCCACAAGGACACGTTTCCCTCAGGAGTTTTGGTGGGTAGTTCTTGATCCTGTCTATGCTTGTACATCTTGCATACAAGACTACCTGAGCCATGGAAACTATAACATATGACAATAGTCTGCTTCCCATTATATTCTGATGGACACCCATACCTGTTGTACACTTCCCATTCACCACACTCCACCACCATGTCCTTCAAACCACTGAAACATGCGACCCCCATGTCCACTTTTTTTTAAATTTTATTTTGTTTATTTTTATTCATTTATTTTTTTGGTCACTACAACTACCCCTAAGCTTTGTGATCTCAAGTTACAGCTTGAGGGCCTTCTAGAGAAAGGCCTAATCTGTCCTAGTATATCCCCTTGGGGTGCATCAATGTTCTTTGTAAAGAAGAAGGATGGATATCTGTGGTTGTGTATTAAATACCTCCAGTGAAACAAAGTAATAATCAAGAATCATTACCCCCTTTCGTGCATTGATGATTTGTTTGATCAGATGAAGGGGGGAATAGTTTTCTCCAAGATAGATCTTAAGTCAGGGTATCATCAAATGAGGATTACAGAGGTAGATATTCATAATACCGCCTTCTGTACGAGATATGGCCATTATGAGTTCACAGTGGTACCTTTTGGTTTGATGAATGCTCCCGTAATGTACATGAGCTTGATGAATGGGGTATTTAGGAATTTTCTACATAATTTCGTGCTCAATTTCCTTGACGATATTTTGATTTAATCACGTACGCGTGAGGAGCGGAACAAGCACCTTTTCCAAGTTCTTCAGTGTCTTTGTTGGAAGTTTCATTGTGAAAAAGAAAGTTTACTTTCATTGTGAATTTTTTTATTATAAATGAGAAAGAAGGAAATATATAAGTTGTAAGAAGTTGAAATTATATGCATAGTAAACTTGAATGTAAAGCAAGGTTGCTATAGTTATTTTAAATGTATATATATTGTAGTGAAATGAAAGAGACAACAAATTTGAAGTATATGGTCACTTGGGAATGTTGATTTTGTAGTAAGAATATAACCATGTTAAAAGTAGATTTAGATTCTTTTGCTCTTGGAATTGAAAGGAGACTAGTTGAACAAATGAAAACAATCTTGTAAGTATTTGTGCTTTTACTGGAATAGATGATGCTTAAAATGAGTAGATTTATATAAGGAATGAACAAATGGAATGAAATCCCAAAACTGGAAAATCTAGGTGTCTAAAATTAAGCTCAGAATGCATTTTAGTACATTTTAGTAACTTTTAGTTTTTGAGAAAATCTCATATTTTTGGTTCCATTTTTCAGAAACAGGACCGCCGCCCTGTGCAGAGCAGCAGTCTCATAACCACCACTTAGATAAGGTGGCAGTATAAAAACTGCCACTTAGTAGGGTGATGATTCATGGTTTTTCACCCAGGTAGGGTTGTGTTCCTAGGACTGTCGGCCTACTCTAGGTAGTGATTCTGTCACTTATGATAGAACTTCTCGAATCTGTGCCTGTGCAAACATTTTAATTGTATAAACTAATTTATAAGTTATAGTTTTAACTAATAATCTACCAGGAATCAAATAATGCTCAAATCATGTTGTATATAGTATTTAAACCCATAAATGGTAGATTAAAAAAACATCCTTCTTCATTTATAACAATGGGGGTAGGTTTTGCCCCAAATAGAAAACCCAAATACACATATCCTTGAAACAAAACTAGATTGGTGAAGGAAATCCCTCCCAATCCTTGAATTAAAGTAATAACAACAATAAATCTACAAACTAAATTAATCCAAGCTTGATCTCCTTATAGAATCCTCCATATTTTCTTGTCTCTTGCTCTCATGGCTTCCTCCTCCCCAACTTGCATTTTTCACAAAAGAAAATAGATCAAATGAGGGGACTTGGGTAAAGAAAGAGAATAAATAAAAATTCATAAGGATTTTTAGGGTTAATTGGAACCCTAGGATCTTGTGGTCATAATTGATATGATCTAAGGGTGGAGGATCGAACCCACTTTTGTTAGGTGAGAATGATTTTTATAAATGTTGTTTTTTGTAAACCTTATTAGTATGTGTAAATGGAGAAGGGGGGCCATTTAAATTGCCTTAGGTTGCTAAGCCATGGTTAGTTCTTAGCAAGTTTTAGGTAGTTGATAGAAAGAGTCTAAGTTAATAAGATAATGATTTTATAGTAATTAAGCAAGAGGTTAACCATAATTAGGATTGAACATTAACTAAGGAGAAGAAACATTTAACTAAGTAAATTAATTTATGGCAACCCCCTAGTTATAGGTTGAATAATAGACCTTAGAGGTGAATAAGAATATATATTAACCTTTAATTAGACTTGGTTCTTCAACCGTAAAGTTGAGATTAGCGGTGTAAGTTATTTTATATACCCTAGGGGATTAATATCCTTGTAACCTCTTTTATCCTTTTACCTTTATCTTATAAAAAAACAATTAGTTACAAATTTTGAGATAAGAGTTAGGCGTTAGCATGTTCCTTGAACGTCATTTTGATGGGTGTTACACCCACCATAATATGGTGCACTTTTCTATGATTTTAACATATATAAATATCAATGCTTACAAATATCTGTAGTTCTACACACAAAAGATTTCATTTTTCAACATGAAAGATGTGTCAAAATTCTTGTCCGTACATACTATTTTAATTTGACCAATGGACCTTGTGTGGATGGAGTTTTTTCACAATTTTTTTTTCTTCACATGGCAGGACATGTGGATTATCGTTTCTTATTCCCTCATTTTCCCCATTTCTCGCAAGTTTCCCATTATGAAACTTGGAATTGAGCCGAACACACCTTGTTGTGCCATCATCATTTTCATCTTGTGAGGCTACAACGAATATGTCAGAACAAAATCCATACCACTAATAGCCATGAGTAGTGCAAATAAAAAAGAAAGGAATTTCTATAGGCATCAAAATCCATAACACTAATCTGTCATGTATTCAACATGCATATTTCATTATATTTCTTGGGAAGTTCATTATGATTATGGTGATTCAATTTGTCCTCTACTTTGAGTCAGTTCCAAAAATGGGCACCATTAGGGAACATGGAGTCAACTTTAGTTTCTTAGATCTTAGCTTCAATAAAAATATACCACCAACCAGTGCAACAAACATGGTGACTAACCCCTTAAAAAATCTACTCCATGATCAAAAAAATCTAATGCAATTCATAGCGTGGAGATACTGGAAAAACAAGATAGAGAGGATAATGATTTATATGGAATTTTTTTTTGTGAGAATTAAATGGCATATTTCAAATTGAAGACGTTAAGATTTAAAATTCTACTCACTAGTGGTTTCCAAGAATAAATTTAATAGTAAATAAACATAGGCTTGCAATATTTTGTAAATAATTAAGTAAAACATAAAATCCTTGACCTATCTATGGATTTAAACCTCCATTTTAATAACTAAAAAAAATAAAATGTCTCCTCTTTATGTATTTCAACCACTATCTTTTCAATAAAAAAGGTTTACATCCTAAAAAATGATCAATTACTTCAAAATATTTCCGTACTAAAATATTCACAATCAAGCATGTCAATTGTTCTAACCCCATGGGAAAGAGGTTTTGCTTACAAATTTCACCATAAACAGACAAAAACTATTAAATTTTCATAAAAATTTAGCATAACTTTCAATATGAATTTTATATATGCATTAAAACTTGTATTCTGATAATTAAAACTAGGAAAACCTATAAAAAGTGATCCCTTGGGTTCTTCACATTCATATTCAGAACAAAAGTAAGCGAAAACTTCAAATCTGATGTACCAATTGCACACATGTAACTTATGCAAAGGAGATTGAGATAATAAACTAGAATATATATAACATATAGTACTTATCTAAGAGCATTCTAATTCATAGCGTGGAATGTGTAGGTTTTTCTTTCCAACCATTTTATTTACAAAATTCCATTCACGTCTTTGACTTATCTACATCCTTAAACACTGCCCAACTGAAACTGTTGATTCTTATAATATAATAAAGTAACCATTTTTTATGTTGATCACTATTTCACTGTTGCCTCCCTTGCATTTATCCACACTCTAAACCCTTCTTCTTCACCCCTCTTCCTAACCCATTATTTCTATCCCTCTAATATGAATCCTTATAAAGATCCCCTTCGGCGTTTTCATCATACATTTTACATACGATTGCTAGTCATAAAAAAAATTCCATAAAGCTCCTATTTTAGTTATAGTCCATATGTTATTCATAGTAACAGGTACAAAAATAATAGTACCACACAAAATACATTTTATATAGTAGATATTGCTTGTATTTTTCTAAAAGTGGGAGAATTTAGAGATGAGTCAAATTTGGTGGGATTCGAACTTGGGACCCTTGAGTATCATCTGCAAATGATAATATTATATATTATAAAAATATTTTATTTAAATCATTAAAGGTAGGCATTTCCCTACATTTGCGGAAATGGCATTCGTAAAACATGTTTTAATAATAGGGTAAGTGCAGCAAGTTGGTGGACAATTAAGTGGACACAAAAACCCAAAATTTAGGTACCCGCACTCATGAAATTATTTTTTATAGGTTTTGTAATTTATGTGAGCGCAATTAAAAAACATTCTCACGGTCCTCTGAGATAAAAAAATAGACCCGCAACTCCTCATTTCCCCCCATTTTTACTTTCTAACCACGATTTCTCCTAGACCTTTGGCAGTTGTGCTTTGAATACCCCCTAAAAATTATTCTTCGGACTTCTGGATCACGATAGTTTCAACCATGCCACCAAGACAAAGAGATAAGCCCTCGATTTTGATCATTTTTTTTTGCATTTTAGGTTATTTTTTGTGATTTTCATGGGTTTTGCAAAAAAAAAATTTATGTATACAATTTTTTGTTTTGTCAGTTGCTTGGCAAGCTCGTAATCCTGCAAACTATCAAAATATTCCTCAAAACCCTCCTCCAAACATAGATCCCCCTCCTATGGCTCCTTCTGTCCCCATGGAACCAGCAGGACCACAAACTGATATCGTTGCAAAAATCAAACAAAATAAAATTCTCAATGAGAACCTTATTCAAAATATAAGACAAAATCATGCCACAAATCCATCCTGCATGACTTTAGCCAACACATTGCAAACATTGATTGGCGAAGTCGAATCTGTAACCAACCAAATAGATAGATGGAATACCTTTAGAGGTGATTGTAGGTGGTGGTATGCAGATAAATTATCCCATGCATCTGTAAAATTAATTTTTTTTAAAAAGACCGAATTTGTGCATTATTTACTGCCCCAAGAACCAATGCCCCCCGCAGCTACTTGCAAATGGTTCCCAATCCATTGGTGCCACAATGAATAAATCAAGAAATTTTTTTGGGACCGATGGTGGATGGTTTTTTTATTATCCACCATGCAACAACAATGAGGTTCTTTCTCTATTTTTTGAAGAAATTATATTGTGAGTTCGTGCTTAATGAGGTCCCAAATTATTTTGAATTTTTTTATTTTTATGGGTGAGGAGGTGGCTCTGCACAGAGTATACTCGATGCACGCATAGGTCAACCAAGGATCCCCCATGCCCCAGAACCCCCCACTTCCTTCAGTTATACCTCCTACAGTGAAGGAGGTTTTGGAGATTGACACACTGCATGCATTGAGGGAGCTCACTGACACTCTGACCCAACATAGTGATGAGATTGCATCTGGTGCTGTTGGTGTAGATGCCAGTTCTAGCGTATCACACCACTGTGGATCATGTGGTGTCATATGTACTGCGGGTGAGATATCATTTGTTGGATCACATGATTTCTTTTCTCTAGATGAGATGATGGTGGATGTTTTTGGAACTGGTGTAAAGGATCTTGGTCTTTCACAAGTAAATGTCAAATAAATATTTTATATATATATATATATATATATATATATATATATATATATACAATATTTTAATTCATGTTTGAGATTTTAATATATATGTATTTGATTGTATGTCATGTACATACATGTAAAAAGTAATTTTTAATTTTATTTTAAATAGCAAGAGCTGGTGAAGGAAACATCCAGTGTCGACATGATAGCTACTGCAGCTGGGCGTGTTACAAACATAAGTTTCAAGTTTTACTTAAATTTTGAATTTCATTTGATTGTACACTTTTAGTATTATAATGTTTCACCTTTACATGTACATATTAATATATGTTTTTATTTTATATGCAGGAGCCTAGCGGGTCATCATCTTATCTAAGAATTGATGCTACTGGCATGCCTCACGTGAATTTTACACAGGTTAGTTTATCTTTACACTTTGTTTCTAATTGTGGAAGTTCTCATGGATTATTCTTTGGGTCTGTTATGTGGTAGTCACGTAGATTAATATTGTTTTTTACATGTTTTTTGTATAGCTTATAACTGCCAGAGAGACTCCTCCATATATGTAAACTGTGGAGGCTGCTGTAGATACTGCCATAGCATCTATAGATCCACTAATTGAGGTACAATTTTTCAAATTTGTTAAATTTTAAAGGAATTATTAAATCTTATTACTTAAATTTACAATATCAAATTTTGTACATGAAATATTTAATTTGAAATTCAATTATTTGTATGTAGCTTACCCGTCATGAGTCTATTGTTGTCCCTTCGATGCGTCAACGAAAAATTGATAGTGATTATGACATTGTGGTAAGATTTCACATGCATTTTAACTAAATTATAAGTTTCTAAATTTTGAATGTATTTTAAAAATATGGGTGTTAAAAACTTGTTGTTTATGAATGTGCAGGTTAGGTTGTAGGCCTGCTTAGAGACGCCTAGGAACACAGATAAAATCCATTGTGGCATCTCCCTTCACTACAACCCTAGATCATGGACATGCTACTTATAGTATGGCGAAGAGAGGGAATATATTTCATGATTATATTTGTAAGACTAGGATATACATAGATATATATATATATATATATATATATATGGGCCATCTGGTCCTAGTTCATGATTTTTCATACAGTCCATTGTATATATAGCCTTATGCGACTACATGTAGTCCTGTATGTATGACACACTTAGTTTGAGATGTAAACATGTTATGAACTTATATTTTCAGAGACATGCATCCAGTACACTTATTTCGAGATGTACACATGTTATGAACTTATATTTTTAGAGATGTGCATCTATCACACTTAGTTTGATACATTATAAATCAATGTGTTGGTTTTCATAATGATATTACTTTTATGTTTGATTCAATTTCATTGTACATGATATTGTCCTATGTATGTCTGTTCTATGTATATTGGTTCTATATGTACGTTTGATTTAAAATTAAAAAAACCATGTCACAGAGCACTACATGGTACAATTGTTAAGCAAACCTATCCCATTAAGAAAAACCTATGATAACCATGCTAGGTGAACTACAAAAGGGCAATACGTAATTAATTTTTTCACAGTAATTACGTAGGGTGTATGTGCAAATCTAATTGTTTTCCTGCCTCCTAACAATGTGCACATCTTTGAAAGAATGGATGTGAGGGAATTTCTATAACTAACATTTTTTTCTTTTAAAGCTAACATTCATCTATTACATATCAACTAATGCGAACATTGTTATAAATAAGCGAGGTAGAGTTCATCTTGAACTATACGAATATAACGTTACTATGGTGCAACATTGCATGGTACAATTGTTAAGAAATTAAGGGAAGTATTTATGTATTGTTTTAGATATTATCCCATTAATAGGGCTTATCCCATTGATCAATAGATACACCTTAATATCTCTTTAAAATTTGGTACTATGCCAATCAACTAAGAAGTTACACATGATTTGATTATCATAAGTAGATTCACTTCCCTATTAAGTCCTAAATGTTTTTTGTAGTTAAGCACACACTTTAAAAACCCCATTTTTTGTATACCCTACAATCCTTCTAGTCCAAAATACACATTTTTGTGAGGAGGTTTGTCAAATATTTCACATCGTTACCATTCCAAGGTATTTGAAAAAAAATCAAGTTTCTTCAATGAATTTTAAAATGATATATCAAGGAATTTGTGAAAATTCTTTACATATTTATTTAGGATGTTTGTACATATGTTACAACATATCAATCTAGATAAGAATACATAAATATGTATGTAATTTATATTGTCAAATAATTCACATCCTTGCATTTTAAAGATTACACACTGACAATTTTTTAGGCATTTCAAATGCTAACAGGTATCCTTGTTATATTTATTTGAAACCCTAACATCTAATAAAAATATTTTTTTTTAACATTTAATATTGAAAATAATATATAACAATTGACACATATCATATATGATGTTATATGTTATATAATGGTAAATTGAAGGTTCTTAACCTAGTTGGAAAAAGATATGCAAACAATATTCGTAACAAGTATATGAACATGCTTAAAAAGAGATCATTTAACAATTATTAGAGTATTTACTTGGTAATGTGTTAACCTTGTTGCAATCTCATTGATGCTAGCCAAGTAGCATGAGAAGCCATTCCCTGAGACGTCGTGGCCCAACAAACTGTCACCACCAATGCATTCAATTGGGCAGGGTATATGCCTTCAGGTGTTATGGTAGGATCTAGGGAGGCCCAGATTGGTCTCAAACCATCCCAATCTAGAGCTTTCCTGGCATTCCTTGAGCCTTTGTGGCATAAATGTTTACAAACTGCCTTTTCTAGGCAGTCCTAGGAAATGAATGGAGGTGAGTACTGAGAATTCATGCCTCGAGACATCATGGAACAAAACTGATTGTGCCGACACATCCGAGTGGCTAGGTGAATGCTAGAGGATGCATAATTCATGCCTCGAGACATCATGGAACAAAACTGATTGCACTGACACATCCGAGTGGCCAGGTGAATGCTAGAGGATGCATTGTTTTGGTGTGCGATAACGTCATTGCTTCAGACCCTTCATTTAGGCGTAGTCCTTTAAGAGCCCTGAGACCAAAAAATTGTTCAACTTCAACGACCGACTACACGGACTCTGTTCCACCTAAGGATGTCTCATCTAATCCTACAACTCAGCATAGGGACCCTCTACAATACATTGTCTCAGTTTTTTCCTTCTCCAATCAGTGCTCTCACTGCCCTATTGTTTACAAATGCATGAAATAGTGTTATTTGAGACAATGTAAGGCTGTCAAACGTTATATTTTGAAAACAGTGGATCTTGGCACCAAACCTACTATGTTGAAATATCTAGGTGGCTAAGTGAACACTAGAGGAGGCTTCGTTTTGGTGCGCGAAAATGTTGTTGCTTCTGGGATACTTCGTTCGGGCGTAGTCCCTTAAGATCCTTAAGACCAAAAACTCATTCTACTTCGATGAGTGACTATGCGCACTCCATGGCACCTAGAGACATATCGTCTAATCCTACACCTTGGTGTAGGGACCCTCTACAATAGCTTTTCTTTGTTATTTCCTTCTCCAAGCGGTGCTCTTGCTACCCTATTGTTTACAAACACGCAAAATAGTGCAGTTTGAGCCAGAGTAAGGCTGTCAAGTGGTATATTTTACAAACGGTGGGTTGTGGCACCAAACCGACTGTGTCAACATGTCTGATTGGCTAGGTGAATGCTAAAGGAGACATCATTTTGGTACGGGATAATTTTTTTGCTTCCGGGATACTTCATTTGAGCGTAGTCCCTTAAGAGCGATGAGACCAAAAAATCATTCAACTTCGACAGGTGACTATGCAGACTCCATGACACCTACAGATGTCTTGTCCAATCCTACACCTCAGCATAGGGACCCTCTACAATATCATGTCTCAATTTTTTAATTCTCCAATCATTGCTATCACTGCCTTATTGTTTGTAAATGTGTGAAATAGTGTAGTTTGAGCCACTATAAGGTTGTCAAATAGTATATTTTGCAAACAGTGGGTCATGAAACTGAAACGACTGTGCCTACACATCCATGTGGCCAGGTGAACACTACAAGAGGTGTCATTTTGGTGCATGAAAATGTTGTTTCTTCCTAGCTACTTCGTTCGAGTGTAGTCCCTTAAGAGCCTTGGGACCAAAAAATTGTTCAACTTTGACGGGTGACTATGTGGAATCCGTGGCACCTAGAGATGTATCATTTGATCCTACACCTCAGAGTAGTGACCCTCTACAATATGATGTCTCAGATTTTTCCTTCTCTAATATGTTCTCTCGTTGCCCTATTGTTTACAAATGCGTGAAATAGTTCAGTTTGAGCCAGTGTAAGGCTGTCAAATGCTATATTTTACAAACAATGGGTTGTGGCACCAAACCGACTATGGTGACATGTTTGGGTGGCCAAGTGAATGCTAGAGGAGGCATCGTTTTGGTGCATGATATGTTCAAGGAAAGGTTTTGCAAAATCTATTGAAATGGGGTAAGACCCCAAAGCTTTTTGCAAAGCCCCTTAATGGACCATCAAATAAGAAATGAGTAAGGAATCCTATTTGCATGAATTTAAACTTGAATTAAACAAGAAATATAGCAATTAGTATTAACCTCTATTCTTGAAAGCTTAATAAAAATGAGCCTAATAAGGATATAAGCAATCAGTTTTGTTGTTTACTCCATAAGGGTGAATGAATCTCACTAAATGGCTACATGGCCAAGTTTAGCTATTCCATTACTAACTTATTATCGGTGCAAGATGAAGCTCTTTTAATGGAGAATATCCAAGATCAAATGCCTATTAGCTTAGCTAATGTGAATGAGGTCTAATGCCAATATCTCCAAATGTGAGAGAGATTTGTTATGAAAACAAGGTGTAAGGTTGAGAGGGAGGAGTGACCCTTCTATTTATAGTTTTCCAAATGGAAGAGTTTGGAATTTGGGTGCATGCGGGACTAAATATTTTAGATTAGATTAGGATAAACATGCTTTAGGCTTAGTTAAGTTAGGTTTAGGATAGTTAAATGTGATTGGCAAGTGATTAGAGACTCATTGAGATTTGGGAGGGGTTTGGATAACCAATTGTTACTGATAGATAGCCTATGAAGCCAATAGAAGTGGTCTAGAGATAACTAGGGAGGTTCTAAATGGTCAAAAGGAGGAATGTTTAGCTAATAAGAGACATATTAGACAAATAAGTCAATTATAAGAAGAAGACAACCAAGAAGGTGTCGTAAATGGGCATCTAAGAATGGAGCGAAGAATGGGGAATTAACGAAGTGTCGTCAATTAGTTGAATTAGATGAAATGCTAAGTATAAGAATGTTTTAGGTGTCTACATTTTCCCCTCTTTGGTGCGACGTAAGCAACGTCACTTCAAAGAAAGTAGACAAACATAAACAAGTAGAAAATATTGAAGGGATAGAATAAAAATGAGTACAATGGAGGATGCCCCCTCGATTGTTGATGGGGTGATAGAAGAAATCGATTGACGATAAAAAGATGATAGAAAGAGAACAGAAGAAAAGGATTATGAGGAAGGGGGAATGAGATAACATCCATCAAGTTCTTTTTTAAACAACTTTATTTTTCATCATATTCCTAGAGATCTTCATCATCAGTCCATATTAAAAAGAATGAACAAAAGTGTAGTATGACATGAAAATCCATATACGAACACATGTCCATTGCTAAAAACACCAACCCCATGCAACATAAAAAATAAAATGTAATACGAGAAATTAAAAGATGCCTAACTCCATGAAACATACATAATGCAATGCAATATGAGAAAGTAAACAAGCTAACCTAACATAGAAACATAATGTAATGTTTTTGTTATCAAGCTTCAATTCTGACCTGTGAAAATTAATGACAAGGGTTATAATGGTGCCCCAAGAAAGGATACATGCAAGGGGAATAATGGAGGACACTTCGGTCCTATGAAAAATCAATGTGCACTATGAAATAGTACCAAACAACTCATTGTGCCCTAGAGTACAGACGAAGTAAGCAGATTAGCTTTTGTTGATGGAGGTAGATCAAGATGATCTGCGAGTTGCACACATGAACAAGTGAGAACCAAAGAGTGATGTTTTATAGGATGATTTATACTATTTTTGATGTTTTTGAAACATATTTAAATGTTTTGATTTTTCTAACAGATTTGAATGTTTTTTATTTTTCTAACATATTTGAATGTTTTTTATTTTTCTAACATATTTGAATGTTTTTTTATTTTTCTAAAATATTTAAATGTTTTTTATTTTGAAAGTTTTTCTGAAACTATGTATAAGAAGACAAGGAATTATGGATGCCTGTAGCAATAGATGGGATGTACAAGGGCATAAGGCCACGTGCATACGAGAAAGGTGAAGATGCAAAAATGCCCCAACGATTAGGTGAGAGTATTCAAAGGAAAACTCTTCACATGTAGAATGGTGTGAATGATATGAATGTAGCTTAGAATCCTCGTGATGAGGAAGTGATTAGCCAAAACCACAAATCGTGAGATGAGATAAGGTCTAAAGCAAGAGTTTGAAAAAGGTCTAAAAAAAGACACTTGGTAACATACTAATCATGCCTACTATAGAGATCCAATGTGTGTACATAGAATTTATTACCTCTTGAAGGAAATATTTAATAGACAACAAGTGAATACACCCTAGCCAATGTGTAGGAATGATTGATTGTGAAAGGTAATTTTGTGAATGAAGGGTGGAAGGATAACCATACATTACTCTTGTGCTAGCCAGGCATCCATAGCTCTGACGGAGATGTATTTGATTCTAATAACAATATTTCTCTACTTCTAGTCATGCATCCATATCCTTGATAGAGGTTATTGGAAATACCCCAAGAGAGAGTTATATATAAATTACATTTGCTTGTAGATATTAGCTTTTGATTGATTGATCCTATTTCTTTTTGCTTTCTGAAAACTTATTTCAGCTCTCTTGTTTAACAAGTGGTCAAGAACCACAGATGGCTTGATGGAAGGAGGTGGAAATGATTTGTGATGAAGACATTGGCTAGTGTCAACAAATATGTCCAAAATTTCTTCGTAACAAGTTTATTAAATGTTGAATATGATAGGATCTCTAAGAGGTCATTCATTCTTTAATTTACCAAGGTGATGAAAGACGAGGGTCAAACAAATACCATAGATATAAATGTCACAAAATGTGTGTGAATAGGATAACCAAAATATCACCAAAGGGATGAAAATGGAAGGAAGAATGGCATAGGAAGAGCAAGGAAGGGAAGAAAGAACATCCATGTGTACGCAATACCTAATTATAATGTTTGATCTACCTTTGATTTTTGTTGTGTTTTCTCAATGTTTTTGTATTTTTGAATTTTAAAAAAAAATATTTTTGATAGTTTTTAGAAATTTAGGACAAGAAATGTCACTCCATGTGATAGGATCCAACAGCGATGTTTGCGACTTCCTTGATAAGGGATACTAGGCATGTTTTTTTTTTTATCAAGTGTAATATTTTATCAAATCTCAATGATTGTGGTGGGCTCATACTCAACAGATGACTGCAATTTATCCTGAAACATGGATTTCAAGATGTCGAGTTCCCTATTAAGAGGTTTCTTCACTTTGTGCCATACTTGATGGTTACGTTGATGTGCATTCTTGAATCGCGCTTGATTTACAATTTTAATATTGTTCGAGTTGTTGGGGGATTTCAAGCTCTTGGAAATTTTGATCTTAGCTTGATAATGAACCTATTTGGGTTTCTTATAAGATAACACATGACTTGTTTGATCCTGAGAATGAGAAGAAAGTGAACGTGGACATTTAGAACTGATGTGAGAAATGACTGTGGGCTTGCCACAACCATTGATAGAGAAAATATGTGATGTATGAAAAGGATATGGTCCAAGAATTGAAGAGAATGGGCTATGAGGAGGTGATACACTAATAGAAGATGATGAAGGGCTACCAAGATACGACCCTAAGATGGAAGAAGTTGGGCTATGAGGACATGGCCCAAGAAATGAAGAAGATGATGAAGGGTTGCTATGGTGTGGCCCAAGTATAGATGACAAGGGACTACCAGGAGGGGTCCTATAGATAGAAGAGGATGAAGGGATAATAAAACATGGCCCAAGAATAGAAGATAATAGGATACCAAGAGGTGACCCATAATTAGAAAATGGAGGGCTACTAAGATGTGGCCCCAGGATAGAATAAGATGATGGGCTACCCAATGGTGACCCAAGGATATATTTTGATTGAGGAATGGTGATAGATAATGAATTATTTGGTAATGAGAAGATAGGCCATGGATCAATTCTAGATCCCGACATCTCATCATGCTTAGAAGAAGGTGAAGATGGAATGGCATAAGAAGAGTCATTTTCCATGACCTTAGGCTCCTCCTCTATGTTCTAATAAAAGGAATCAATTCCTTTTCCCCAATATGTGAGTGTATCAAGTTCCAGAAAGAATCTATGTTTACAATCCTCTAAAGGGATATCTTCATGTACTTTGATTGTTTCTTCATTCTGAGAGAAATCAATTAGTAGAGGTTGTTGCCCTTCGGCCATAGGAGGCTAACTAGAAGAAATGGATCCGATAAGTGGGGAAGATTGATTGACAGAAGAAGATGACCCAAGAGAGGAAGTAGGATTGGTAGTAGGTGTCTCATGAATGGATGATTTGGATTTGGATCTATGTCATTTTTGTAGAAGATGACATAATGTAAGTTGGAAAGTAGGATCACATATCCATATGTTAAGTTGTGATATAGGAGTCGAGTTAGATGATTGACTAGTTGGAATCCAAGTTGTGGAACTCTTTGATGGAGGAAGAGGTTGTTAAGATGACTGATGAAGGAGGTCCTACAAAGAAAGGGAGGACTGTGACTTAAGGCCTGAATTAGACGTTCGATCAATGGAACTTAGAGTCACTCGAGTCTTCAAAGGAGGAATAATTCGTTGAGGTGATTTGGAATAAAGGTCCTATGAAGGAAGGGAGGACCATGATTCAAGATTTGATCTAGGGGTATCCAAACAATAGTTTGGATCCGAGTCTTCAGGAGAAGAGTTGGATTCCGAATGGTAGTTTGGATATGAATCAAAATAAGAAGAGTGGGGGAACCTGAATAATAATTTGGATCATAAGCATCCAAACCGTACCACTAACTATGAGCTTAAGGTGGGGAACAAGGTACCCAGATGGGTCCTCTAGCATGAAGAATAAAACAAGGTTTAGTTGTGATGGGAATCTTTTGATTTGAATTCCTAAACCTATGTTTTGTATTGTAGTAAGTGTGAGAAACTGCATGATAGTCAGTCATTGTTGGCATTTCTTTAAGCACAAATTTCTAGACCTAGATAGTGTAATGGAAATCCTTCAAAGTGAAGGAAGTGACTTGTTGATTCAAGGACACATGATGATATCCAACTAGACATTTCATAAGTATGGAGATGCGTGCATGATTTTTCTAAGAAGGTCTAAGGAAAATAGACATTGTGATGATGCAATCTCAATGAGATAAAAAAGGATTGTCCTAGAAAATAATTTTTCTGGATGAATAATCACAAGGAACAATCATGCAAGTGTGAAACACAAAGCCAGTCAACAAGGAAATACACCCTATGTAAATGTGTGTGCAAAGTGAGTTTGATGCAAAGATGATCAACACAATTTCAATATTTACAACAAGCTTGAAATGAACAAGGCGTAAATATTAACAAAGAGTAGACATGAATTCCAATCAAAGGATACAATGACACATTCAATAAACAATAAGGCCAAAATGTTAAAGGGTGAGGTTTAAAAATGTAAGCCACGTAACTACACTAATTGGACACATCTATCAAACTTCACAGAGAAGTGAGATATTAGTGTCAAAGTGGTATTAAAATGACACAAACAAAGTAAGTGACACCTTTCAATATTTGGGACAATGTTTGAAATCAAACCAAGTCAAGGTATAATAAGGATGTGTTTAAAATGTGTGCAACGTAACACAACAATAAAGACACTTAGATCACGTTTACGAAAAACATGACATAAGTATCTTAATTGTGTCGAGACAATGAAAATGGGGGCAACATGTCAAAGGGAGATCAAATGATGAATCAATCCTAACTATGATGATGATCTTGAAATCAAGATCAAGAGGCCATCATAGATATAAGGACGCATCCATGCACTTTAGATGTTTGACAACTCAGCCGAAAATATGGATGAGTGTAAATGGAAAAAAGTGGTGAAAACTATCTAAGACAACACTCTCGAAAGATGCCTTCTGTTTTCCTGAATGGGAAACAAGAATGCAAAGGTATAGATCAAAATATGTGAAAATAAACTACACGTCATTTGGGCAGATTTTCTCCTCATCTAAGGGTGAGAAAGAAGCTAAGATAAGTGAAACGTCATCTAATTTTCATGATGAAAGGCACTTAGGTCAAACTTAAGTGGACTCTTTTCCTTGTTCAAAAAACAAGGTTCAGACACCAAATAAGTTGTCACTTCGTGTGGCTCAACGTGATAAGGACTAGTAAAGTGGGCCTCAAGACAAAATGGCCTCCTTAAAAATCTCTCTGACAAAGTCGTCTAAGAGTGGGCATGATTTACCCAATAAGTCACACTGACTAAATTGGGAGTATCTCAGCTTTTCCCCCTTCAAGTACAGTGGGAACTAATTGCATCCATCGTGTACTCTTGTCAGGTTCATGAAATAGACAACTTTGTAATGATAACTCACAAGGAAATCTAGTCAAGTGGGTAAGCGAGGTGCTTCCTGTTTCATCCACAAGGTTACTCAGCGATGGATTAGTTAAGGGTTCCTGAAACCATCCCCATCGTTGTAGTTTAAGGTGTTATGTCAAATAGGTTATGTTCCAGTTGAGTGGATAAGGATGTACCCTTTTCCGAAACCTGTAATACAATGTTTTGAATATGGTGTGTTTTTTAACTTTTTTAATCTTAGTGTGGTTTCAAAGTGGCACATCATTTGGCAACCTACAAGAACACGTACATTATAAGTTTGTGTTTTTTCTTTGACGCCTTTCTTTGACAAGTGTTAGGTCATGTAGATAATGAGTTTAGTAATTTTCCATTACAAATTGATATCAAGAAAAGGAATTTACACCTTTATTTTGATTCCTAAGATCACCAAAAGGCACGAAGGAAGAGCATACACAGTGTGAAAATTCCTACGAAATCACATAAGAATTAATTTATTTTTTATAGCAAGTATTTTTAACATACGATAAAAATTTGTGCAAGTGTTTTTGATCTCCAAGATCACTTTTGAAGGCATGAGGAGAGAGCATACACACTTTACAAACCTTACTCAAGCTAAGAAATGAAACACTTTATCTAAGTTAGTCAAAAATAAAACCAAAATAACCCTGCAAACAACTGATTAGTGCTACAAAAATATTTCAAAGTGTTTAGAATGGCCAAGAAAGCATTTTTTAAAACTTTAAGATACATTAGAAAATGAATATTTACCTAATAATTTAAAACCATAAATTTTGGTAAGTCAAAATCCTAATTTTATGATTCCATTTTGTAGTTCTCTTCAATGCCTTTCCAACGCAATAAAAAAGGAGTCATTTTGAGCTCGGGAGAAAAATTTATGGCCTCTGGAAGATTGGTAATGAACATAGTTCCACACATACGTGCCCCAGTACTAACAGGTATACACCTGGTTCAACGCGTATGCACCTATTTTGATGGATACACACCCCAGTGTAAAAAAAAATAGTCATAGTTACAAATACATTCCTAGAATGACATATATGTTCCTGTTTCAACAAATACGTGCCCAGTTCCACGGATATGTGCCCCTTTCAACGGCTACACGCCTATTTCGACGGAGACGCACCCAATGCAAAGAACATAGTAACAGTAATGGATACATGCCCATAATGATGCATACATGCCCCTTTCAATGGATATGCACCTATTTTTGAAGTATATGCACTGATTCAGAACATGTGCGTGCAGCCCCTGTAAAAACTACAAAATACACGAAAACGGAATTTTTTCAAAAGAAAACAAGTTAGTTGTTAGTCAAAGCAACCTATTTTAAACCAAGCCCACAAAATATATGCAAATGAAGGTTATTTAGCTAGTATTAGAAATAGAAATGAGGAAATAACAAGTTATTTAACCAAAAATATCTTGCAAATGAACTTTGAAGAACTCAAAATACCTCCATTAATGGAGGATGGACACAAGGTCTCAACGAGCGTGTCAAATGTGTTCAAGGAAAGGTTTTGCAAAATCTATTGAAATTGGGTAAAACCCCAGAGCTTTTTGCAAAACCCCTCAATGGACCATCAAATAAGAAATGAGCAAGGAATCCTATTTGCATGCATTTAAACTTGAATTAGACAAGAAATATAGAAATTAGTATTAACCTCTATTCTTGAAAGCTTAATAAAAATAAGCCTAATAAGGATCTAAGCAATCAGTTTTGTTGTTTACTCCATGAGGGTGAATGAATCTCACTAAACGGCTACATGGCCAAGTTTAGCTATTCCATTACTAACCTATCAATGGTGCAAGATGAAGCTCTTTTAATGGAGGATAGCCAAGATCAAATGGCTATTAGCTTAGCTAATGCAAATGAGGTCTAATGCCAATATCTCCAAATGTGAGAGAGATTTGTTATGAAAACAAGGTGTAAGGTTGAGAGGGAGAAGTGACCCTTCTATTTATAGTTTTTCAAATGGAATATTTTAGAATTTGGGTGCATGTGGGACTAAATATTTTAGATTAGATTAGGATAAACATGCTTTAGGATTAGTTAAGCTAGGTTTAGGCTAGTTAACTAGGGTTTAAGCTAGTTAAACTTGATTAAAAATTGATTAGAGACTCATTGAGAGTTGGGAGGAGTCTGGATAACCAATTTTTACTAATAGATAGCCTATGAAGCCAATAGAAGTGGTCTAGAGAGAACTAGGGAGGTTCTGAATGGTCAAAAGGAGGAATGTTTATCTAATAAGATACATATTAGCCAAATAAGTTGATTATAAGAAGAATACGACCAAGAAGGTGTCGTAAATGGCATTTGAGAATGGAATGAAGAATGAGGAATTAACGAAGTGTCGTCAATTGGTTGAATTGGATGAAATGCTAAGTGTAAGAATTTTTTTAGGTGCCTACACGTGAAAACATCATTGCTTCTAGGCTACTTCATTTAGGAATAGTACCGTAAGAGCCCTGAGACCAAAAAATCATTCAACTTCGATGGGTGACTATGCAGACTCCATGGCTCCTAGAGACATCTTGTCTAATCCTAAACCTTTGTGTAGGGACCCTATACAATATCTTGTCTCAATTTTTTCCCTCTCCAATCGGTTCTCTCGCTGCCTTATTGTTTGCAAACATGTGAATTAGTGCAATTTGAGACAGTGTAAGGCTATCAAATGCTATATTTTGCAAATGGTGGCTTGTGGCACAAAAATGACTTCGTCGACATGTCTGGGTGGCTAAGTGAACACTAGAGGAAGTTTCATTTTGGTGCGTGACAACATCATTGCTTCTGGGCTACTTCGTTTGGGCGTAGTCCCTTAAGATCCCTGAGACCAAAAAATTGTTCAACTTCGACGGGTGACTATGTGGACTCCATGGAACCTAGAGATGTCTCTTTTGATCTTACACCTCGGCGTAGGGACCCTCTAAAATATCCTATCTTGGTTTTTTCCTTCTCCAATTGGTGCTCTCGCTGCCCTATTATTTGCAAATGTGTGAAATAGTGCAGTTTAAGACAGTGTAAGGCTGTCAAACGCTATATTTTACAAATCATGGCTCGTGGCACCAAAAAGACTATGCCAAAATGTCCAAGTGGCCAATTGAATGCTATAGGAGGCATTGTTTTGGTGTATGATAATGTCATTGCTTCTGGGCTACTTCATTCGGGCGTAGTTCCTTAAGAGCCCTGAGACCAAAAAATTGTTCAACTTCGACGGGTGACTACACACATTCTGTGGCACCTTAAGATGTCTTGTCCAATCCTACACCTTGGCAAAGGTGCGAAATAGTGCAGTTTGAGCTAATGTAAGGCTGTCAAACACTATATTTTACAAATGATGGCTCGCAGCACCAAACTGACTGTGGAAAAATGTCTAGGTGATTAGGTGAATGCTAGATAAGGCATCATTTTGGTGCGCAACAATGTCGTTACTTCCGCGCTACTTTGTTCGGGCGTAGTCCCTTAATAGCATTGAGACCAAAAAATCATTCAAATTCGATGGATGACTACATGGACTACATGGCACCTAAAGATGTCTTGTCTAATCTTACACCTCCATGTCGGGACCCTTTACAATAATTTGTCTCAGTTTTTTCCTTCTCCAATCAGTGTTCTCGCTATCCTATTGTTTGCAAACACGTAAAATAGTGCAGTTTGAGCCATTGTAATGCTGTCAAACGCTATGTTTTGCAAACAGCGGGTCATGACACTAAACCAACTATTCACATGCATAGGGATGGTCTTATAAACACTTGGGGAGGTGTCATGTTGGTGTGCGACAACATCATTGCTTCCGGTCTACTTTGTTTGAGCGTAGTCCCTTTAGATCACTGAGACCAAAAGATCATTCAACTTCAATGGGTGACTACGCGGACTCTATGGCATGTAGATACATCTCATCTAATCCTACACCTCAGTGTAGGGACCCTATATAATATCCTGTCTCAGTTTTTTCCTTCTCTAATCGGTGCTCTCGCTGCCCTATTATTTGCAAACGCGCAAAATAGTGCAGTTTGAGCCAGTGTAAGGCTGTTAAATGCTATATTTTACAAATGGTGGTTTGTGGCACCAAACCGACTACACCAACACATCCAAGTGGCTAGGTTAACACTAGAAGAAGTGTCATTTTGGTGTGTGAAAATGTCGTTGCTTAAGGGATACTTCGTTCGGGCGTAGTCCCTTAAGATCCTTGAAACCAAAAAATTGTTCAACTTCGACGAGTGACTACGTGGAATCTATAGCACCTACGGATGTCTTGTCTGATCCTAGACCTTGGCGTAGGGACCTTCTACAATAGCCTTTATTAGTTATTTCCTTCTCCAATCATTTCTATTGCTGCCCTATTTTTTGCAAACACATGAAATAGTGCATTTCAAGCCAGTGTAAGGCTGTCAAACACTATATTTTGTAAAATGTGGGTTGCGGCACCAAACCAACTATGCACACACATATGGATGGTCTTGTAAACACTTGGGGAAGTGTCGCTATTTTTCTAAGCTCCAGGTGCTTCTAGGATACCTCCTTCAGAGCCAAGAACCCCCTCCAGAGGTACATAAATCGTTGTTAATTACTTCTCTTTTCTTGTAAAACAATGAAAGCTTCTCTTATCTTCAATAATTTACAATTCTCTACAAACAGTTCCAACCACGTGAAGGTGGACAATTTTCTAGCACCACTAACCTACATATAAAATTGTTAGTCAAAGAAATTTAAGTTTTAAATCAAAACAATACTAGATATATACAAAATACACAAATTTAATAAAATATATAACTTAAATTTATCTAACTAACAAATTTATATATACCAAATAAATTATATCAAAGAAATTATATATACCAGACATGAACATTGTAAATTCATTCCAATGAACCATCAGGATTAGATCTAATCAAAATAGTGGACATGATTGCTTCATGATCTGACTCTCGAACCTTCCAAAGAATCTTGTTGTTATGCCTTCCTTGATATCTATACAGCTAAATATTTGTCGCTAGAACTAGATGTGAATATAAGAGTATTTTCCTATGTGTCTCAAAGTCTTCAAACACCCACACAGAGGATTTTTTTAATGGATACTGTATGATGAAAAAGTGACAAGCGAGCATGGGAATCTACAAGTAACTCTTCCTCGCACCTGACCTCCCGAGGTCGTGCCGAGAAAGTAGGGGGGGTTGGATTATGCGTAGGGTATGGGTAAAATAGTTAGACAATCTTGTATCTTCAACACACACTAATGGAATCTACGAATCTAAGGCAAAGAAGGCCCTCCTAGCCTGAACTGGCATGATAGATCGGTCAGCAAGGATGACTGCTCGAAGGCTCCAATCAATATCGAGCTCTGGCGTGATCTGATCTATAAGTTGCGGGATTTGTGGGTCACAACTGTAGATTTGTGGTTGCTATGGACCTGCTATGGTCATGTGTGGAATCAGTCCCTAATCCCTAGTATCCAATAGTCATATGCCTTTTTGGCCTCTACGTTTAGAATTAACAGTTGTGCAATCTTTTCTGAGTATCTTATAGGCGTTCTTGCAACCTAAATCCTTAAGCTAGTATCTATGTTTGTGAGAGTGTCTCCTACATCTGGCTGTGGGACCAAAGGATTACAACCGAAGGTTCACTCTCTTTCAAGACCTTCTACAGTCATGTGGATATTTATCTAGGGTAATATGTAGTTTGGCTGATTTGACCAAAACGTGTACGCTTGGTCGTTTTCTATGTTTAACCTGCTTAACTGTGAGTTGATCTATTGCAAGTCTACTGTTGTTCGGAAGACTTGGATTCTAAGGTTCTGATCTATATCAGTTATTTCCATAATAAGATTGGGTTGAGGCACGATTGGCTCGAATATGTATTCTCTGGGCTCTCTAGGTCCCGTGATTATCATACAAAAGAAAATTATATAAAGCTAACTAATGACAAAATAAACTAAACATGTAAGATATATTTACGTATATTTCTAAGTCTGATGCTTATTGCTAAACTACTAAAATTTTTTTTAAGAGAAACTTATCTAATATATCTAAAATTTACAATTAAACTAATAACGCAATTAAAACAAACAAAGCGACTGAGTATAGCTGCTTGTATGTGTAATTTGTAGATCTATTCTAAATAACCTGATAACTAATCTAATCTATTTTAAATACTCTCGATCCTACCTCAGAAGTGAGGAGTGAATCATAGTTTCTCAAAAACTATCAATCCCCACAGCTTCCCTGGAGATATCGAAAGTAAAATTTAACTGAAATGAAATGATTAGCTACTCTATTTGATATGCTTTTAACTAGAACTTTGAAATCTAGAACCTGGATTCCACATAACAGTAGCGAATCCGATAGTGTGTGACCTTGTCCCCTCAGTGTGATCTCCTCGTTCCTTCATGCTCACGTGGATCCAGAAAAGCATGTAATGCTAGGATCAACAAAAGTAGATGTTGGAACAAAGGAAGCTTAGGATTCAAACTGAACATAATGTGAGTAGGAGAGGGATAACACAAGATTACAGAGCTTGGCTTATGTAATTCCTAGTGGGATTTATTGCGAGTCATGCAACATAAAACATCCAACACCTGAAAATATCTTATTTGATGAACAAAACCTACAACTTTAATGGCTTCCTATTGAAATCAAACTATCCTACTCCAATTGATTTAGATGAAATGACAACAACACTTTACACAAGGAGAATATGTGGCTTTCTGACAACTAAACAATGCTAACTATGCATAAATGAAACTATGAATCCTAAACAAAATGAAAGGCTAAACTATTGAAATGAGAAGTTCAGAGGCAAATATGAGGGGCCATTTACTTGAGCAAAAGCCAACTATTTATAGAATCCCATTTACCCAAAGGTGAAAACCAATTTGATCTCTTAAGCCATAAACAATGCCAAAACACTATTCCAAGGAACCAGAATCATAAATACAAACAAAGGAAGTGAAAAAAGCTAGTAAACATTGAATTTTTAAGTGAGTCACATTAAAAGAGCATTCTAAAAAAAACATGAAGGACCGCCACCCTGAGTAGGGTGGTGGTTACAGGACCACCTCCTTTCCTGGGTGGCGATCACGAGACCACCACCCAGGCAAGGTGGTGATTTCATAACTGAAGAACAAAACACAAAGGAAAAGAAGGGAAAAGAGAAAAAGAAAGTATGCAGGGCCTAAATGGGACATGCAGGATGTTAACGCATACTTGGAGAGATTTTCCGGATCCCGAACACCTTGTGAGGAGACTTGTATCATCATTGGGGTACGTGTTACGTTATTCCAGTGGTGCAGTATCCTACAATTTTGGGTACATACATATTTCCCCCTCGGAAAATCATTTTAGCCATGAAGAGGCGTAAAAAGGTGGGTCCGAGTATGGTAGTCCTAAAATGGGAAGTTAGGAGTTATACCTGGTACATCCGTGTGTCGAAATGACGCTATCCAAAATTCCTGCTACCTGCAAAATGAAAAGAGAACTCAAGTGCAGATAGACAAAATAGATCAAAAAATAAATACTAATATATCATGAAATGAGGACGTACCATTTGTGCGGGGATAAGAAATTACCTCCATCAGTGCTCCAAACCTACAGAAATGGGCATTCAAAACAAGTCAGGTTGCTATATATGTAAAAGTGGGCCCATTTTCTTATTCATTTGTGCATGTTGATTTGGTTGATTTTGAGCTCTGGGACCCACAGTGACGGTTTCTGATGAAAGTATAGTCAAAATTTCCAGGATGAGATTGTGATCATTCCTCCATGAGTGAAACACTGACCCGCGAGATCACAGGTTAGTTTTTCTCAATTTACTATTTTTATCCCTAAAATGTTAAAATGATGAAAACTTTGTCATGGGGGGATAATTTTTGAAAATGTTAGTTTTAATAGGTCTATCTAGGGGGAGAACCTACTGGGTAGGATTTTTTTGAGTCAAAACATGCTTTATTTGCATTTTTAGGTGTCTTTTAGGGCATGTGACCTGTATGAAAATTCAAGACAAGACCGCCATCTTTAAGGCGGCGATTACGGAACCACTGCCCTGAGTAGGGTGGCGGTCCTGCATAGAATGCATAAACATCACCTATTTGAATTTTTTTTGCATTTTTAGCATCCTTACCTAATTTCATGAAGTTTTTAAAGTCATTAGAATACTAACTTGCTCCGTTTTGTGTGTTTTTGGGTGTATGTAGGCGAGGGAGGAGTATATTCGATGGAGTCGAGAGAGAGAGAGAGAGTGTGATTGGCTCCCAACAGTATTAGATGCCATTTCTCAGGATGAGCAGGACACTCTTCAGAGGGGCTGGTATACTGCGTATATCACGATTTTCACATGTTGCACCATCTAGTCACATACTCTGTGACTTATTTTCATACTAGGATGCTAATCGAAACACTTTCCGATTACCAGGGGTATGAGGTGAGTAGACCATTACTTTGGAGGATGTTTACCATATCTTGGGGGTCCCGATCATTAGGAGATCACTCACTCTTGAAACAGCAGGTTCACGGGCTCAGATAGCACAATGGGCCTCATACATGGGAGATGCAGTTATCTCCATTGGTTCGAAGAAGGGGGTGAGGGTCTGATCTATTCCTAGCGTGCCTATCCCCTTGATTCATCAGGCCATTATGGAGATACTTGCCTCGAGATTGATTAGGGACAAGGGAGGAGACACTCTACTTTATTGCTGGTCCCCCATTATTGCACAGATTGAGGGACATGGTCGGATTTATGCCCGGGAAGCTGACATAATTGGGACTACCTACCATGATTTATACCGGGTGGTCCATTTACAGGAGCAGTCATTGAGCCATTTGACCCTGGTTATGAGCTGGGTCTACGAGCATTTCATCCCTTATGGGAGAGGTGTAGAGGTGGTAGATCCCGGAGCTGTGAGGACAGCTAGATGGACAGACATGTTGGTGCTCAGAGCACCTAACCAGCCAGCCTCCCTGACCATTGATGACATGGAGGCCACACCTTATCAGGCCATGGCTGGGTTATGGGGCAAGGAGGCTCTTACTTTGATTTCTTTCTCCACCATAGGGTAGCTTGTTGACAGGGTGGGGAGGGTGGAGATACACCCTTTTGGTTGAGTGCCTCAGCAGTTTGGCCTGCCTTACAAGGGTATGCTTCCCCCAGTGGTGCCAGTATATAGATCAGTTTGAGAGGCTAGGGGAGGTCCTAGAGGCTGAGGTTGGACATTTGTTACTCCTGGTGTCCCCATTGCAGCTAGGTGGGTAGTATGAGCTTGAGGGAGAGCCAGTGCTCCTCAGTCACCCTTACTTCAGATTGCTGCCAGTCCTGCCCACAGCAGCAATGACCCAATTGACATAGACTCTGAGTCTGAGGAGTTCCCAGGGGGGGAGATAGAGGAGGATACCAAGGCTGAGGTCAACGAGTCGGGTGGAGAGGAGCATGATACTCAGGATATTTTACAGGCAGAGAGGGCGGAGCAGAGTGTGGAGAGGGTGACTCTTGTTTCAGAGGAGCCACTCTCTCAGGGCCTTGGTGGGGAGGATGAGTACTTAGTAGGATGATATGTTTCCTTAGCCACAGGAGGAGTGCACCAGTTAGTAGCAACATCTGTGGCAGGTGCCAATCCTAGAGATCCATCTTGGAGGCTCGGCAATCAAAGTGAGTTATCATGCTTCCTTTTAACGTTTGTTTCTAGTTATGATTGTCTTAGTTGTTACCTATCCTTTTGTTTACATTTTCTTTTATCTCTTGATTATTTCTAATTGGATTTTCTCCTTTGCTTGCAGAGAATGCCAATGAGTGGCGAGATGTAATTCGATGGGTATGCACTGATACCCTGATGATCCCTATGGAGAAGACCTATACAAAGCTATCCATGGATGCAGGGGAGCCTTTAGCAGCTGGTAGGCACACTGACGTCTTTTCCCCTATCTGGCATGTGGCCATGCTAGTGTCTACCCTCCTTACCGAGATGGAAGGGTATAGGACAACAGAGCGCCTGATGAGGAGTCATTTTCATGGCAAGACCGCAGTTGCTCCTCGGGATCGTGAGCCCTTCGTGCACTCAGAGCACCGGCGTAGCCGGAGTCCTAAATGGGGGCGTGCACCCTTAGAGGGATCTCATAGGGGTTGAGAAGCCACTTGGCTCTCTTGGACTTTCTTTATGATGTATTTTATATCTCTCGGGCTTTGTAAGCATTTTTACCATGCTTAGCGCAAGATGGCATTATACAGGAAACTTGATCGTTTATATATATATATATTCTTTTTGGATCAGACTCTTGGCATTTATGGCTTTATTTTCCATATGTAAACTATAATGTTATGTTTATATGCTTTTTAAAATGTATGCAATGGAGAACAAATGATACAAATGTTTACTTTCTTTTTGTATTTCTTGATGCTGATATATGAAAATGTAAACACAATGTGATTTTAAACTCTAGCTTCTTATAAGAAATTTTTTGGTACTTCATATTTACTTCAAAAAAATGTGATGATAAACTGGTACAGTGAGCAGATAAACTTACCCCACTCCTAACTCCATGCAACTAGTAAGATGTGAGGGCTCATCACCGAGAGCTAGAAAGGGCACAAGTTATAAAATGTGTTGAAATGACAGTGATGAGAGATAGACAAAGCTTTGGTGGAACCAAATTAGGATGCTACAAGCTTACTCTACTCGAGTGACTCCATAGTTTGGGACGTAACTTGCTTTGCAGTTTATCTAGACTTAGATCCGTAGATGGCCACATGGTAGACAATATCTAGGTTTCAGGGTTTTTAACTCTTTTGGAATTTTGGACATCTAATTCATTTGTTTTTGACTCAAAATTTTAAAAAGTTCATTGGAATTGTTTTCTTACAACCTTCAATCATCACAAGTAAGGGATGCAAGGTCATCACCGAAGGTTGGTAGGGCAAGGAAATGTGTAAAAATAAAATTTTCTATTTGATCTATGTTTGAATTGCTTATTTGAGCAAAATATCAGTGTATTCTTATTTCCAAAGAGATATACATAGGGGATAGATGTGACATGATGAAGTTTCTAAAACAGACCATAGGAAAGGCACCTATCCTAGGAAGAAACCAAAGATGAGAACAAGCATGCAGATCTTGGTATCGTTACCGTTAAGGCTTTGTTATATCTAGCTTTATCTGATGAAATGATGATGACATGATTGATGATGCTATGAAAGTGAAGAAGTATGATTAGAGTGTTCATGCCAATAACATCAGAATTTGTAATGAATTGCTTTTGAGAATGATTTCCTTGATCACAAAATTGTACGAAACAAGTGGACAAAATGAACCTAGCTACATGGAGATGCAATGTAGATATATTTATACAAATAGTGCTGGTTGCTTATGCATAGAATCATTTAAGGTGCAAGGAATTGACAGTTTCACCAAATTCCTCACCTTCTAGCATACATAAAAGATATGCACCATTTCCATAGTCCTTCGTCACTCAGTATGGGCCCAACCATTTGGGCAGAAACTTCCTTCCTTCACCGGGCTTTTTATCAATCCGGTTGTCTAGCCTTAGAACTAGATCACCTTCATATATGTCTCATTCATAGAGCTTCTTGTTATACTATCAGCACATCCGGTCAGCATAGATTTTGTGTCGTTGTTCAACATCTAACCTAGCTTCATCTAGGCTTTCTAGTTGGGAGAGATGTGCTTCTCTGTAAGCATCTTCATCCAAAATCCCTTGTAATGAGATACGGAGACTGGGTATTTCAACCTCAAGCGGGAGAACTGCTTCTGCCCCGAATACTAGCGAGAAAGGAGTCGCTCCTGTTGGTGTTCTTATTGAGGTTCGGTGGGCCCACAAGGCCGGATATAATTTCAAATTCCAATCTCGTTTGTTTTCTTTCACCATTTTAAGAAGAATGGCTTTTAATGTTTTGTTTGTCGCTTTAGCCTGTTTGTTGGCTTAAGGGTAATACAGGGAGGCTGTATGATGGCTTATTTTAAATTTATTACACAATTCATGAACTTTTTCATTCTTAAAAGAAGTCCCATTATCTGAGATAATGACTTTCCAGACACCGTACCTATAAATGATTTGGTTCAAAATGAACTTGGTGATTACGGAACCCATTATCGTAGTAAGCAACATAGCCTCTACCCACTTTGTAAAATACTCAGTGGCTGTGATTATGAAATTATTGCCATCTGTAAATGAGGGAGAGAATTTCCCTATCAAATCTAGGCACCACATAGAAAAGGGCCATGGAGTAGCGATTGGTTGTAGAGCTTGTGCTAGTATGTGAATCTCGTGGGAGAATTCTTAGCACTTATGACACCTTCACACAAACTCTACTGCATCGTGTTCTAGAGTAGGCCAGAAATAACCCATTCGATGTATTTTATGGGTTGTGGCATGACCATCGAAGTGGCCTCCACATATTCCACTATGGGATTGGTAGAGGATCTTCTTGGATTCTTCTGTGTCGACACATCTTAGAAGCATTCCATTGAAAGATTTTTGATAGAGTGCCTATTCTATAATAACATATTTAGCAACGATAATGCACAACCGCCTTCTTTGTTGCAGTGTAGCACCTTCTGGATATGTATGGGCCATGATATAATTAATAATATCAGTATACTAAGGACACACAGAGACAAGAGGTCTGGTTTCGATGTATTATATGCATTCATCAGGAAAGTCCAGATCTACTACATTGCCTCCGGCTAGTGGGTTATCAGCTAACCAATCCGCAATGATTTGTCCTTTAATGGATTTCTTATTTACAAATGTTAATTCGAATTCCCCCATTAAGGTCATAAAATGTCCAGCCTTCCTAGAGTAAGGACCCTTGTGTGAGGAAAATTCGTAAATGGTTTGTTTTTACAATGACCCTTGTTTCTTGGTTTAGCATATAATTTCTTAAGCGTTTGGTTGCGAAGATTATGGCAAGGCATTATCATTCTACCTATGTATAACATGTTTCATAGTCAAGAAATGTTCGGCTAATGAAATAGATCACGCGTTCTCTCTTTTCATCGTCTTCTTGAGCCAGCATACATGCTAGCAAGACATTAGTAGCTCACGAATACAAGATTAACATGCGGTTTGTCTTAGGTGGCATTAGCGTAGGTGGTGATAACAAGAAACGCTTAAATGAGTCGAAATATTTCTTGCAGTCTTCGGTCTAATCAATACTATAATATTTCTTGAGTAGATTGTTGATTGGATGAATGGAAAAGCTTCAATCTGGGATGAATCTCTGGATTGCACCAAGTTTTTGCAAGAAATGACCTAATTCCAGATTCATCCGAAGGTGGGATAATTTCGAGAACAACCTAAATTTTGGTTGGGTCAACATCGATCCCTCATGACAATATAATTTAGCCTAGGAGTTTCCCTCCTATCACACCAAAGACGCATTTTTCTGGATTTAGCGTGACTCTGTATTCTATTATACATGAAAGAGTGATGTGGAGTACTTCCGGGTGATCACAACGCCTCATGGCTTTGGCCAACAAGTCATCTACGAAGGATTCGACAATTTTATGAATAAGGTCATGAAATATATACGTCATACCCCGTTGGTATGTAGCACCTGCATTCTTGAGACCGAATGGCATAACAACGTAGCAATAGGTTCCCCAAGGAGTTATAAACATGGTTTTCTCTTGGTATTGTTCAGATATTCTGATTTGATTGTATCCTGAGATTCCATCCATGAGAGACAAAAGCTCAAATTCGGCCATTGCATCAACAATGACATCTATGGATGGTAACAGTAAGTCGTCCTTAGGACACACCTTGTTAATGTCTTGGAAGTCTATGCAGATGCGTATTTTCCCATTCTTTTTTAGAATGGGAATGATATTAGATACCCACTAAGAGTATTCAACTGGTTTGATGAATCCTACTTGGAGGAGCTTTATTACCTCTTCTTTCACCATGAGAGCTACCTTGGGTTTCACTGGTCTTGTTTTTTGTTTAATCAGTTTTGCATCTGATTTAGTGACGAGGTTATGTACCACAATGTGTGATGTAACCCCTGTCATTTATTTATAATTAAATGCAAAATCCTTCTGATGTTGCTTGAGGATTCAGGTGTGTATTTCTACTTCTGATGGAGTTAACGAGGATCCTAATTTCAATATTCTTGGCTCATCCTCCGTTCCAATGTTAATATCAATTATTTCTTTGATTAAAGAAGCATTACCTTCTTCAAACTCAAGTGGGGCTGGAGGTAATTCTAGATTGTCTCCATTTTCTACTGTGTATATGCTGAGGTCTTTTCATGCAGGAAGCTCTATCATGGGATTTCTTAAGTAGGAATCTGAATGTGGGATTAAGGAAAAATCTACCATGTGATGGGTGAGATATAGCACTATATAGGTGTTTAAGTAATCCAGAGTGGCTCTATCATTATCAATGTGGTCTAGGATAGTAGATTTTTTCTCATCTCTATTCGTTAAAAGAGGGTTTGACATTTTTTTCACCAATGGTTCAATACGAAGGGATACCATCAAACGAGTATCTTCCAACTCACTGTTTGTTGTGAAGCGTGACGCCGAGGTTGCTATAGAATTGGTGAGAAGATTTTGTTCTCACGGGATTGCTTTAATTGATATGAAGTCAAACTCCTTGCTTAAATCCAATACAACTATTTTGTAGAGCTGTAAGTGCTCAGCCCTAGTTTCATATACCTCAGAGACTTGGTTCGCTTCCAATTGTGAGACTCCTAACACCCTGATGTTATTAACACCGATCTTCTTAGCTAAGATGAGGACAAGGAGGAGGGATTCATACTTAGCGTCGTTGTTCGTACATTTGAAATTTAGTTTAAAGGAAAATGGTAGGATTTTTACCTCAGGAGAAATAAAGATTACACCTGCCCCAACTCCATAATGACATCTAGCTCCATCGAAATGGAGAGTCCAGTATTTAGCTGGGAATATGGACGTTGGGATATTTGTCGTGTTAACATCTTCTACTTCCACCATGCAGAGATCCTCTGCTGGAAGAGAACCAACACCTAGGGTATATCCCATGGCTATAGAATCAAATGGTAGGAACATCGGTAGATCCTATTCTAATAATTCAACAATTTTTGTAGTAGTTCCTAACTATACTATTTCTACAATGTTAGCCTCATCCTTGAGGGCTGGGATAGTCTTGATTAGGCTCATAGTCTCGAGATCTATTGTAGGTACCAACTTTTCTTCTGGTTTTACGTCCGTGGGTTTATTAATTTGGTTTGATGGGAGTTCAAACTCTGAGTGAACGCTTGGTATTTTCTATAAGTCAGCTAGGTGTATATCGAATGGCTTTGGATCACCTTTGGCTATGAACACTTTTCCTAAATGCAAGAATCTTACTTCTTGAAGTAATGTAGAGGTGATTGCCTTCATACGGTGTAGCCATGGTCGGCCAAGGATCATATTATAATTGGTTTCATGATCTATAATATAAAACTTAGTTAGGATTTTTTTGGGTCCTAAGATGACCTGAAGTATTATCATTCCAATCGACATGGATTTAAGGCTATCATAGCCTCTTAATGTATTTTGAGTCATGGAACAATTCGTTTCTCCATACCCTAGCTTTTGAAGGAAAGAGAAGGGGACTATGTTAACCACTGCCCCATCGTCAACCATCGCACATTTCACATAATTTTTATAAACCTATACTTGCAAATGTAAAGCTGGATCACCTCTGCGTGTAATCTCAGCATCTGTTGGCATTTTTTTTATTTCGAATATAAACTCGATATCCCTATCCGACTACCCCGAAGGGTGGATATCAAAGTATATATGGTTTACTTATGTTTCGGGAGGTGGAGTGATGTTAATTAAATGACCTAAACCTAATGCCTCTAAAAGAGCATCCCTATGGGAAGGAGAGTTCCTCAGTAAGTCCAAAAAATAAATGTGCAAGAAGGTTTTTGTTAGATCACTAATTAAATCATAGGCACCTACGGGTTTTACTAATATTTGTTGGCTGTTATCTGTCTCCGGTAGGTAACTTGGACTTGGTTGAGAGGAATGATCTCATGTCCTTGTTACAGCTTCCACGGGTAGTTCGGCGTCTAATTCCACTAAACCGACTATCTTGGGTCACGGATGACTTCCTAATTGTGGTGCAACTGATGGATTTAGTGAAGTCGAGGCTTCATGATCATTATTTCCTGTTATTATGCCCTTATTTGTCCCATTTGGACTCAAACTATTGTTATTGTGGTTTGGGAGTAGATCATTAAATATTTTGAGGGATGCGTTTTGAGGGGAAACTACCCCTATAAAAGTATTTGGTGCTGGTGATGCAAGATCTGCCAAGAACATATCTATGAAAAGTTGTCTTTGTTCCTCTGGCAAACGTTGCATGAATTTCTTGTAGTCATGGGATGTTCTAGTGTCATGGCCTCGAATTTTTTGGAAGCCACAATATGAGTTAGGATTGTAATTCCTAGGTTTCTGGCTTGGTGCATATTGTGGCCCAAAATTTTGATCAAACCGTTACCTATTAGGATTAAAGTTTTGCATTTGTTGTTTTTGGTTTTGGTTCTAGTTTTGATATCTAGTTGAGTTTTGGCTTGGACCCTTTGCGATATTTTTTCGTTGTTGTTGTGGATGATTAAAATCCACTGCATTGATTGTTGGGGTAAAGTTTTTTGTTTCGTTAGTTGTTCATTAGTGGTGGAGCATTCACACCATTTACCTTTTTAGCCTTATCAGTTACTCCATCTGTTGTCACTCCGTGATTTTTTTTAAGGACTTTAGGTCCTTGATTGAAATTTTTGGTAGTAGGGTAAGTCGTAGTATTCCAGTTAGAGATGATTAACCTCTCATTTGCTCCATACATATTGAGACCACTATCTATTGCCTCTTGATCTATTCGAAGAGCACTCTCAAGTACTTCATCGTAAGTCTTTAGTGGGAACTTCTGGACTTCTTCCTTCACTTCTCTACTGAGAGAATGAAGGAACAAATCACATAGTTCCATTTGGTCCATGTTTGGAGCACTGGCCGAATAATAAAGGACTATACACCATCTCTGGATAAAATGAGCGACAGATTCATTATGTTCCTACTTAATGTGCAAGAATTCCCTCATTCCTGTTCTCAATAGTTTGTTCATATCAAATGCTTTCATGAACTCAGAAACGATATTTTTAAATGAATGGATGGAGGCTTCACGTATTCTGTACTACCAATCGAGGGTGATGCCTTCTAACATTTTAGGAAATATTTTGGCAACAACCCCATCCCAAGGGAGTATTTCTCGAATGGCTGTGGCGTAGGCCTTGATATGTGCATTTGGATCTCCCTCCTCTTTGTATTTGGGAAAATCGGGAAGAGGTCTTGGAAACATGACACTTCGTATGGTGAAGTCTAAGGGATCTTTCAAATACTCTGAATAAGTCCCTATCATGTAGGTTTCAACCATTTATGGTACCTACTGAGGAGGCGGTAGTAAAAAGGGTTATTGATATGGCATAGCATATGCATTGGTAGGGGTATAAGGAAACCCCTGTGGTTGAGTAAACATGTCAGGAGAGGAGAAAATATCTCCTTGTGGTGATTTGGAGTACATGTTTAAGTATGAAGGGGGATAGTCTAGGAATGGATTATTTTGTACTAGACCGGGAGGTATCAGAATGGTGTTAGAAATGGCAGTTCTAGTTGGCGTTTGTTGTGAATATTGAGGAGGCATGCCTAACGTACCCATTCCTGTGAGGATATCTACTTGGCTAGGATGGTGTGGAGGATTGGAACTTCCTACCGCATGAATTGGGAATTTTGATTTGCTTGAGCAAGTTCTAGCCCCCTAACTTTTTCTACTAAAGTTGAAATGATTTCATTTGGTGAAGTCACAGTATTTTTCTTTAGTGGAATTTGTTGTATATCCTGATGTTGTATGTGATATCCCGCTATGAACTAATCATTTCCCTGCCAAGTTTCCCCGAGGGCATTTCCTATATGTAGTGGCATGGAGGTATTTTCTTGAAATGAGATCTTGGGTTGTGTTTGTAAACTTCCTATAGGTGGGTACATACTTCGAGGGTGTTGTTCATTCCTGGCATAACGTACTGAACGATCATCATCTAAAACTGGGTATGGATATGACTGTCTACTAATTTTTGGTCTAAGCAGCACCTGAGGAGATGAACCAGATTCTCCTATAAACATCATATTGTTTGAGCCTGAAGGCTCTATTTGTTGTCTTTGAGTGAGTTGATCCAACTCCTCTGTTTGTAAAGATGAACTATATATAGTCCTTAGAAGTGGAATTTGTGTTGATAATTGGTTATTTGAATAGTTGTCACCCCATACTAAGAGCAAGGGTGATGACTGTCTATTCAGTTGAGTGTAGTATGCCTTGAGACCTAGGAGAGGTTTGCCATATGCATCAAATCCTGACATATTCGGGGGGTATATGAATACCCACAAAATAATGGGAAAGGGTGAATGTGGAAGAAATAGGTAAAGGTAAAAGTTCTATGTTGTTCACGTCAGGTTCACCAATTTTGTACGATGAAAAAGTGACAAGCGAGCATGGGAATCTACAAGTAACTCTTCCTCACACCTGACCTCCCAAGGTCGTGCCGAGACAGCTAATGGGGTTGATTATGCGTAGGGTATGGGTAAAATAGTTAGGAAATCTTATATCTTCGACATGCACTAATGGAATCTATTAATCTAAGGAAAAGAAGGCCCTCCTAACCTGAACTGGAGTGATAGATCGGTTGGCAAGGATGACTACTTGAAGGCTCTAATTAATATCGAGCTCTGGCATGATCCGATCTATTGGTTGTGGGATTTTTGGGTCGCAACCGTAGATTCGTGGTTGTTGTTGACCTATTATGGTCATGTGTCGAATCAGTCCCTAATCCCTAGTATCCAATAGTCGTATGCCTTTTTGGCCTCTACGTTCAGAATTAACAGTTGTGCAATCTTTTTTGAGTATCTTATAGGCATTCTTGCAACCTGGATCCTTAAGCTAGTATCTATGTCTATGAGAGTGTCTCCTGCATCTGGCTATGGGACCAAAGGATCACAACCAAATGTTTGCTCTATTTTAAGCCCTTCTACAGTCATGTGGATATTTATCTAGGGTAATCTATAGTTTGGCTGATTTGACCAAAACATGTACGCTTGGTCGTCTTCTATGTTTAACTTACTTAACTGTGAGCTGATTTGTTGCAAGTCTGCTGTTGTTTGAAAGATTTGGATTCTAAGGTTCTGATCTATAGCAGTTATTACCGTAATAAGATTGGGTTGAGGCACGATTGGCTCGAACATGTATTCTCTAGGCTCTCTAGGTCCCATGATTGTCATACAAAAGAAAACAATATAAAGCTAACTAATGACAGAATAAACTAAACATGCAAGATATATTTACGTATATTTCTAAGTCTGATGCTTATTGCTAAACTACTGAACATATTTTAAAGAGCAACTTATCTAATATATCTAAAATTGACAATTAAAATAATAATGAACTTAAAACAAACAAAGTGACCGAGTATAGCTACTTGTCTATGCAATTTGTAGATCTATTGTAAATAACCTGATAACTGATCTACTCTATTTGAAAGACTCTCGATCCTACCTCAGAAGTGAGGAGTGAATCATAGTTTCTCAAAAACTATCAATCCCCATAGCTTTCCTAGCAATATCTAAAGTAAAATTTAACTGAAATGAAATGATTTGCTACTCTATTTGATATGCTTTTAACTAGAACTTTGAAACCTAGAACCTGGATTCCGCAAAACAGTGACAAATCCGATGGTGTGTGACCTTGTCCTCTCAGTGTGATATCCTCATTCCTTCGTGCTCACGTGGATCTAGAAAAGTGTGTAATGCTAGCATCAACAAAAGTAGATGTTGGAACAAAGGCATCTTAGGATAAATACTGAATACAATGCAAGTAGGAGAGGGATAGCGCAAGAGTACTGAACTTGGCTTATGTAATTCCTATCGGGATTTATTACAAGTCATGCAACATAAAACGTCCAGCACCTGAAACTATCCTATTTGATGAACAAAACCTACAACTTTAATGGCTTCCTATTGAAATCAAACTATCCTAATCCAATTGATTTGGATGAAATGACAACAACACTTTGCACAAGGATAATATGTGGCTTTCTGACAGCTAAACAATGCTAACTATGCATAAATGAAACTATGAATCCTAAACAAAATGAAAGGCTAAACTATTGAAATGAGAAGTTCAGAGGAAAATTTGAAGGGCCATTTTCTTGAGCACAACCCAGCTATTTATAGAATCCCATTTACCCAAAGGTGAAAACCAATTTGCTCTCTTAAACCATAAACAATGCCAAAACACTATTCTATGGAACCAGAATCATAAATACAAGCAAAGGCCGTGAAAAAAACTGGTAAACGTTGAATTTTTATGTGAGTTGCGTTAAAAGAGAATTATGGAAAACACGTGAAGGACTGCCGCCCTGAGCAGGGTGGCGGTTAAAGGACCGCCGCCCTTCTTGGGCAGTCACGAGACCGCCACCCAGGAAGGGCAGTGATTTCGTAACTGAAGAACAAAACGCAAAGGAAAAGAGGGGAAAAGAGAACAACAAAGCATACAGGGGCCAAACGGGACATGTAGGATGTTAATGCATACTTCGAGAGATTTTTTGGATCTCGAACACCTTGCGAGGAGACCTGTATCATCATTGGGGTCATTGTTACATTATTCTGGTGGTGCAATACCCTACAATTTTGGGTACGTATAGATACCATTGAATCCATGTTCCAGTAACTACCACTGACCCTGTAGGGTACTGTATGATGGAAAAGTGACAAGTGAGTGTGGGAATCTACAAGTAACTCTTCCTTGCACCTAATCTCTCAAGGTAATGTCGAGATAGCCGGTGGGGATGGAATACGCATGGGATGTAGACAAACTAGTTAGGCAATCTGATGCCTTTGACGCGCACTAGTAGAAACTGTGAATCTAAGGCAAAGAAGGCCCTCCTAATCTGAAATGGTGTCATAGATCGATTGGCAAGTATGAATGCTCGAAGGATCCAATCAATATTGAGCTCTAGCATGATTCAGTCTATGGGTTGTGGGATACGTGGAAAATTACTTGGGATAGTTTCGGGTATGTCTCCGGACAGGGTCATAGGTTGGATGCTAAATACAGTTGACTCTATGGGCGATTCTCTAGCCTAGTCCAGAATTCCTTAGCTTTGTTAGCTGCTACGTCTAACAAGGATAACTGTTCGATGATTATAGGTGGGAGTGGAGTGGATCTATATATTAATGTGTGTAAGCCAACGTCAACGTCAGATTGACCTGTGGACTCGTTGGGTTGTGGGATTTGTGGGTCATAACTGTAGACTCATGGTTGTTGTGGACTTTCTATAGTCATGCGTGAGATCAATCCCTAATCCCTAGTATCCAATAGTCACATGCCTTCTCAGCCTCTATATTTAGAATTAACAGTTGTGTGATCTTCTCAGAGTACCTCATAGGCGTTCTTGTAACCTGAATCCTTAAGCTAGTATCTATGTCTGTGAGAGTGTCTCTTGCGTCTGGATGTGGGACCAAAGGATCACAACCAAATGTTTGCTCTCTTTCAAACCCTTCTAAAGTCATGCGGATATGTATCTAGGGTAATCTATAGTTTGGCTGATTTGACTAAAATGTGTGTGGTTGGTCGTATTCTATGTTTAAACCGCTAATTTGTGAGCTGATCTGTTACAAGTTTGCTGTTGTTCGGAAAACTTGGATTCTCAGATTCTGATCTATGTCAGTTATTGCTGTGACGAGATTGGGTTGAGGCGTGATTGGCTCGAGTATGTATTCTCTGGGTTCCCTAGGTCCCATGATTGTCATACAAAAGCAATAGTGTAAATCTAACTGTAGCAACGTAAAATTAACTATGAGAAGTATATCTACAACATATATAACTTCTATATTTTTGGTTTTTTCTGAATAACTATTTGAACAAAATTGAAAGAGAAACTTTCTAAAATATCTAGCAATTGACAACAAACTAATCATGCAATTTAAAACAAACAAGGTAGTTGAGTATAGCTACTTGTCTGTGTAGTTGTGAATCTATTCTAAATAATGAAATAATTGATCTAATCTATTTGAAAGACTCTCGATCCTACCTCAAAAGTGAGGAATGAATCATAGTTTCTTAGAAACTATCAGTCCCCACAGCTTCCTTGGCAATATTGAAAGTAAAATTGACTGCAATAAGATGATTGGCTACTCTATTTGATATGCTTGTAACTAGAACTTTGAAAGCTAGAACCTGGATTTTGTAGAACAGCGGTGAACCCGATGGTGTGTGTGGTTTTGTCCCCTCAGTGTGATCTCCTCCTTCCTTCGTGCTCACGTAGATCCAGAAAATCCTGTAATGCTAGCATCAACAGAAGTAGATATTGGAACAAAGGCATCTTAGGATATAGACTGAATACAATGTGAGTAGGAGAGGGATAGCGCAAGAGTATAGAGCTTGGCTTATGCAATTCCTAGCAGGATTTATTATGAGTCATGCAACATAAAATGTCCAAAACTTGAAACTATCCTGTTTGACGAGCAAAACCTACAACTTTAATGGCTTTCTACTGAAAATTAAACTATTCTACCTTAATGTATTGCATGAAGTAATGACAACACTTGCACAAGATGGATAGGTGGATTTCTAATGGCAAAATAACACTAACTAAGCATGCAAAGAACAAAACTATGAATCCTAGACAAAATGGAAGACTAAGCTATTGAAATGAGAAATTGAGAGGCAAATTTGAGGGGCCATTTGCTTGAGCACAAGCCAACTATTTATAGCATTTACATTTACCCAAAGGTAAAAACCAAATTGATCTCTTAAACCGTAAACAAAGCCAAAACACTATTCCAGGGAACCATAATCATTAATGCAAGACAAAGGTGGTGAAAAAATATGGTAAACATTGAAATTTACATGAGTCGCATTAAAAAGAACATTCTGGAAAACATGTGAAGGACTGCCACCCTGAGCAAGGCGGTGGTTACAGGACCGCCGCCTTGTCTGGGCAGCTGTCACAAGACTGCCACCCAGTCAGGGCAGCGGTTTAGTAACTAAAGAGAAAAATGCAAAGAAAAGAGGGGAAAAGAGAAAAACAAAGCACGTAGGGGCTAAGCGAGGTAGGTAGGATGTTAACGCATACTTGGGGTGCTTTTCCAGATCCTAAAATCCTTACAAGGAGACCTGTATCATCATTGGGGCACATGTTACGTTGTTCCAGTAGTGCAGTACCTTACAATTTTGGGTACGTACATATTGCCCCCTCAGAGAAGCATTTTAGCCATGAAGAGGAGTAAAACGGTGGGTCCGAGTATGGCGGTCCCAAAATGGGAAGTTGGATGTTATACCTAATATGTCTGTGTGTTGAAATGACGCCATCCAAAATTCTCGCCACCTACAAAATGAAAAGAGGAATCAAGTGCAGATAGACAAAATAGATCAGAAAATAAATGCTAAAATAATGGGAAATGAGGACGTACCATTTGTGCAGGGGTAAGAACTTACCTCCATTGGTACTCCAAACCTATGAAAAGGGGATTCAAAATGTGTCAGGTTGCTATATATATGAAAGTGGGCCCATTTTCCTATTCATTTGTGTCTATTGATTTGGTTGGTTTTGAGCTCTGGGACCCACGGTGATGGTTTCTTACGAGAGTAGAGTCAAAACACTCATGTCGAGATAGTGATCATGCCTCCGCGAGTAGATCATCAAACCGCAAGATCACAGGTTAGTTTTTCTCAATTTATCTTTTTTACCCCCAAAATTTTAAAATGTTAAAATCTTTGTCGTGGGGGGGTTATTTTTGAAAATGTTAGGTTCAAAAGGTCTATCTAGGGGGGCGCCTACTGGGTAGGCTTTGTTTTAGTTAAAATAGTCCCTTTTTTGCATTTTTAGGCCTTTTTAAGGTATAAAACCCGCGTGGGTTTTTAGGACATGACCGCCACCTTATTCAGGGTGGCGGTTCCTAATAGAATGCCAAAGGAACACTTGTTTGAAATTGTTTTTGCATTTTTAGCATCTTTATGTGTTTTCATGATTTTTCTAATGTCATTCGGATGCTAACTTGCTCTGTTTTATGTGTTTTTGGGTGTATGCAGGTGAGGGAGGAGTACATAAGATGGATCTGAGAGAGAGAGTGTGACTGGCTCCTAGCAGTATTAGATTCCCTTTCACAGGATGAGGTGGACACTCTTCAGAGGGCCAATATACTGTGTATATCATACATCCCACATGTTTCTCCATCCAGTCACATACTTTGTGACTTATTTTCTTATTGGGATGCTGATCGGAACACCTTCTGGTTACCAAGGGTCCGAGGTGAGTGGACCATCACTTTGGAGGATGTTTACCATATTCTGGGGGTCCCGATCATCGAGAGACGACTTACTCTTGAGACGGTAGGTTCACGGGCTCAGATAGCATAGTGGGCTTCTTACATGGGAGATGCAATTATCTCCACTGGCTCGAAGAAGGGGGTGAGGGTCCGATCTATTCTTAGCTTGCCCTTCCCCTTGATTCGCCAGGCCATTATGGGGATCCTTGCCTCAAGATTTATTGGGGACAAGGGAGGAGACACACTATTATATTGCCGGTCCCCCATCATTGCACAAATCGAGGGACATGGCCATATTTACGCTTGGGGAGCCGACATACTTAGGAATACCTACCATGATTTATACAGGGTAGTCCGTTTACAGGGGTAATCTTTGAGCCACCCGACCCTGGTTATGAGTTGGATTTATGAGCGCTTCATCCCCTATGGCAGAGGTGTAGAGGTGGCACATCCCGGAGCTGTGAGGGCAGCCAGATGGATAGACATGTTGGTGCTCAGAGCTCCTCACTAGCCAGTTTCTTCCCTAACCACCAATGACATGGAGGCCACACCGTATCAGGCCATGGCCGGTTTATGGGGTGAGGAGGCTCTCAATTTGATCTCCTGCTCCACCACAAGGAAACTTTGTGATAGAGTAGGGAGAGTGGAGATAAATCCCTTTGGCCGAGGTCCTCAGCAGTTTGGCCTACCTTACATGGGTATGCTTCCCCTGGTAGTGCCCATATATAGGTCAGTTCGAGAGGCCAGAGGGGGTCCTAAGGGCCGGGGTTGGACAGTTGTTACCCCTAGTGTTCCTATTGTGGATAGGTGGGTAATACATGCCCGAGGGAGAGCCGATGCTCCTCAGGCACCCTTACTTTAGATTACCGCTGGTCCTGCTAACAACAGTGACGACCCTATTGACATAGACTCCTAGTCTGAGGAGTTCATAAGGGGGAGACGAAGGAGGAGACCAAGGCTGAGGTCAGCGAGTCGGGTGGAGAGGAGGATAGTGATCCTGAGTAGCATAACACTCAGGATATCATGCAGGTAGAGAGGGCATAACAGAGTGCAAAGAGGGTGACTCTGGTTTCAGAGGAGCCACTCTCTCAAGGCCATGGTGGGGAGGATGAGTCCGTAGCGAGACACTATGTCGCTCCAATCATGGGATGAGTACCTCAGTCAATGGTGGCATCTGTGGAAGGTGTTGACCCTAGAGATCCATCCTAGAGGCCCGGTGATCTGAGTAATTTATCTTCCCTTTGCTTCAAGTTAGGATCACATTAATTTCCATCTCTCCTTTTGTTTACACTTGTGTTTATCTCTTGTTTTATTTCTAATTCGTTTTCTCCTTTGTTTTCAGAGACCTCTGATGAGTGGTGAAAATTGATTCGCAGGGTATGCACCGATACCCTAATGATTCCTATGGTGAGGACCCGTGCAGAGATGTCTGTCGATGAAGGGGAGCCCTCAACAGCTGGCAGACATACCGATGTCTTTTTCCCCATCTGGCATGTGGTCAGGATGGTATCTACCCTCCGTATTGAGATGGTAGGGTATAGGACAGTAAAGTGCCTGATGAGGAGTCATTCTGATGGTGAGACCATAGCTACCCCTCGGGATCGTGAGCCCTCCGTGCACTCAGAGCACCGGCGTAGCCGGAGTCCTAGGCGTGGGCGTGCACCCTCAGAGGGATCTCATAGGGGTTGAGAAGCCATTTGGCTCTCTTAGATTTTTGTATGATCTTTTTGTATTTCCTGGGCTCTTTGAGCGTTTTGACCATGCTTAGCGCATGATGGCATTGTACAGGAATTTTTGACCACACACACACACACACACACACACATATATATATATATATTATTTTTGGATTAGACTCTTGGCATCTATGACCTTGCTTCCATTTCCATTTCCACATGTAAACTATGGTGTTATGCTTATATAATTTTTAGAATGTATGTAATGGAGAAAAAATGATACAAGTGTTTACTTTCTTTTTGTATTTCATGGTGCTGATATATGATAATGTAGATACAATGTGATTTTTAATTTTTAGTTTCTTTAAGCAATTTTGATACCTCATATCTGTTTTGGAAAAGTGGTGAAGATAAGGTGGTATGATGAGCAGATAAACTTGCCCCACTCCTAACTCCACACAACTAGTAAGATGTGAGGGCTCATCACCGAGAGCTAGAAAGGGCACAAGTTATGAAATGTGTTGAAATGATAGTGATGAAAGATAGACAAAGCTTTGATGGAACCAAATTAGGATGCTACAAGTCTACTCTACTCAAGTGACTCCATAGTTTGGGATGCAACTTGCTTTTTGGTTTATCTAGACTTAGATCCGTAGATGGCCACATGGTAGAAAAAATATGGGTTTTAAGATTTTTAAATCTCTTGGAATTTTGGACATCTGATTCATTTGTTTTTGACTCAAGACTTCAAGATTTGAATTGTTTGTTTATGACCTTTAACGTTTGTTTGTCGAGAGGACCCCATACACCTTGCCCCATGCTACTAGTAAGAAGCGTGGGTTTATCACCATGGGAAAGGCATAGGTAAGTAAGGACATTTAAATCCTTTCCCAACCCTACGTCACTAGTAAGAGATGTAATCTCATCACCAAAGGTTGGTGGGGAAAGGAAATGTGTAAATTTAAATTTTTTTGTTTGATCTATATTCGACTCATTTACTTGAGAAAAGTGTCAGCACACTCTTATTTCTAAAGAGATATACATACGGGATAGATGTGACACGATGAAGCTTATAGAATAGACCATAGGCAAGACATCTATCCTAAGAAGAAACCAAAAATGAGAACAAGCATGCAAACCTTGGTATGGTTACCGTTAAGACTTTGTCATATCTAGCTTTATTTCATGAAATGATTCCGAAATAGTTGATGATATCATGGAAATGGAGAAGTATGATTAGAGTGTTTATGCCAATACCATCAGAAGTTTGTAATGAATTGCTTTGAGAATAAATTCGTTGATCACAAAATTGTATGAAACAAGCGGACAAAATGATCCTAACTATATGAAGATGCAATGTAGATATAATTATACAAGTAGTGTTGGTTCATTATGCATAGAATCGTTTAAGGTGTAGGGAATTGATTGTTTCACCAAATTTCTTCACCTTCTAGTGTGCATAAGAGATATGCACCATGTTCATAGTCCTTCATGACTCGGTATGGGCCCAACCATTTGGGCCAGAACTTCCTTCCTTCCCTGGTCTTTTTATCGATCTAGTTGTCTAGCCTTAGAACTAGATCACCTTCATATATGTCTCATTCATATACCTTCTTGTTATATTGCCAGCACATCCAGTCAGCATAGACTCCATGCCGCTGATTAGCATCTAACGTAACTTCATCTAGGCTTTCTAGTTAAGAGAGACGTGCTTCTCTGTAAGCTTCTTCATCCAGGATTCCTTGTAATGAGATACGGAGACTGGGTATTTCAACCTCAAGCGGGAGAACTCCTTCTGCCCCGAATACTAGCGAGAAAGGAGTCACCCCTGTTGGTGTTCTTATTAAGGTTCGATGGGCCCATAAGGCTGGATATAACTTCAAATGCCAATCTCATTTGTTTTCTTTCACAGTTTTAAGGAGAATGGCTTTTAACATTTTATTTGTCGCTTCAGCTTGTCCGTTGGCTTGGGGGTAATACAAGGAGGCCATATGATGGCTTATTTTAAATTTATTGCACAATTCGAAAACTTCGTCATTCTTAAAAGAAGTCCCATTATCCGAGATAATGATTTGCGGGACACCATACCTACAAATGATTTGGTTCAAAATGAACTTGTCAATTACAGAACCTAGTACAATAGTAAGAGTCATGGCCTCTACCCACTTGGTAAAATATTCGGTGGCCGTGATTATGAAATTATGGCCATTTGTAGACGAGGGAGAGAATTTCCCTATCAAATCAAGGCCCCACATAGAAAAGGGCCATGGAGTAGCGATTGGTTATAGAGCTTGTGTTGGCATGTGGATCTCATGGGAGAATTCTTGGCACTTATGACACCTTCATACAAACTCTACTACGTCGTGTTCTAGAGTAGGCTAGAAATAGCCCATCCAATGTATTTTACAAGTGGTGGCATGGCCACCGAAGTGGCCTCCATTCATTCCACTATGAGATTCTTGGAGAATCTTCTTGGATTCTTCTGTGTTGACACATCTTAGAAGCATTCCATCGAATGCTTTTCGATAGAGCACTTGCTCTATAATGACGTATCTGGCTACGATAATGTGTAACTGCCTTCTTTGTTGCAGGGTAGCATCTTCTGGGTACGTATGGTCCATGATATAATTAATAATATGAGCATACCAAGGACACTCAGAGATGGGAGATCTAGTTTCGATGTAGTATACACATTCATCAGGAAAGTCCAAAGCTACTAGATTGCCTCCGTCTAGTGGGTTATTAGCTAGCCAATCCATGATGATTTGTCCTTTAACGGACTTTTGATTTATAAAAGTTAATTCAAATTCACCCATTAAGGTCATAAAGTGTCCAACCTTCTTAGACAAGGACCCTTGCATGAGGAAGGTTCGTAAATGGTCTGTTTTTACAATGACCCTTGTTTCTTGATTTAGCATGTAATGTCTTAAGCGTTTGGTTGTGACGACTATGGCAAGGCACTCTCGTTCTGCTTGCATATAGCATGTTTCATAATTGAGTAACGTGCGACTTATAAAATAAATCACACATTCTCTCTTGTCATCATCTTCTTGAGCCAGCATACAGGCTAGCGAGACATTGGTAGCTCGCAAATATAAAATTAACAGGCATTCTGGCTTAGGTGGCCTTAACGTAGGTGGTGATAACAAGAAACACTTAACTACGTTGAAAGCTTCATTGCAATATTTGGTCCAATCAATACTATAATCTTTCTTAAGGAGATTGTTGATTGGATGAATGACGAAGCTTGAGTCTGCGATGAATCTTCAGATTGCACCAAGCTTTCTGAGAAAAGACCTGATTCTAGATTCATCTGAAGGTGGGACCATTTCGAGAATAGCCCTAATTTTGGTTGGGTCAACATCGATCATACGTGACAATACAATGTAACCTAGGAGCTTCCCTCTTGTTACACCAAAGACGCATTTTTTATGGATTTAGGGTGACTCCATATTCTATCAGACATGAACGAATAACACGAAGCACTTTCGGATGGTCACAACGCTTCTTGGCCTTGGCCAACAAGTCATCTAGTAGGATTCCATAATTTTATGAATAAGGTCATGAAATATATACGTCATAGCCCACTGTTATGTAGCGCCAGCATTCTTGAGACCGAATGACATAACAACATAGCAATAGGCTCCCCAAAGAGTTATAAACATGGTTTTAGCTTGATCTTGTTTAGATATTCTGATTTGATTGTATCCTGAGAATCCATCCATGAGAGACAAAAGCTCAAATCCAGATGTTGCATCAACAATGACGTCTATGGATGGTAACGGGAAGTCATCCTTAGGACATGCCTTGTTAATGTCTCAAAAGTCTATGAAGATGCGTATCTTCTCATTCTTTTTGAGAATGGGAACTGTTAGGAAATAAGAGATAAAATATGTGGAATAATCCCTTACAGAATCACAACAGTAGAAACTAATATGCAGAAAATATTACAGATTGCAAATAAAAGTGCAGAATAAATAACACAACAGAGAGAGACAAGATATAACATGGTTCACCCAATTTGGGCTATGTCCACCAAGAATCAATTGCTCATATTTTATTACAAGCCTCCACTCTCTCAATACAATACCCAGATCCGTTTGGAGCTATGCTCAACAAACTCTACAGAATTCACACCCGAATTCAAAACACGTCTGTAATACATTTTCTTGTCTATCTATCATATACATAAGACCATATAAATAGACAATTGCTTAAGCAGTTTTACAAAATCATGGGTATCAAACAATGGGTAGAAAACAAAACTGTCCCATAAACCTATGGGTAACCGAAGAGGCAGTTTTACAAAACAATGGGTACCGAAAAAAACATGGGCCCAAAAACAGCCCATAATGGTTACCCATTACCCATGGCTTAATAAACCATCCATGAAAATTTTCTTCGGGGGCTTCGCCCTTGAACTCCCTTCAATTGGAGGGGCTTCAACCCCCTGAACCCCCCTGACCTGCTCACCGGTGAGCGGGACCTCCGTAAAAATACTCGAGTGTAACACATGGAATATTTACCATACTCTAACATGAAAATAGGCTCCACAAACATAACAATCTCCCACTTGGAGACTAATTTCCACTGAGCAAGATTCTCAACCCTTCACTGTCATCCGCGAAGGCCAACCAAAGCTGAACATAGCTTTATTTTATCCCTTGTGACCACCTTGGTCATCATGTCTGCAGGATTCTGACTGGTATGAATCTTCTCCAAATTCAACTTATCTTCCTCCAAAGGTATCCTGATGAAGTGATATCTCAACTATATATGATTCATCCTGGAGTGGAAAGCAGAGTTCTTAGCTAGGTGTATAGCACTTTGACTATCACTATGTAGCTTACATTCCTCCTGCTTATGCCCCAAATCCTCAAGCAATTGTTGTAACCAAATCATCTCTTTGCTTGCCTCTGTGGCAGCAACATACTCAGTCTCTATGGTTGACAAAGCCACTAGCTTCTGTAGTCGTGAAATCCAGCTCATTGTTGTCCCACCTATAGTGTAAACATAACCTGTCATGCTCCTCTTGCTGTCTACATCTCCAGCCATGTCTGAATCTACATAACCATGTAAAGTGGTGTTTGATCCATTGTAGCACAAAATTTTCCCCATGGTCCCTCTCAAATACTGAAGGATCCACTTTACTACTTTCCAATGCTCTTTACCTGGATCACTCATAAATCTACTCACAGCTCCCACTGCATGGGCAATATCAGGCCTAGTGCACACCATAGCATACATTAAACTACCAACTGCTGATGAGTAAGGTACCTTGGACATCTGGTTTATTTCCTACTCTGTCTTGGGACACTGCTCCTTTGATAACTTAAAATGGCTTGCCAAAGGAGTCCCAACCGGTTTAGCATCCTACATGTTAAACCTATCCAATACCTTCTTAATGTACTCTTCCTGAGATAAATTCAGCTTTCGTTCCTTCCTATCCCGAGTTAACCTCATACCAAAGATTTTTCTGGCTACCCCCAAATCCTTCATATCAAAGGATTCACTTAGCTGTTTCTTGAGTACTTTTATTTCCTGCATGTTTTTACATGCAACCAACATGTCATCAACATACTAACACAGGATAATATAACTTCCATCCTCAAATTTCTTTTTATACACGCATTGGTCAGAATGACATCTAATATAACCTTGCTCCATCATGAAGCTATCAAACTTCTTATACCATTGATGTGGAGCTTGTTTCAAGCCATACAAGCTCTTCTTTAGTTTACACACCATCTCCTCTTTACCTTTGACCTCATAGCCCTCTGGTTGTTGCATATATTGTTCCTCCTCAAAATCACCATGGAGAAATGCAGTCTTTACATCTAACTGTTCTAAGTACAAGTCTTCTGCTGCCACTATTCCAAGAACATTTCTAATAGAAGTCATTTTTACTACAGGAGAAAATATCTCATCAAAATCTATACCTTGTTTCTGTGCAAACCCCTTGACCACCAACTGGGCCTTATATCTTTTCTTTCCTCCTTCGTCTTTAACTTTGTACACCCACTTGTTCTGCAATGCTCTTTTTCCTTCTGGTAGCTTCACCAAATCCCAAGTCTGGTTCTCCATGAGAGACTTATGCTCCTCATCCCTGGCTTGCTCCCACTTCTTATTGGCATCTATCTGCATTGCTTCATCAAAGCTCTATGGCTCTCCACTATCAGTGAGTAATAAATAATAAAGAGAAGGAGAAAAACATTCAGGTTCTTTTCTTACCCTAGAAGACCTCCTCACTGTAGGAGTTTAGGGTTCCTGTTGAGTAGGTTCCTGAACTGATTCATGTGTCACTTTCCCATCTGGAAGATCCTCTACCACTGCATATTCTTTCTTGGATTCTTCCCCGTTTTCCTATAACTGTTGCTTATACATGACTTTCTCATTAAATACCACATCCCTAGACCGAATGATTTTCTTGTCCTTAATACCCCAACATTTACATCCAAAGTCATCACCGCCATAACCAATGAAAGTACATTTTTCTGATTTAGCCTCTAGCTTGGTCTTATCATCATTGTATATATGAACAAACACCTCACATCCAAAGACTCTAAGAAATGAATAATCAACTTTCTTACCATACCATGCCTCCTCAAGTATGCCTCCATCCAAGGCACTTGAGGGTCCTCTGTTTATCAAGTACATAGCTGTGCTCACCACTTCTACCCAAAAGGAAAGAGACAATCCTGCATGTAACCTCATGCTCCTAGCACATTCCATTATTGTTTTGTTCATCCTTTATGATACCCCATTCTGCTGCGGAGTTCCTAGAACCGTCTTTACGGATTCCATTCTTAGAATAGTAATCATTAAATTCATTGTTGCAATACTCCCCTCCATTATCTGACCTGAGACATTTTATCTTAAGACCTGTTTCATTCTCTACCAAGGCTTTCCATTTAACAAAAGTTTCAAATACATCAGATTTGTTTCTAATACAATAAACCCAAACTTTCCTTGTTACATTATCAATAAAATAACATAATAACTTGAAACCCCAAGAGATGATACCTAAGCTGGCCCCCACACATCAAAATGTACCAGCTCTAACTTACTCTCTTTCTTCGTAGGTACAACCTTGAGAAACCTTACTCGCTTTTGTTTCCCATATATGCAGTCCTCACAGAACTCCAAACCTGTTTCTATATATCCAGGTAAATTCTTCTTTATGATGTCCATGCCCTTATGGCTCATATGACTGAGCCTATAATGCCATAATGTTGTATATGCATCTGAAGCCACAAGATTACAATCATTAGTACTATCAGTGGTTAAATACAAAGTTCCAACCTTCTTACCTCTTGCCACCACAAGAGCACCCTTGGTAACCTTCCAAGAGTTAGATGTAAAAATCATAGTACAACCATCACTTCCCAATTTCCCCGCCGATATCAAATTTCTCCTTAATGTAGGCACATGTCTGACATCTTTCAATAGCCATGTATTCCCATTCTGCATCTTAACCTATATAGAACCTTTTCCAACTATACTGCAAGGCTCATCATCACCAAGAAAAACATGCCCAATATCCCCTTGAACATAATCAACAAAATAATGTCTTTGTGGAGTAGCATGAAAAGAAGCCCCTGAATCTAAAATCCAAGATTCAGTAATATTATGCAAAGAAAGAATCAAAGCATCCTGACATACATTACCCGATGCCACATTTGCCTCCTTGTTTTCTTCCTGTTGTTTCTTCTTATCCCGAAGCTCCCAACAGTCCTTCTTTGCATGCCCAGGCTTTCCACAATTCCAGCATACAATCTTGTTCTTGGATTTTGACCTTGCCCGATCTTTTGATTTTCCACGGTTTCCTCTATTCTTTTGTCTCCCTCTAGTTTCCATTGTCAAAACATTCCCTGAAGTAGAAGATTCCCTGGAGCTTTTTCTTTGCATTTCCTTGGTTAGAATCACCCCTACAACATCCTCAAACTTCAACTTCAAGTTAGCTGGAACTGAGTTACTTACCGCCATTACTAGGCTATTCCAACTCTCAGGTAAAGAGCATAGAATTAATAAAGCCCTAACTTCTTCATAAAATTCTATTGTAACTGAAGCTAACATATTCAAAACCGTATTGAAATCATTTAAAATATCTGCTACTGAACTATTCTCAGACATCTTCATATTAAACAACTTTTTCATTAAAAATATTTTGTTAGAGGCAGAGGGTTTTTCATACAACTTCCCTAATGCATCCATTAGATCTTTTGCAGTCTTTTCCTTTGAAACATTAAATAATACCGAAGATGCAAGACACAACTGAATTCTCCCAAGTTCCTTCCTATCCAACAAATCCCATTTGGCATCTGTCATACTCGAGGGTTTTTTCACCTTCTCAGACAACGGAGTATAAAGATCCTTTTGAAAAAGGTAATCTTCCATCTGCATCTTCCAAAGACTAAAATTCTGCTCGTTGAATTTATCAACCGTAGATCTTCCTTCATCTACCATAGCTCCCACTCAAGACAAAAACTTTCCCTGTGATTAAACACTTCAGCAAACCAAACCAGGCTCTGATACCAATTGTTAGGAAATAAGAGATAAAATATGTGGAATAATCCCTTACAGAATCACAACAGTAGAAACTAATATGCAGAAAATATTATAGATCGCAAATAAAAGTGCAGAATAAATAACACAACATAGAGAGACAAGATTTAATGTGATTCACCCAATTTGGTCTACATCCACCAAGAATCACTTGCTCAGATTTTATTACAAGCCTCCTCTCTCTCAAAACAATACCCAGATCCGTTTGGAGCTATGCTCAACAAAATCTACAGAATTCACACCCGAATTCAGAACACATCTGTAATACATTTGCTTGTCTATCTATCATATACATAAGACCATATAAATAGACAATTGCTTAAGTAGTTTTACAAAACCGTGGGTATAAAACAATGGGTAGAAAACAAAACCATCCCATAAACCTATGGGTAACCGAAGAGGTGGTTTTACAAAACAATGGGCACCGAAAAAAACATGGGCCCAAAAACAGCCCATAACGGTTACCCATTACCCATGGGTTAATAAACCACCCATGAAAATTTACTTCGGGGGGTTCGCCCCCGAACCCCCTTCAATCGGGGGGGCTTCAACCCCTCGAACCCCCCTGAGTGTAACACATAAAAGGTGTACCATACTCTAACATGAAAATAGGCTCCACAAACATAACATGAACGATATTAGATACCCACTAAGAGTAATCAACTGGCTTGATGAATCCTACTTGGAGGAGTTTCATTACCTCCTCTTTTACCATGAGAGCTACCTTTGGTTTCATTGGTCTTGATTTTTGTTTAATCGGCTTTGCATCTGATTTAGTGACGAGGTTATGTACCGCAATGTGTGGCGCAACCCCTATTATTTCCTTATAATTAAATGCAAAATCCTTCTAATGTTCCTTGAGGATTTGAGTGTGTATTTCTACTTCCGATGGAGTTAACGAGGATCCTAACTTCAATATCCTTGGTTCATCCTCTGTTCCGATGTTAATATCGATTTTTTCTTCAATTAGAGAAGCGTTACCTTCTTCAAACTCAGGTGGGGCTGGAGGTAAGTTCCATATCGTCTCCATTTTCTACTATGTATATGTTGAGTTTTTTTTGTGGGGGAAGATCTATCATGGGATTCCCGAAGTAGGAAGATGAATGTGGGATTAAAGACAAATATATCTGTGTGATGGGTGAGATGTAACGCTACATAGGCATTTAAGAAATCAAGAGTGGTTCTATCATCTATCAATGTAGTCTAGGATAGTAGATTTGTCCTCATTTCTATTTGTTAAAAGAGGATTTGACTTTTTTTTAGTAATTATATTATTATAAATTAATTATTTAATGTAATCAATTTCATTTTCAATGAATTAGGTTTATGAAAAAAAGGAGATATCTCGGCTCAATTGAATGATTAATAAATATACAATCGATATTCCATACAAGAAATGACATGGTTCAGTACGAAGGGATACCATGAAATGGGTATCTTCCAACTCATTGTTTGGAGTAAAACGCATGATGCTGAGGTTACTATTGAATCGGTGAGAAGATTTTTCTTTCTCATGGGATTGCTTCGATTGATATGAAGTCAAACTCCTTGCTTAAATTCAGATACAGCTGTTTTTGTAGAGCTGTAAGTTCTCAGCTCTAGATTTCATACACCTCAGAGACTTGGATTTGCTACTAATTGCGAGTCTCCTAACACCCTGATGTTATCAACATTGATCCTCTTGGCTAAGATGAGGCCAAGGAGGATGGCTTCATACTCAGCACCATTGTTCATACATTCAAAATTCATTTTAAAGGTGAATGGTAGGAATTCTTCCCTTGGGAGAAGTAACAGATTATACCAGCCCCAACTCTGTAACGAAATTTAGCTCCATCGAAATGGAGAGTCCAATACTTAGCTAGGAATATGGGCACTTGGGATATTTGTTGTGTTAACATCTTCTACCTCTACCATGCAGAGATCTACTGTTGGGAGAGAACTGACACCTAGGGTGTATCCCATGCCTACAAAATCAAATGGTAGGAACAATGGTAGATCCTATTCTAGCAAGTCAACAATTTTTGCAGTAGTTCCTAATGATATTGTTTCTATAATCTTAACCTCATCTTTGAGGGCTGGGATCATCTTGGCTAGGCTCATAGTTTCAAGATCTGATCGTAGGTATCAAATTTTCTTCCAGTTTTATGTTGGTAGGTTTATTAAGTTGGTTTGTTGGGCGTTCAAACTCTGAGTGCATGTCTGGTCTTTTCTTTAGGTCAGCCAGGTGTACATCGAATGGTTTTGGATCACCTTTGGCTATGAACACCTTTCCTAAATGAAATAATCTTACTTCTTGAAATAGTGTAGAAGGAATTGCCTTCATACGGTGTATCCATGGTCGTCTAAGGATCATATTATAGTTGGTTTCCTGATCTATAATATAAAACTCAGTCAAGATTGTTTTGGGTCCTAAGGTGACCGGTAGTATTATAGTTCCGATCGAGGTGGCTTTAAGGCTATCATAGTCTCTTAATGTATTTTGAGTCGTGGAATAATTCATTTCTCCATACCCTAACTTTTGAAGGAAAGAAAAGGGGACTATGTTAACTCGCTTCCCCATCGTCAACCATCGCATGTTTTACATAATTGTTATAAACCCGTACTTGTAAATGTAAGGCTGGATCACCTCGGCGTGTAATCTCAGCGTCTATTGGCATTTTGTTTATTTCGAATATGAATTCGAGTATCCCTATCCAACTGCCTCGGAGGGTGGATATCAAAGTCTATATGGTTTACCTGTGTTTCGGGAGGTGCAGTGATGTTAATTAGATGGCCTAAACCTAATGCCTCTAAAAGAGCAGCCCTGTGGGTAGGAGAATTCTTTAGTAAGTCCAAAAAATAAATGTGCGAGAAGGTTTTTGTTAGATCACTAATTAAATCGTAGGTACCGACGGGTCTTACTAACATTTGTTGGATGTTATCTGTCTCCGGTAGGTAACTTGGATTTGGCTGAGAGGAATAATCTCGTGTCCTTGTTATAGCTTCCAACAAGTAGTTCAGTGTCTAACTCAACTAAGCCGACTATATTAGGTCAGCGGTTGACTTCCTAATTGTGGCGCAACTAATGGATTTAATGGAGTCGAGGCTTCATGATTGTGGTTTCCTGTCATTACACCCTTATTTGTCCCATTTGAATTTAACTTGTTGTTATTGTGATTTGGGAGCAGATCATTGAAGATCTTGAGGGGCGCATTTTGTGGGGGAAACTACCCCTGTAAAAGTATTTGGTGCTCGGTGTCGTAGGATCTGCCAGGAACATATCTATGAAAACTTGTCTTTGTTCCTCTGGCAAATGTTGCATTCAACTTATTGTAGTCATGGCATGTTCTAATGTCATGGCCTCGGATTTTGTGAAAACCACAATACGAGTTAGGATTGTAATTCCTAGTTTGTTGACTTGGTGTATATTGTGGCCCAAAACTCTGATCAAACCGTTGCCTATTAGGATTAAATTTTTGCATTTGATTGTTTTTGGTTTTGGCTTTGGTTTTGATATCCAGTTGAGTTTTGGCTTGGACCCTGTGTAGGGTTTCGTCGTCGTCATCGTTGTTGTTGTTGTGGATGATTAAAATCCATTGTATTGATTGTTAGGGTAAAGTTGTCGTTTCATTGGTTGTTTACGTTAGCGGTGGATTATTCGTAACATTTACCATTATGGCCTGATCAATTACTCCATTTGTTGTCACTCCACGATTTCTATTAAGGATTTTAGGTCCTTGATTGACATTTGTGGTAGTAGGATAAGCTGTAGGATTCTGGTTGGAGGTGATTAACCTCCCGTTTGTTCCATATGTCTTACGACCGCTATCTATTGCCATGCTTGATCTATTCGGAGAGCGATCTCAAGTACTTCATCGTAAGTCCTTAGTGGAAAATTCTGGACTTCTTCCTTCACTTCTCTGTTGAGAGAATGAAGGAATAAATCACATAGTTCCATTTGGTCCATATTTGGAGCACTGGCTGAAGAATAAAGAACTGTATGCCACCTCTGGATGAAATGAGCAACATATTCATTGTGTTCCTGCTTAATGTGTAAGAATTCCCCGATTCTTGTTTCTTAATAGTTTTTTCATGTCAAATGCCTTGATGAACTCTGAAATGAGTTGTTTAAACAAATGGATGGAAGCCTCAGGTATTCTATAATACCAATCGAGAGCAATACCTTCCAAAGTTTTGGGGAATATTTTAGCAACAACCCCATCCCAAGGGAGTAGTTCTCGAATAGCTGTGGTGTAAGCCTTGATATGTGCATTCGGATCTCCCTCACCTTTGTATTTGGGACAAATCAGGAAGAGGTCTTGGAAGCATAATGCTTTGTATAGTGAAGTCTAAGGGTTCTTTCAAATATTCTGAATAAGTCCCTATTGCATAGGTTTCAACCATTGATGGTGCCTGCTGAGGGGGGTGGCGGTGGAATGGGTTGTTGGTATGGCATAGCGTATGCATTAGTAGGGGCATAAGGAATCCCCTGTGTTTGAGAAAACATGCCGAGAGAGAAGAACATGTCCCCTTATGGTGATTTAGAGTACATGTTTAAGTATGAAGGGGTATTGTCCTAGGAATGGATTATTTTTTACTATGGACCGAGGAGGTATTGGAATGGTGTTAGAAATGGCAGTTCTTGTCAGTGTTTGTTGTGAATACTGAGGAGACATGCCCAACGTGCCCATTACTGTGAGGAGGTATACTTGGCTAGAGATGGTGTGGAGGATTAGAAACTCCTGCCTGTATGAATTGAGAATGGTGATTTGCTTAAGCAATTTCTAACCCCCTAACTTTCTCTACTAAAGTTGAAATGACCTCATTTGGTGAAGCCATGATATTTTGCCTTAGTGGCATTTGTTGTATATCTTGGTGTTGTATAGGCATGTGATATCCTGCTATGAATTGATCACTTCCCTACCAAGTTTCCCTGAGGGCATGTTCTATATGTAGTGGCATGGAGGTATTTTCTTGAAACGAGACCTCGGGTTGCATGCTTGTAAACTTCCCTACGGGTGGGTACATACTCCGAGAGAATTGTTCATTCCTAGCATGACGTACTGAATGTTCATCATCTAAAACCAGGTATGGGTCTGATTACCTATTGATTTGTGGTCTAAGCAGTACCTGAGGAGACGAACCAGATTATCCTATGAATGTCATATTGTTTGATCCTGAAGGCTATGTGTGTTGTGTTTGGGAGAGCTGACCCAAATCCTTTGTTTGGAAAGATGAGCTATATCTGACCCTTGGAGATGGAGTTTGTGTTGACAAATAGTTATTTGAGTATTTTTCACCCCATACTGAGAGTGAGGGTGATGATTGTCTATTCAGTTGAGCATAGTATGCCTCAAGACCTAAGAGAGGCCTACCATACGCATCGAATCCCGACATATTCGGGGGGTATATGAATACCTGCAGAATAATGGGAAAGAGTGAAGGTGGATGAAAGAAGGTGAAACACTAAAAGAGGAAGGTCAAGAGTGAAGCAATTGTTCCAAGTTCACCAATTTTTTTGGTGAAGTTGATGCAAAGACCGATGAGGTGGAAATGATGACAATGCTTGCTTGTTCACGTTGGGTTCACTAATTTTGTACGATGGAAAAGTGACAAGCGGAGCGTGGGAATCTAAAAGTAACTCTTCCTTGCACACCTGACATCTCGAGGTCGTGATGAGACAGCCGGTTGGGGATGGAATACGCGTGGTATGCAGACAAACTAGCTAGGTAATCTGATGTCTTCGACACGCACTAGTGGAAATTACGAATCTAAGGTAAAGAAGGCCCTCTTAACCTGAACTAGTGTGATATATCGATCGGCGAGGATGACTGCTCGAAGGCTCCAATCAATATCGAGCTCTGGTGTGATTCGGTCTATGGGTTGTGGAATACATGGAAAATGACCTGGGATAGTCTCGTGTATATTTCCAGACAGGGTCATAGGGTAGATGATGGATATAGTGGACTCTATGGGTGATTCTCTAGCCTAGTCCTGAATTCCTTAGCTTTATTAGCTGCTACGTCTAACAAGGATAGTTGTTCGATGATGATAGGTGGAAGTGGAGTAGATCTGAATACTAATGTGCGTAGGCCAACATCTATGTCAGATTGACCTATGGATTCATTGGGTTGTGGGATTTATGGGTCACAACCATAGATTCATGTTTGTTGTGGTCCTGCTATGGTCATGTGTGAGACTCAGTCCCTAATCCCTAATATCCAATAGTCATATGCTTTCTCAGCCTCTATATTTAGGAATTAACAGTTCTGTGCGATCTTTTCAGATTATCTCACAGGCGTTCTTGCAACCTAAATTATTAAGCTGGTATCTATATCTGTGAGAGTGTCTCTTACATCTGGCTTTGGGACCAAAGGATCACAACTGAATGTTTTCTCTCTTTCAAGCCCTTCTACAGTCATGCGGATATATATCTAGGACAATCTGTAGTTTGGTTGATTTGACAAAAACTTGTGCGCTTTGGTCGTCTTCTATGTTTAACCCACTTAATTTGTGAGGCTGATCTGTTGTAAATTTATCATTGTTTGGAAGACTTGGATCCTAATATTCTGATCTATATCAGTTATTGCTATGACGAGATCAGGTTGGGGCATGATTGACTCAAATACGTATTCTCTGGGCTCTCTAGGTCCCATGATTGTCATACAAAAGACAAAAATGTAAATCCAATTGCAGCAAAGTAAAATTAACTATGATGAAGTGTATTTATAGCATATGTAACTTCTCTATTTTTTATATTTTTCTGAATGAATTTATATGAATGAAATTGAAGGAGAAAATATTTTAATATATCTAGCAATTTGACAACTAATCTAATCAAGGAATTTAAAACAAACAAAGAAACCGAGTATAGCTACTTGCCTATGCAGTTGTAAATCTATTCTAAATAATGAAATAACTGATCTAATCTATTTGAAAGACTCTCGATCCTACCTTAGAAGTAAGGAATGAATCATAGTTTCTCAGAAACTATCAATCCCCACAGCTTCCCTGGTAATATCGAAAGTAAATTTGACTTAAATAAAGATGATTGGCTACTCTATTTGATATGCTTCTAACTAGAACTTTAAAAGCTAGAACCTTGATTTTGTAGAATAGTGGCGAATCCGATGGTTGTGTGTGGTTTTTTCCCCTCAGTGTGATCTCCTCATTCCTTCATGCTCACATGGTTCCAGAAAAGCGTGTAATGCTAGCATCAAAAGAAGTAGATATTGGGACAAAGGCAGCTTAGGATATAGACTGAATACAATGCGAGTAGGAGAGAGATAGCGCAAGAGTACAGAGCTTGGCTTATGTAATTCCTAGTGGGATTTATTACGAGTCATATAACATAAAACGTCCAGAACCTAAAACTATCTTGTTTGAAGAACAAAACCTATAACTTTAATGGCTTCCTATTGAAAATCAAACTATCCTACTTCTAATTGATTTGGATGAAGTGATAACAACACTTTGCACTAGGTGGATATGTGGCTTCCTAACAACAAAACAACACTAACTAGGCATGCAATGAATGAAACTAAGAATTCTAAGACAAAATGAAAGACTAATCTATTGTAATGAGAAACTCAAAGGCAAATTTGAGGGGCCATTTGCCTAAGCACAAGCCAGCTATTTATAGAATTCCCATTTACCCAAAGGTGAAAACCAAATTGATCTCTTAAACCCTAAACAATGCCAAAACACTATTCAAGGAAACCAGAATCATTAATGCAAGCCAAAGGCGGTGAAAAAATATGGTAAATGTTGAAATTTACATGAGTCGCGTTAAAAAGAAAATTTTTGGAAAACGCGTGAAGGACCGCCGCCCTGAGTAGGGCGGTGGTTATAGGACTGCCCGCCCTACCTGGGCGGCGGTCATGAGACCGCCACCCAAGTCAGGGCAGTGCAGTTTCATCACTGAAGACCAAAATGCAAAGAAAAGGAGGGGAGAAGAGAACAACAAAGCACGCAGGGGCTAAGCAAGGCATGTGGGATGTTAACACATACTTAGAGAGCTTTCTGGATCCCGAACACTTTGCCAGGATACCTGTATCATCATTGGGGCACGTGTTACATTTTCCCGGTAGTGTAGTACGTACAGTACACTACATACAACAACAACATGTGTGTTCCACCTTAGGTTCACTCTCATCAATTTTTATACACATTTTCATCTTTAGAATCCACGCTTCTCCACAGTTTATTCCTTCTTCATTGTATTATGTCGCAATAACTAAAAACACATGTCCTTCGAAAAAACAAAGGTTTCAACTCAAGTTTATAATGTACATATTAAAATTTCAATAGACATAACTCAATACAAAAATTGTAAATAACCATGAATACCTCGTCGCACCAAAATAGAAAATTTTTCAAAGTCCTTGGATGTTGCAACTTCATCTGTAGAAACAAGTTGTAATGCTTGTGGAGGTTGATAACTAAGAAGCAGAGTTAGAGGCCTAAAAATCCATCCATCCACCCATTCTTGTGAATCACACTCAGCAGTGAAAATTTTGATACAAGATGTATAAAAACATGTCAACTGTCTTGTCCATGTGGCCTATGAAGTAGCTTTTGAGCTACAAAATGAGTGCATATCACTAGACCCAGTGAGTGTCATACAATCCTCGTAGTTAGAAATTTTATTGAGAACCTCATGCCATGTTGTCAATACACCATTCCACTATGCTCTTTACATCTTTCAATTTTTACCGTCTTTGTACTTCAACTCTTCTATTACAAGAGCTCTTTTCACACATGCCCCTGCACCATCATGCTCTCCTTTTCCATGTCTAGCCTCAGTGAAACTCCAAATATGTTGCACACCCATCTTGACATGCATCCTTCTCATCCAATAAAACATTCTTGCATTCTTAAACTGAGACGTGCAATTATCTGACCATATATAATGTTATTTGAAGTGGATGTCTCTATTAGACAAGTTTCCATAAAATAACTGGAAACACCCTTGCACAAATTCAATAGAATGATTATGATCATAAATGATATAAAAGTGGTACTCTTAAAAAAACTGATCATTCTATGTACTGACAGGAGAATATATAAATGCTATATGCACAAAAATTGTAACTTGTACTGAGTTGTAATATTTTGATTGAACCTCCATTTGTGGTTGCAATGTGTAATTCTCTGTAAAATCAACCACTAAAACAATAATACCAATAGGAAATTTTTCCTTGAATATCTTGAATAGTTCATCCAACCATCGATCTCTGTGTGTATGCGTAGCATACTCATAAACAATTTCATCCTTAAATTTTCTCATAAATTAAAAAACAAGCATATGTTCTGTAACTAGCTCACACCGTTTAGACTCTTTTCCATCTTTCAACTGGTATGCAACTATTTTATATTTATCAAACTCAACTAAATTATATCTTATTGCACCTTCAATTTTCTCATGGATGTAAATTTCTAATTTAGGTAATCAGCCGCATGTACCACAACTTCCATCTAAATAATCCTAACTATAAAAAAATTGTCCAACTTCTTTTTGACAAAATATCATAGGAATGAAATCCCTGGAAGATATTGATTGAACTTGAACACCACATTCCGATAACATAGTTTCAAAACAAAAATTAGAACGAATACGTAAAAATTTAGCATAATGCATCACAAATTCAACATGTTGCCTACATGAACAAGTGGTGCAAGCGTGGTTGATTTTCACATAGAATGGTTTTAACATTTCAAAAAAATGTTGACTAATTTTAATTTCTAGATGCTCTTGTTCAAACTTACGAAAAAAATGAGTTTGAGTCATATCTAAGAAATTTTTTGGATGTGGTTCACGATTAGTAGAACCAACTCTCTGTTTTACAACATCTCTTGTATTAAGTGAAACTCTAGTGTTATCATGCCAAAATTTAATAAAAAATTCTCTAATAGAATCAAAATTATCTTTGTCCTTACATGGTGCTCTAGCAGAAAATGCCCAAAAATCAGTGTTATTGAGTGATTGAAGGATATTACGTCTTTCAATTTATTTCATTAGAGTTTTTCGATTAACTTGCAAAATTCAACTTGTTTGCGTAATCAAAAGTTATTTTTTAATTGATTCACTTACAACACTAGTAGCAAATACATGACACACAATATTACTATCCCTAGTGCATCTCTTGACACCAGCAGTGTGATATGCATCATGAAGGTTTTCAACAATTGTAGGGGTTTGACCACATATATTAGTTGTTGTCAATCCTAAGGTGTTTAATGTAGGTCTCATTTTAATAAATTTCATCAAACTAACCAACAACTGACATCTTTGGGAATCATTTAAAATTTTGAAATGATCATCCCAAATTTTAGTGGCTTTTCTTTTGATTTTTCATTGAAAAAGTTTGTCAGACATTAGTTTCAAAATGTTTTCATCAATTTCAATAAAATAATTAGGTTTCTTATGGAAAATCCTAGAAGGTGTTTTTGTCAAATTTTGCTTGTCTACAGTTTCAAACTAAATTTCCTTATTCACATTTTCATTGTCTGCTTTAATTTAAACATTTACTACATCATGAGTATTTAATTCTTCTTCAACATTGATAGTAAAACCATCTTCATCATGAGTATTTAATTCAACTTCAACATTGACAGTAAAAACATTATTTGGTTCCTCATTTCTTACAATAGTAGGGGTTGAAGATGAACCTCTTCTTGATTCACGAAGATTCCGCATTTTCTCAACATTTTGAAATTTGTTTGCCTCTAATTCGTTTGGTGTTTTTTAACTTAATGAATTCCTTTTTTGACTTCGTTTTTGTCTCTCATGATGTTTTGCTTCCGGTGATAAGAAAAACGTGAAAAAAAAGACAGAATTTCACAGTAATTCATACGGTAATGTCAAACAATCAAAATCACATGGTAATTAGAACATTGGGATGTGTGTAAATATGATTTAAGAACCGTGACCATGCTTTACAAACCACGCTCATGGTTTATAAAGCACGATCGCAGTTCTTGCTATAAAACCCGCGACCGCGGTTTATAAACCGCGATCACGGTTCTATCTATATCATCAAATCTGACCCTAAGGCTCGGTAAATGTTTGTTTTTCCCCAACCAAAGCTATGGAAGGTCATTATGAAGAGTAAAAGGTCAAAAAATTTCAAATTTTCTCTTCCACAAACTTGAACCATTTTGAAAAATTGATTTTTTTTCACAAAAATGGTGTCATCACGTAAGGGAGACTGTTAGCTTTGTATAAATATTGATTTTAAAGTGAATATAATAAGATAAATATCATTTTATAATTTTTTACTAACAATAGGCCTTTAAGACATTTTTTCCCGCGAATGTTCATGTCTACATTTAAGAATGCAACTTTTGTTTCACTTATCAAAGTGTGATAAAACTTATACCATCCCAAGTGTGGAGAAATTCTATACACGTTTATATATATATATTTGATATCAATATTTTTTGATATAGTTATGGCGGGAAAATAGAAAGCGATCTATTTTCTAAATCTTTTCAGACCACTTTCACAGAAAAAACCATAAATAAAAAAATACTGCTTGAAAATATACAAAAAAATTCCATCGCAAGATAGACAATTACATCTAACTTTTCACCAAATGAAAAAAAAACAATATTTGGTCATCCAAATCATGGGCAAATGGACTAAAATCTTATAGGTTTTTTAAAAAAATAACAAGTCATATAATTTTAAGTGTTTAATATAGCTAAAATTGTCCATTTTAAAAAAAATTAGTAGTTTAGAAACTAGATTCCGGATGTTACGATTCATATTTATATATTTTTTTCTAATTTTGAGTGCGCGTATTGCTAATAATCCCTCCAAGTTTATATTTTGTTGTTTTTTGCAATATGACGTCCACTTATGACCCCTTCTTTTGGTGGACTTACCCAATACATGTATTTTATTTACTATATATTGGGTAAATGTGAAATAAATTATAATGCCCCATTTGACGTTACCCCAGTTCTTGCTCCGATGACCCTTTTGATAAACATGAGATGGTTGTGTCTGTGCTCCCCTTGACCGTTGGTTGAACTTGACCTTGTCACAGAGAAGGATTAACATCCTTCCTCCCCATCTTGTCTCCCCGTGTCTTTGTTGATGTTTCTAGTGGAGATCCTCCGGAGCACCCTTTACGATTACCCTGTTTAAGGCAGATCTTGTTCTTGAATCCTAGTAGGCAGCTGGAATGGTGATTTGGTCTTGTTAGGGTGTGTCTGATTAAAAGGAATATCCATAATAATAATTATTTTAAATTGTCGATCTTGACTGCCAACCATTGTGATTATAATTAATAACTATTTTTTTAGTTGCAAAATAATAATAATAATATTATGATTACTATTGTAATTGTCAATCAAAGATTATATTTTATTAATATTTTAATGTCAATTATTATCAATATCATCATTAATTATCATTAAAGTATTCTATTGTTTGATTGGTCACTTCTACAGACCAAGCCTCGTTTTACGCAAAAGAGGAGGAGCTTGTTTTGTTGGTGGTGCCATGATTTGGGAGTGTTGTTCTCGTTTAATAATTAATTAAAGGATTCACCTACCACATTCCACCTTGGCTAACATATCCTTCACACATGGGTTGTTTTAACTGCTAATTTTAAGGGTGAATTTAATGTGCCCCCCTCACTGACCTTGCCTCTCTCTTTTAATCATTTTTTGCACCATGCTTGGTGTGAAGGGGGATATGGATCTTAACTTCTTGTTTTGGTTCCTTGTTTGGCTGGAGGTGGGTGGATTTGATGGCCACCTGCCATTCCTTTAAGCCTTCTAAATGTTAGACGTGTTGGGCATTGACTTGTGGGTGACCGCACCTTCTTTTATTTATTATTTTGATTTGTAAATCTGCTATGAAGTTTTTTGTTTGCATACACCAATCTGATCTTGTTGCGTGAGCTTCTCTAGTGAAGGATTTGCATTTGGGGGTTGTTGAAAAGAATTTGAAACTTCGTATGAATGTTGGGAACCTTTTTTTATTACAAGTTTTAATTAAAATATCTACCTTGGTTTTTTTTATTGTAACCTGCTCACGTCTATTTTGGTTGGCCACGTGGGAAATTTCAGTGGGGGAATCTCATTGGGGTTGTGTGTAGAGCATCTAAAAAGTTATTTTTCCTTTGGTTATTGGTCGTTTGGATATTTTCAAGGGATTTCAGTTGGTTTTATCTGGCAAGGAACTGAAATTCTAGGGAAATATGTGATTTTTTGGTGTAGAGCCTCCTAGCCTTGCTGCAAACCCCCCACCTGTGCCAAAATGTGAGCCATGTACTATTTTTGGATGACCAGCAGGTAAAACATGGAAGATTCGCCAAGTTTGTTGCATCAAGGGCCCTTTCAGATGCTTTGAACATGTGGAAACATTTTCCAGGCATGATAATTTCTACCGATCTGAATACTATGTAAAATTCAACCATAACATGAAAGGAATTTGTTTTTATTTACTGAAGAGGCTGTTGCTTGGGGTTATATGGTGTTTTTGAAATCAATTCTCATCTTCCAAGCTATGTTTTTAGTTTTCTTCCTGTGTTAGCTATTTTTATGATGATTCCTTGTTAGATTTGGGTCTGTAAATGGTCTTGGCACTTGATTTTTCACTTTTTCTTGTTGTTACTTGTATGCCAATGGTTGCATGGAATTATATCTCTCTATGTATTCTCTTTTCATTGCGAAATTATAGGATAAAATCTGTATGATTGATGGCCATGTTGTGGTTTTAATATTGACGTTCTCCAATTTGTGAACCTAGTTTTGAATCGTGTTGGGTTCAGTTGAAATAATTATGAACTGGGTGGATTGGGTGCCTATTGGTCTGCATATTCCACTATCTGTTTATTTTCTATTAGTATCTAAATCTGAATGGGTATTATTCAACTTGGGATGTTGTGGAGTTACTAACCTACTAAAGTATTGCAGATGTCATAGAACTCAACCAGCATATGCACATGTGTGAGATTCTTGTTTTATTTATATGTGAGTTTTATTCAATTCCTAAAACTGGGATGTTTTTGTTAAACTAGTTCCTTAGAATATGAGATATAGTTATCAGTTGTATTCAATAAAGGTTCGGTACAAGTTTTAGTATTTTGGATACATATTGTTAAGATCTACCATTATTTTTTGAAATGGGTATAAAATATACTTACGGATTCTTGTTATAGTATAAGTCAATGGGTATTTTACCCCAACTGTGCTCTGCTAATTTTATTTGAAACCTATGGTTTAATATGTTGGGGTTAGCGCACCATTTGTACAGATAATATATCAGATCTAAGCATACATGCAAATAAAAGTTGATATTCTACCAAAAGAAATATACAAAACAAGAGATATAAATCAACACCCAATTTAACATGGTTCACCTAGTGTGGGATACGTCCACCAAGAAAAAGGACAATTTATTATCCAAAGCTTTGACAAGATATACAATTGAAGATTTACAATCTTCCACACCTCCCAGATGTACAATACTTTCTTTCTCTCAAGATTTTGATTCTCCTCCAAGAATTCTCTCTCTGAATTATTATCACAATAATCAAGTTCTTATTTTATTCTTACTTCTAAACCCTAGCTTTCATGCTTATATAGGCATTTATAAACTTAGGGCACTTAGTCATGCAATTACAATCAATAGATATACTTGAATTCTAAAAATAGATCTAATTCTTGAGAGTTAATTAAAACACTCACACACAAGTAACCGATGTTGGTTCACCCTAACCGATGTCATTTCCTCCTTGCATGACCAATGTCAGTCCTAGGTTACTTATGCCAGTCCCTCCTAATTAATGACGCTTACTATGTTTTCTAGCAAGTTTTACATTACATACTAATTTGAAGTAATTGAGCTCCACAACTCAACAATCTCCCACTTGGAGATTAATTACTACACCATACCTATACAACACCATTCTTAGATCCTTCCTTGTCTTTGTTTCTTCCTCTTCAAGTCTCAAACTTGAAAACCAATAGAATTGGAGTGTAGCTCTAACTTCTCCTTTGTTATTGGCTTTGTTAGCATATCCCCAAGGTTTTCACCGGTATGAATATTTTCCAGATTCAACTGCCCATCCTCTAATACCTAGCATATAAACTGATACCTCAACTGAATGTGTTTCATTCTCGAATGAATTGTTGAGTTCTTTGCCAAATTAATTGCACTCTGAATGTTACTGAACAATTTGCAATCATATTTCTCCTTTCCTAACTCTTCCATGAACCTACTCATTTATACCATTTCCTTGCTAGCCTCTTCAGCTGCAACATAATCTTCATTTATAGTAGACAAAACCAAAACCTTCGAAAATCTTGACATCAATCCAACTGTCATCCCACCTACTGTGAAAATATATCCAGTAGTACTCCTCCTACCATCCAGATCACCAGCCATATCCGAATCAACATAAACACATAATGAACTATTCGAACCTCCATAACATAACTGCATGCTAGATGTCCCTTTTAAATACTTGAGTATCCATTGGATTACTTTCCAATGATTTTTACCTTGAATGGCCATATATCTACTCACAACTCCCACTACATGTGCAATGTATGGTCTGGTACAAACTATAGCATACATAAGACTCCCACCTGCTGAAGCATATGGAAATCATGTCATGTATTTGACCTCCTTATGTGATGATGGACAATGATACTTTCTCAAATTGAAGTGTCCCGCCATAGGTGTACTAACTGGTTTTACATTCTGCATGTTGAACCTTTATAACACCTTGTAGATATAATCTTCTCGAGACAAATATAATTTCTTGTTTTTCCTGTCTCAGTGTATTTACATGCTAAGGATTATTTTTACAGCTCCTAAATCCTTCATAGAAATTGTGTGAGCTAGCTTTCCCTTAAGCTCACCAATGTCCTGTATACTAGATCTTGCAATAAGCATATCATCCACATACAATAAAAAAATAATAGTTCTCATATTTTCAAGCTTCTTGAAATAAACAAAGTCGTCAAATTCACATCTCAAGTAACCATGCTCATGCATAAAACTATCAAACCTCATGTACCATTTCCTTGGAGTTTTCTTGAGCCCATACAATATATTTTTCAACCTGCACACTAATTTCTCCTTACCCTTGACTTCATACCCAAGTGGATGTTGCATATAAATATCTTCATCCAAATCACCATGAAGAAAATATGTCTTCACATCTAGTTGCTCTAAATGAAAATATTCTACTGCAACTAAACTCAATACAGTATGAATAGAGGTCATCTTAACAACAAGAAAAATATTTCAATAAAGTCAATACCTAATTTATGTACAAATCCATTCACTACAAGCCTCGCCTTGTATCTTTTCTATCCACCCTCTTCTTCCTTAATCCTGTAAACCCACTTGTTCTGCAATGTCTTCTTACCTGTAAGAAACTTAACCAAATACCGAGTCTGGTTATGTTCCAAGGAGTCCATCTCCTCATCCATGCCATGCTCCCACTACATGTGGGTCTTTTTACATTTCTTCCTTTGTGACCTTCGTACAAGAGTTTGGGGTACCAGAGGCTCAATCTAGACCTCCTGGACATTTGTATCCAAATCTATCAGTGACTGACACCGGTAACCTGTAACCGATGTCGGTACTGCTAACTGATGCTGGTTTAGATCTTTTGTAACTGATTCTGGTTCTGATAAGTGATGCTGGTTAGGGGTAAATCGACACCGGTTAGTGTGTAACCTTGTCGGTGTTACTTTTGAATATGAGAGTTCATTTTCATACACAAAATTCTCAATCGATTCATCCTTGGGTACCAAAATTTGATCTATGTACATTCTCTTTTCATTCCATTCAACATCATGACTCTTAATAATTTTAGAATTCTCTAAATTCCAAAAACAGAAACTGAAATCACCAGATCCATAACCAATAAAATTACATCTCTTGGATTTTACATCCATTTTTTTTGCATTTTCCTTATCAACATGCACAAAAGATTCTGAACCAAAATATTTAAGAAAAGAAAGATCTACCTATTTTCTAGTTAAAGTTTCCTCTTTCATTCCTCCATCTAGTGCACTTGAAGGCCCATGGTTAATCAAATAAACCTTTGTATCAACTACTTCTACCCGAAACTGCAATGGAAATCCATAATCTATCCTCATAAATCTATGATTTTCTTGTTTATTCTTTCTGCAACACCATTCTCCTGTGGTGTTCTTGGAATTGTTCTTTCTCTACATATCCCATTCACTGAACAATAATAATTGAAAGCCTTGCTACATATTCACCACCATTCTCAGATCTAAGGCACTTTAACTTAGAATTGGATTCATTCTCAACAAGGGCTTTCCATCTTTTAAAATCCTCAAAATAACAGATTTACATTTAATACAATAAACCCATGCCTTTCTTGTAGTATCATCAATGAAATTAACATGATACTTGGATCCTCTATGAGAAGCTACCTAACCTGGTCCCACCAGATCTGAATGTAAAAGCTCTAATTTCTTCTCCTTCTTAGTTTCCCTAACTTTGAGAAATCTCACTCTCTTTTGCTTTCCAAAGACACAATGCTCACACATATCGAGATCTAAATCTTTTAAATCTGGTAGCTTACCCTTAACATTTAAGATCAACATTCCTTTTTGAATCATATGGCCCAATCAATTATGCCACATGCATGCATCTAAATATAAAGTAGATAATGTAGAAAAGGAATTAATAACACATGTAGATAAATATAAAATTCTTACCTTGTTACCTCTTGCCACAACAAAAGAACCCTTGGTGACTTTCTAAGAGTCTCTTGTAAAAGTAACCATGCAACTAGATTCACCTAGTTTCCCTGTAGAAATAAGATTTCTCCTAAGGCTTGGGACATGCCTCACATCTATTAATACCAATGTATTTCCATTCTACAATTTTATATGAACTTCCCCTTTACTAGTAATAATTCAAGATTCATCATCACCTAAATAAACATGCCCAAAATTGTCCTTGACATAATTTCTAAAATAACCCTTATCAGGGCTTGCATGGAAAGAAGCTCCTGAATCTAAAACCCATGATTCAATTCTATTATCTAAAGAAATAATAAGATCATCTTGCATTACCTCTGATGGAGCAAGATTTACTTCTTTACCTTTTTCTAGTTGTTGGTTCTCTTTGTCCTTTGACCAAAAAACTTTCTTTGCATGTCCTTTCTTTTCAAATTTCCAACAAGTAATTCCCTTACTTTTGGATTTTGATTTTCTATCCCTTGACATTGATTTCCCATTACTCTTATTCTTGGATCTCTCCTTCTTCCTACCCCTGAATTCTACATTCAAAGCATTCCCAGATGATGATTCTTTTGTACTCTTCCTATGAATTACTTCATCCAAGATTATAATAACCACATCATTAAACTTAAAAAATATTATTAGCAGATGTTGTATTACTAACACCCATTACCAAGTTATCCCAGCTATCAGGAAAAGAACATAAGAATAAAATTTCTTTCACTTCATCATCAAATGGTATATCAACCGATTTTAACTTATTTACAATAGATCTGAAATCATTCAAATGACTAGATATAGATCTACATTCATGCATTTTAGAACTAAATAGTTTCTTCATCAAATAAAATTTATTTGAAGCACTAGGTTTTTCATATAAATTAGCAAGACATTTCATTAACCCTGTCGTTAAAGTCACTTTTGTAATATTGGAATCCATGGATGCTTCCATGCTCACTCTTATGGATCCTAAATCCTTTCATTCAAGAATACTCCATTATTTATCAATCATATTTGTAGGTATAGAATTCTCATCCAATGGTAAATAAAATTCTCATTGATACAGATAATCCTTAATCTACATCTTCCATAATTTATAATTTCGGCTGTCAAATTTATCAACCTTGTATTTTTTTATTCTACCACTGTTAGCTCCCACTCAATCAAAAAACCCTCAGTGAGTAAATTTTTCAACACACAAAACCCTCAAACAAAGCTCTGATACCATTTGTTGGTGTTAGCACACCGGTTATATAGATAATATATAAGATCTAAGCATACATGCAAATAAAATCAGATATTATACTAGAAGAAATATACAAAACAAGAGATATAAATAAACACTAGATTTAATGTGGTTCACCCAGTGTGGGCTACATCCACCAAGAAATAATATCCAAAGCTTTGAAAAGATATACAATTGAAGATGTACAATATTCCACACCTCTCGGATGTACATTACTTTCTTTCTCTCAAGATTTTGCTTCTCCTCCAAGAATTCTCTCTCTAAATTATTATCACAATTATCAAGTTCTTCTTCTATTATTACTTCTAAACCCTAGCTTTCATGCTTATATAGGCATTTATAAACTTAGGGCACTTAACCATGTAATTACAATCAATAGATATACTTGAATGCTAAAAATAGATCTAATTCTTGAGAGTTAATTAAAACACTCACACACAGGTAACCGATGTCGGTTTGCCCTAACCAATGTCGTTCCTCCTTGCTTGACTGATGTCAGTCCTAGGTGATCAATGTCAGTCCCTCCTAACCGATGATAGTTACTGTGTTTTCCAATAAGTTTTACATTGCATGCTAATCTGAAGTAATTGAGCTCCACAACTCAACATAATAGAAATCCACACCTTGGAGGTTAGGTTATTTGGTTTGAGTTATGGCCACAATTACAATTTTGTATGTTTAATATATTTTTGTAATTTTTCATAGTGTGGAAGGGAATAATTTTTTTTTTATCATTATATGTATGACAGTCTTGTATCTCTCTCTGTGGTTAATGAAATCTTATCTTAGGGGGTTCATGTTGGAATCCTGCTAAAATGTGTAATTCCACACCTCTAGTACGAACAAGGGTATATCTATGATGTAAAGTATTACATTTACGTGTATATTTATAAACGGGTAGGATAAGATATCATTGAGGATAATGTAATAATTAATGAATGGTATTATTTCATACCTTCATTTAATTGGTATTAGTGGTACGAGTATAGAGTTTGGCATGACCAAATATCATCGATGTTGGTATATGAATTAAGGATTAATATTATTCGAAACTTATATTGCTTGAGTAATATTAAGTTGATCGACCCCTTTATAATCCTGGTTCCTTTGGGATGGTTTACTTAAATGCTATTGACATATTTTTAAGGGTAAATAAATTGATTGGACTGTAATTTAATTGTTTGTAAGATGGTGGCATTAGATTTTTTTGTAATGCATTGATTTACTATATATGGATTATTTCCTTTACCGTACTATTTTATTGTTGTTCATAGCATGGCAAGATGATCTGATGTTTGAACTATCCTTTTGAACTTACTCCATGTGTACTTGTCAAGCAATTACGTGTAAGATTGTTGTGGGGTAAATTTTCTTTGAAAAAGGTAGTTAGTGGTTAGTATGTGATGTCAAAATTCTAACCTTTCATCTTTTGGACCCTAGGAAAATGTTAAGAAAATGTTGATAATGTTGGAGTTTTGGATTTAAATCATATAATCCATGTGATTATATGATTGAACTCCCAATACGCTCAAAATTTTGTTTCGGACTTACTGATTCATTGATCCCTACTTGTTATATGTTGATTGAAATTTTGTCAACCTTAAAACAATGGTTATATCATATTTTTATGGCTCCCTTCTTAATTTTGACATGGTATTTTTATAGCATGTGTAATGATGTTGTTAGTATTTAGAACTTGGCATTTTCCCCTTTTCATTAAATAAAAGTTTCTTTTTATGATATTGATAATGGTAGCATTTTATTTCTTTGTGTATTCTTTATAATGCTCAGTTCTCGCAAATTGACTTAGGATAATAATTGTGCAGATGACTATTGCGAGTAGGAAAAAAAGAGAGAGAAAGGATTACTAGAATTTTCTTTAGTTTTTCCTGTAAAGTGCTATTATATGAGTGCTTAATGTGTGGTAGGACTTTGGAATGATAATTGTGGAGAAAATTTAGAAGAATAATGCCTTAGTATTTGTGTATTTGTGGAGTAGGTTTGCCATTATTGACTGAAGCTAAAACTTATGAAATATTTTTGTGAATGAAATAAAATGATCACTAAATTTTTATGAGCATCTTATTGTATGATTGCAATGTTGAAAGATATATTATCCTCGATATGACCAATATTGTTTTACCTATTTAATCCTGAGTCAAACTACAATATACATTTTAGCCATCTTTGGATTGTGTGTTGTCTTTTATAGGAAATTATGTATCTATGTCTAGTTATCAAAAGGGTAATGGTAAGCAAACTGACTTATAACCTTGAGTTAGTAAACCCTTCTTGATTGCGGCAATAACGTAATACTAGGTATCTCCCAGTGGTTTTATAATCCATATAAAAGTTATACTGAAAATAACTTAATATGATGTTGTTAAATTATAGACGAAGTAAAGAGTCTTTAAATGTAAAAAAGGAAGTTATCTTCTTGTCTTAAAAAGGATATAACTTATTTATCTCAACCTATGCTAATAAATTATTCTTAGTGTTGATGGGATGTAAAACAATATTAAAATGTAAACCAATGTTTAGTAATACATCTGAGGTTAATAAGGTTATGTTAATCAGGGATGAATTATATTAAGTGGAATCAATGGTTAAATTTTGGGAGAATCCTAGGTATTGTAGTAGGAGGAAACTTATTAAGAAACCCTTAAATCTATCTCACATATTTTGAAAACGTAATATGTATAGTTTTGTCAAACTTATCAAGTGAAGCCTAAGTGAAATTTTTAACCATTCTGAATAAATTCTCAAGCCTCAAAAAGATCCTGGTTAATAACTAATAAGATCATGAAGGTGAATTCAAATTTACCTTTTTTCATTGATTCTTGCCAAGGTTCTTTACAATTCTTTCTTAAGTGTTTTTAACGTTGTTCCTTGCTCAAAGGAGGGTATAGTTCCGAACCTAAATGGAATTTTTCCTTAGTTTGATCTTTCGCTTGCCTCCTCATGTAACATAGGTATAAGATAAGATATTGTGACATGTGTGTGGGTTAACGACCTTTTTTGTAATAATGTTCCTATTGATAAATGAACAAATCAAACAAGTAAATAATGTAACTTCAATGAATATTTTAAATGGGACTTACCGTAAGAATAAATTAACAGATTAGAGGAATCCTAGCAAGAGGAAACAAGATTGCTTGATTTGTATAACATGAATCTTTGATAAAGTAAGTTAAGAATTAAAACACATTTTTGTAAATAAGAAACATTAAAAATACTTTCACCATGGGATGCCCCTAAACGTAAATTTGTTCTGTGGTTGGACTAGTATGTGATGCCATGTCGAAAAGAGAAAATTTATTTGTTCATGATGGGTGTTGTATGTTTCCTTGTTGAATTTGTGATCAACATTGTGTCAAGCTCAGTGAGAGTTGGTTTTAGCCCCTTCTCGTCACCTCTATTGACGTCTAAACTCTAAGCAATAAAAAAAGTTATCCAAGTTTTTTAGTAGTGTATTTGTGTGTGTTTTTAGTGGGTGTTACATAAATTACATACTAGAAATCGTATGTGTACAATGCAATGTGAATGCCAAAAAATATAACTTATTTGATTTAGAAGGATACGATAATTGATCTCGTAGTTGTGGTTTTTAAATTTTTGGTGATAAATTGTGTCAGTGTTGTAACGTGTTTGAGACGGTAGTTGCATTGGTTACATATTGGTTTTTTGTTGAAAAAACCTTAAATGTACTGTTGATAACAGGTGTGATTGATAGTGGAAAGTAGGAATATAAATAAAACATTACATTGAAAGGTTCTATCTATACATTAAAAAATTGTTACAAATTCATACATATACATTTGTAAATATTATATGATGAGCGGTAGCCTTTTGTGGACAATTTTATTCGCAATAAACATGAATATATTTTCTACCTCTTGAATGGATTTATCGATTATTAGTAGTGGATGAGGTATAAATGTATAGACTATCATTTATGATGGTTCAAATTGGCTAATTGAAATGAATCTTGAATTTTCTTTTATCCTTACTCCAAGTGTAAATGTGCACACCATTGTTAAGTACGTTTCAAATGAAAAAGGAGGGAAAATGTGAAGATTGTGTCCCAACATAGGCCATTACAATTATCAAGTTTGAAAACAACAAATAAAGGTATTGTTGGTGGTGGTATTGATGTGTCATAAACAATTTCGGTGATTTTTCATGTAGCACCATTTACAAGGCCTGTGTCAACCCATAAATTAGAAATAAGCATGACTTTTTGTTTGAAATCCAAGATTTTTGATGGTTTCTTACTCTCAGTAAAACCCTTGCAATAATCCAATTAGATATCCCTTACTATTGATATTTTGATGGTGTCTGGCTCTCACTCGACCCCCTGCAAGAATCCAATTGAAGATCACTTGTTATTGAGATTTTTCAACAATAAGGTGGATTATTGCAGGATCCATGGGGTTGATATATTTTGTAATATGGATTTGTTGGAAGAATGCATGTATAATTTTTAGGCCAAGATTCCTTTCGTTAGGGCATCCATGGTGGCTCAACCTGAGGAAAAGTGGATCTGGTGGATGGAATCTGATGCAACCATTACTGAAATGGATTTTGAGCTTCCTCTTGAGAGCTATGAAAATTATAATATGTTGGTGCATGGGTGGAAGCATTTGGTGTATGAGAAGAGGAGCTGGGTGAGCTTAAATGCAAGTATTGTTTTGATCAGGAATTGCAAGTGATCTATTAAATTCATGGAGATTTGGTCTAGTATGCCCCATGGACCTCTCACTTTGATGCATCTGGTAAATTGCATACATATGCCCTTTTAGATAGAGCCTTCAAGGATTCTGATGATCAATATGCAATTGTGTATTTTTTTCTCAAGGAGAAGGATAAGATACTTTTGGAGAATTCATATAATATGAACGGTTATTGGATTGAGCTTGTGGGGACCTATGAGGACATTGCAAAGAAATATGAGACTATGGACAAGAAGCATCCTATATTGAACCAGAGGCATGCAGAGAAAATGAGTAGGGAATATGTGAAGGTGAGGAAGCCTTATACGGGGTTTGATAAAAAAAGGTTGATGCAACTAGGGAAGCTGAGAAAAACAAGGAGAGGAGGCCATTTTTGACAGGGTGTCAAACTTGTAGTGGATTTCAAAACAATATTTACAAGAGAGATAATTGCATGAAGGGCATGGAGAGGGAATTGAATTTTGTAGATAATTAGGTGCCGAGAAACTACGGCTTCAAACATGACAATCTTTCATCTGACCATGAACTCTGATATCATCATTTTATATTCCATTTTAAATTTTCCAAAAAATATACTACATTATTCCTACATTAGTCTAATTACTAGTGGAGATGCTACCACTGCATTTTTTGATCGTATATGACCCAAAATCATTTCAGATTCTCAATTATTATGGTTTTAACGATTGTTTTAGGTACTTCTGTGAATGCCCTTATTTTTCCACAATTGAATCATTTACATGATCCCATCTATTGACCATTATAGACCCCTAAAAAATAATATTAATTATAATAAAAAAATATTGTTTGTTTCACTGAAGTTCTCTATAATCAAATGCAAGGCAAAGGCTCTTCACCATATAAATAGAAAACAAACAATGCATAAGAATGCATGGATAGGTAAGGTAAGTAGTGTGTTTCAAGGGAAAGACATAATTTTAGCAAAGATCTTCTCTTTATGCTCTACCATATTTATGTCATTCTACAGACGACAAAAACCTAGTAGACTTGGCTATACATAAACCTGTCAAACGATTTTATTAAATTTGAGAAACTCCAAAACATTGTAGCTTCTATAGGGTATTTTTTTACTAGATTATGTTCCAAAGCATTACAAATTTTATTTTATTATTAATAAAATAGTGTTGTAATTTGGAGAAAATTTGTGTGTTTTTCAATTAGTATTGCTATAATTTATGTGATTGTAGATTCAAGAATTTAAAGCTCAAAATTTTTAATTGGCTTTCAGTTTTGAGCTATCTTTAAGATCAGAGTTTTCTTATGATGATGTAGAAAAATTCTCAACAGTCATAGTATTATGATGCTCCCAATTGTTCTTCATCAATTTCCTACTTCAGCTTCACAATGTGCATATATCTAGACCGATGGACATGTCCTCCTATTTTTAAGTCCATTGAACGTATCATTGCCAAAAATCTATCACATTGTATTTTATCTCCTAATCAATATTTCCAATTCATTTTTCTTGGACTATCTTTCTAATTACTTAGCCTGTCTTAAGATTCCAATCATTCATTAAGCTTGACCATCAAATACGAGAATGCATTGCTCGTTTTATTATTTAACAATAGGAATAAAATAATTCTTACAAGTTCTGAACATTATTGAAGGTCCTTATCCGCACTTCATATCAGGATTTACTAGTTCCCAATTCATAATAAAATTAATTAGTCCTATCTAAGATGAACATTGAATTTATCAACTTGCATTTTACTTGTTTTTGCTCAAAAGGAATGACTAGTAGTTAGCCTTACCTTGTCCATTTGTTCTAAAGTGACAAGTCTCGTACTATCCACTTCCAATATTTTGGATCATAGAATTACTTTGTTGTTTTATACTTCAAAAATATTCCACTCAACTTCTTGATACCATTTTTATTAGTGGGAGAAGGCACCTAAATTTTTTCCTTTAAAAATATTGGATCTTTATTTTCTTTCAAACGAGTCACTCTCATTGCTATTATGATGTTATGGCCCAAGAACCTTGATAACATTCAAGAAACCACACAACATTAAGATCTATTATCTTGATGTAAATTATGTTTTTGGTCAAAACAATGATTAGAATAAAACAAAAATATGGTTTTACAAAGAAGACTATGTAAGAGAGAATGAGAACAACTGCAGACAACAAATCTATGTCAATAGATATGATACAAGGAGTTTAGAATCGTATATGGAATTAAAATACACAAAAATTAGCCATATCCAACTTGAGGTAGTAGGACATTATTTTAAAAGCTTGTTGGGAGGGGAGATTTTTGGATTATTATAAGGTTCAGAGGAGAGGGGAGACCGAGCACAAAAAATGTACCTATCCACATCCAATTAACCATTATATTAGTGGGGGGCACTTTCATTATGGTGTAACCTACATTGGCATCGGCATCATGGTATACTTGTTTTTGATGTTGTCGTAAATTTCACTATTATCCAAATGTGCCCCCTTCTCATTTTGTGGCTGACTCTCTTTCATTCTTTCCTTCTATTGTGCCTCAGTCATAAATTTTTACTTTTTAGGCACTCAAAACCTTCTGGAAATGACACCATTGGATAGAGCTCTTTCTCAGCTTTCTAGAAAGGTAAAGTTTACCTCCTAACTCCACGTATTTTTCAAGTTATGGCTCGGCAGAGTTTTTGTGGGAAATTTTCCCTTGCAAGGTCCACAGCGAATTAGAACTCGCCACATGTCCAGGTCAAAAATATCAAAGCGATCCGTTTTGGGCCTGTTTTTGCCCTAAATCTTCGAACGACCATAACTTTCGATCCAGAGCTCGGATTTTCACGTTCTTTATATCATTGGAAAGCTGGTAAAATTATTTACATGATTTCATGGTAAAATTTGAATTTTGGTTCAGTTTGGAGGGAGAAAATAAAAAAAATCTTCTGGTACGCACCCATGGATAGAAATGACATTTCAACAACCAATTTTAATGCAAAATGGGTCGCATTCTTCTCCAGCATGGTCAAAAATGTCGGGGGATGGGTCTGTCAAGTCACCCATGCTGTTTTTAATGCATTTTGGTCAATGAGAAATGGATCCCATGTTTTTTCACGTTTTCTCTCTCCTGGGCTCGACCCATGCACTGTAAAAGCCAGATTTGGCTCATTTTTCAAAGGGGAACACTTTTTTACATAGCAGGCTTCTGTTTTCACCTTAAGCAAGTGATTTTTTGTAAGGATCAGACCTTTTCAGGGATTGTAACAGTTTTCTTCCTCTTTGGTGTTGGAATGCAAGGATTTTGATGTTGAAAATCACAATACATGCTCTGTGAATGCTTTCAGTCTTTTGTATGTGTTGTTTGTTTCATTTCAAACCTTTGATTACAGCTTATCAACCTGTGCATGATGTTTTATGTTGTGATTTCTGATTTGTGTCTATTTGCAAGAGCAAAAATGTTCACCACTCCTTTGGTGCATCACCATCATTAGTTTAGTTTCAATTTTTGCATTTCTTATCCCTGTCTCCTTGGAAATTAGGATAAAATTAGGATTTGAACCTCTACAGTTGTGCAAATAATAGATCTAATCAGAGGAGTTTGAGGAACCAGCCTCTAATCTAGAGATTCCTCTCTCATTTTTTTAAGTCCCACACTTGGGAAGAGGATTCAATGTTGTGCAATCACGTTGGATGCCTAAAAAGTCAACTTAGAACCTTGATTTGCATCCAGGGGTGCTGCTGATTTGCAACAACAGTTTTGGCACACCGGGTGGGACCTTAGAGGTCTTCCACTTCATCTTTTACAGGTTGGTGTGTTCCTGTGAAGATTTCATCCTTTGGAGGCACTTGCAAACACATCTGGTGACTCCATCTGATCAGCAACCCATTTCTAAAGTTTCAGACCTGTTTTTCATCCATTTCCATCCATTATTCTTTCCATCTCTTTCATTCTTTTCCATTCCATGAAGTTATGCAATCATGACTTCATTTCCATCATGGAACTCACATTTACAATAGTAGCAATATTTCCCACCTCCAACATGTTTTTTAAATCCTCCAAATCAGCATTTTGAACAAATTCAAAATCAACATACATACCCATATGAGCAGCAATGCCAAAATTAGTTTGGCTATGGAGCTTTCCAAGAGCAAGGGTGTGCATACAATGAAGAATATCAGATGCAAGATGCTGGTCTATTGGAGAAAATCCAAAAGATGGAGGTAACCATGGTGCAATCCAAGGCTCAAGCACAAATGAAAGCATTTGGAATCGGTTGTGGAGCACCCTGTCCATGGGTGGGACCTTTCCCAAGGCATTACAACCCTCAAGAGAAGCTTGAATTCATGATTGCAACGCTGCCATTTCTTGAAAATTGGATTGAAGGAATAGAGGTGTATGAGAGGAGTATTCAACAACATTTTCAACGGGTAAGCACACCATCTCATGCCTTTTCTTTTCCTCTTTCCCAATCTGTTTTATCTCAGCAGTGTCAAGTTTTAAACTCTCCATCTGCTGTCCCAAGTGTTGAATCCATTTCTCCACCCCCTAGTCTTCCACCTCATCTCAATTCTTCTGTCCTTTTCCCTTCTAAACAGTCATCCCCTCCATAAGAGTTAAATGAAACACCCTCTCCTCTAAAGAAACAAGAGGTTTTACCTCCTCCACCACCACAAAAAATTGCAAAAATCAGTCATGAAGGAAAACAAAAAGAGAAGCCAAACAAGGATGAAGAAATTCAAATTTTGAAGAGTTGGGCTCTTAAATTTAGGATGAAGAATATCCCTTTGCTGATGAAACCTTCAGAAGAGGTTGGAGTTAAAGAAAAAATGGTGGTCAGGACTGATTTTGTTGCAGCAAAAGAAGAGCAAAAAGGAGTTGCAGATCAGCAATCAATTTGTTCAGAATATAGTGTCCATGTTGGCACCCTATTTGAAGGAAATGCTGATCCAATTCAAATTGCAAAAATCAGTCATGAGGGATAGCAAGAGGAAGGAGAAGCTGCTCCAAATCCAAAAGAAGAGGAGCACATTCCAGCTATGGGGGAGAAAAGTGCAGATCCAAAGGCTTTGAGCACAAAGCAGGTTATAGAAGAACCTTCAATTCTTCTCTCTACTTCATCTCTCTCAAGTTCTAGTACTGAAAAAGAGTTTGATCCCTAAAACTCAATGCTGGAGGATGAAATAAACCATGGTGATCAAGTTACAGATCAAGAGAACGCCATGGGAGAGGTTGAACATTTGTAGCAGGACAACAATGAGGCAGTTTCCCTGTCTGATTTGGAGGACTATTTTGATGAAGAAGAACCGGTTAAGTTTCCACCATTCTCTCTTTCATCATCCATCTTCCCAACATGAGATCCTACTATCATGGAGGAGAGTATTCATTTGCAGCCGCCTGTATCTTATAGAAGCTCTTTGGAACCAAGATTGGAAGATTTGAATCTTTCATGTCCTTCATTAGAGGAAGAGAAAGGGCAGAAGGGTTCTACCATTGCTTCCACACCATCCATTCAAGGTCTACAAGAGAACTCCATTCTTGGAGTTGAAAATCAGAATTATGGGCATACTCAATAGATCAGACCTTGCCCAATCAGGTATTTGGCTTCATTGGAGCCAAAGGAGAAGCCACAACCAGTCATACTTGCTTCTAAGCATGAGGATGAGCTGCAAAGTTCCAAGGATCAGCTGTCATACCTCTCCAATCCAAATGCAGAGAAACTAAAAGAGGTATTGGATTTTTTTTTAGTTGACACCTTGCTAATTTGGGTAGAAGACCAGCTTCTTGTTGATTTTCCACTCATCCAATCAGCCATACTCAGCTCCAAATCATCTGCATGGCTGCCAATTTTGAAGAAAGGAAGCTATTTTGCACAACCAATTATAGGGTTCATTTAGCTCACCTTTGCTTCCAGTTAGAGTAGAGTAGGTAGGTTTGCTTTCAGTAGAAGAAGTTCTTGTGCACACTCTGCATGTTCCATTTGGAGCATGTATGATTTTCAGTCTGTACATAGTTTTGGTGCTGCTGGTTTCATTCTTGCATAATTCATTTTGATGGCATTTTGGTGGGAACAACTCCATGTCCAGTGGGATTGAAGCGGTTCAGACGGAAGTTTTCAAAGTTCAGATCAGTTTTCAGGCTACTACTCATGACTCCATGCCCAATGGATTGCTTCAGGATACTGATCATTCATCCAGTAGGCAAATGACCCCTCTGAGTCACCAAAATTGTTATCCAAATGTGCCCCCTACTCATTTTGTGGCTAAATCCCTTTCATTCTTTCCTTCTATTGTGCCTCAGTCATAAATTATTACTTTTTAGGCACTCAAAACCTTCTGGAAATGACACCATTGGATAGAGCTCTTTCTCAGCTTTCAAGAAAGGTAAAGTTTACCTCCTAACTCCACGTATTTTTCAAGTTATGGCTCAGCGGAGTTTTTGTGGGAAATTTTCCCTTGCAAGGTCCGTAACCAATCAGAACTCGCCACGTGTCCAGGTCAAAAATATCAAAGTGATCCGTTTTGGGCCTGTTTTTGCCCTAAATCTTCGAACGGCCACAACTTTCGATCCAGAGCTCGGATTTTCACGTTATTTATATCATTGGAAATATGGTAAAATTATCTACATGATTCCATTGTCAATTTTGAATTTTGGTTTAGTTTGGAGGGAGAAAATCAAAAAACACTTCTGGTGTGCACCCATGGACAAAACTAACATTTCAACAACCAATTGTAATGCAAAATGGGTCACATTCTTCTCCAACATGGTCAAAAATGTCGGGGGATGGGTCTGTCAGGTCACCCATGCTTTTTTTAATGCATTTTGGTCAATGAGGAATGGCTCCCATGTTTTTTCACATTTTCTCTCTCCTGGGCTCGACCCATGCACTGTAAAAGCCATATTTGGCTCATTTTTCAAAGGGGAACACTTTTTTGCATAGCAGGCTTTTGTTTTCACCTTAAGCAAGTGATTTTTTGTAAGGATCAGAATTTTTCAGGGATTGTAACAGTTTTCTGCCTCTTTGGTGTTGGAATGCAAGGATTTTGATGTTGAAAACCACAATACAGGCTCTGTGAATTCTTTCAGTCTTTTGTATGTGTTGTTTATTTCATTTCAAACCTTTGATTACAGCTTATCAACCTGTGCATGATGTTTTATGTTGCAATTTCTGATTTGTGTCTATTTGCATGAGCAAAAATGTTCACCACTCCTTTGGTGCATCACCATCATTAGTTTAGTTTCAATTTTTGCATTTATTATCCCTGTCTCCTTGCAAATTAGGATAAAATTAGGATTTGAACCTCTGCAATTGTGCAAATAATAGATCTAATTAGAGGAGTTTGAGGAACTAGCCTCTAATCTGGAGATTCCTCTCTCATTTTTGTAAGTCCCACACTTGGGAAGAGGATTCAATGTTGTGCAATCACACTCGATGCTAGTATGATCAAACTAGAAATCTGATCAACATCCAGGGGGTGCTGCTAATTTACAACAACAGTCACCTTGTAACCAATGTGGGATTATTTCTTTATGAAGACATGTGGATCTTAGAGTCATATAAGTAATCCTAAGAGGCCCATAAAAATGAAGATTTTTGAATTAAAAAAATTACAAGATGCGGGGACAATCACAAGTGTGTGCTAGATCCTTGTGGTATATTCTAATGTAACTCCAATGAAGCACCATTATACCTCGACCCATCCAAATCACTGGTTTCACACACCACACCCAACAAAGAAGATTAGGTGGAAGTCGCCACTGATAATGATGGAAGAGATACCCTTTGCTAACGAAATTTAAGCCCAAGGAAATTCACAAAAATCTATAATTGAAAATATATATATTTCAATCACAAAACTCGACAGAAAGAAAAAGAAAGATCGGGTCAACTTAAAGTAAGCATCACATATTCCAACAAAAAAAAGATTGAGCATCATATAAAAAAATCAATAATCTTCTGATTCACCAAAGTATAATTATAAATTACCTATATAACAAACACCATTTATCCTGAGTTCTTATAAGTTAGAACCCAAATCCTTGGAGATCCCATGTAATGTTCCATCCCCGTAATAAAATAATTACCCTAATTAAAGTTATCGCGAGCTCCATATTAGTTTAAAGAAGAATAAAATTTACTCTGTAATTATTCCACCCTGAGAAGGCAATGAAACATACCATAGGAAACACAATATCACCTCCCACTTCTTTACTGGCCATCAAATGATATGAAATTTGTTGAATTCTCCTATTCGTTGCCTCAGTTTCCATGACTAAAATAATCTTTACTGAGAATTCACAGGGAATAATGAAGAACCATCAATTTTTAGGAATAATTTTGTAATGAAGCAGAAGAGAGAAACAAATTCATAGAGGAGAAAAGAGGATACATGAAATATATTTTTGGTGAAATAAATAATTATTTTGCCAAGGATATAGGTACAGGGATATATGGTGTGTATATATACTCATTAGATTCATCCGCAGTTCTCAGAGTCGAAGAAATTATTTTCTTCCTGGCCACCCACCCATGTCGACATCCAATTTCTAAAGCAGTTTTCACATTTGAATAGTCTCCAATATGTATTCTTCCCTGGAATCTTGTCGACCATTCTCTATGCAACTAATTTGGGGAACTGCAAAAAAAAAATTGATAAAAAAACAAAAACTTCAAAAAATATGTCAAAGTTAACTTAGAATCGTGAATGATCACAGGCTCCAGTGTAATGACATCTCTAATATTTTCCAACATGTCAAACATTCGATGGATATATATTAGACATCATCTCTGCGTGCTGAAATTTCTATATACAAACAACATTTGTGCTAATTGTGTTGGAAATAGCTGATATTGATAGATAAATTCCAACTTTATGGAATGCAAATTTATGTAAAAGATATTCACATTTATTGTGAATATTAAATCCTCCAAAATTTCAAAAGATATTGTATATAATATCTAGAAAATATCAAGAGATATTATATATATCCAGAAATATCCCGGAATATCTATAAAATATCCAAAAGATCAATAATATCTAATATAAGATATTATGAGATGTTTTCTAAGCTGGAAGGTTAGAAAACTTCTCTAAATAAGAGATTTCCCTTTGTAATTCAATAAGCAAGAAAAACAAGAGAAGGCACCAAAGTGCTCTAGAGTATTTTTAATACAACAACTTGTTTCTATATTTCTCTTGTGAGTTTGTGTGTGTTCATAATATTGTTTCTATTTGCAATATCTTAGCACACACCATATAGGTTAGGAGTTACATATAATTCCTTCAAATTGGTATCATAGCTAGGTTGAGCTTACATTATAATTTTTTATTTCACGCTATTAGTCTAGTTCAAAATGGCAGATATGAGCAATACTCTCACTCAATACCAAATCTCCATATTCAATGTGAAGAACTATGATTATTGGAACATAAAAATGAGGAGCTTATTTCATTGACTAGATGTGTGCGTGCTAGTTAAGAATGGGTTTCTAAAACACATAGATCTTCGAGCATTTCAAGCACCGACACAAGTAGATAAGGATTTGTTAAAGGAGAACAAACAAAAAGATGAAAAATCCTTGTTTCAAATTCAACAAGCAATGGATGAGTCCATATTTCTGTGTGTTGCATCAAAAACTAGATCAAAGCAAGCATGGGAAAGTCTTCAAATGAATTATCAAGGTACTAATAAAGTAAAAATTGTAAAATTACAAAATCTTAGAAGATATTTTGAAAATATTTGCATGAAAATCCTAGATTCAGTAGATTTATTTTTCACCCATGTGATGGGTGTAGTAAATCAAATTAGGTCACATGGTGAGACTTTGGAGGATTAAAGGATTGTAGAGAAAATAATTAGAAGTCTTCCTAGTAAGTTTGATGTGATTTTTGTTGCAATATAAGAATCAAATAATTTAACCCAAGTGTCTGTACATGAATTAATGGGATCTTTAATATCCCATGAGAAAATATTGAATAGATCAGGTAGCTCATCTCTTTAGTAAGCATTCAAATTGCAAGTTTCAATTTGCAGTAATAGAGAAAGAGGAAGATCGAGCTTCAATAGAGGCAGAGGAAGAGATTTCCAAAGAGGATCTGGAAGAGAAAAAACATATTATGAAGGAGGAAGAACAACATTCAAATTTATACACTGCAAGTGCTAGAGGCCGAGGAAACAATCAAAATCACACTTATGGTCAGAGGTATGACAAGTCACATGTTCAATGCAATTTACTGTAAAAGGTATGAACTCTATGCTAATGAATGTAAGAAGAAACATTTTGATATGAGTAGAAAAAATGCACATTTTTTCTGATGAAAATAGTCTAAAATTTCTAACAATGGTTCAATGTTCATTACATGTAATGTTGCTCAACAAAGTGCAAAGAATATTTGGTTTCTAAATAGTGGATACAATAATCACTTAAAGGAATGATAAGAAGATTGCTCCAAGCCGCAATCTCAGATGATAATAGCACACCATATTATCTTTGCAAAACAAAAGAGCTAAAATACCATATATGGAAATCCATCATAATCCATAATGTTCAATATAGTACAATACAATGACTTTAATTTTTCAATAAGAAATATGTACATATAGGAGGAGGGAAGTGCAACTACTACCTAAATCAGTGATGAAGAACTCCCACTAATTGACACTGGTAGTTAAGTTAACTCCATAAGACTAGTAATCTAACTCCACATAACTGAGAAGCTAACTCAACATAACTAGTAAGTTAACCCAACAAGTGTAGGGCTAACACAAGTGTAAGAATTATCCTGATAAATAAATAAAAGGATAAATAATAACCTACACTAACAATCACATGACTAGATGTAAGGAAATGTTTACAAAGATAGATGAGTCGGTTACATCTTATGTTAAGTTAGGAAATGATAATAAAGTTGCAGTAATGGGAAAAGGAACCGTAAATATTGAAACTAAGAAAGGTGAGAACAAACACATTCCAGATGTGTATTATATTCCTGGGTTGAAACATAATCTAATGAGTATTGAGACAGTTAGTGCAGAAGGGATATAAAGTTCTATTTTGAAGTATGATGCATGTGTAATATTGGATAGAAATCCAAGAAAAAAATTGATTGCAAAGGTTGATATGACAAGAAACGAAATGTTTCCATTAAGAATCCAACATGAATTGTCATCTAAAGAAATTTCTTCACTAGAATTTAACAGTTTCTCTAAAAGATCACACTTGGTTGTGGCATTTGAGATTTGTACACTTAAGTTTATAGTGGTTTAGATTTATTGACAAAAGAGAGCATATGGTGAAGGGTTTTACTTGGATAGAGCAACCAATCATAGTCCTTGTGGAAGTTGTATTCTAGGGAAGTAACACACGGAAAACTTTCCCATGTTGGAAATTCATATAGAGCTAGATCTCTTCTTGAGATTGTCCATTCAGATATATGTGGGCCTATGCAAACACCATCAATTCGAGGAAGCATGTATATTCTTAAATTTTATAGATGATTTGAGTAGAAAAACTTGGGTTTATTTCTTGAAACATAAGTCAGAAGTATTTAGTGTGTTCAAAGAGTTTAAGGCCATGGTTGAAAAGTAGAGTGGTTACTATATAAAGGTGTTAAGATCAGATAGAGGAGGAGAGCACATGTTTCAAATGAGTTCCCAAATTTCTACAAATTTCATGGGATTAAGAAGCAATTTATGACAAGGTATACACCTCAACAGAATGGTGTGGGTAGAACGTAAGGAATATAACAATTATGGAAATGGCTAGAAGTATGTTGAAAGCCAAACATTTACCAAATGAATACTAGGATTAAGCAGTGGCTTATGCGGTTTACATCTTGAACCAATGTCCAACATAAATTATGAAGGATAAAGTTCCTCAAGAAGCATGGATTTGAAAGAAACATAGTGTCTCACATTTAAGAGTTTTTGGATGTGTAGCTTATGCTCATATTCCAAATGAGAGGAGGAAGAAATTGGATGATAAAGGAGAAAGATGTATTTTTGTAGGTTATAATGAGCAATCAAAAGCCTATAAATTATTCAACCCCATCTCAAAGAATTCTATTATTAGTATAGATGTTGAGTTCATTGAAGAACAAGCATGGGATGGAAGCATTGATAAGTTAACAACTATCACTATAGGAATAACTCATCATGAGAATGATTTTGATGAAAATATCACGCAAAATGTTCATCTAGCACCTCAAAGGATCGGTGCAGTGACATCTTCTTCAAATAGCACTCTAGTTTCAAAAATCATCACAAGAGGTATCTCAAGTGGATTTTCATCCCCTCCAACAAATTTGCATCCTCATGAAGCCTCAAGGCATGAAGGTAATTCCTCACATTCTAATTCTCACAGTAGTGACATATTAGATCCAACATTGGAAACACAAAGGTCTCAAAACATGGATTCCCTAGGAAAGGCAAGAAGCTTAAGGGAGATTTATGAACAAACTCAAGGTGATGAGAATGTTGATTTCTATTCTGATTTTTCATTATTTTCTCATGATGATCCTATATATTTTGAAGATGCATTTGAAAATGAAAAATGGGTAAAATCTATGGATGAAGAAATTGATTCTATTGAAAAGAATCGTACATGGGATCTTGTGAGCCTTCCAGAAGGAAAGAGTCTAATTGGCATGAAGTGGGTCTACAAGACAAAATTTAATGTAGATGGAAATGCTGAAAAACATAAATCCAGGTTAGTTGCAAAGGGTTTCTCACAATAACCCAGAATTTATTACCATGAGACTTTTGCTCCACTAGCTCAACTAGACACTGTCAGAACTATTTTAGCAATATCAACTCAAAATAATTGGAAATTCTATCAAATGGATGTCAAATTTTTAAATGGCATACTAGAAGAAGAATTTTATGTCTTACAACCACATGGATATGAAATATTTGGTCAAGAGCATAAGGTATATAGATTGAAGAAATCCTTGTATGGTCTGAAACAAGCTCCAAGAGAATGGTATAGTAGGATTGATTCATACTTTTTGAAAAAAGGATTTAGCATAAGTGTTAGTGAGCTAACACTATACATCAAAATGAATGATCAAGAACAAATTCTAATTGTATGTCTATATGTTGATGATCTAATATTCACAGGAGATTTGTCAATTGACTTGTTTGAGACAATGATGAAAAACTAATTTGATTTGACTGATTTTGGTCTAATGAAGCATTTTCTTGGCATAGAAGTTACTCAATCAGAAAATGGAATATTTATATGTCAATCAAAATATTCCAATGATATTATGAAAATGTTCTACATGATGAATTGCAAGCCAGTATCAACACCAATTGCCACAAGATTAAAGCTAAGAAAAGACGATAAATGATGTTATATTGATCTAACTATGTACAAAAGACTTGTTGGTAGTCTGTTGTATTTTACCGCTACAAGGCATGATATCATGTATAGTGTAAGTCTTATTTCTAGGTTTATGGAATCCCCAAAGGATTCTCATTGTAAAGCTGGAAAAAGAAATTTAAGATATGTTAGTGGAACAAAATCTTTTGCTATTTTATATACAACTTATGATATTTTCACGTTAGTTGGTTACACAAAAAGTGACTGTGTAAGAAGCATAGATAATAGAAAGAGCACATCCGGCTATATTTTCCATTTTGGTTCAGGTGCAGTTTCATGGGATTCTAAGAAACATCCTATTGTCACTCTCTCTTCAGAGAAGTAGAATACATGGCATCCACAGCAGCATCATGTCAAGAAATATGGATGAGAAGAGTATTATCAGATCTAAAGCAAGAAAGAGAAGGAGCAACAAATATATTTTGTAGTAACAACTCATCTATTGCATTATCAAAGAATCATGTTTTTCACAAAAGGACCAAGCATATTGATACTAGGTATCATTTTATTAGAGAGGTAGTCAACAATAGACAAATATTTTTGGAGTTTTGCACGTCTGAAGACCAATATGTTGATATCTTCACCAAGCCATTACCAAAGGACACCTTTGAGCATATGAGAGATTGCTTAGGCATCATAGGTGCGTATTGCTCCAAGAATACATGAAGATTCAAGATTAAGAGGGAGTGTTGGAAATATCTAATCTTGATAGATAAATTCCAACTTTATGGAATTCAACTTTATGTAAAAAATATTCACATTTATTTTGAATATTAAATCCTCTAAAATATCAAAAGATATTGTATATAATATCTAGAAAATGTCAAGAGATATTATATATGTAGAAATATCTGGGAATATCTATTAAATATCCAAAAGATCAATAATATTTAATATAAGATATTATGAGATATTTTCTAAGCTAGAAGGTTGGAAAAATTCTCTTAATAAGAGGTTTCCCTTTGTAATTCAATAAGCAAGAAAAACAAGAGAAGACACCGAAGTGCTCTAGAGTATTTTTAATACAAAGCCTTGTTTCTATATTTCTCTTCTAAGTTTTTGTGTGTTCATAATATTGTTTCTATTTGCATTATCTTAGCACACACCATCTAGGTTAGGAGTTAGATATAATTCCTTCAATTTGCAGGTATATGATGAGTAACTACTGGGTGCGGGGTACTATTATGGATTTTGAAAAGTCTTAACGGCTCCATTTGATTCATGCTTCAACGTTCTCTACCCCCTCGATTTCCTCCTTCCATTACTCTGATGGTTTTCAGACACTCTCTGAACTTTCCCATTGTAACAACACCTTTCGGTATAAATATACATAACAAACGCCCTTTCTACAACCTTTATTGTACAAGTAGCCATATATGTTTTCACCAAAATTCCCAAATAACTCTCTCCACCTCGAATGTGATTTTAATATAAGAGGAGAGATACACAAGATGTCATGACAGACTCATAAATGTTAGCATATTTATAGCAGATGAAAACCGTGGAGAAGCTTCAATTTTTTGTTCATCAGTACCATCTTGTATTTTGTCACATTGTCTCCATTTCTTCCATTTATAGGGCTATGACGAGGATGTTCTACTATATTTGGGACATCAATTCCCCTTCCTTTCTCCTTTTCAATCCTCAGTTTCTCAAAAATCAACTGCACGCCACCCAAAACACAAATAATCAGTCTTAAATACCTTTTTATATTTTTTCACTCGTACTAGGTGACTTTAATATAGACATTCCTTGTTCAGGGCTCCAAGATGAGCATGTTGACAAGCATAAAAAGAAGAGAAATTAGCAGAGTGTAGACCTTCCAACTCTGAATTTTTGATGCAGGATTCCATGGATGAATGGTAGAGCGCGTGAGAAGACAAGTTGCCAAGTGATAGGCAATGTTGTTGAAATAAACAGGATATTGTTTACTCTGAATCAAAGCAAACTACTTCCTAGGAATGGAGGTGACCAGAATGTTCCCCAAAAATAATTTCACCCTCACGGAACTCGCATATATTGTAGAAAATGCCAACAAATATTCGTTCTTCGACCTTAAGAGCCTCCATAGATGTTAGGTGTTCAAATCTAGGGGCCATCAAACGTGACCCTGTAGTAAAGCTACTTGTAATATTTTAGTTTCTTTCATGACGTCAGCGGTTTGAGCCCCGATTCTCTATACATTTGTCTTGAAATATTTTTAAAAAAGAGGAATGGACTTCTTTTATGCGTCATTCATAGACATGGAATAAACCTCGTCCATGGTCTGCCAAAACTTTTCAATGGTAGCTTCTTTGGCGTGTCTAATATCATTGTGTCACAAACTCTCCTTTCTGTGACCATAATTATCTATTACAGAATCATAATTCTTCCGTGGGAAGTGAAGATACCTTTCACATAGAAAGTTTTTTGAATTCAAAGACATGCCTAGATGGTAGAGCACAGAAGCAGCCTTGGTCTTGTCAGCACCGCCGTAGATTTAACAACATTCTTGATCTTGTTATCACCGCTTCTAATGACATGGACCGCTTGTTCGTCAGCTTGCTTATTTTACAGAGTATGACTGGATTTGTTTGCGTCATTCTTCAATATTCTCTGCCCCTCTCTTTCCTCCTCCCATTACTCTAACTGCTATTAGACACCCTTTGAGCTGTCTCACTGTAAAAATGTGTAATATTAGGTATAGATATAGTGGAACAAACGATTTTTTATTCTCCAACACCAATAGATTAGGCGTCGTTTGTCATGGGAGCCTTACCATGATCTTGAGGTACACTTTTAGATATAGGTTTGCTACTAAAAGAAGTAAAAATCAAACCCATTGATGGTTAAGATGATGAGGGTGGTGGTGGTGGTATGATTACTTTTGGAAGTGATGTTGATGGTTGATCATGGCATGATGATGAAGAAGAAAATGGATTATGTGAATGTTAATGTGAATCAGAAGATTGTGTTGAGGGTGATGGGTCAAATGTGGTAGCTATATGGGTGGATGTTATAGATATGTCTGCGGGAGATGGAATGATTTGTGTGATGGGTGTAATAGGAACCACTCTTCTGAATGAGAATGTGATATTATTTCAGTACTTAAATAGTTCAACGTCGGTGGTGACATAATGTGTAACTCTATCTTGTTTGTACTTGAGACAATGATGAAAGTGGATAGAATAAATTTCATTTCATGAATCCAAGGATGTTCCAATAAGATGTTGTATTTTAGTTATCCTTCTATGACATATAAAAGGGTGTGGAGTGTCTTAGATCCAAATTTCATATGTAAAATGATAATTCCTAATGCAACGATGTAGTGCCCTCTAGTTTTGCTCATTTTCTTAACGATAAACTCTGTGATAGATTCATGTTTGGGATATTAAGTGGATAATGGCATGATTTAATTAAATTAATTTTCAATGATTTGATTGTTATATTATCTCTTATTTCCATCTTATTATTATTAGCATGATATATGGGACTCGCGAAGCTGATTTAACACCTTATCCTTACTACTTGGTTTTGATATAGTGTTATTGGTATTATTGATCTAGGGTTTACATAAGTTTTAATTTGGTTAATGTTTATAGGGGCACTTGTTTGAATAAATTTCTATTAATTTTTCATCTCTCTTTGGAAAGTGATAAATGATCTTAACATGAGGTATGAGCAATACAGTGCCAATATTGTTTCCATTATTACTTGTTTGGTGTTATTGGTATGGATGTTATGGAAATACGATTTATATGGGTTATGTTTTGTATGTTATGGATGTATATAGTTTTGGTTACTATCTTCGCATGGATGTTAATTGATGTTTTAACTCAAAATTTTATTTTACCAGTTGGATGTATGTAGAATGGTTTCATTTGGTTTAGTATATGGAGTGGGTATGATGATGTGTGAATCGAGTGTGTAAGATACAAGTTCACCACAGGAGAATGTGGGACTTAAAGGTACACCTCCAATTTGCACAAGTGGTTGACAGGGCCAAAACCTCACCCTTTCTTAAATTTTCATTATCCAGGTTATGTTGATGTTGTGATTATTACGGAAACCCTTAGTGTTTCCCTCTTGACCCTTATTGTATTAATTTATTTAACGCTTGTTCTAAGTGAGTTTAAGGGCATAATGGTTCCTACTTGTATTATAGGTGATTTATTATTGTTAACCTTGTGCTTAGAGGTGTGGGAACACTTAATATTAATTGGGTGGGTCCCACCACCTCTCCATGTGTGCCATATTTTCCAAATCTGAATTTGGGTTAAAAGTGGAATTTGTAAGTGTTGCTTTTTGTGTTATGGGTCTCATTTTCACCAAAATGGACCCCTTGGACCCTACTATGGGTAGGGGATTTTTTCAAGGCTCAAATGGGATTTTATGCCATTTGAGTCCCTCTTGTCCACATCATTTTTAATGTGCTAGTTATTTGAGCCACCTTAGTAGTGAAGAAAATTTGGTTTTTTTTTAATTTAGATTTTGGGGGATATTCCTTGATTATGTCTTTTCTGTTTTGTATGATTGGGATTTGTGGGAGTATTATTGGTAGAATGAGGATAATAACACATGTTTCCCTATCATTGGTGAGAATCCTTGGGTATTTCGCTTCATATACCTCCACTTTGAAGCTTGGAGGGACCTTTTGGTCTCATTTTTTTTTTAAACATTTTGGGGAGAGGACTTGGAAGAGCTAGATTCTTTAAAGGACTTGGTGATTCTCTTTCTTCACTAGGACCTGTGGAAATCTTGGGAAGGATTGAAGTTTACAGAGGTTGGCCATAAAGTGCGGGACTTGGAATGTTGGTCTTGAGATAAGCCTCTCAACTCTTTCTTGAATTTTCTTAGTAAAATGATTGTTTTCTTTGAGTGTGTTTTCATTATCAAAGGGATAAGTAGTAAAGAGTTGCAATGTTGTTTGTTTTTCCTTATTCTTCTTCTTTAAATTCTCCTCCTTTTTGGGAGGTATGGGAAATATGGTTTTTGGAGGGATTGAGGGGGCTTAGTTGACTTGGCGTCTTTTAGCTTGGGTTGGATCCCTTTTAGTTGCATGGAAATATGGATATCTTGGAACTAATATTTTCCCCTCTTCCATTCTTGAGAAGTATCGTGATTAATATGTGTATGTAATTGTTTTGTTGTAAATTTTGGTTGGTTAGTTATTCTTGGTGTCTTATTTTTTCCCCAATCACCTTGTACATCTTGGAGGCATGCTAACTTTCTTTCCCGTGATCTTGGAGGAGGCCAGCACACCCTCTCTTTAGAGAATAGGCATGTAATTATGCCTATTGTTGGGAGGTTTCAAATCCTTATTCTTGGTGATTAACTAAAATGTGAATTCTATGAGTAAATCTAAGAAGAAACAATAATGGAAATAAATAATATAAAGTGAAATACAGATGCTAAATATTTTATTTTGATATTTAAATGAAGTGTAATAAATGAAATAGAATGGATAAGATAATAACATGAAGATGACTTACCTCATTGTGTGCTGAACTTGAAAAAGATGATATGCAAATGAGATAGAATGTGAAGGTGCTATCCTAGGAATTGCAGTAACTAGAGATATAACTAGATTGGGGCACCTAGGAGAGAATTGGGGTGCCTACAAGCACCCTGGTCTGTAATCTGGGCGCTTTGGTCTGCAGAAAATCTCAGGATCTGAATCAGATAGTGTCTTTTTGTCTTCACAGTCTCATTATCCTTGTCGCATGGCTATCACAATATGTTTTCTTGTGTCACCATGAAACTGATATGAAGATCTCCCTGCAAAACCCCATATAAAGCATTAATTCCCTAAAAAATAAATATGGATATGAAGGGGTCGAACTGAACTTAGTCGCCAAAATGGTGTACTTAAAACTAAGCGCTACACTATATTCTAGACCCAATGTAGCTATGTGTGCTTGTGTGTGCAATTATGTGCCTAGGGTTCCCTAATGCCAATGACATAGAAGTAGGAGGCAATAACTATATGTAAAGATACAAATGGTAGATGGAATAGAATGAATAGAACCCTTTCCCCCTATGCTTGTGTGATGTAGATGTAAATGATGCCTTAAATGTAGTCTCTTGCCTTAGTAGATAGCTAATCCTTGATAGATGATATTCTGCCCATAAGATAGTGAGTATGTTATGTTTATATATGGATATCTTGCCCAAATTTTGACACTAATGGCCTGACATGTTGACTAGTACCTAGGGGAACGAGCGAGAAAATGACAAATACCAACATCAAATATGTAAATATTACCCAAGTGTTACGAGGATGAGGGCGTGTAAAATTATAGAATGGGGTGCCCATGGGCACCCCAGAACTAGCTTAGGCACCCTAGTCAGAGTCTAGAGATGACAAATGAATAAATAATGACATGTGATACTCCCTAAGAGATGAATAGACGCATGTAAACAACTGACAACTGTGTAAGAAAAATGTCGAAGAAGACTAGCTAACTAACGACAGGACTAGGGAATAGGTCATTAGTGAATAATTTTATTATGTGAGATCCATATATAAATTAATGTACTTGGTGGTGTGAAGTTAATAGTAACGATGTGATTTTGTGACTATATTTTCCCCCCAATTTATATTGGTGAGAGAAAAACTTGGTAACATAAAGTAGATAGAAATACGTACCTGATAGAATTCAAAGAAGTTGCTGCTATATTAGAATGCACATATGTGTAGTAGAAGTGTGCCGAAAGAACCATATTGTGTGTCAAACCATGGGTTGACAGCGTGTTGATCCATGTAACAAAAAGTGTACTATGGTGATGAAGTGCAATAAATGTGAGTGATGATAGAAATGTGAGATGATTAATGATTTCAGACATTGTATGATGATGATGAGATGGGGTAGGGAGTGACTAGTTCCCAACCCGAACACATGTATATGCATAATCAACCAAAGGATTTGGGAATTCTACCGCAAGAGGAAGAGTGTAGAGGAAAAGTGTGTTATCCTCCAATCTCTAACTATATTTGCAAGATCTATTTGTTGGAGACAGACTAAGATCAAAGATTTTTGGTCTTTGGGTCTAAATAATTTCAATCAAATAGTTGACCCATATAGGAGTGGTATAGGAAATACACTCTTTCCCCCACTCCGCGGGTGTCACCGTAATGTGATAGCTTCCAAGTTGGGTCATTTGGAGGTAAACATGAAATTTATGATGGTGTCTAAGCTAGGTCATCATGAAGCAAGCACAGAATGTGAGAGGGCTTCCAAGTTAGGTAATCTGGAAGTAGGAAGATGATGTGGAACAACTTTTGAAGCTAGGTCATCTAGGAAATGAGATGAATTTAATGACCCAAGTTAGGTATTCTACGAGGCCGCTATTTAACTCCCAAGTTAGGTCGTTAGGGAGGAGAATTGTGATGAGTTTGTATTGGTTGAATGACTTCGATTTGTTAGAATTTTGAATGCATTAATTGATTTATTGATTGATTATTTGATTGGTTATTGGTGGAGAAATTTCACGCAAGTTGTCCCTAGGTTAGGTCAGTAGGGGGAAGTTTACATGGAAACTTTTTGTGTTTGTTTCCCCCATATTAGGTCATTAGGTGGAATTGGTGGTGAAATTTCACGTAGTGGATTAGTAAATGTTAATAAGTGATGAATTTCTAATGTTTGAACATGTGGTGGTGTAAGGGGAATTATAGGATGATCCCAATGATATGCCCCCCTTTTGGTGAAAGGGGAAGTGATGAAAATAATGAAGGCTAAGCTGAAAGTAAGCATGAGATAGATAGAATGTGATAGAGAACACTAAAATATGTATTAATGGATTTTTAAAAAAAAATTAAGGAGATATAATATATGTGTGATGTGTAATTTATGGTGGTAGGTGGATTTCTAAAAATAATTTCACAAACGGGGTGTAAATCGAAGTAAAAATGCTCAAGATATGACAAAAATAGTATAAAGTGTATTAGTTGCCAAAGTAAGCACGAGATGGTGACTATAGTAAAGTAGGTGAAGACAAGTAATGATAAACTGTAAACTGAAAAAAGTGCTTAGTTACTTTTTTTTTGTTTACACGAGTTTGAGAGTGTGTACAAAGTAAGGAAAAATGTCGCAAGTCAGAGCAAGGCGTCCTAGTCAGTTTGAGAGGGTGATGACTGTCGTAGTGTCATGTAGGACCAGGGAGTTGGTAAGTACATTGATTTTTGCAAAATGTATGTTGCAGTAGTTTTTTTCGTTGAATTTTTAAAAATTTGATATTTTGGATTTTCTCAGCATTTAAGACCTAGACGAGAGTGGTGAGGGTGCTAGTGACCCCTGGGATAGGAACGCCCAAAACTCGGCACTAATATCTTGTTCCTAGGCACCCCAGTCCTGCATATGGGTGTCGTTGGTACCTAAATTTGTTCTCCTTTTCAAGCTAAGCCGCAACATAGATTCAACAAGGCATTTAGAGGTAGATAGATAAAAAACATATGTCATTTTGTAGCCGGGGAAGAAATCTAAATGTCCTTTTCTTACTTGGATTTATGGAGAGATGGATAGCACCTTAAAAGGACATGATCTTGTCCTAACTATTTTAGGTTGTGCCTTTTCAACTGAGGTAAGAGAACCTATTTTGTAACCTCTGTTATTTGAAAGGAGATATAGATACCTTTCTTTTGCATAAATTTTATAGAGAAGACCTTAGGGAAAATATGATCAACTTTGAGTTCTTCTATGTTAATCTTTAAACAAAGTGTATTTATTTCATCTCTGAATGCATACGAGTAGTTTCTCTTGTTTGTATTGTAATCTTATACAAAAATAGCGTCCAATCACATAGGTCTCATTCCTTATGATAGTTTAGTGACATCTACAATTTCATCTCTCAGAAGAGCCTTCATCTGGGAGTGGGATAAATGGTTTAAAATAACTTTTCTTTCATTTTGTTGCTAGAGATTCTCTGTAAGCCTCTGGGTGTACCTCAGGCATGACTTTGTTTGAATCTTGGTGCCTTATTGGGTTCTCTAACTTGATCCTTCATGATAGAATCCCACAGGTTATGTGAAAGAGTGCTAATTTGGGCCTCCATTGAAGCACTTATTCTAGTTGAGGAAACAATTTAATTTTTTGTGGCATTTTTTTGATTGAATCTTTCCATTTTTCATAAGCTCTAAAGGATCTGGTGAGTCAAGTCCATCCTATCTCCCCTCCCACAAAAATCTATTTAAGACAACCAATCCTACCCATAATACCCTTATTTGTCATGTGTGTACACAAATGCATAATCTTTGTTACCAAAACATGTAGAAACAATCAGGGTCTCAAACGTCTCTAGTAACCTTTGCCTTGCTATGAGAATATCTCCATAATCTGATGACTCATGAGAGTCATATTTGGTGTGTTGATCATATTTTCCCCAAGGCCTTCTTTATAAAATTTATGCAAAAGAAAGGTACCTGCATTTCCTTTCAAATAAAAGAGGTTACAAAATAGGTTCTCTTACCTTGGTTGAGAGGAACAACCTAAAATAGTTGGGATTAGATCACATCCCTTTAAATGTGCTAGCCACTCCCTTCAGATCCTAAGTTCCAATAAGTCAGATAGATTGTTTCCTCGACAAGAAAATGACATACATGATTATCTATCTGCTTATGAGTTTCCTGTCTAATCCATGATGCTGCTCGGTCTTTAAAGGAGGTTAAATTTGGGTACCAATATCAGCAGCGTCGTTGCCAAGGACTATTTGGAAAGTTGTTGAGAACTGATTTGTTAATTGAGATTATAGTTCACATTCAAACCCTAATAAAACACTTCTTGTATGCTCTAAGTGTTGTATGCAACTTCTCCAATTTATACAAGTTCTTTGCATTAGTGTTCATTGATAAATTTTGGTAAAGAGAAGTCAGAGTCTTTCCATTTCCATTTTTTTAGCATTGATAGACATTTTATAGATCATATTTAGTGGATTTGCACAATTAAGGCGGAAAACCTTAGTGACGAATCCATGTTGATTTGATTTTGATAAGGACCAGTGTCCTAAACCTCTGCCAAGTAAGATTTGTTACTAATATTTACAAATCTGGAAGGAAGAAGATCTTTCTTTGCTAGGGATCCTACTAGGACATTGTTTCTAGAGCTAGGAAAAGTAAAATCAGAAGGAAGAAAATCTTGGAGAGATGTTGGAGTTTAAAAAACAAGGAGAGGGATCTCCATTAATGAAAGTGATCAGCCTATCATTGAAGACTACCATTCAAGTGACTCTAAATTAGGTAGCCTCTTTTTGGAATTGAATTCTCCAGCTGGAGAAGGGACTTCATTTGATTTTAAAAAATTTACTTCACATTTTGCACCTTTCTTTTCTGAAGTAGATAGATATTTCTAAGAACCAAGGCCTTTAGAGGGTGTCCATTTTGAAAACTACACTCCTGCATTTTAGAGACCCACTGCCTCTCATCAATTTGTTTCTCCCCTAAGATCACCTCCTCAAATCAATATGGCTCAATCTAGACCCCCTTTTGTTGTAAACACTTTTGTACCTATAAATTTTGTGAGGATGGCTGGATATCCAAATGTAGTGCCTCAAGATGTAAGGAACATAATGCCAAAGTTCCAAGGGAATAATGTTATTACTGGTGATCAACATCTAAAGCTTTTTATCAATATGATGAAAGATTTTGAGATTGAACATGAAGATGTGTATATCAAGTTGTTTATCAATACCTTGGAAGAGAATGCACGGGACTGGTATAAATCATTTCCGGGTAACTCTATTGATTCTTGGGCTAAGATGAACAATGCATTCATATTACAATATGGTGATAAGACTGACCCTAGGTTTCTTCTATCAAAATTTGAGAATATCAAGAAAAATCCTAATGAGTCAGTACATGGTTTCAACACAAGGTTCAATAAGACCTTGAGGAGATTGCCTATCAGGATAAGGCCATGTGATGAGTCATGTTTGATAAAATACACAGATGCATTTGATAAAAGTGCTTACTACTTAAGAGACAAGAACCCTACCAACTTTAGGCAAGCATTCACTATGTCCCTACAAATAGATAACAACATCAAGGAAATTAGAAAGCCTCCAAAGAGGGAAAGTGTGAAGTTGGTTAACCCAGAAAAACCTCAGACAAGCAAGGGTGCTGATTTGGAAGAAGTTTTGAAGACTTTGGTAGGAGTTGTCAAGGAGATCTCCTACAAACTAGCCCGGGATGAGAAATGAATTGGGAAAAGCTCACAAAGACAACACAAGTAACAGGGCCAAGACAGATTTACAAATCATCAAAGATATGATGATAGAGGCAAGGGACCTATTGGGTTTGGAAATAGGCAGCGCCAGGGCCAGGAAAGTAGAATGGTGCCTGATCCTTTAGCTGTTAGAGTCATTGTGGTGGAAGAAACATAGGTCATTTATTGGTGTGACAAATGTTTCATGACCCATGCTCCTTGTGAAGAAGATCAACAAGAGGAAGAACAAGCTGATGATGATAATGATGATGATGTTTACATGATGGGTTGCTCTATTATCTCACAACAAGGGTGACCTAATTTGAGGTGATAAGTGCTAGAACTGCTGCCACTTTTTGGGACTACATTCATAGGGTACCTATTCTTTCTCTCTCTCATAATTTAGAAGTAGATAATATACAAGATTTTGAATTTCCCAATAATGAATTTGAATATCTAAGGGATTTATTGGAAAAAAGTATGATGGAGGTATCCCATCTGAGGAAAATAGGAAATTATTAATGAATTTCGTTGTTTCCCAAGAGAAGGAATACACCATAAGCAGTAGGGTACTCAAAGGTGCAAGGCCTCAAGCCAAGCCAAAAACTCCCCTAATTTCAAAAATTCCTAAAGAGGCTCCTAAGAAAGGTGCACCTGTTAAAGGCCTTGCAGTTCTAAGCAAAAATCACACCCCTCCTCATGCTCAAGCTATCAAGATTCCTATACCACCTAATGAGTGTATTAGTCTTTCTTCTAATGTTGCCTTGCCCATAAGGTGTCCCATATGACATTTCCTAGGTTTTAAGTCAAATCAAAGTCTTTATCCCAATTGTTGAGTTGCTTAGGATTCCTAAGCACAAAAGGAGAGAATTTGAATACTTGGGGTTAAATGAAGAGAAGAATTCCATGGGAAGAAAAGTGAACGTTGTGGAGAATCCTCTAGTTATTGAAGATTCTGAGACACCATTAGCATTAGAAGAGCTAGCTAAACCACCTGAAGTTCATCTAGGGACATATTTGGTAGGCTCTCAGCTGAATGTGGATCCATTCTTCACCACTTTGATCATCAAGGATAGGCTGCTCCACAACTATATGTTTTACTCAAGGGCATCATGCAATGTCATGCCTTTGTAGGTAATGAATGAGCTGAATATTAAAGTAACAGAAGCATATGGGAAGTGCACTACCATGGACTCCAGAGAGGTACCAGTAGTGGGATGTGTGAAGGGTTTGGTGGTGTAGCTTATAGCCTACCCAGGTAAAAATTTAAATATTGATGTTGTCATAGTTGATTACCTAGCCAAGTGGGGTATGTTGTTGTCAAGAAAATGGGCTGCAAGTATTGGTGGTAGTGTCCAAATGCACATGTCTTATGCCACCATCCTAGTTTAAGGAAGCCTTGTCAGGTTATATGGGGAAAATAAAATGTTGCACCTTATTAAGGATCCCAACAATGTGTCCTATGAAGTATTGTACGCAAATGTCGATGTTGAAAACTTTGTGGGATTTGCTGAGGGAAGGGAGCACAAGATTGAGGAGTGTACGTGTCTTGAGAAAGAAGAATCTCCTTGGACTCTATTGTTTTATGGAGCTTGCTCCAAATTTGGAAATGGTGCCGGTGTTGTCCTAATTTCTCCAAGCCAGGAAAGGTTTGTTTTTTCCTTTAAGCTTAATTTTGAGTGTACTAACAACATTGCTGAGTATGAGGCATTGTTTTTAGGTTTAATAATTTCTTAGAAGTATGGTGTCAAGGACATCATTGTAAAAGGAGACTCAGAGTTAATTGTAAAGCAAGTCAGAAGATTGTATGCCACAAAGAATCAACAAATGAAATAGTACAAGCATGTAGTTTGGGATTTCATTGAGATGTTTGACTCATTCAACATAGTGCATCATGACAGGAGGTTCAATGACTTGGAAAATGGGCTTGCAGTGTTGGGTTCTCACTTTGACAACTGTACAATGTCCCCTTATTGTGAATATGAGGTGGAGGTATTCACAAGACCTTCTGTCCCTAACAATGTTAGGCACTAACAAGTTTTTGATGTTGATGCTCAGATCAGAAGGTTCCTACAAAATGGTGGAAAGTGTTCTAATCAAAACATTGATTGGGAGCCAATGTTTTTTGCAATAGAGGGGAAGGGAACTTTTTTGGCAGGGGCATCATCCAGCTAAAAACAAATACCATTCCTAAAGGACTAGTTGCTCTTGAGTCCAATTTTGATGATGTTGATCGCATTGTTAATAGATGCATGGCAGCCTTAAGGGATATTGAGGAGCATGATCTTGGAACAAAGGAGAAGACAAGGAAGATTTGGTTAGGTAGAAATCTCAGCAAAGTAGAAAATCAATCATACATCCTATTGTTGAAGAAGTACCAAGACTTCCTGGATTTGACCTATTCTGAGCTCAAAGCATACAAAGAGGACTTGTTTCAACATGAGATTCCCTTGGATCCCAATGAAAAACCATTCAGGTAAAAATAGAGGCCAGTTAATCCTCTCTTATCTCAAAAAATGCAAGAAGAACTGGAGAAACTAAGAGATGGAGGGATTATCCAGCCCATAAGGTATTCTTCTTGGGTCGCCAACCTAGTGCTAGTAAGAAAGAAAAATGGTGACATTAGGTTGTGTGTGGACTTTAGGAATCTGAACAAGGATTCAATGAAGGACAACTATCCTTTACCTAACATGTAACACATGCTATAGATGGTGACTAGATCTAAGTTGATTTCTACTTTAGATGGCTTCTCTAGTTATAACCAAGTCATGGTAAAAGAATAAGAAAGGATCAAGACAACCTTCACTACTCCATGGGGAACATATGTATATGTCAGGATGCCCTTTGGTCTGATGAATGCTGGAGCCACTTTTCAGAGAGCAATGGATGTTGCCTTTTCTGGCTACATCAATGACTTTATTGTTGTTTACCAAGATGATGTAACAGTGTTTTCAAGAAAGAAAAGTGACAATTTGCTTCACTTAGAGAAGATGCTAATTAGATGTAGGGAATATGGCATCTCACTCAATCCAAAGAAATTCCATTTTGGAGTGCAAAAGGAAAAATTTCTTGGTCACATTATGTCACAAGAAGGAGTGATGATTGATCTAGAAAGAGTGGAGGCCATCAGTATAGTCCCAATGCCAAGAACCAAGAAAGGAATTCAGTCCTTCTTTGGGTAGATAAACTTCATTAGAAGGTTTATATCAAAATTTGTTGAGTTGACCATCCCAATCACTTCCATGTTGAAGAAGGATTAGGTCATCAAATGGGAGGAGGCTGTCATCCAAGAGGCATTAAAGAATGCCCTTATTTTGGAAGCCCCAGATTACAAAAAACCTTTCCAGCTGTTTTCTTTTCCTTCAAAAAACACTATTGCTTCTGCCCTACTACAGAAGGATGATGAAGGGGCTGAGAGGCCCATTTCCTTTTTCAGTAAGGCTTTGCAAGGAGAAGAACCGAAATACACCATCATGTAAAAGCAGGCATTTTCCTTGGTCAAAGCAACAAAGGTTTTCAGGCCTTATATTTTAAGTTCAAAAGTTGTTGCTTATGTTCCCCATACCATGGTACAAGACACCTTGTCATAGATGGAAGTCTCAAGTAAAAGATGTAGATGGGTGAACAAGTTACAAGAGTATGATATGGAAATCCAAACCATGAAGTTGGTGAGAGGTTTGGGGTTAGCTAAGCTTATGGCTGAGAGCAACTTGCAGACCATTGAGGTAAATGAGGTTGAAGAGGAAAGGGTGGCTATTTTTAAAAAATTGATAAATTCTGAGTGGTACAAAGATGTGATGTTCTATCTCAAACACTTAAACTTCCCTAAGCATTTAAATAAGAACCAAAAAAGATCTCTTAAGTTGGATTCCCATAAATATGTTATTACTGATTTTGGTTTGGCATGGAAGAACCCAGAGGGAGTCCTCTTAAGATGCATCATTGATGAAGCCCCCAAAGTAATTGATGATCTCCATGGAGGAATTTGCGAGGGGCATTTTTTTGCAAGAGTCGCAACACATAAGATCCTAAGGGCTGGTTATTGGTTTCCAAATATTTTCAAGGATGCAACCATGTTGGTCAGAAGATGTGAGAGTTGTCAGCATTTCTCTAGAATACTAAAAGCTTCAGGCTCCCTACCTTTGCAGCCTATGTTAATTGAATCCCCATTCAGGAAATGGGGAATGGACTTCATTGGTGAGATTTAAAACCCATCAAGTGATGGTCATAAGTGGATTCTTGTAGCCACTAGATACTTTACTAAGTGGGTGGAAGAAATCCCCACCAAGAAGGCTACACACCAAGTTGTCATGGATTTTGTGCTAAACAATATTCTTTACAGGTTTGGAGTACCAGTCAAAATCATAGCTGATAATGCCATGAGTTTCAGGGATAGACCTCTAGCAGTAACGTGTAAAGGATATGGGATCAATATGAGATATGCCTCTAATTATAATCCCCAAGGAAATGGACAAGCTAAGTCCAACGATAATAATTTGATAAAGATTATCAGAAGAACCTTGGAGCTGAACAAGAGAAAATGGGGTGAACAACTAAAGTTTTCTATCTGGGATGATAGGATCACTATTAAAAGAGCCACTTAAAAGATTCCATTTCAGCTGGTATATGGGATTTAGGCCCTACTACCCCTACATATGAAATTATCTTCATATCAGTTCATTCAACAACTGGAAGATCAAGAAGTGAGTCCTTATGATGCCCACATAAACTAGATTGTTGAGCTTGATGAAGAGAGGAGGACATCCTACCAAAGGCATATAAAGTTTAGGGAAAAGCTAAAGAAACTATTTGACAAGAAGGTTAGTCCTAGAGCTTTCAATATTGAAGATCTTGTGCTACTATGGGATAGCATGCATGAGGATAAGGGCAAGCATGGCAAGTTTGACTCATTGTGGATGGGCCTTTACTCCATTGACATCATAATTGGTGAACACACCTTCTTCTTGAAGGATTTAAATGGTGAATTGATCAAACTACCTATTAATGGTAGACATCTAAAGCATTTCTTGGATTGATTCCCCTGAATCAAGGTAACACCTCTTATACAGTGTCTAGTTTGTTGTTTGTTTCCTTCTTTTTTTTCTTTTTTTGGTTCATTCTGGTCCATGGTGGCCTATTTTTACTGGCTTCTTTATTCATTTTTTGGAGATGGCTTCGTTTATCTGCTCTACAAGTTGACTCTATCACCCAATGGATAATTTTTGGCACTTGGTCTACTTTATATTCTTTTGGCACTCATAGGGAGTACCCATCCCCGAGTCGGAGCTAATGTTGGTGCTCAAAATTGTCTCGCCCCATCTGTGCCTTTGAAAGTTTATATATTTATGGCCTGTGTCATTTTCTCCTTCCCTATATTGTGCTTGGTTGGTCTTATTACCATTATTAATCTGCTCATGGGTCAAAGATCATATATGGGTCCGTATTTTTCTCCTTGTTCCTTTGTTTGTCTAGAAAGACTCTGTATTTTACGTCTCCTGTGCTATGTTCCTTCAAAACTTGTGTTTTCTTGTTGTCTCCATTTTCCATAGTCAAGATCTGCCTTCCTTGCCATTTTTGCCATAAATATAAGAAATGAATTGATGTGTCCCTCAGGAACATGTTTGAGTCTTGCAACATTTATAAAATCTCTGTCCTTGAAGAAAATTTCACTTTCAGGCTCAAATGGTCATTTCTCTGTGTTTTACATTTTGACAGGCATTTCTCCTGGTCAAATTTACATCCTTGCATCAACAGGGAAACATGGCATCCTTTGGTTAGACGCAGCTCGATCGGACACTGCAAAATTCTATAAAAAGCGTCAACTTTAAAATTTGTCCACATGGAGGAATGGTGCTCATTTGAGAATCTACTTTTTGGTCTGGCTTTGATGTAGCGCTGAGAGGACATGTGGAGGGTTGGCAGGGTAGAGACATGTTGAGGCTTCCGCTAGGTTTCCCATACTTATTTTCTTTTCAAAAGGTTTTTTGGAAGTCCGAGACATGTGGAGGAACGACTCTCATTTGAATATCTGCTTTTGGGTTTAACCTTGGAGCAGTGTTGGGAGGACATGTGGAGAATTCTGCTGCTTTCTTGAACAAAGAAATTTTTTTATGTAGATGGATATGGTTTGGTGGAACAGGGATGCGTGGCAAGCTCATGCTCATTTAGGGTCTTAAAATTGGGCACCATTTTGAAATAGCTTCATGAGGACATGTGGGACACTCCTCTCACTTTGCATTTTTCTTGGACTTTTCAATGAACAAGGAAGACTGCCTTGAACCTTGACATATGGCACCTTCTGCAGAGCTTCAAGCCTTTAGACAAATCTAGCCAGAATAGGACATGTGGCAAGCCCACACTCATTCAAGGTATCAAATTTTTGGGATCGCCTCAAGGTGTGCCATGGTGACACGTGGTAATTTGAAAATTCATAAGGGGCAGGGAAGCGGGCCATTGGAGGCAACATAAAATTTTTGCCTCTTTACCTCATAAAGGTTAAAATATCAAACCTGATGGGAAATAGTCAATGTTTTTCCCCGGTCAACGATGGAGGTGTGGGATTTCAAAGGAAAAGTGAAAAATTTTCCCTTTAAGGGAAAAGGAGATAAAGGCATAAAAGGACCTTGGGTTCCACTGGAACCAACATTAGAGACTTAAAGTGGAAGGATGGAGCTGTGGGGGAAATTTAGAAAATTTTCCTTTTTCCATTAGAGAGTCAAATGGCAGAATTTTTCCACAGTTCCTTTGGAACCCACCTTAGGACACGTGTCAATCCCATTTTCAGAAGCGAAGGTGCAGAGAAAAAGGTCAAAAGAATCCCCTGAGCCTATTTTTGAATCTTCCACATGGATGGCTAACATTCAAATCAAAGAGCAATGGCTGCTGAGTGTCAAAATCTGATTTTCCCCCCATTTTTTCTGTAAAACTCCTGGAGGTGTGAGTCTTCATGATTTCTTGTTGTTTTCTACATGCCAAATAGAGGGGTGAGTTAATTTTGATATCTAGAGTTTGGTGGGAGATATCTGGAGATGTCTTTTGTCATTAAAATTGTCTGACTCTCAAGCCCAATCTGATTTTCCATTTTTATTCTCCAAAGCACACAAGGGGCTAGATTTGATAGATATGGGGTGGAAGTGGTTGGCGAAAGGATGGAGGCATTTTTTTCCTAAGAAAGGATTTGAATGTGGGAAGAAATAAAAGATATTTTCCCTCGAGCACCTGGAGACTTTTGTAGATCTAATTCTGTGAATCATAAAAGAATCATGGCGAGCACTGGTGCATTTGATTTTTTTTGTCTTTTAGGAGGAAGGGGCTCTATTGTAAAGGTTATAAAGGGCACGAATTCATCATGTAAATGGTTGGGAGTTTTTTGAAAGGTCAGGACTGATTCTCTCCAATAGAAAAAAATTGATAGAGCCCATACATTTTGAGAAGCAATCTAAAAAGCCTGTATATCTCTCTTTGTGTCAAATTTAATCATGTCAAGGTGGTTGCAAGGTACAACCATTGACAAGATTTAAGATTGTTTTGGAAACTTTCCCTTTCTGATAAATTTGATCAAACTTTGAGTTATTATGTGGTAATCTTTGAGCAAATGTATTTATTTCATCTCCAAATGCATATGAGTAGTTTTTCTTGTTTATATTAAAATCTTGTACTAAAATAGGGTCTAATCACACAGGTCTTAGTCTTTGTGATAGTTTAGTGGGATATGTAATTTCATCTCTCAAAAGATCCTTCATCTGGGAGTGGGATAAACGGTTTAAAATCACTTTTTTTCATTTTGTTAATAAAGATTCTCTATAAGCCTCTGGGTGTACCTTAGGTGTCACTTGGTTTAAATCTTGGTACCATATTGGGTTCTCTAACTCGAGCCTTCATGATAGAATCCCATAGGTTGTGTGAAAGAGTGCTAATCTGGACCTCCATTAAAGCACCTATTCTAGCAAAGGAAATAATTTAACTTTTGTGGCAATCTGTTGATTGAATCTGTCCATTTTACATAAGCTCTTAAGGATTTGGTGAGTCAAGTCCATCCTGTCTCCCCTCCCACCAAAATCTATTTAAAACAACCAATTCTACCCATAATACCCTTGTTTTTCATGTTTGTACATAAATGCATAATATATGTTACCAAAACATGCAGAAACAATCAGGGTCTCAAATGTCTTTAGTAACCTTTTCCTTGCTGTGAGAATATCTCCATAATCTTTAAGTGACAACTCGTGAGAGTTGGATTTGGTGTGTTGATCATATTTTCCCCAAGGCCTTCTCTATAAAATTTATGCAAAATAAAGTTACCTGCATCTCCTTTCAAATAATAGAGGTTAAAAAATAGGTTCTCTTACCTTGGTTGAGAGGCACAACCTAAAATAGTTAGGATTAGATCACATCCCCTTAAATGTGCTACCCACTCCCTTTAGAGCCTGAGTGCCAACAAGTCAGATAGATTGTTTCCCCAGAAACAAAACAACATACATGATTTTCTACCTGCCCATGATTTTCTTGTCTAATCCATTATGTTGGTCGGTCTTTGAAGGAGGTTAAATTTGGGTACCAACAGGTGCCATAGAATCAAATGTGTGCATTTGATGTATAATGGTGAAAACATGTTTTTGGTATGATAAATGAGTGTATTCAGTCCTGTGATGTGTTCTAATGTTGCGTGTGTTGTTGTTATGTTGTGTGCAGAGGGATAATCACTTGGAGGAGTTCCGTGATAGGTGTCATATGGGCATGCTTCTTAGATTGGGTACACTAGATGATGATTGGGATGTCATGGACCATACCAACCTACAACATGTATCATAGACTAGGGATGTTATAGTACCCACATCTTCCTACCATAGTTTCCTTACTTACTCATTACTTCTATTGATGATGGACATGGACTTTAGCAACATTTGATTTCTATATGTTTTATTATGGATTTTTTGATGACACTTGTGGTATTTGGGCCCCTAACGCCAAGCTAGTATTGTGGTTATTTCTTAGCTCTTACATGTTATGATTTTTAATATCAACATATTATGTTATAGCTGACTTCATTTCGCATGTGATGGATTTACTTATGGTTTTGTTATATACTTGGTTATCATTGGGATTGAAATGTCTAATTGGATGTCATCATATGTTTTTTGGATGGTTAATATATTTTGAGTTAGTATGGATGTATATGCTTAGCATTAGTCATTTCATACTAAAATTATTTGGTATAGTTAGTGTGATTTATCCGTGCATGATTTATATAGATCGTTTATTTATTATATCTTATTGGGCATGTATGTTTAATGTTTGAATTAAGTGTGTAGATTACAAGGCACAAGAGAACGTGGATTTCAGGGATAAGCTTTGGGTTTACGCAAGTGGATGAATGGGCCGAGTCCTAGCCATTTTTTATTGTGTGAAGTCTTATTTGTTGTTGCATGTTATAATTAGGGCACCATGGGTGATCCCTACTTGTAAATTCTATTATTTTGTAATTTATTTAGTTTGGTTTGAGCTAGTCTAGGGAATTGTGTTCAATGTTAATTAAGTGGGGTTTTTGAGGTATGGGACCACCTAAGTGGCACTTGGGTGGGCCGCACCACATCAACTCTTGTGTCATTTATCCCAAACTCGGATTTGGGCTAAAAGTGACAATTTTGGTGATCACTTTTCATTTTGGGAGCTTCTTTTTCATTGAAAAGGACTCCTTGGACCCTACCTATGGGTAGGGGGGTCTCTTTTCAAGGCCAAATTGGATTTTCCCTGAAATTTGACCCCTCACACATCACTTTCTTGTAAGTGAGTTGGGCTTTGTGTTTATTTAAAGTTGTAGAGGTTTTGGTTTTAATCACATTTTGGGAAATTTGGAGTTTACCTCTAAAATGATAATTGTTTTATTCTTGATTTTGTTTTTTGGAATCTTTGTGTGAAGAGATGATAAGGGTAACACATGTCACCCTCTCATTTGGGGTAATTGTTTATTGGTTTTCTTTTAATATTCCCTCATGGAAAAGGGTTGGAACTTCTTGGTCATTATTGCATTTTGGTGTTGGATAGTGTGGGTGTGCCTATGGAGCTAGGAGATTTGGATTGTGGATTGCATAGAGTTGTTGGAGAGATTTTTTGAGGTAGACATCCTTTTTCTTCTTCCTTGTGTTTATTATCATAAATATCTTATGTTTATGAAATTAAAATGGTGTTTTTTTGTGTTGTTGTTGTATGTTGGATTATGAGTGTGTTGTGGGTATTTTTTGTTGTTTTTTCTCCATCCATCATTCTTGTGATGGATTTTGGAGTGTTGGGAAAGAGGGAGGAATACCCTTCTAACCACATAGCTTGATGGGCAAGCCATGATGGTTTTCTCTATTCCTCCCCTCATATGATTTGATGTGGCGTAAATGTTTTCATATGGTTTGGATTTCTTTCCCATCCTTGGCAAGGAAATCATCATGGTTTGAAAATCCTTCCAAAGAGGAGGCTTGGTGCATGGGTAGGAAAGATAAGGAGGGATATTGTGCTTTAGAGAGATAAGGAGGGTGTTGGAGATTTACTTTGTGTTTCCTATGGTTGGATTCACCACTTGGTTTCATATTGGATTCTTACCACTCTTCCCCATTTTGGGGGAAAGCATGGAGCTTCTCCCTTATGTGTTGTTTGTTTTTTGGTGTTGTGTATGTGATTAAGTGTTCTTGTATGAGTGTTTTCCCTTACCTTTACACTTGTAAAAAACAAAGGCATGTATGTTTTCACTCCCATAGGCTTGGAGGGAGGATAGCATGTCCTCCATGTACTGGATATGGCATGTAATGATTCCAATAGGTTGGGAGGTAAATGGGACCTTTCTTCTTGTGCTTTAGATATCATTTTTGTGTATAGAGCTTGCAGATTTTTCTTGGACATTGGAAAATAAATTTGAAGACCTTAGCGTGTTGTTTCTAAAAATTTTAGGAGGATTTTACAATTAGATTTTTTTGGGGATTTGTAATGATGTAATAACCATTGTAAAGGTTTCATATCTTGGGATAATTATTGTATTTTGCATTGTATGAGTGGAGTTGAGTTATCCTCTTTGTGAAGGAATGTTGGTACTTTTGTAATCTTGTTGTCTACTTGTTGTAATGTCCTTTATTCTTTCTTTAGAGCATGCTGAAATATTACTCCATCATGTTGTAAAGTTTTCCTATTTTTACTCTTGTAAATTTGGTGTAAACTCTGTCAAATGAGTGAGTTATTTATGCTTTGGATCCTTCCTTTGAGAAGAAATATTATCGTATGGTAATCTTTACCTTTTCATTCAAAAAAATATTTTATTACAACCTATGTATTTTTCTACTAACATTGCAACATGAAAGATTTATGACAGGATTATATTCTTGTAGAAGCATATTGAAGGCTTGGTTTTTGGAAGGGATGCTTGTAGGTATCATGTATGTAGAAAGGAACATTTGTGAAATTTAAATGGGTTGTTGAGTTCACTCTATTTTTCTACTATGAGCCTTCGTGTCTTGTTGTTATATTACAATAAATGAAGGCATATCCTTTTGTTTCATAATAGTTATTACATGTCAAATTTAGTAAAGTTTACTTCCTTTTGAGGGGTATTGTTAAATCTAGATAGTGAGAATAAGATTTTTTTTGCTTCTCTTGGTGATGGAAAGAAGTAGGAAAGGAAAGTAGTTGCGTTTTAAAAAGGAGTTCATTAGAAACTTGGCTTGAGGAAGTACTTTAATTCCTCACTTAAAATGTTGAATATAACTTATGGTTTGTTATTTCATTTCAAAACAAATATATACATATATCCGTTGATTTGGGAATCCATCCTTTACCTTGATATCTTTGCATTCACCTTACATTTTACGAATTGGTTTTTGTTTATAGGAGAGTATTTATCTATTTTAGCAAACTGACACACACACACACACACACACACACACACACACACACACACACACACATCCCACCTGCGATGAAATTTTAGCAAACTGAGTACTACATCTGTTGGGACATGAATTGACTAAGTCTGAAGGTAGAAAGAGCACACGTGCATGTAAGGAAAGTGAGTAAGAAGGTGCTCAAGAGAAGGCATGTGGGAGAAGAGGTTTACACACAGAAGTAAAAGAGGGTTTGGGGACTTATTCGCATTTCAAAGGTGGTATCGCAGTAGAAACACGTGAAGGCCCAAGTAGGCATGATGAATGGATAAGGTGCCAGCCTAGAGCCTTGGAGGTCAAGTAAATAATATTCCATGTAGGGGATATTCCCAAGAGGATCATTACAATTAGTGGAGGCCTTTGCAAGCTGACATGAGCACTCAATAATGGAGGACCACACTTCCACTTGGCATGTGATCTTATCATGGATGAAACTATGGAGGTGAATCCATATTCTATTTAAAGGACTGTTTGGGCTTGAAATAAGAGAGGTTGGAAGAGGAAAAAAAGTGTTGTAAGAATATTGTGGGCTATGATATTAGGGGTTTCCTTTATTGTAGGATGTTGTTATTGATTAGTAATATAGAGAGGCTTTAGGGGTATCAAAGTGCTACAAGAATGTTATTACTAGGAATATATATATGTTTTCTGGTATGAAAAAGGGTTGTACTGGTAAAATGTAGCTAAGATATCTATTTAGGTTAGTTTTGTAAGGTTAGAATGTTATTCCATGATGTATATGGTCTAAGATGACCCTGTTTGATGTAATATGGCTACTGTAAATGGATTTAATCAATATATGGAGCTTTGTTTTGTATATTTGTGTTTATGAACTAAACCCTAGTGTATTTTCATGTTATTCAAGGGTTAGATTTATTTCTTCTATGTTTTTGTAATGATTATGGTTATCTCATGATGCAGTTGTGCTTAGAAATAGCTCTTTTACCTCTGCACTAGATAAAATGCATGTGTTAATGCTCTACAAACCTTTCCTCTATTAATGACATCGTATTCTCACAAGGGTCACATAAAAGAGGAGCTCGAAACTCATGCATGTCTTAGGTGAGGACCCAACATATGTTAGGTGATAGGATGGCATGCTTCGGGTTTAAAGGGAGTAGGGAAAATAATGGCTACATTTTGGTTCTGTTGCCACAACCTATTTTGAAGTTTTTGTGAGAATAATGTGTGATGATGGAGCATTTGACCTTGGACAGCATTGAAGCTTAGTTTAAAATCACAGAGGATGAATTTTCACAGCATTCCAATCCTGGACTGTAGTTTGTTGCATGTAAATGGGTAGAACAAAACTTGTATCATGATTTGTATGAGACCTTATTATGTTATTTCCCAGTAGTGTTGTATGAATGGATGTCAGTGTATGCATCAAGGTCAAGTTGGTATTATAGACCTCATGTGTGGACCCAAGAGGAGTTTCAAAGGTTGCATGATGTTGATCTGACCTAGACTCATGATGTTGATCACTAGTTGAAAGGTGTGTTGACTACCTATACTTTGGAATACATGATCTCTATGTATTATTTCCTGAAGGTTGCTAAGTTTGAGTTCTTGAGGGAATAAAGAGGATCTTTCTTTTGTGCTATAATGTTATCCATCAAGATCTTGATTATCACTTTGAGTTTGGAAGCATTCCCTATGGGTGGTTAAACTATCGCTAGGCACAGTGCATGAAAGATGGTGTGGTGGAGATGGTGGACCTTATGGAAGAAGCAAAGAGAGAAGAGAGAAAAATCAAGTAAAATGAAGTATGAGAAAGCAAGTTGGTGAGATAGCGTGAAGTTCCCAGTGTGATGGAATTATGGACGAAGACATTGTGGGAAGGATTTAAGGTTTGCGTGGAGGTTGAGGGACTTGAGCAGTCTATGCTACCTCATCTTTAAAAATGAGGGATAGAAACCCCCTCGTCTTCTGGAGAGAGCTCGTTGTGTAAATGAAGAAGAAGATATGTAGGCACACATCATTACCCACATAGTAACCAAACCCTTGCACTTAGTTTTCCAGTACCTAAGGTAAGTGTTGTTCTAGTTGGAGTTGGTCTTGGTAGTCAAATGACACCTAGGAGGTATAATTTTCAATTTAGTACATTTATGGCCACACATACTTTCCCTATGATTAGAGGCATATTTTTTGACACATCATTTAGACAAAGTGGGGATACATAAGGATGGGGCATTACATATGGAAGTTGTTTGACATCATATAATTTTAGTGTGTAGTTTAGCGTGACGATAGGGACATAGGGTGTGACTTCCTTAGGACCCTTACCCATTACATGAGGAGGATCAGGTTCATCCAGGGGTATATGAGCTAATAGATCTAGTGGATCTAGTGGTGGAGGCAACACAAGAAGGAATCAAGGTTCTGGATCTAGAAAACAAGGGCCTCATCCACTTCAGCAGATGTTTTATGAGATGTCGCTTAACTTTCCTAACTACAAGGGTGTTGAGGATACTATGAAGCATGTTCATAAGTGTGAATTTCTATTGCATGTGAAGGGGATCATTTTCTCAGAGTGGAAGGCAAGTTAGTTTGCAACCACATTACAAGGGCGCATACATAGTTGGTACTAGAAGTATGACCCCCATAAAAAAATGGTGGATTATACTGTGTTGCGTGATGCCTTCCTTGTGGAGTTTCAAATTACTGAGTTCAAATAGAGGATCATCAACATGTTGAAGGAAATTCAACAAGGTATGGTGGAGAGCTTGCGAGAGTTTGACGCACATTTAAAGACTCTTCTGTCAAAATTGTCTTATAATATCCATTCATCTCAGCATGCCCAATGGTTTGTCAGAGGGTTTATAAAACTGTTAAGGTAGACGCTTTCACATAAAACCTTCACAAATCCATGTGAGGCCTTGTAGGTTTCCTTACCCATTGAGGATTTTGAGGGCGTTGATACTGGATTTAGCCCATTTCTTGAAGCACATATCGCTACCATGGCGAAGCACTTGGAAAAAATATTTGTGAACTTAGCTCATGAGGCTTGTAGTTGTTTATGGTACATTAATTGTGAAGTAGAGGGGCGCACAAAGGAAAATTTCCCATTAAGTTCAGTGTGTGCCATGTTAGTGGATTGTGAGATTTTCCACGGAGATCATGATGTAAGTAGATGTACATTTTTGCAGCATGCATTTCGTAAGAATGTGTCTTTTTATTGCAATATTTACACATCTACTAATCATGACACAAAGGATCACATATTGATAGACTAAATACATGATACCATTGATGTCATTGTGCACCAGACCAAAAATGAATGTAGTTCTAAGACTGGGGATTGACAATATGAAGGGAACACAGATGGAGGAGGTTGAGGAAGGGTTTTTTGAAGAGGCCTTAGTGGTCACATGGGAAGAGGTGACTTTCCTTGTGAAATCTATTATAATTGTGGATCGATGGAACACTAAAAGTGTGAATACCCTAATTTTTTACAATACTTATGGTGTGGAAATAAGCACAAGATTGAAGAGTTCCCATATTTTTATGACCACATGAGCAAGAACCATAAGAAGGAAAAAGGCAGGGGGGTTGTGAGTGTAAAGAGGAACGACCCACAATGGATGTTGAGGGTAACACATAACCCTGAGCTAGAGCCTATTTTGGTCACTACATGTGTTGAGGCTAGACATTCTTGAGATGTACCAAAGTATATGCCTCTTATCACAAGAGAATAAGTGATACATGGGAAGTATCCTAATCCTACCCACTAGAAGAAGGTGTACCAAGAGAACATTGAGGTGATTAGGATTTTTTAAGGAGAAATTTAGTGTCTAAAGGAGCAATCATGCCAGCTGGAGTAGAAGAAGAGCATTGACGTTCCTCAACAGGATATGGACGAGGTTAGGGAAGTATGTCGGATGTTACAGAAAGAGAACATTATTCTCCTGTTAGGAGAATGGCTAAGGGAAAAAGTATTATGTGCTAGAGGATGGCATGATAGATAATTCCTACATATTAGCCTACCTCCTCACAACATTAATTATCACAAGGAGATCACACTGAATGAAGTTGTTGATGGGTTGCTCTTGAGTAATATATTAATTGACACATGTGCGAAGGTCAATGTCCTTACTCTAGATGTATGGAATCAAATGGGAAGTCCCCCATTGCATCCATATTCAAATTTGTTGTACATGGATAACAGGAAAAAGGTCATGCCTCTACGAGTGTTGAAAGGTGCATCCATAACTATTCAATGGGAAAATTTTAGTGCTGAATTTGAGGTCTAAAGCTTAGTGAGGCTGATAGTTTCCTAGCATTACTTGGGAACCCTTGGTGTTATGCAAATAATGTTGACCTACGTTTCAATAAGGACTACATTGGTTTTGAGAACAAGGAAGATTGTGTGATCATTCCATTGATTGATAGATAGTTTTCCCCTTATGTGGAGCCATTGGGTAAAGAAGACTTAAACAAGATATATGTGTGCACCATTAGGGACCCAAAGTTCGTTCAACCATAAAAGGAAGGGGCCATTCAATGGGATTATGCATAGTCCATAAGTGATATAACCAACGTTTCTTGTAAAAATTGGGTGTATGGGACATACAAGTTGGTTGGAAGGTATTTGGAGGATATTGGGACTCAATTTGTTAGAGTGCACTCAGTTAGGTGCTTGGGGGGAAGGAAGCTACCACAATAGACTAGGGAGGGAAACCCTGATGTTATTCTAAGAGAAATGGAGGCCCAATGGACATGTCAAGTGGAGAAAAGGAATATGCTTTCCTATACCATACAAGGGATAGAAATGCGTTGGTGGGTGAAACTTTTTGCGATAATCTTCTAGAGTGGCACAAAGTGAGAATAAAACTCTCGATTAGGTTCCTATGAAGTAGTGCACCATCTCAAATTTGTGACTATGATGGGAAGGAATCCACCTCATGCCATGTTCAGGAGTGTGAGAAGAATTGGATGGGAGGCACAGAAGCTTTACCCCCTTCGCTATGGCTTCACAAGTTCTATTACACATTTTAGGGCTACATGCATGCATGGTACATTTATTCAGAGTTGTGTCGTCAAATAAGAAATTGACAAGAGTTGATGACAGATATTGTTCAAATGTTTGACTATCGGAGTTCGAATCCATTGGTGAATGAGGCATTGTAGGTATTCAAGTGCCTTACCTTGGGATATTGTGCCATGGTCGAGGATTAAATTTTGGAGCTAATAGGAGAACCTATGTTGGGGGTGTGCTTCATTTAAGAAGAAGTGGAATAAGTACAACTTGAGCATGCTTGCATGGTGAAAAAGAACAGTAAGTTGGTGTACCTAGTGGATGGTAAGGAAATGGAGAATTCACATGTTGATCATTTAGAAGGGATGCTCGAGATCTAGGATAAGGCAGATGAGAAAGCATGCACCTACCATGAGCCCTTGAAAAAAACAAGGTTAACATTGGTATTGAAGCATAGCCAAAAGAAGTTGTTATTGGAGACTACTGGATAGACCAGAAGGTTTCAAAAGTTGTTAAGCTTCTACATGATTTCAAATACTTGTTCCCACGTGGGTACGATGAGTTGAAAGGGGCTCATCATTTTTTGGGTGAGATATGGATCAAGTTGGAAGAATTTTCAAGCCCTATCAAGAAACAAACCTATAGAATTAACCTGAATTTACACGTAAAGGTTAATGAGGAGATTGAAAATATGATAGAATTTGGGATCATTGAGGAAAGAGAGGAATGTATGTGGATAAGCCCCATGGTCATTAGTATCAAAAAGGATGGGAGAATAAGGATATGTGTAGAATATAGGGACTTTAATGTTGCATGTGCCATAAATCCTTTCCCAACCCCATTTCTTGAAGAAATTATGGAAGGTGTAGCCAGAAAAGAGATATATTATTTTACAGATGGACTCTCAGGTTATCACCAGCTGATAATTGTGAAGGAAAACTAGGAGAAAACAACTTTCACTACTGAATGGGAAATTTTTACTTATACAGTCATGCCTTTTGGATTGAAGAATGTGCCTACTGTATTTCTACACATTGTTGTGTAGGCCTTTCAAGACTTCATCCATAAATTTTAACAAGTTTATCTACATGATTGGATGGTGTATGGGTTAGTCAAATATCATTGTGACAATCTAAGGTTGATGTTTGAGAGATGCAGGTAGTTGAGCGTCTCCCTGAATATTAAGAAATGTATTTTTGCCACTCCTTTTGGCACGTTGTTGGGACACATTATTTGTAAATAAGGCTTACCAGTAGACCTCGTAAAGGTTGTTGTTATAGTGGGATTAAAGGAGCCAACCAATCAAAGCACGGTGCATGGGTTCCTAAGGCATACATGGTACTACAAAAAATTCATCAAAGGTTATGCCTGAATTTCCATACCCTTGGAGTAGTTGTTAAAACATAAGAATAAGTTCTATTGGGGAGAGGCACAACATAAAGCATTTGACACACTGAATAATAGAATCACTACTGCACCCATATTGTGTTTTCCTTCTTAGGATAAGACGTTTCATGTACACATTGATTCTTAGGGTATGGCAATAGAATTAGTCTTATCACAACCTGTTGAGGGGATTGTTGACAATCCATTGTGTTTTTCTAGTTAGAAGCTAACTCCGATTGAAAAAAATTATACTACCATGGAGCGTGAGGATTTTTCAATGATCTATGCACTACACAAGTTTAGGAAGATTTTACTAGCAACTCCTTTTATTTTCTACATAGACCACATGACATTAAAGTACTTGGTAAACAAGATCATTTTATAAAGATGCATATGATGTTGTATATTCTTTTTTCGGGAGTTTGAGTTTATAGTTGTGGTGAAACCAGGGAAAAGTAATTTGGGGCCTAATCATTTTTCAAGGATTACTTCACATGAGGATGCACATAGCATTAAGGATACAATGCTAGATGCATAGTTATTTAGGTTGTAGTGCACACCCTCTGACTTCGAAGATATGGCTTTGTTCCTACAAATGGGTGTGGAACCATAATGGGTGAAGGCATTGGAGAGGAAGAAATTAGCCATATGTGTTATGCCCTATATGTTAATTAGTGGAGACGTATATAAGCTAGGTCATGATGAGGTTTTACACTGGTGCATACTAAAACATGAGTTCAATGCAATCATTGAAGAGGCTCATGGTGGGATTTAAGGAAGATACTATTGGGGAATATGACCTTGCACAAGATCCTTTTGGTTGGCCTTTGGTGGGAAACATTTTACAAGGATTGTATCGAATAGTGCAAGGCATGTGGCCATTACCAACACCTTCATAAACCAAGGAAAAGAGATTAAATTTTATTAAGAATGATTGCCAGTGTAGATCTATTTGAGAAGTGGGAAATTATCTTCATGGGACCTATTTCCCTAGCCATGCAAAGGACATGTTCGTGCTATATCATTACATGCACAGACTATTTTACATGGTGGGAAGAAGCGATGTATACAAAGGATTACATAGTGATGACAACAACTATATTCTTGTGGGAGAATATAATTAATAGGTATGAATGCCCACTGAGTTAAACAAGTGATAGGGGTACTCATTTCATAAATGAAACTATTAGAATAATTTTTGTAGAATTTATGGTGGTGCATCACAAGACCACATCCTATCATCCTCAGGATAATGGAATTTTTGAGGCCTTTAACAAGATTTTAAGCCACACATTGACTAATATTTGTGATGTCAGAAGGAGGGAATGGGATGATAAAGTATCTATACTGCTGTGGGCATATAAAAAAACTTATAAAATGTTGAACAAGGCCACACCTTTTCAAATTGTGCTTGAAATTGAGGTAGTTTTACTTGTGGAATTCATGTTATCATCCCTATGTATTGTGCATGCAAGATGATTGGCTTATGAAAATTATTTCGAAGGAGCGCATTGACAAACTTACTAAATTGGATAAGAGGTGAGCCATATCTCGGTGGATTCAAAATAAAGATAAACCAAGGTAGAGTGCATAGCATGATCACCACATTACAACAATAAATTTGAGTAGATCTAAATGGTTCTACTTCATGATTCTAAGTTTCTATTCCATCCTGTAAAGCTCAAAGTACATTGGTTGGGACCATATGTGATATCTCATATACTTGATCTGGGTGCTTACAAGTTACAAGTGTTGGATGAAACAATGTTACCTGGTCATTTTAACAGGAGTAGGTTGAAGTCATACTATAAATAAGTCTTAAGTGTGTTCATAAATAAGGCAATATTGCCATTTATCTTAGGATTTCCTTTAATGAATTTTCCTTTCTTTTTGTTTCCCTTCTTTATATTTTCTTTTTATTTTGTTTGGTTTGTTGTGGGCACACTTATGCACCAGTAGCATGTTACTCTCTGAAGAGTTTTTATGCATAGACAACTGTGCATATTTTTAGAGTGGGGTGGAAGGTGTCAAAGAATAGTTTTTGTAAAAAAAATTTAGTAAGGAGAAGTGTTGGGAGTGATATGTATAGGCAGCCTAAGTAAGAAAATGAAAATCACATGGGTTAAAAAAAGTGTGTGTAGCAGAGGTGATTGTTAGTGTAGAATCACAACACCCCCGAATGGCCCGATTGCAAGGTGGGGCATTCAGTGTGATTGCACAACATGGGACCATCTCTCAAGTTGTGGGACTTGCAAAACCTGAGATGCACCTCCGAAGAAAGCCGGTTCTTACTTCCTAATATACCTGCCACAAGCTACTCCAGTGCAGGACAGAACCTAATCAATCCTAATCTAACTGTTCCAAGGGGACAAAGAGAGAGAGAGAGAGATGGTGAAAGATCCTACACTAAGCAGTGATACACTAGAAAAGGAAGTGCGAGATATTCTATTGAGGGAGAATGTATAGGGAAAAGAGGAATTGAGAGAGGTCAGACAGAAGTGACACAGACTCAGATCTAGATCTGCCATAGAAACTCCACAAAGCACGACATCCTACACCTACAAAGGAGCAATACATGCACATGGAGAAAGCACATGAGATAGAGAGGCACATAAAAACAATAGAACAATGGTAAGGGTTGAAAAGACGCCATAAAAACAAGGTTTTATTAGTCTGTAAGGTGTAAAAACTATTACATGCGGTGCTCAGAGGCACAAATGCATTCTTCTAGGTGTCAGAGAAGGACATGCAACTCAAATATAGTTGGGAAATGAATTTGATAGATTTTCCCTACTCCCAGAATGTTCCCCCATTAATATGAGAGGTATTACAATATATAGAGATAATAAGAGAGAGAAGAGGGAAAATTTTTGACATCTCTGTTTTAACCACCTTTAGCATCACATTAAATCTTGCTCCGAAAGCTCAACCACCACCCATTAATGCCCATTCTAGATCTATCCCACAATCTGTCGAGTTTGGTTCCCCAACATGATCAAATTGAATTAGATCTAGTGGTTGGAGAGATCAGATTCTGCATTAATGGCCTAAGAGATGTTTTCCCATTTTTCACTCACCGGGGCCTATTAGAAATGATTTTTTATGTTTCCATGTCGTAGAGGGAATCGAGATGCTTCGAGAAAGTCTTCTCTCACCCAAATATGATTCTTTAGTCAAAAGATATGGCCATTTTAATATTTGGGTCACGGGCATGTAATATTTAAAGACTCTGCCATACAGGGTCCACGTGGCGGCCTGGCACACCTTAGATATTCAGCCCCTATCCTCACTCTTGAAACAATTCACCTGATCGACATGTGGTAGCATCCACAGGCTTCCCTATTTCCTCTATGCCCTACCCGAGTCCTCTTTTCTTGGCGGGTCAAAAATTCTGACCCTGGACATGTGGAGGCTGGGCGCTTGTTTGAGAACCTGCCCCAAATTTTACCTTGAATTAGTGTCGTGTCGACACTTGGCACCCTCCCGCTGAGCCTGTCTCAATGCTTTGACTATTCAACTCGAATCTGTCCCTTTCTCGGACTCTGGGTTTTGTAGAATCCCGACACTTATTTGAGCCTCTGCTTTTGGATTCACCCTTGTAGATGCACCAAGATGACACATGGTGGCTTATGCTAGCACTTCTATACTTAGACAATTTTGAGGCCCACCCTGTCCACCTTCTTGAATTCTGTTGACTCTGCCCCCGTTTTGGCCCTAGGACACATGGGGCCTTGGTGCTCGTTTGAGTCCACCTCTTGGGATTTAATCCTTAGACATGTGTTGCTTCGACACTTGGCAGTGTCCATTGTCTTCTCCATACTTAGCCAATTTTTAGGCTCATTCTGAGTCGTTTGAGAGCCCGATGGTTTTGAACCTTCATCGTTTCATTTATCTTCAAGCCTCTAGATCTCCTTTAAAACTACTCCGGCCTCCTTCCCTGACCCTGTTATTCCATTTTCAGAGCCTGCCTGAGTTTGTTTATTGGATTTGAGGCACGGGTTTCACTCGACAAAGTCGTTTCTCAAATTTTTTCTTGCACAGGGTCACTTAATCTCTCACAGACCCTGCCACTCCATTATAGAGTCCCTTTGTAACTTGTTTGTAGGATTTGAATGTGAATTCTCTAACTCCTTCTATTTGGGGTCGTGCCTGATCCTATTTTATCTCGAGGGGCAAAATATGGATAAAAATTTGGCAACTCGTAGGGGCATCTGCCTGCTAGATGAAGGGACCAGTAGCCTTGAAGCATCCATTGGGCATGGAGTCAATAATGATGGCCTGATATTGATCCTTCTTATAAAATGGACCCTCGACTGCCCACATTATATTGGTCATCTACCCTGGCCTTGAACCTGCCACACGTGTCTGCACTCTCAATTTCCATGAGAAAACTTGAAACAAGGCTTCTGAGAGTAGAAAATTGTTTTGACCCTGGGGATTTCATCTGTCCCTGAAATGGACTATGTTTCGAAATGACAACTTTTAGTTGCTCTACATTTTTTTTCTATTTGAAGATTACAACTATTACAGGTAAGCTATGAGTTTGCCTGTTGCCATAAATACTGAAGATTCATGGCCTCATGCACCTTTGGAGCAATACAAAACTTATGTACAAAGACCAAATCATACATGCCTCAATATGAGACATGTAGAGTGTGCATAAGCACTTCTTCTGCCGAAAGCAAACCTACTCCTACTACTAAACCAACTAGAGGAAGAAATGATTTTGAACAAAGCCTGACTACACGGAAGGGAGAATTAGCTTCCCTTTCTCGAGAGAGGCATCCATGTAAATTATTTGACACTAAATATAGCTGCCTTGTATGAGTGAAAAACTAACTACAAGATTGTCCTCCACCCAAATCATCAAGGTATCAACATTACTGGGAAATACCCTCCTCAAGTTGACTTTCATTAGACTCCTGGAGGTATTGATGGTGACCCTTGGTACTTTGATACTCATCCTCATGCCTTGAAGTAGGCATGACTGGTTTTGGCTTCTCCCATCGGCTCCAATGACAGCCAAGTACCTGATTGGGCAAGGTTTGATCCTTTAGATGTGCCCAATTTATCTAAAATTTAACTCCATAAATGGAGTCTTCTTGGGGACCTTCTTGGATGGATGGTGTGAAAGAGATGATGACATCCTCTTCCTACCTTTTCTCTTCCTTTGCAGCAGGTGTGACTTTTGGAAGATCAGAATCTTCCAACTTGGGTTCAAAAGGCATGTTGCAAACTACAGGTTGTGCTTGCACGTTCTCTTCCATGGCAGCAGATTCTTGTGGTTGAAGACATTCCTTTGAGTTTGATAGGAAATCAAAACTCTTTACCGTCTTGCTATAACAAATCCTCTCCCTTTTGCACATGGTGATCTTAAAATCTTCATTATTTTCACCATATGAATCCTCATCTTCAAATATGAAGCTAGAGAGTTCAGGCTCCTCCAAAAAATCAGATTTTTGGAGAGGTTTAATGAGAGAGGGGTCTGTATTTTCTTATACAACTCAACTCATGATTTAGTGCCTCTGAATTTTTCTTGGTCACCTCCATATGCTCCTTTTTAATTGGACTTGTAGTTGGTTGTTCCTCTTCGTCCTTTTTTGAAGAACATGGAAGACTCATACCTTCCAACCTTGGTTTCAAAGAGGTATAGTGGAGTGCAGGTTGTTGATCTTGAATGTCCTCCTTCATCTTCTCCTCTTTGGCTAGACTAGGAGCTTTTGTATCCTCTTCTGCTACAGACTCAGTTGATGGAGGAAAAAATGGTTGTTCAACTCTAACCTCCTTCATTGGCTCTGATCCATCAAGGGGATCTTTGTAAACCCAAGTTAGATATCCCAGTCTGCCTCCTTAGATTGTCCTGTTGCATTTCTGCTCTATTTGGATCCTCCTCTTGTTGTTCTCCTTGATTGGTTTCTTGGGTATCTTCCCAACACGGATTTGGGAAAGTAAGAGGAGTGATAGGTTGGGTTTCAACTAGCTTTGCAATTGTTTGTGGTGGGGAGGGAAGTGGAACTTCTTGTTCATTTGGAGGGAATGACTACTTGGGAAAGGAAAGGGGAGAAGAATTGAAATGGGATGAAAGACTAGGAAATGGAGAAAATGAAATCAACACTTGGGGCAACAGATGGCAAGCTTGACTCTTGCCTCTGACTGAAATGATAAAGATTGAGAAAGAGAAAATGAAGGATAGGGAGCTGGTGATTGACTTACCCATTGATAAGGATGTATCTCACACTTTTCTCATAAGCCTCAATATCCTCAATCTACTGTTTAAGCTGAGGAAACACTTCAACCATGAATTCAAGCTTCTCTTGAGGGTTGTAATGTCTTGGAAAAGGGCCTTCCCATGGACAAGGTTCCCTGCAACCAATCCTGAATGAATTCATTTGTGCTATGGCCCTTGAATGAACCATGTCAGCCTCCATTTTTTGGATCTTCTCGAGCAAACCAGCATTCTCCATTTGACTGTTGTCATTGTATGCATACCCTTATTCTTGATAAGCTCCATGGCCAAACTGAATTTGACTCTGCTCATATGGGTAAGCATAATTACTTTGGATCTGATCATAGTGCTGATTTGGAGGAGTTAAAAAATGCCTTGGAAGTGGCTTGCACTGCTATAGGTGTGAATTCCATGAAGAGAATGAAGTCATGATTCCATAACTTCATGAAATGGGAGAAAATGAAAGAGTTAGGAGAAGAAAATGGATGAAAATGGATGGAAAAGGTCTGTAACTCAGAGGATGGGTTATTAACCAGATGGAGTCACCAGAATGTGCTTGAAAGTGCCTCAAAACGCTGACCCTTAATAGGAACACATAAACCTACTAAGATGAAGTTGTAAAGTGTTTCAGACCTATCCCACCATGCCAAAACTATTAGTGTGGTCACATGGTGGCTTATGATTTGTTTTTTATAATGAAACACCTTAGAAAGATGGAAGATCTAACCTCAGTGTCCCACTGGGAATGCCAAAATTATTAGTGCAGAATCACAACACCCCCGAATGGCCCAACTGTGAGGTGGGGCATTTGGTGTGATTTCACAACATGGGACCATATCTCAAGTTGTGGGACTTGCAAAACCTAAGATGGACCTCCGAATAAAGCTAGTTCTTGCTTCTTAATCTACCTGCCACAAGCTACTCCAGTGCAGGTAGAACCTAATCTATCCCAATCTAACAGTTCTAAGGGGACAAATAGAGAGAGGGGGGGTGAAAGAGCCTACACTAAGCAGTGATACACCAGAAAAGGAAGTGTGAGATACTTTGTTGAGGGAGAATGATCAGGGAAAAGAGCAACTGAGAGAGTTTAGAAAAAAGTGACAAAGACTCAGATACAGATCCGCCATAGAAACTCCACAAAGAATGACATCCTGCACCTACAAATGAGAAATACATGCACAAGGAGAAAACAATAGATAGAGAGAGGCATAGATAAACAACAGAACAATGCTAAGGATTGAAAGACGCCATGAAACAAGGTTTTATTGCTCTGTAAGGTGCATAGACTATTATATACGGTGCTTAGAGGCACATATACATTATCCAGGAATCAGAGAATGCCTACACCTTAAATAGAGTTGGGAAACAACTATGACAAATTTTCCCTACTCCCAGAATGTCCCCGCCTTAATATGAGAGGTATTACAATATATAGAGAGAATAAGAGAGAGAAGAGGGAAAAACTCGAATCCCACTTCAACCACCTTCGCATCACATTATATCCTTCTCTGAAAGATCAACCACCACCCTTTAATGACCATTATGGATCTGCCCCTAATCTATCAAGTATAGTTTCCCAAATGATCAAATCGAATCAGATCTGGTAGTTGGAGAGATCAGATTCTGCATTAATGGCATGAGAGATGTTTTCCCTTTTTTTAACCCACCAGGGCCTACTAGAAATGATCTTTGTATGTTTCCATGGCATAGAGGGAATTGAGATGCTCCTAGAAAGTCTTTTCCCTCCCAAATCTGATTATTCAGTCAAAATATATGGCCATTTGAATATTTGGGTTGCGGGCGTGCAATATTTAAAGACTCTGCCATATAGGGTCCACGTGGTGGCCTGGTGCACCTTGGAGATTTAGCACCTTTCCTTGTTCTTGAAAAAATTCCTGATCAACATGTGGTAGTGTCTGTGGGCTTCCCTATTTCCTCTGTACCCTACCCAAGTCCTTTTGCTTGGCGGGTCAAAAATTCTGACCCTCGGACACGTGGAGGTTAGGTGCTTGTTTGAGAACCTGCCCCAAATTTTACCTTGAATTAGCGTCATGTTGACACTTGGCACCCTTCACTGGCTTGTCTTAATTCTTTGACTATTCAACCTGACTCTGTCCCTTTCTTAGACTCTGGGACAAATGGAAGCCCTATGCTTATTTAAGCCTCTGCTTCTTGGGATTTAATCCTTGGACATGCGTTGCTTTGACACTTGGAATCCTTGTGTCCACTTTCTTCTCCATACTTAGCCAATTTTGAGGCTCATTCTGAGTCATTTGACAACTTGAATGCTTTGAACCTTTGAAATTTTTCTTTTCTTTGAGCCTCTGGCTCCTTTGACACTACTCAACCCTCCTTCACTGATCAAGTTATTCCATTTTCGAGATCGCCTGAGTCTGTTTGTTGGATTTGAGGCATGGGTTCACTCGATAGAGTTGTTTCTTGAATTTGTTCTTGCACAGGGTCGCTTAAATCTCTCACAGGCATCACCCACTCCATTGTAGAGTCCATATGTAACTTGTTTGTAGGATTTGAATGTGAATTCTCTTGCTCCTTCTATTCGGGGTTGTGGCTAATCCTATTTTACCCAGGGGAAAAATATGGATAGCAATGATCATGAGAGAAGATTGGTATCAAAAGGCTTTAAGAAAACCATGTACAAGGGTTAAAAGCACAAGAGAAATATGAGGTAGGAAAATACAATAACTTGGTAAAGGGGATCATAGGTTGACATACTTTGGTATACGGGAGTGCGCACATGTTGGTTTGTTTTTAAAGAAGTATTTCTTGCCATAAGGTTACGGAAATTTTTACGTGAGTTTGTTGCATTAGAGGGAATATGCTTGACAAAATACGTGGAGGGATTTCATTGGAAAAATAAAAATTTACATGTTCGTATGTTAGTAGGTGGCATGGGAATTTGTGTGTGGAAAGAAAAACACTATAAAATAGGATGTCAGGGGCAAGTTATTCTTTTACCTTGCGTTTGTGTCGAAGAGCTCTTACGAACTAGGCTATCCTTGTGAAGAGAAATTTTTTGAGATTTGTGTATGTAGAAGAAGACTCAACAAATTTTTGAGCCAGAGTGGAAAGGGAGTAAATGGGCATGAGCAGAGAAGTGTGTTTGGAGGATTCCTGTGGGTGTTACGTCATCTTGGGGAAGAGAACACTTTCTAGGTTAGGGTTTACAAAGCTAGGGCATGAGATTGAGAGGAATTTTTGCAGAGGATTAAAGCCATAGGAATGATTAGAGTTAGGAAAAAAAAGAAGGAATATATTACAAGGACCCAAATGAGAAGAAATGACACCAAGGAAGGGGTCTAATGTTTCCCTAAAGATGAGAAAGAGAAAAGGAAACCCCACCATATCAATAAGTTTTAATGAAGAATGGTATGTGGAAATGTAGTAACCAGATGGTGTTTTCATGGGAATGGAGTGGGTTTCTCATGTGTGTAATATGGACATAAGAGATTATAACCATAGAACATATACCACAGAAAAGGATATATCACTAGATTTTGTTTGTCCAACTGGAGAGAGGACACAAGATGATAATATTGTTTATGACGAATCAGTGAAAACCACGTTTAAGAAGGGTAGACTCCTACAACTCTATGAGTTTCCCCTATTTTGGTAAACAGTGATAGGTTATACTGGTGGTTGATGTCACACGTACATGAGGATTATTTCTACTTTGAAGGAAGAAGAATGCACCTAACTACCCAGTTAATTTCAAAGTACAATGGACTCTATATACACATGAGAATCAATGGAGGGTGATTTTGATGACAAGGATTTCATCAAGGTGATAGCTGTAGAGTACAAGTATAAGAAGGATTTACACTACTTTGACATTAGAAAGATCAAAAACCTTAACTATGAATATGGTTTTTCATCTACTTAGCAAGTTAAATGGGGAAGACCGGTGGGAATGCAAGTGGACAAAAAGTGGTTGTATGTGTGCAAGAAAATTTCAAAAGGAACAATCTATAACCTCTTATGCTTTATTATGGAAGAGATCATAGACGTTGCATGTAATCAGAGAAAAGATAATGTAATGGTAATGTCCTTCTTACTATTGTTTTTTCTAAGATTGGAGTTCCCAATGTGCCAAATAGCTATGTGGAAATACCCTAACGAGAACCCTTCCCTTGCCAAAAGGTTCAAATCATATACTTGTGATACAATGACTTCACCTTATAAACCATGCTTGGAGAAATGGTATAAGAGAATGTATGATGCATTCGAGGTATAATGGAGAATCCCTAAATAATTTGTAAAGTTAGTGAATGGTGAGGCTGAGTTTGTGGTATATCATCACTTCTACATAGGTGGATTACCTTTGACAAATGGCATGAAAATCCCATGGTGTAAACTACCATTTTTCTTCAACACTGCAGTACTTTCAAAGTGCAGTTAATAGGTTCAAGGAGGCCAAGAAATTTAGATTTGATCTAAGTGTGGTAGATTAGGATCATTGAGCATTATGTAAAACCTTGTTGTATCCTAAGAAGTCGTGCATTTGTGGAAAATTTTGTCTCTCATGACAATCATATGTTAAAATATAGTGATAATTCCTATTGTAGGTAAGTCTGCAGTAAGGATATGTGTACATTTGAGGCCCAAGTTTGAGAAGGGTTCATATGTTGAGGATAATGTTTCCATCCCAGAAGACCCTGTTGGAAGAAAGAAGGTGGTACCAAAGAAGAGGGAACAAGAAGAGACTTCAGGAACAAGGGTGCTAAGTGAGCATAAAATTCCAACCATAGGAGCCCAGGAGTCAGGCGCATGCCCTACGTACTGATACTTGAATGAAGAAGTCCCCCATGAAGGATAAGTCACCTCAAAATGATAATTCCCCTATGAAGGAGGATTCACGGGTGAAGAAGAAGAAAAAATTGGTGTAAATCTCAGACTCAGAGGAGAAAAATAACATGAAGGGTAATGGTTTTGATGAGGAGGATGAAGAGTGTGATGAAGGTAAGAGTCCCCCTATTCATGATGTGCATGAGTCATATGAGAGTAATGTTAAGGCTAGATTCACTATACACCTCCTCTGTGATGCAACAAGCATATGGTAGAGGAATGAGGAATGAGAACTTCTTAAGGAGTGCTTTAGAGCGCATTACATGTATGAGTACTTCATTCAGAAGATGATTGATGAGTTCCTATGACCTACGATAGGGCTCAAGCATGGTTACAAAGTATGAGAGATGATGTCTTGATTTTTTACAGTATGTGGATTATCTACATGATGAGAAATTTCAAATCAGCACGTTCATTAAGGGACTTAATGTACATACAGCCGTGGTAATTAGGATGTTATCTCATTCAACACTTGATAATGTTTTAGAGAAGGCCTACCTCGTTGAGGAGACTAGGAACATGGCCCAAGAGCATAGAGACAATAATAGGGGTAAGTATAAAGAGCAGATGTATTCATTCAAGGACCATGAGTTTATGGGGTATAACACCACCCCCTAGAGGAGGATTTAGGCCTCCAAAATTAGATCGAGGCCTCCACAACACACATAGCAGTAGTCACAACATTATATTCACCAAAAGCAAAGGGATAGGAAGACTTAAAGCATGCAGAGGGGAGGAGTTTGAGGAGGTTTTAGTGGGGGTGGAGATGGGAGACAAGGTACCCAATAGGTATATCCAGCTTGCATTCAACAATCTGTTGGGTTGGGCCAACAGGTTTAGTGCCTCAGAGTATAGGAGAGACCACTTCTTAGAGAGGTGTAGTAGGATGTTTCATTTTTGGATCCCCTGATCACTATGTGTGTATGTGTCTTCAAAAACCCACCATCATTGATAGACAGAGAGCTCCTATCTATGAAAAAGATAGTGTCAAATGTGGGACGCACCCATCATGTCTACGCAATAATAGATAACTGCTAGCATGAGTATTAGGCCATGGTTATCAACGTGAATGGTACTATCTGGGGTATTTAAGTCTTAGTTATTTTTTATTCAGGAGAAGCATATTCATTTATATCACCTCTTGTAGTGGACTAGTGTGGGCTAGTTGTGGCTAGGAAGCTAGATAGGTGGCAGGTCAAGTTGGCCTCTTGGGCCAAACTCACAGAAGATACCTACATGGAGAGTTGTATACTTGATTTGGGATTATTATCCACTACCTTGGACCTTTGAGAGTTACCTTTAGGTTCCTATGAGGTTGTTCTAGGCATGGATTGACTTGAGTCTCATCGGGCCAAAGTATATTATAGAGGGAATATCATTGAGTGCCAGGATGACCTTGGGAACTCAGTTATTATCTCCAAGATTCATAGGCTCATCTCCCATCATATGATATAAGCTAAGTAACTTAAGTGGAACATGTGCAAGGATTTTCATTTGTTTATGATTATGATCAGTGATGGATCAAAGAGTGCTTCAAAGCATTCACCTCTTGGTGAGAGTGTAATATTGAGGGAGTTTGTAAATGTATTTATAGGTGAGCTTCCTGGGTTACCACCCCATAGAGAGGTGTATTTCACCATAGATTTAGTGCTAAGAATAGCACTAGTTTCTAGGGAACCTTATTATATGATGAATCTAGAGCTTAATGAGCTCAAGATTCAGCTAGAGGGTTTGTTGGAGAAGGGCCATATTCACCCTAGTTTGTCCCCATGGGGAGCGTCTATTATTTTTTCGAAGAAGGAAGGTTGTCTCAGGATTTGTGTAGACTTCTAATAGCTTAATAAGGTCACAATTAAGAATCATTATCCACTTCCAAGGATTGCCAACTTATTTGATTAGATGAGAGGAGCCAGATTGTTCTGTAAGATTGATCTCAAGTCAGGATATCACCAGTTGTGTATTTTCAAGTGCAGATATTCACAAGACAATGTTTTACACTTTATATGGGCATTATGAGTTCACTATTGTACCTTTTAGCTTGAACAATGCTCCAACTATCTTCATGAGCCTCATGAATGGATTTTTTAGGACCTTTTATTACCACTTATTCTTGATGTGTCTGGATGATATATTGATATATTCTCATTCCAAGGAGGAACACGAGGAGCATTTAATACAAGTACTATAGGGTTTTAGAGATCAAAAGTTTTTTGGGAACCTAGAGAAGTACAATTTATTTCAATCAAAGATTCAATACTTGTGATGATTGCATTATTTGTCTCATTTATATCATTCCTATGGTTAATAATTTTTCATTTAGATATGATTTGCTAATGCATGGGGATGCTTTGTATAGTTATATCTTAGCAAGTTTGATGTATTTTCCTTTATTTTGTTCATGCAACCTGATTCCTGTATAATTTTCTACTAAACTGTCATAAGTGAGTTAAATGCGATGATGTGTGTAGGGAAATAATGAACATTTATTAACTGATATAATTAAAAAGTTCTGAGTTTGAAGCTGGAATGTGCAAACAGTAGAATTTTTCCACCTATCGACCTATCAGTATGGGACTTGTTTCTGGTATTCCTATAGGAATTTATGAGTCTCGATTAATGTTGATTAGTGGGAGATGTTAGTGTCAGCTATTATGGTGTATTCTGTAACAACTTGTGTCTATATAAAAACACCTTCTTAAGAACATTGATAGTAGCTGTTATTTTTTGAGATATAATCTACAATACATGTAGCCTATGTTGTTTTTAGCACTCTCTCTTTTCATATATTGGATATGTCTATGGAACTGTATTTGAATTAATCTAAGTAAGCATCATTTTGAGGATCTAGATTTTTTTAGATTTCCTCTATCCCAAGGGAGAGCAAGGGAACACTCAACCAAGGAGACAGGAGGTTGTTTACATTCACATACACATCTAGTTTTCTGATAAGTTTTATTACAATATCTATTTTAGTATGTTTCATGCAATCTTAGTTTGAACATATTTTCTTTCCCTATTGGGATTTCTATCCAGAACGTGTGTTTTCCTTTATGTACAATTTTAGCTTAGCATTTGTTTTTACTTCTACTAATTCTTAGTTACGAGTGTGCAATTTCAATTCCATTCTTTCAGATTCTCTATGTACACATTTTCATTTAATTTAGAAGTATAGATTTTAAACTTCATTTCATCACAGTAACTAAATTCCATAGATTTATATTGAGTATTTCGTAGATTAGTAACTAACTTAGATAATATATCACAACAACCCCCCAACATGAAGACCCAACATGAAAAATGGTTACATAAATATCCATTGCATACAGCCTAGGACACAACCCCAGTTTATACTGACACTAACTGAAGATCTCAGTTAGTTAAATGATCAAAGAATACAACGACCCATCATTTTTGGTGTTGTTTATAGGGGAGACACCATAGCACACCACACCATTTTTCTCACTTTACATGTTATGGGTGTTAATGGAGCTTCACATATGCAACCGGTATAAGTCTTGAGGCTTGTTTCAATAGCCAACCCTTGATGCATAGGCCACAAGACAAACAAGGGATATTTACACCACATAATATCCAACAAAGTATCTCCAAATAAAATTACACAAAGGGAACACTGCAGATTGATATTGAATCCAATACAATGCCTAGAAATATTTTTGAGCATCCTTGCATCCTTCTGACCAACACTCAAAAATGGGTGAACCATGGTAATAATGGATACCAAACCTTGGGTATAACCTTTACTTATCCCATTGTCTTAGGATGAGGATGAGGACACACCCATGAAAAACATCTCACCATCCATCCTCCCTATCTTTTAAGGAATGTATACGGAAGACCCCCGATCAGTTATTGTTTGAGTTCAAAATTCTTTTCCAAACCTATGACTACAAAACCAATAATCAAAAAATAAAACTCTTTCCTTCCACTGTCAAAGACTCTACTATGATATTGTTCATTGGGTTTTCCTCTAACTCCATTGATTCTTAGGAAGCCATGGAGACAATCCTTTTTGGATAAATACCAAGACTACTGTAGGGGAACAGGATAGGAAACGAAGAGTTCTTCAAGATACGGAAAAAAGAAGATTAAAATCTAGATGATTATGTGGATAGATTAATCTTTCTCCTTTGACAAAGTGGTTATGAGTTACATGCAAAAATCACTAAGATAGTTTTCCTTAAAGTACTTGACAAGGAAAATAAATATTCCCTCCCTCTTATAGGAGGAGGAGATGTACATAAACTTATTATGGAAAAAATCACTGAGTCTATGTAGAAGTTACTCCAAAACACGAGGGGGTATAAGGAAGAGAAAAACATCCAATCTTACCCTACGTACCTCTAAACTTCCGGAGGAAATGAATAACATGAAAATAGACATTATTGTTACAATTAACATCAACCATAGATAGGATCAAGGCCAAAACCAATGCTGTCAAAGAACCTCTGGACATATATTTCCCTAAGTGTAGGAAGAAACATCCCCTGAGAGAATGTCTTTTAGATGTTACAGACATGTGTTTGATCTGTGAAGTTGCTGACCACAATACTAAGACATTTCACCTTCTTATCATAGTTAAAAGGAGTCTTGAATGTTTGTCTCTCAAGCATGATGCTAGAGGTCAAACTTTTTTCAAAGGGGACCAAATAATCAAGTTGTATATTACCCTTGACCTACTCATAACCCCTAGAGGATGTCATGGCCCAGTCAGGCTCCTTCAGCCTACTCAGGTGACAACCTGAGTGGACAACAAAAAATTATATGACTTACCCACATCCAAAACCCTAAATGAATCCATACACTCAACCAGGGTGGACACCAATGACCCCAGTAATTCCATGACACAACCAATAGTGGATAGCTTAAAAGAATCCTAATCAAAAATAGCAAGTGGGTACACGACAACAGAACATGTTAATCAACAATGGAGGTTCCAGTGACCACAACAAGATTTAATAGCCCCACCAACAAAACTATCAACAACATGGATAGGAAACAAAAACATAACTTCTAGCCCGGCCTGTGGCAAACCCTAAAAAATTAGTAGACTAACTTCATTTGATGAAGCAGGACAAAGTAATATAATGTAGGTTAATACTATTGGTAATCTGACGACTAAGGTCTGAGAAAAACATTGAATCCTACTTATTTTTGTTACGGAAATACCTATAGACACTGATAAAGAAGAGACACTTGAGGAAAATGGGGGAACTACACCTTTTCACGAAAAACACAAAATACTTAGAAATGTAAAGAAACTAATTAAAATGCCCATAAAGCTCCTTTTCCAGAGTGGATACATGACACTCAAACTGCTAGATGAAATGATGCTACTTTAAGAGTTAAAAAAGGTGCACATTGAGACCCCACTTCTGCGAGCAATAAGGGACATTCCAAAATTAAACCAAACCATTAGAAACAAGTGTATAAAGACACCTAGAAGAAAGAAGAAATACCCAAATACTCATCAAGGTGGAAGGAAATTTGGTTGATCTTGTTGTTGGCACACTTATTTCACCAAAATATGAGGATCCTGGGAATCCAGTCACTACCATTTGTATAAAAAATTAATAAATATATAATGTTTTGGTGGATCTTGGTGCTGCCATAAAATGTTATAACAATAGATATGTTCAATAATTTTATGCTTGACAGGACTACAACCTACCAATACCATTACTTCAATTAGTAGATTAGTCCATTATTGCACCAGATGGTGTGATTGAGGATATAATGGTTACCATGTTGAATCCTGGGAGTGTCATGTCGACTTGTATTTTCCTACATCCTAAATCTCAGAAACTGGGATATTTAGTCATCTTGGGACGACCCTAGTTGGCTACTGTTGTTGCATATATTGACTGTAGGTTAGGAAAAATGACTATTCTAAATGGGAAGAAATCCAAACATATTTCATTATATCCTCCTTCCGAGCCTTATGTGTATGCTTGTGAACATATATGGGTGGATTATTTGGATACTAATTCTATGAGTTCTTCTTATTTGGCTCACCATTGTAGTGTGAAACCATATGATGGAAGTTGTTTAGTCATACGCACTGACTAATGTAGAGGGCTCTATGACTACAGAAATCAACACTATGGATATGAAAATTGGAACTTTGACTACATACCCCATTTATTCTAGGCACGTTCAATACTGTTGCCTTAGTAAGTGATACTTCTAATGAATCTTGTAAAAAAATCTATGCTTATAATATGGAATCCATAGTCTCTGATTTCTATTTTCCTGTAACCAAGATTTTGTATCTATGAAAATGTATCCATTTTACACATGCTACAACCCCATGTTTTCCCATTGAATTATTTAATCAAAAATACATAGCTTACCATTTTTGGAAGATACCAAACAAGTTCTTGTTGACATAGGGAAAGAACTGACCATTGGTAATAATTTCGAGGCCAACCAAGAGGCTAGGGTTATCGATATTTTGAGGAAAAATTCCCAGGATCTTTGGCTTGGGATTATACTGATATGAAGGGAATTCATCCTACAATATGTACTCACCGTATCTAACACTTAGGATGTTAAACCCATAAGGTAGTGAGCAATGAAGAATTAACCCAGTCCTCAGAGACATAGTAAAAATTGAGATAGAAAAATTGCTAAAGGTAGGATTCATCTACCCTATATCTGATAGTCAGTGAGTCTCTCCATTAGTTATAGTTCTCTAATAAAAATAGTAAATGGAGAATCTATGTTGACTATAGGGAACTTAATAATAGCCACTAAGAAATATTGTTTTCCCCTTCCTTTTATTGACCAGGTTCTGGACAATTCTCACAAGTAAGAAATATTTTTATTTCTTGGATGGGTTTAGTGGGTATAACCAAATATGTATTACACTTGTTGACAAGGATAAAAAACTACCCGTACTTTCCCTCTGGGGTACACTTTTCTTATCGAGTCTTACCTATTGGGATTTTTAATGCACCTGTCTACATTTCAGAGAGTAGTCTTGGCCATTTTTGAAGATCTTACAAATGACTGTGTTGAGGTTTATATGGATGACTTCACTTTCCATGGATCTAGTTTTGATGAAATCTCTGAATAACCTTGAGAAACATATTGAGCAGATGTGAGCAACACCAACTATTTATGAGTGATGAAAAATGTTTGATGATGGATTGGATCAGGGAATTGTCTTATGTGCCACCATGTTTCTGCCAAAGGTATATAGGTTGACCCCAAAAATATCACAGTCATCACTCATCTACCTACACCAACAAATCATACTGACATCAAAAGTTTCCTTAGACATGTAGGATATTATCGGTGATTCATTAAAGAATTTAGTAAAATTGTTGCATCTATGTTTTCATTGCTGAAAAAATATTGTGTTTCTGAATGGTCCCCTTAGTGTCAACAGGAATTTTATATTATCAAGGAAAAGCTCTGACCACAACCACAATCTTATGAGGTCCCGGTTAGGGGACAATGTTTCCATATCCACACCGATGCCTTGAATACAGACTATGGGAGATATACTTGGGTGGAAAGATGAAAATTATCACATGTATGCCATTTACTTTAATCAGTAAGAACCTAAATCCTACGGAAAGAAAGTATACCACTATGGAAAAGGATTTTTTAGTTGTTTTGTATTCCTTGAAATAAATTATGACATTACATCACTTAGGTATAAAATATTTTTTTATGCTAACCACTCTGTCATCTGATATTTGATTAATAAACCCTTAGTTAGAGGTCTGAATTATTAGATGGTTACTCTTGTTACACGAATTCAATCTAACCATTATTGATAAGCCTGGTAAATCTAGTGTTGTTGTTGATTTCCTTTTGAGATTGAACGTTTTAGGTGATGTTGAGGCAGTCTAAGATCAATATCTAGATGAACATTTTTTTTCTATATAAACTCATACTTCCTGTGGTTTACTGATCTTGAAAATTATTCAACTACAGGGAAATTTTCCTGCCTATTTTACTCATAAAGAGTGACAAACATTGGTTAAAAATAGTACAAAATATAAATGGTGTAATGGAATTTTGTTCAAATTATGTCCTGATATGGTTCTTCATAGGTGTATTTGGGAAGATGAAGTATATGACGTACTACGAGCTTGTCATGATGAGCTAGGAGGAGGACATTACTCAGTAAAAAGGACAATTCCCAAAATCCTTGGTGCTGGGTACTACTAGCCTTCCCTTCGTAATATTGTCAAGAAGTATGTGTGGCAGTGTGATGCATGTCAAAGAATGGGGAAGCCTACACTCTCAATGGAAATGCCTCTTAATCCTCAGCTGGTCTTAAGACCATTTGAGAAATGGGGAATTGATTTTGTTGAAACTTTGGATCCTCCATATTTTGGGAAAGAATTCCTCTTAGTATGCATGGACTACGTTATGAAATGGGCTAAGGTTCAAGCATTGGCATTTGTCAATGAGGATGTTGTTGCTAATTTCCTATACAATCATATATTGCTATGATTTGGGGGCCCCACGGTAATTGTATCTGATCAAGGTCCTCTATTTGTGTCTAAAATGATCGAATATTTTCTTGACATCTACCGAATAAAGCACCAAAAAATATTCACCATATCACCCCCAATCCAATGGGTAGGTGGAAGTCACCAACAGAGAACTTGATAACATTCTCACTAAAGTGGTCAGTGTTGACAGGAAAAATTGGGTACCAAAAATTCCTGAGGTAGTTTGGGCCTATAACATGACCTGGAAAACCACTACAGGTTTTTCTCCTTATGAGTTTATATATGGGAAGAAGCCATTGTTACCTGTTGAAATTGAGTTACACACCTGGAGAACAACACTGAAATTCAACATCAATTTGGATGAAGCACAACATGAACGGGTGATGCAGCTGAATGAATTGGATGAAATGCATATGGAAGCATAGGAAAAAATGGAAATTATCCAACATCAAAGGAAGACCTAACATGATGCTCATATCAAATCCAGGATGTTTCATGAAGGGGAATGGGTCTTACTCTTTGATTCTAAATATCAACATTTTAAAGGTGAGTTACAGACATGTTGGTTGGGTCCATATTAGATCGAAAACATTTTTGATAACAGTTTTATGTGACTGGTACCGATCGATGGCGACAGAAGGAATCTTCTTGTAAATGGCCACAAGATGAAGATTTACTAATGACCTCTTGACAAGGGAACTTTCACCAGTGACATCATGCTAAGTGAGGAAATGCATGCTGAGGTGGCTCTTCGTCCCTCCAGTCAAGATTAATTTTTTTCTTTCAATTTCAATAAAGGAGAATGGTCATGACCTTTATCTTCTTCCCTTATTAATCCATTTTGTTTATTTTAATAAATGTCAAGATCTTCATTGTTTCACTGCCACTAATCACATTTTTTCTTAGACTGTGGGACAAGGGAATCTACAGATATCAGATGTTGAACTAGCATGGGTAAGTGCATTTTAATTTACTATGGATATTTCCTTATGAAGAAACTCCCCATGCATAAACTTATCATAATTGCATCCATACACAATGATCGATATATTTATTATGGATATCCTTCCAAATCTGACGCTACAATATGATGGCATGAGGGTGTAATTAGTCATGATTTATGTACACACCACATGTGTCATCCTCCACGAAAGGGATAGGTGGAATTTCCATTTCAAGTGATGGGATGTGTGCCATCTCACATATCAAAATTACTCACAAATACCTAGTCTTGTCAACCTTTTTACGTCGCCGAATTTTCTCTGCTTTTATGCGATTTAAGGATCTAGGTGCATTTCAAATTTATATTTCCTAACTACTTACTACCGTTGCTTCATGAATTTTGAATGCAAATTTCTACCTGCCATCACACCGTGAATTAAAGAATTCCCTTGTTCTTGTTTCTCTATTGTATGGATTTATTCACCTTCATCATGGGATAAAAGAAAAAGTCTGAGCCTAATTCTTCAGACCCATTGTTCAGAAATGCTACGCTTTCATAGATATTTTATGATTTCTTTTGGCTTGAATTCATTCAGAAATTAAAATTTTTTAATGAAGGAATAGTGGATGAATTCTTGGAGAATTTTGAAGCTACTTACTCAAGCGTTTGAGGGATACGAGTGGAGGTTACCAGTTAGGTAGTTTCTAAACTATCTAGTTTTCTAGATTTTGGTCTGAAAGTCATGATGAATGCTCCCCTAAAATACTTTTTTGCTCTGTTTCATGAGGAGGGTGAGGAATTTCTTGAGGTAATCCTTACCTCCTAGGGTTTTTAGAAAGATGTTAAGAGGGACAGTCTACTCGACATTTGGAGGGAGATGGCCAAATGGGTTAACAGATACTTTATATGCGATGGTCATCCATCTGTGTTGGGTGATGATTCCCTAAAAATTCTCATTCATTTGAAGAAATGATGCATCAACCCTTCCCTCAAGGTGAATTTACCAAAATACTTGGTGGATGCAGTTATTAAATTCAGTCAAAAATACAAGACTGGCAGAGGAAAGACAGTGCTAAGGCACCTAGGGCTCATTCATTTAATGTGTTCACATCAAGTGTTTTTAAATCCGAAATGAAGGCTTGAAAGTATGAATGTGGGGGAAGGATCCAAGAAAAAGAATATCAAATTGGGACCATCTTCCACACCTCATGCCACTATCGCATCAGTCGTTCTCCATACACACAAGAAGAAGGAGGAACCTAGTGCTCAGACGAACATGGAAAAATCTTCTGATCAAGTGAGCCCATCTTCAACACCATCCAGTTCTAAAGGTAGAAATACTTTTACTCCCTCTTCTTCTATTTTCCTATGGCCGCGATGGTCCTATGCATTTCCCAAACCTAGAAGTTCCCGATTAGAGGGTTTTGTTGGTACCTCTACGCCAAAAAAGTGACAAGCGAGCGTCGGAATCTACAGGTAACTCTTCCACGTACCCGACCTCCCGAGGTCATGCTGAGACAGCTGGTGGGGATGGAATATGCGTGGTATACAGACAGACTAGTTAGGCAATCTGATGTCTTTGACACGCACTAGTGGAATTTGTGAATCTAAGGCAAAGAAGGCCCTTCTAACCTGGACTAGTGCGATAGACTGATCAGCAAGGATGACTACTCGAAGGCTCCAATCAATATCGAGCTCTGGCGTGATACGATCTATGGGTTGTGGAATACGTGGGAAATGACCTAGGATAGTTTCGTGTATGTCTTCAGATAAGGTCATATGGTGGATGGTGGAAACAATTTGACTCTATGGACGATTCTCTGGCCTGGTCCAGAATTCTCTAGCTTCGTTAGCCGCTATATCTAGTAAGGACAATTGTTCGATGATAATAGGTGGAAGTGGAGTAGACTGGAATACTAGTGTGTGTAGGCCAGTGTTTATGTCTGATTGACTTATGGATGCGTTAGGCTGTGGGACTTGTGGGTCACAACCGTAGACTCTTGGTTGTTGCGGTCTTGTTATGGTCATATACGAAATCAAGTCCTGATTCCTAGTATCCAGTAATCATATGCTTTCTCAGCTTCTATGTTTAGGACCAACAACTGCGTGATTTTCTCAGAATATCTCACAGGCATTCTTGCAACCTGGATTCTTAGGCTGGTATCTATGTCTGTGATGGTGTCTCTTGCATCTGGTTGTGGAACTAAAGGGTCACACCCAAATTTTTTTTCTCTTTCAAACCCTTCTACAGTCATATAGATGTTTTTCTAGGGTAGTCTGTAGTTTGGCTGATTTGACCAAAACGTATGTGCTTGGTTGTCTTCTATGTTTAATCCTTTTAACTGAGATCTAATCTGCTAGAAGTCTACTGTTGTTTGGAAGACTTGGATTCTAAGATTCTGGTCAATATCATTTATTGCTGTTATGAGATTAGGCTGAGGCACGATTGGCTTGAAAACGTATTCTCTGGGCTCCCTAGGTCCCGTAATTGTCATACAAACGCAATAATATAAACAAACTGTGATAAAGTGAATTCTAAGTATACGAAATATATTTAAGCGTATATGACTTCTTTTTGTATTTTTTTTGATGATTTATAAGGATTTAAGAAAGCAACTATTTAAAATATTTAGAATTGACAACTAAACTAATAATTTAAAACAAACAAAATAGCCGAGTGTAGCTATTTGTCTGTGCAATTTGTCTATTTATTCTAAATAATGAAAATAACTAATCTATTTGCGGGATTCTCGATCCTACCTCAGAAGTGAGGAGTGAATCATAGTTTCTCATAAACTATCAATCCCCACAGCTTCCCTATCAATATCGAGAATAGAATTTACTGAAATAAAGCGATTAACTACTCTATTTGATATGATTCTAACTAGAACTTTGAAAGCTTAGAACCTGGATTCTGCAGAACAGTGGCGAATCCGATGGTGTGTGTGATCCTGTCCCCCTCAGTATGATCTCCTCATTCTTACGTGTTCACGTGGATCCAGAAAAGCGTGTAATGCCAGCATCGATAGAAATAGATATTGGGGCAAGGACGACTCAGAATGCAGACTGAAAATGTGAGTAGGAGAGGGATAGCGCAAGAGTACAGAGCTTGGCTTATGAAATTCCTAGCGGGATTTTACGAATCATGCAACATAATGCGTCCAAAACCTGAAACTATCCTGTTTGAAGAGCAAAACCTGTAACTTTAATGGCTTCCTAAGCTATTTTACTTCTAATGGATTAGATAGAACAACAACACTGTTTGCACAAGCTGGATATGTGGCTTACCAACAGCGTAGACAATGCTAACTAAGCATGCAAAGAACTGAACTAAGAACTGTAAGAAACAATTAAAATTAAATCTACAGCAAAGAGAAATTCAGAGGCAAACTTCAGGGCCATTTGCTTGAGCATAAGTAACTCATTTATAGGAATTTCAATCACCCAAAGATCAAAATCAAATTGAACTCCTAAACAATAAACAAAGGAAAAACACTATTCCAGGGGGACCAAAAACATAAATGCAAGCCTAAGTTGGCAAGGAAAGCTGGAGAAACGCTGATATTTCACACGCGTCATGTCAAAAGAACTTTCTGGAAAACGCGTAAAGGACCGCCGCCCTGCTCAAGGCAGCGGTTACAGGACCGCCGCCTTATTTAGGGTGGGTGGTTTCATTACTAAAGAGAAAAGGGGCAAGAAAAGAGGGGAAAAGGGGGAAAACAAAGCATGGCGGGGGGCTAAGCGGGGTATGCAGGATGTTAACGCATATTTGGAGAGCTTTTCTAGACCCCGAACACCTTGCAAAGAGACCTGCATCATCATTAGGGCACTTATTACACTGTTCCGTAGTACAGTACCTTACAATTTTTGGTACGTACATATTTCCCCCTTAGAGAAGTGTTTTAGCCATGAAGAGGCATAAAACGGTGGGTCCGAGTATGGCAAGTCCCGAAATGGGAAGTTAGAAGTTATACCACACGTCCGTGTGTTGAAATTACGCCATCCAAATTTCCTACTATCTGCAAAATGAAAAGAGAACTCAAGTGCAGATAGATACAATAGTTTGGAAAATAAAGGCTAAAATAATAGGGAATGAGAACGTACCATTCGCGCAGGGGATAGGGACTTACCTCCATCAGCGCTCCAAACCTGCAAAAAAGTCTTTTAAAACGAATCAGGGTGCTATATATATGAAAGTGGGCCCATTTTCCTATTCATTTACGCGAGTTGATTTGATTGTTTTAGAGCTCTGGGACCCACGGCGAAGGTTTCTTACATGAGTATAGTCAAAACATCCGCAGCGAGATCGTGATCATGCCCTCCATGCGCGGAAGGCTGCCCTGCTAGATCACAGGTTGGTTTTCTTCAATTTTGTGTTTTTCCCCCTTTAAATTTGAAATGTTAAATTTGTTGTAATGGGGGGGTTTTTTTTGAAAATATTAGGTTCAAAAGGTCCACCTACGGGGGATGCCTACTGGGCAAGCTCCATTTTTAGGTCAAATGGTCATTGTTTTGCTTGTTTTAGGATTTTTAAGATTAAAAACCCGTGTGGTGGGTTTTCGGAACACAGGACCGCCGCCCTGGACAGGGGTGGCGGTTACACGACCGCCTCCCTTCTCAGGGCGGCGATTACATGACCGCCGCCTTTAAGGCGGTGGTTACAAAAACCGCCTCCCCTACTCAAGGCGGTGGTTCTACATAGAATGCAAAAGAACTTATATTTGAGATTGTGTTTGTATTATTTTTATTTATTTTTGCACTTCTACCGCATTCTTTTATGACCTTCTTGGTATTGTTTAGATATTAACTTGCTTTGTTTTGTGTGTTTTTGGGTGTATGTAGGTGAGAGAGGAGTATATTAGATGGAGCAGAGAGAGAGAGTGTGATTGGCTCTCAGGAGTACTGGATGCCCTCTCGCAGGACAAGGAGGACACACTTCAGAGGGCTGGTATACTGCGTATATCACGTGTGCCTCATGTTGCACCATCTAGTCAAATCCTTTGTGACTTATTCTCTTACTGGGATGTAGATTGAAACACCTTCCGACTATCAGGGGTTCGTGGGTGAGTGGACCATCACACTCGAGGATGTCTATCATATTTTGGGGGTCCCGATCATCAGGAGGAGACTTACATTAGAGACAGCAGGCTCACAGGCACAGATTACACAGTGGGCAGCATATATGGGAGATGCAGTTATCTCCACGGGGTCGAAGAAGGGAGTGAGAGTTCAATCCATTCCTTCTTTGCCTATCCCCGTACTTTGACAGGGCCGTCATGGGGATCCTTGCCTCGAGAGTGATCGGGGACAAGGGAGGGGATACATTGTTATACTGTTGGGCCCCCATCATTGCGCAGATAGAGGGGCATGGCCGGATATATGCCTGGGATGCAGATATTCTAGGGACCACCTACCATGATTTTATACAGGGTGGTCCGTTTTACAGGGACAGTCATTGAGCCACCTGACTTTAGTCATGAGTTGGGTGTATGAGCGTTTTATCCCTTATGGCAGAGGCGTGGAGGTGGCAGATCCTGGGGCTTATGAGGGCATCCAGATGGATAGATATGTCGGTGCTTAGAGCACCTCACCAGCCAGTTGCCTCCCTTACTACCGCAGATATGGAGGTGACACCGTACCGGCTTATGGCCGGCATATGGGGAGAGGAGACTCTTACCCTGATCTCTTGCTCCACCACATGGCAGCTCATTGATCGAGTGGGACGAGTGGAGGTGCATCCTTTTAGCAGAGTTCCTCAGCAGTTTGGCCTACCATATATGGGCATGCTTCCCCATGTGGTGCCAGTTTACAGATCAGTTCGCGAGGCCAGAGGGGGACCTAGAGGCTGTGGTTGGACAGTGATCACTCTTGTATTTCCCATTGCAGCTAGGAGGATAGTTCGTGCTAGAGGGAGAGCTGGTGCACCACAGGCACCTTTACTTCAGATTGCTGCGGGTCCTACTCATAGTAGTGATGACCCCATAGATATTGAATCTGACTCTGAGGAGCTTACAGAGGGAGGGTTGGAGGAGCAGACTAATGACAGTGATCCTGAGTGGCATGACACTCAGGACATTATGTAACATCCTCATTTTAGACAATAGAACAAGTCAAATTTTTTTTTTTTTTTTTTTTTGATAATTGCATACTGGTTCTAAATACATAATTTAGAACTCACAATTCAAAACAACCATTCTATATAACAGATAACCATATGTAGTTGTAATGACTCGGAGTACCTCCGATCTATTCATTCCATGACTTGGTAATCTACCGATCTATTCATGAGTAATCAAGAGTTGGCGTTATTAATCTAACACAATCACTCCTGTGGTTATCTAACCTAATCTGGGATTCAGAATGCTCTGTCCAAGGAACCTATTTGAATAATTGTTACCATTATTCATCGAGCATCTTGTCCCTTAGACTAGGTGACATTAGGACAACGCAATCAACAGCTTGCGATACTTTGGCCAAAGATTTGAAACATACTGCTTCATGTCTCATATTCCTTGATGGCATACTTGTCAATCTGGAATACATCCTTCACCCCATTCCTTTGTTATGTAGAATGTCTTATACTAACTTCTGTCAGTCTCTTCCTTGCCCAAGTTATTCACTCAGAAACAGATTAATAATATGGCAACGTTATAAGGATGACTCTTGAGAACTAGGGATACTGATGACATACTGGGTCAACCCTGCAGTTCAACCCTAGTGTGTCAAGGTACCATGAGTCTCCTAGGGGCAGCCTCATAACATGACCATGTTCGGTAACTCGGGTCCTAGAGTCAAAACTTGTTCGAGTTTAAGGAGTAAATCTTGAGCGATCAATGCAAAGGGTGTCGCCATAAGTCACCTACATTGTTGTATCTTCGAGAAGATCCTAATCTTCTTGAAGGTACAACCCTACAATAGACTTATGCCATCAACCTTCAAATCCACCTCGATAAGATCTACTCAGTAACTTTAAGGTGTTACTTACGTGGAGTTTAAATTATACTTCTAAGACACTCCTTTCCCTTAGGGTAGTCTTTTCCCAACCCCTGGGTTCCTCATCTTAAAATTGACCTTTCTCTATTAAGAACCCATTCCATGAAAGAGAATTTTAATAAGATTGAGGTCTCAACAAGGAGATCATTAGATTCACACCTAATACTTAATCTACGAGAATTGGGTAGTAACTCCCAACCTTTTCTCATAAGATTGCTAACTTATCTCCTTTTGGGTTGAATATCCAGATCTCTTAAAACTGAATTTATATCTTACTTATCTAGTGTTAAGATATAAGTGATTTTTAAGAATCCAATTCAGTATTGTCCTGTCTTGACTTAGGATCTAAGGATTAGTAGATTTAATCCAGTTTGATTAGCGTTCTCTTTAGGCCCATTTTTCAGCTATCTTCTAGAAAGACAATTATTTTAATCCAATATAGCTTTTGCTAGAACAAATTAGAACTACTAGACACTCATAAGAATTCAATTTCATTTTCATGCAGGCTTTAAATGTCAATCATAGCAGCATCCATATTAAACAATGATTACAATGCCCCTATCGTTACATAAACCGAATAAGGTCAACTTTCAGAAATAGAATTACAACTAGAGAAGTATCCCAACACTTATTTCCATTCCTTTCAAAGGTGTACAATTACATTTTATGCAACATGCATACTTGATACAATGCATTAACGGAACCGAAGACATCTTTTCACATATAGTCCATCTATAGATATCAAGTTGTAATTCACCATAAATCAAATAATACTGGAACATACTCTTCCCATTTATACTGTTGATCCATGCAATACATTCGCAACAAGTCCTCCAATCACTTGATTTACAACTCTCAGTTTGCCCATTTGTTTCTGGAACATATGCAGATACTGAAGTTTAGTTTTGTTCCTAGGGCTGCGTTAAGCGTTTGCCAAGACCTTGACGTCATTCTAGGATCCCTGTCAGATATAATACAATTCTGGTACACCATGCAAGTCTGAAAATTTTGTGTACGAACCTCTTGGCCAGCACTGGTGAATTAACCTTTAGAATTCCAGCGATGAAATCCGAGCTATCATAGTCAGTTTATCTGCAACCACCAGGATTACATCATGCTTATTCCTGGACATAGGTAGTCCTTGTACAAAATTGCCATGGTTATTACGGGTCATTTGTTCTGTGGTATGCTATGAGCATGATAACAGCCCAGCAGGGTGCAAATGCTCTGCCTTCACCCGCTGACATTCCAGGCAATGAGTCTACAAAATTTATCACATCCTTTTTCATACCTTTCCAGAAGTATTGTTGTTTCAAATCAGCTAGCATTTTTTGTGATACCTAGGTGTCCAGAGATAAGGCTGAATTATGATCTTCAACTAACAACTTCTTTCTCAAATCATAGGTACATATACCCTATTTGCATAACGCTCTATTCCTTCAGCTATCAAAATGAAAGCCCTTCATACCTTTCATCATTAGGTTCTGCAGCAAGCGCTGCTTTTACTTGCTGAAAGTATATGCATCAGATTCTGAGGCACTTTTTACCTCATCCTTAAACTGAGTTCTTAATGTTATAAGAGAAAAAATGTGCCTCCTACGACTTAGAGCATCTAGCTACTATATTCTCTTTCCCCTTGATGTAGCTAATATCAAAATCATATTGGGATAAAAACTCTAACCACCTTCTCTGTCTGGCATTTAGATTAGGCTGAGTGAAAATATATTTCAATCCTAAGTGATCAGTTTTCAACTCAAAAGGTTTCCCAAGTAAATAGTGTCTCCAGACTTAAAGCGCATGAACAATGGCAGCAAGCTCCAAATCATGAGGAGCATAATTTAGCTCATGTAACTTAAGTTTTCTACTTTCATATGCTATTACTTGATCATTTTGTAACAAAACACCTCCAAGGCCCTTCCCCAGAAGCATCCGTTACAACTAGTAAAGCTCCCATTAGGGTCAGGTACAGCTAATATAGGTGCAGAAGTCAACTGGTCTTTCAGACTTTTGAAAGCCGCTTCGCACTTGTCATTCCACATGAATTTCTTATCCTTCTTCTGCAATGAAGTTATTGGTGCAGCTACCTTAGAAAAATCCTTTACAAATTTTCTATAGTAACCAGCAAGACCCATGAAGCTTCTTACTTCATGCACATTCTTTGGTGCAGGCCACTCAGTTATTGCCACTATTTTTGAAGGATCTACAGCGATTCCTTCTTTACTTATGACATGACCCAAATAGTGAACTTCTGAATCAAAGAAAGAACATTTGGATAACTTACCATACAACTTTCTCTTTCTCAAAATTCCCAAAACTATCTTCAAATGCTCATTGTGCTCCTCAACACTTTTAGAATAAATGAGAATATCGTCCAAGAATACAAGTACAAACTTGTCCAGGTATTCTTGAAAAATATTGTTCATTAAATTCATAAAGGCTGCGGGTGCATTAGTTAACCCAAAGGGTAGAACTGTAAATTCATAATGTCCGTACCTTGTTCGGAAAGCTGTTTTATGAATATCTTCCTCTTTAATCCTTAACTGATGATAACCAGATCGAAGGTCTATCTTAGAATAAACTGCTGCTCCACGCATCTGATCAAATAGATCATCGATCCTAGGAAGTGGATATCGGTTCTTGATTGTTGCTTTGTTCAACATCCGATAATCAATACACAGCCTTAGTGTTCCATCCTTCTTTTTCACAAATATCACAGGTGCTCCCCAAGGTGAAACACTTGGTCTAATCAATCCTTTAGAAAAAATCTCTTGTAACTGTGCCTTAAGCTCGACTAACTCAGTAGTAGTCATCCGATAAGGCGCCTTGGAAATAGGTTCCGTTCCAGGCTTGATTTCAATGGTAAAATCAAATTCTCTCTTGGGTGGTAACCCTGGTAATTCCTCAGGAAAAACATCCCTGAAACTTTGTAACAGTGGAATTTGCTTCATGTAATCACCATCTTCTTCTGAAGATTCAGATATCTTTACTGCATAAAGAGTACATCCTTTATTCTTAGCCTTTTTAAGCTGCATAGCTGACAGTTTTCTAACTGAAATTTCCCGTTTCACACCTTGAATCTCTGTTGATTCCAGCTGATCATCTAAACATTTTATGTTCTTTTCATAGCAATCTACCTTTGCTTTATGGTCAGCTAACCAATTGACACCAATAATAATGTCATACGATCCCAAAGGTGTAACATAGAGATCAACTTCCGTGGAGAAATTAGGTAAATCAAGGACTGCTCCAAAGAGACACATACTCACTGTATGAACAGAATTATTACCATACTCTACAGTCCAAGATTTATCCATTTTCCCAGCTTTTCTTTTAAGTTTAGAAGCAAGTTTATTAGAAATAAAACATTCAGTAGCTCCTGTATCAAAAAGAATAGTGACAGGTATGCCGAATAACTTACCCGGAACTTCTATAGGTGTTGCTTGCTTTTTAGCTTGCTTATCTGCTACTGCAGCATGTATCTTATGCTGCTGATTACGATCATCCTTCTTCAAAGGACATTGATTTGCGTAATGATCTTTACCACAAGTGTAGCAGCCTCCTACAGGTCCCTTCTTAGGCTCAGCATTACCTCCAGCCTTGTAATTGTCACGCTGTCCTCCATAGGACTTCTGTCCATTATTATAATTTTTAACAAAATTATCCCTTATATTTCCAGCAGGCTTATTTACTGCTGCTTTCTTATTGTTATCTCCTGGAAACTTACTCTTGTTTCCAAACTTTTTCCACGGTCCCTTTTCTGGGTGCAAGAGAGGTTGAAGAAGGGTTTGCAGTCTTCTTCCGCACTTCCTCCTTATGAGCAGAAATAGCCTTTAATTTCTGTTCTTGCCTTATGGCCTTTTCAACAACTCCTTCCATAGTGGTTGGACTATGAACATCGACCTCTCCCCCTATCACAGGATTCAATCCCATGATGAATTTCTGTATCCTGAACTTTTCGTCATTTTGATACTGCGGTACATACTTGAGGAGTTTTGTAAACCGCTCCCAGTATTCAGTTACCGTTAGCTTCCCTTGAGCTAAGTTCTGGAATTCTGTCATTTTCTGATCATAGAAAAGTTGTGGCAGCCACCGTTGCCTAAAATAGCCTTTTTTAAATTGATCCCAAGTAATATTGGTCTCATCAATGTTTAGCTCAGCTTTTCGGCTATCCCACCACGAAGATGCTTCGTGAGAAAGCTGATAGGCTCCCCAAATAGCTTTGGTTTCCTCTGAGAAGTTCCTTATTGCAAAGTACTTCTCCATTTCGCTGAGCAAGTTCTCAGCTCCATCTCCTAATGTGGTGCCATCATACTTAGGTGGACTTATCCTTTTTATATCATTAGTGAGTTCTGCTGCCAATCTGGCCTTTTTGTTTTCTGGTTGGACAGGTGCATTTCCAGCATTAACATCAACACCCATTTCGGGGTTGTCCTCAGGAGGTTGCTGATTATTATTATCAGCTTCTACATCCTCCTCATTTCCCATCACCTACTGTTCAAGTACAGCTAAACGATCTCTTGTGTCCAACAGGGTAGCAAGGATCTCATCAATTTTCTGGGTTGTTGCCGCTCCTCCTTCAAGGTGGAGCATTACTCGCAACGTTCCCCCTTGTTCTAACCATTTTCTGTTACAAGAAAATTCAGGTTTTTATCAGATTATGGACTCAATAGGTCCAAGAGCTGCAACCTTCAGCTCTGATACCAAGATGTAACATCCTCATTTTAGACAATAGAACAAGTCAATTTTTTTTTTTTTTTTTTTTTTTTTTTTTGATAATTGCATACTGGTTCTAAATACATAATTTAGAACTCACAATTCAAATAACCATTTATATAACAGACAACCATATGCAGCTGTAATGACTCAGAGTACCTCCGATCTATTCATTCCATGACTCGGTAATCTACCGATCTATTCATGAGTAATAAGAGCCGGTGTTTTTATTTAACACATTACTCTTGCGGTTCTCTTCCCTAATCTGGGATTCAGAATGCTCTGTCCAAGGAATCTAACTGAATAATTGTTACCATTATTCATCGGCATCTCATCCCTTAGACTAGGTGAATTAGGACAACGCAATCAGCAGCTTGCGATACTTTGGCCAAAGATTTGAAACATACTGTTCATGTCTCGTATTCCTTAACGGCATACTCGTCAATCTGGAATACGTCCTTCACCCCATTCATATGTTATATAGAATGTCTTATACTGACTACTGTCAGTCCTTCCTTTCACAACTGAATCACTCGGAGGCAGATTAACAAGGTGATAATGTTATATGGATGACCACGAGGATTAGGGATATGATGACATACTGGTTCAACCTTGCAGTTCAACCAGTGTGTCATGATACCCCGAATCTCCTAGGCAGCCTTATAACATGACCACGTTCTTAATCGGTCCCAGGGTAACTCATGCGAAATCAAGTGTAAATCTTAGCGATCAATGCAAAGGGTGTCGCCATAAGTCATCTGCATTATTGTAACTTCGAGAAGATCCTAATCTTCTCGGAGGTACAACTCTGCAGTTGACTTATGTCGTCAACCTTTAAATCCGCCTCGAAAAGATCTACTCAGTAACAAGCGTTACGCACTTGAGTTTAAATTACTTTTAAAGACTTTTCCCTAAGGTTAGCCTTTCCAAATCCCTGGATTCTTTGTCTTAAGACGACCCTCCTCTATTAAAACCCATTACATGGTAGAGATATTACGGTCAAGTTCCCATCAAGGAGTCATTAGAATACACCTGATTCTAAAGCAACAGAATCGGACAGTATCTCATAACCTTTGCTCGAGATTGCCAACTGAACTCCATTTGATTGAATATCAGTTCTCTTAACTGAATTTATATCATACTTTCTAGTATAAAGATATAAATGATTAAGAATCCAATTTAATATTGTCCTATCATACTTAGGACTAGGGATTAGTAATTTAATCCAGTTTGTTTAGCGTTCTCTTTAGGCTCATTTTTAACCTATCTTCTAGAAAGACAATTATTTAAATCCAATATTGCTTTTGCTAGAACAAATTAGAACTACTAAACACTCATAAGAATTCAATCTCATTTTCATGCAAGCTTTCATTGTCAATCACAAAAGCATCCATATTATACAATGATAACAATGCCCCTTCGTTACCTAAACCGAAGAAGGTCAACTTTCAGAAATAGAATACAACACATAAGTATCAAACACTTATTTCCATTCCTTTCAAAACTATACAATTACATTTTATGCAACAGCATACTTGATACAATGCTTAACGGAAAAGAAACATCTTTTCACATATAGTACATCTATAAAATCAAGCTGTAATTCATTATAAATCAAATAAACAATCTGATCAGCCTGTCAGATCTGCATTGCTTTTACCTCTTACGGCAACCATCTGCAAAAATAGTCAACATGAGTCAGTTCAATGAACTGAGCATGATAATCACTAACTTTTAAAACAATTGCAATCCATCAATTGTTTTCATTAAACACCATGTTTAAATGAGATCAAATATCCAAATAAGTAAACATATTCAGACTATGTCCTTGTAATACAAAATGATTACAAATATGTAACTCTATCATTGTTACAAAAATAGTCTTAATCACTTTCTAATATTTCATCAAATATTAAAAATCAAGGAACGAATGTATACAAACAATCATTGAATCCAAATCACAACATTGGTTAGATTGTTTCATTCTTCCAAAAGGGAAATAACATAACAATTCGGGATTCTACCAAAATGCTACAAAACAATTTCCCACTGTTAGACAAATATCAACAAATATGAAATAAAGGAAGAGAAAGAACCAATCCATTCATACTTCCTTTCACATAAATTCATCACTGTACCGTATTCTCCTATGGAAACATTTATCCAGTATATAAATGAACAAGTTAGACAAGCCGCAAGCAAGATCGTTGTTCTAAATCAAGAAATAGAAACACAGCAAAAAATCCTGTACAGCAACTAACACATCAACAATTCATGTATCAACCCTAAGCCCAATGCTAGTTCCTTTTACACAGTAAGGCTTTGACACAAGTTGTAAACAAGAAACTACAAGCGTATCGCTGTAACAACAACCTTATTGCATCAAGCAATTTGAGGTTTCCTAGAGACTATGCTATGTTGACCACACGGTATTTCCAAATCATGCTCAGTCAAATCGGATTGATTAAATGGAAAAGAACCTAGCATACTTATTCTTTCTCAGTCAAAATCGGACTGAAGTAAAAGAAGGGAATACAACCAATCGATCCTTACCTTGGCGCATGCAAGTCTTAGTGTGGTATTCGCGACTTACCCAAACAAGGTCAGAACACGAAACAGTCATCCATACTCAAGGATCTCAAACAGTGACAAAGACAGTGTCCAATGTCAAGTTCAGAAAGAGACAGAAGTACCAGCTACCTTTCCAGAATTCCAAATGATTCAAACGGAGGTAACAATTCAAGCAAATGCATATGAATTCATACTTATATTCATCAACGAAGCATAATAAAAATCAGACGAACAAATTAATCTCTGATTTCAAACCAAGAACCCGACTGAACTCTGCCAACCTTTTTACACAAATTTGTACAGGTTGAAGACGTACATGATCACCTAAGAATCTGTGCCACAAAATCCCTGAAACACGAAGGAATTCTAATCGAAATAACAAGATCGAAAAACATGTTATTCCATTAAGTCGCTGGCACATAAAATACCAACAACTTAACTATATTCGGCTCAAATGAAAATGAATCATTCAATCGACTCCTCAGAGTCGTCCAAATCACAACAGTATAAATCTATATATTCACACTGTATACTGTTAATGGTTTTATACTCATAACCACTGAACCCTACAGCAGCGTACTAAGAAATTGGTGATGATTCCTTCTATGCCAGCTATGGCAATCATTCAGAATGAAACAAGTGTAAGCAAATCAAATACCCATTTCAAGCAAGGAAATCAACTGAGCCGCTTCGAAACTTTCGAACAGCTTTCACATAGAAATGAAAATGCATACCCAGGAAGTCTTTATCCTTTAATTATTTCAAATAACAGTGGCCAAAATACCTGTTTCTTCTTACCAGGCTTCCACGAAAATCAATTCACAAAACTTATGGATGAATCTACATTCTCAACAATAGATAGCAATATACGATTCAATCATGGACTCCACTGAGTCGATAAAATAAAGTACAGATGTATCTATATTATACACAGTCAACAAGTAATCCCGTTACCACAATAACAAGGAAAACAACTTCCGCTAGGTCGTATAAACTACGGTAACACAACAGTTACCTGTTCCTAGCAAAATTAGAAGACAATGAAAACCCAAAAAGTATCATTAAACACTGTCAACAAAACCCACGACAGAGTTTCCAAAGAAGCAATAATACTGATCAATCTTACAGTATTCTTCAAAATCATTCCATACAGTTTCCACAACAAGAAACAGCGACCACAAATCAACAACATACAGTGGTCTATTCACAATACAAGTATATTCCTTGGGCTCATGCCAAACAGGCCGAACTTTCATGCTCTTTACATATAAATATCTCCTATATTTAAACCAGAAAGAATACACAAAGGAATAGAGCCACGATTCGAATTTAACAAACACCCATCAAGAGGAAATTGAAAAATCGAACCAGAAGAGATACAGTACCAAAATTTAAACAAGATCTCCATAGAAAATCCTTTATTTTCTCAAAAACATTTGAACAGAGTTGTTCTAATGAAATCACTTGAAAGACAGCAAGATATTTAAAGGTTAGGGCCTAACATGCCTGTATTTTTTTTTTTTTTGATCAAATTTCCGAAGCAGACCACTGGAAGAGCTCAAACTTCCTTTTCTTTTTCCAAGATAAAGCGACCAACAAAATTTCGCTGTCTCCATCACATATATATCTTCCATGACAGAGAAAAGAGCCAGAGAAATTCATTCTTGCCATGCAACTCAAGGAGAACTGGTGCGAAGAACCAGTAAACAAGCAGAGAGAAAATCGTGACAAACCAAACAAACCTTCAACTTCCCGTTTGCATGCCTTCTCGCGAGTTTCGAGCTCGTCTCCATAGAACACTGAATGCCATTAAACCAACTTTCCCGCTTAAACTCAACTTCCACCGACCGCCAAAATTGGCGACAGTCCAACTAAAACTCAAGTTCATTTCCAAACTTAGCAAATTGCCACGTCTACATAGGTTAGCCACCGCTTAAGCCTCCGCCATGACCTGTCCCTCATCCTTATCCCCAGCATTAATTGCCATAGAAAATGCCGCCCATGGTTCACACCCCCTTCCATAGGCCCCTTCATAATCTCCTCATTAATTAGGTTAGCATCTTAGGTTAGAATTTAGGGTAATACCCATACTAACCAATTTACACATAGATACTAACTTAGGATATTAACACATAGCCTAGGTCTAGGTTAGCTTAACAATAATCTAACCCCTAGGTTAGGTTTTAGTTTTAGGTTACTAACCATTAATAATTCCAGTTAGGTATAACATTTTATATGCCAAGAAAAGACCCAAAATCATGCATCTCCGAACAGGATTCACTCCTATACAGCCGTTAGGCTACAGGAATATACATGACAAAATTATTACTTGGTCCACGTCCGAGACCTTCCAGATATACCTCCATATCGGGAACCAATTCATTTCTCAAGATCAGCCTGAGTCATACTCCTGACCAGCTTAATAAATGCTTCCATACCTTGCAACCTGTTCAAGGTCTGTGATCTAATTTATCACAAACAGATTTAAAGCATTACTTGGATCAATTCCACTGATCCAAGTCTAGATATTATAGATGAATATCTCTATAATTCATTCCGTGATCAGATTAATATTCAGACACAAAATGAAATAAATAAAAGAGTCTAATCATATTATGACTCAGTCAAGATCTGCAATCTGCAAGAAATTCAATACATATCAAGCATGATTTCTGAATCGAGGAACACATCCTTTTACAAGAAATCACATATCAACACTTGTATGCGTAGGAGAAAGTAACAACAGTTCAGGGTGTTACACATTATGCAGGCAGAGAGGGCTGAGGAGAGCGTGGAGAAGGACACTCTAGTTTCAGAGGAGCCACTCTCTCAGGGCCATGGTGGAGAGGATGAGTCAGTTACAGGGAAACATGTTGCCCCTGCCACAAGAGCAGCCCCTCAGTCAGCAGCGGCATCCGCGGCAGGTGCCGGTCCCTGCGACCCATCTTGGAGGCCCGGTGATCCGAGTAAGTTAACCTTTCTTCCTTTTTTAACGCTTGTTTAATTTAGGATTTGTTTTAATTACTATCTCTCCTTGTGTTTTTATCTTGTATCTTTTAGCCTCTTGCTTGGTTTCTGATTTATTTTTCTTCTTTGTTTGCAGAGACTGTTGACGAGTGGCAGGATCTGATCCGCAGGGTATGTACTGATTCCCTGATGATCCCCATAGATAGGACTCGCGCGGAGCTGTCCGTAGATGCCGGGGAGCCCTCAACAGCTGGCAGACATACCGATGTCTTCACTCCCGTTTGGCACGTGGCCAGGATGGTGTCGACCCTGTGCACAGAGTTAGCGGGCTACAGGATGGCTAAGCACCTTATGAGGAGCCATTCTCATGGTGAGACCACGGCTGCCCCTTGGGACCCTGAGCCCTCCGTATATTCAGAGCACGGGCGTAGCCGGAGTCCTAGGCGAGGGCGTGCACCTTCGGAGGGGTCGCGTAGGGGTTGAGAGGCCATTTGGTCCTTGTGTATTTTGTACTATTGTATATCACGGGCTCTTTGAGCGTTTTGACCATGCCTAGTGCATGATGGCATTGTATATAAACATTGATTATTTATATATATGCATTCGTTTTGGATCAAAAGCTTGTTACTCATGTTTTCCTTTCTATTTCCAGCTTCTTTATGTATACTACGATGTATGTTTGTATGCTTTTTAGAATGTATGCAATGGTGAACAAATGATGTAGATGCCTGCTTTCTTTTTGTATTTTATGATGCTGATACATGATAATGTAGAGATATTGTGATTTTGAATCTTAGCTTCTGTGAGCAATATGGATACCTCATGTTTGTTTTGGAAAAGTGATAAAAATAACCAGTATGATGAACAGATTAACTTGCCCCACTCCTAACTCCACACAACTAGTAAGATGCGAGGGCTCATCACCAAGAGCCAAGAAGGGCGCAAGTTATGAAATGTGGTGAAATGATAGTGATGAAAGACAGAAAAAGCTTTGGCGGAACCAAATTGGAAGCTACAAGCCAACTCCACTTGAGTGACTTCATAGTTTTGGATGCAACTTGCTTTGCGGTTTATCCGGACTTAGACCCGTAGATGGCCACATAGTAGACAAAATCTGGGTTTTTAGGATTTTAACTCTTTTGGGATTTTGAACATCTGTTTCATTTGTTTTTGACTCAAAGTTTGAAAATTTACATTGTTTGCGTATGACCATTTGTACTTATTTGTCAAGAAGACCCCCTACACTTTGCCCCATGCTACTAGTAAGAAGCGTGGGTTTATCACCGTGGGAAAGATATAGGCGAGTAAGGGACACTTCCATCCTTTCCCAACCCTACGTCACTAGTAAGAGACACAAGCTCATCACCGAAGGTTGGTGGGGCAAGGAAATGTGTAAAATTAAAATTTTCTGTTTAATTACCTGTTGACTTGTTTTCTTGAGTAAAATGTTAGTATGTGCTTATTCCCAAAGAGATATGCATATGGGATAGATGTGACACCATGAAGCTTCTAGAACAGACCATAGGCAAGACACCTATCCTAAGAAGAAATCAAAGTGAGAATAAACTTACAGATCTTGGTATGGTTACCGTTAAGACTTTGTCATGTCTATCTTTATTTGATAAAAGATTCCGAGATGATTCGATGATATATAAAGATGGAGAGGTATGATTGAAGAGCTTTATGCCAACAACATCATGAGTTTGTAGTGAATTGCTTTTGAGAATAGATTCCTTGATCACAATTTATGTAAGAAACAAGTGGACAAAATGATCTTAATCTGTATGAAGATGCAATGTAGATAATTATACAAGTAGTGCTAATTGCTCATGCGTAGAACAGCTTGAGGTGCAGGGAATTGACTATTTCACCAAATTCCTCACCTTCTAGCGTACATAAGAGGTAAGCACCATTTCTGTAGTCCTTCATGACTCGGTATGGGCCCAACCATTTGGGCCAGAATTTCCTTCCTTCGCCGGTTTTCTTGTCGATCCGGCTATCTAGTCTTAGAACTAGATCACCTTCGTGTATATCACGTTCATAGACTTTCTTGTTGTACTGCCCGACGCATTCGGTTAGCATAAGCTCTATGTCGCTGCTCAGCATCTAACCTAGTTTCATCTAGGCTTTCTAGTTGAGAAAGACGTGCTTCTCTGTAAGCGTCTTCATCCAGAATCCCTTGTAATGAAATGCAGAGACTGGGTATTTCGACCTCAAGTGGGAGAACTGCTTCTACCCCGAATACTAGCGAGAAAGGAGTTGCTCCCGTTGGTGTTCTTATTAAGGTTCGGTGGGCCCACAAGGCCGGATATAACTTCAAGTGCCAATCTCATTTGTTTTCTTTTATTGTTTTAAGGAGAATGGCTTTCAGTGTCTTGTTTGTTGCTTCAGCCTACCCGTTGGCTTGGGGATAATACAAGGAAGCCGTATGATGGCTTATTTTAAATTTATTGCATAGCTCACGAACCTCTTCATTCTTAAAAGAGGTTCCATTATCGGAGATAATGATTTGCAAGACACCATACCTGCAAATGATTTGATTCAAAATGAACTTGGCGATTACAGAACCAGGTACAATGGTAAGAGGCATAGCCTCTACCCATTTGGTGAAATATTCAGTGGCTGTGATTATAAAATTATGGCCATCTGTGGATGAGGGAGAGAATTTCCCTATTAAATCTAGGCCCCATGTAGAAAAGGGCCATAGAGTAGCGATTGGTTGCAGGACTTGTGCCGGCATGTGGATCTCATGGGAGAATTCTTGGCACTTACGACACCTGCGTACAAACTCTATTACGTCATGTTCTAGAGTGGGCCAGAAATAGCCCATTCGGTGTATTTTTCGAGCAGTGGCGTGGCCACTGAAGTGGCCTCCACATATTCCACTGTGAGATTCATGGAGAATCTTCTTGGATTCCTCTGTGTCGACACATCTTAGGAGCATTCCATCGAATGCTTTTCGATAGAGCACCTGCTCTATAACGACGTATTTAGCTACGATTATGCGTAACCGTCTTCTTTGTTGTGGTGTAGCTCCTTCTGGATATGTATGGTCCATGATATAGTTAATGATGTCAGCGTACCAGGGACACTCAGAGATAGCGGGTCGGGCTTCGATGTAGTATACACACTCATCTGGAAAGTCTAAATCTACTAGATCGCCTCCATCTAATGGGTTGTCAGCTAACCAATCCGCAATGATTTGTCCTTTAACCGACTTCTAATTTACAAATGTTAATTTGAATTCGCCCATTAAGGTTATAAAACGTCCAGCCTTTTTAGACAAGGACCCTTGTGTGAGGAAGGTTCGTAAGTGGTCTGTTTTTACCATGACCCTTGTTTCTTGATTTAGCATATAGTGTCTTAGGCGTTTGGTTACAAAGATTATGGCGAGACATTCTCATTCTGCTTGTGTATAGCGTGTTTCATAGTTGAGCAGCGTTCGGCTGATGAAATAAATCACACGTTCTCTTTTGTCATCGTCTTCTTGGGCCAACATGCAAGCTAATGAGACATTAGGAGCTCATGAATATAGAATCAACGGGCGGTCTAGCTTAGGTGGCATTAGTGTAGGTGGTGACAACAAGAAATGCTTAACTGTGTTAAAAGCTTCATTGCATTCTTCGGTCCAATCAGTGCTATAGTCTTTCTTGAGTAAATTTTCGATTGGATGAACAGTGAAGCTTAAGTTCGGGATGAATCTTCGGATTGCACCCAGTTTTCCGAGAAATGATCTGATTCCAGATTCATCCGAAGGTGGAACCATTTCGAGGACAGCTCAGATTTTGGTTGGGTCGACATCTATCCCTCGTGACGATATGATATAACCTAGGAGCTTCCCTCCCGTTACACCAAAGACGCATTTCTCTGGGTTTAGTGTGACTCCGTATTCTATTAGGCGTGAAAGAATGACGTGGGGTACTTCGGGATGGTCACAACGCTTCTTGGCCTTAGCCAACAAGTCATCTACGTAGGATTCCATGATTTTATGAATTAGATCATGAAATATATATGTCATGGCCCACTGGTACGTAGCACCGGCGTTCTTGAGACCGAATGGCATAACAGCATAGCAATAGGTTCCCTAAGGAGTTATAAACATGGTTTTAGCTTGATGTTGCTCAGATATTCTGATTTGATTGTATCCCGAGAATCCATCCATGAGAGACAAAAGTTCAAAACTAGTTGTTGCATCAACAATAACATCGATGGATGGTAACGGGAAGTCGTCCTTAGGACATGCTTTGTTGATATCTCGAAAATCTATGCAGATGCGTATCTTCCCATTCTTCTTGAGAACGGGGACGATATTAGATACCCATTGGGAGTAGTCGACTGGCTTGATGAATCCTACCTGAAGAAGTTTTATTACCTCCTCTTTTACCATGAGAGCTACTTTGGGCTTCATGGGTCTTGATTTTTGTTTAATTGGCTTTGCATCTGATTTAGTGACGAGGTTGTGCACCGCAATGTGGGGTGCGACTCCTGTCATCTCCTTATAATTAAATACAAATGCCTTATGATATTCTTTGAGGATCTGAGTATGTATTTCCACTTCTTCTAGGGTTAACGAAGAACCTAGTTTCAATATTCTCGGTTCATCTTATGTCCCGATGTTGACATCGATTGTCTCCTCGATCAAAGAGGCATTACCCTCTTCGAACTCAGGTGGTGCTGGAGGTAAATCCAAATCCTCCCCATTTTCTATTGCGTATATGCTAGGTTCTATTTGTGAGGGGAGATCCATCATGGGATTCCCGAAGTAGGAAGATGAATGTGGAATTAAGGACAAATCTAGCATATGATAGGAGAGTTGTAATGCCGCATAGGCGTTTAAGTTTTCCAAAGTGGCCATATTATTATCGCCATGGTCTGGGGTGGTAGACTCACTTCCGCTTGAAAGGGGATTTGTCATTATTTTTATCAATGGTTCATCACGAATGGACACCGTGAAATGGGTATCTTCTAACTCATTACTTGGAGTAAAACGTGATGTTGAAGTTGCTATTGAATCGGCGAGAAAATTTTTCTCTCGCGGGATTGCTTCAATGGATATGAAGTTAAATGCCTTGCTTAAATTTAATACGGCTTCTTTGTAAAGCTGCAAGTGTTTGGCTTTGGTTTCGTATACTTCAGAAATTTGGTTTGCCACTAATTATGAGTCTCCTAAGACTCTGATGTTGTTAACACCAATTCTTTTGGCTAAGGTGAGGCCAAGGAGGAGGGCTTCGTACTCAGCGTCATTGTTTTTGCATTCAAATTTTAACTTAAAGGAAAATGGAAGGACTTTCTCTTTGGGCGAAGTAAGAATTATACCTACCCCCCGCTCCATAACGGCATTTAGCTCCATCCAAATGGAGAGTCCAATACTTAGCCGGGAGTATAGATGTTGGGGCATCTGCTACGTTTGTGCACTCTACTTCTACCATGCAGAGGTCCTCTGCTAGAAGGGAACCAACACCTAGGGAATATCCTATACCTACTGAATCAAATAGTAAGAACATTAGTGAATCTTGTTCTATTAACTCAATGATTTTTGCAGTAGTCCCTAACGATACCGTTTCTTTAGCTTTATCGTTGGGGGTTGGAATTGTTTTGGCTATGCTGATAGTTTCAAGATCTGTTGTAGGTACCAACTTCTCCTCTGGTTTTGGGTCAGTGGGTTTATTAAGTTGGTTTGTTGGAAGTTCAAATTCTGAGTGCACCCCTGGTCTTTTCTTTAAATTAGCTAGGTGCAAATCGAAAGGTTTTGGATCGCCTTTGGCTACAAATACCTTTCCTAGATGCAAGAATCTTACTTCTTGAAATAAATTAGAAGGGATTGCCTTCATTCGGTGTATCCATGGTTGGCCGAGTATCATATTATAATTAGTTTCCTGATCTATAATATAAAACTCAGTCAGGATTGTTTTGGGCCCTAAGGTGACCAGGAGTATTATAGTTCCTATCGAAGTGGCTTTAAGGCTATCATAGCCTCTCAATGTATTTCGAGTGGTGGAACAGTTTGTTTCCCCATATCCTAGTTTTTGACTATGTTAACTGAGGCCCCATCATCAACCATTAATTTGACATAGTTAGACCCATACGGGAGGCTGGATCACCTCGGCGTGTATCAGCATCTGTGGGTTACTTATTTCGAATATGAATTCGACATCCTTGTCCGGCTGCCCCGGAGGGTGGATATCAAAATCTACATGATTTACTTGTGTTTCAGGAGGTGGAGTGATGTTAATTAGATGACCTAGACCTAATGCTTCTAAAAGAGCAGCTCTGTGAGGAGGAGAGTTCTTTAGTAAATCTAAAAATGAGATGTGTGAGAAGGTCTTTGTTAGATCATTAATTAAATCGTAAGCACCCACAGGTTTTTCTACTATTTGCTAACTCTTATCTATTTCTGGCAGATGACTTGGGCTCGGTTGAGAGAAATATTCTCACATTCTTGTTATAGCTTCGATAGGTAGTTCAGTGTCTAATTCTACCAAACTGACTATCTTGGGTCTCGGTTGACTTCCTAACTGTGGTGCAACTGATGGATTTAATGAAGTTGAGGCTTCGTGATCATTGTTTCCTGTCATTGCATTTTTGTTTGTTCCAGTTGGATTCAGCCTATTGCTATCATGATTTGGGAGTGGATTGTTAAAGATCTTGAGAGGAGCATTCTGACGGGAAACTGCCCCTGCTAGCGTGTTTGGTGGTGATGATACAGGATCTGCCAAAAATAAATCTGTGAAGAACTGTCTTTGTTCTTCTGGTAAACGTTGCATGAATTTATTGTAGTCACGACACGTTCTAGTATCATGACCCCCGAATTTTATGGAAACCACAATAAGAATTGGGATTGTAATTCCTGTTTTGTTGGTTTGGTGTATATTGTGGCCTAAAATTCTGATCAAACTGTTACCTATTAGGATTAAAATTTTGCATTTGTTGTTTCTGGCTTTGGTTTTGATAACCAAATGAGTTTTGATTTGGCCCTTGCATGGGATTTCACCAGTTGTTGTTGTTGTTGTTGTGGATGGTTAAAATCCACTGTATTGATTGTCGGGGTAAATTTGTTGTTTCATTGGTTGTTTGTTTGTGATGGAGTATTGACAACATTTACCTTCTTGGGCTGGTCGGTTACTCCATCCGTTGTTACACCCCAATTTTTGTTAAGGATTTTGGGTCCTTGGTTGACATTTGTGGTAGTGGGATAATTTGTAGTGTTCTGGCTGGGGGTGATTAACCTCCCGTTTGCTCCATATGTCTTACGACCACTATCTATCGCTGCTTGGTCTATTCGAAGAGCGCTCTCAAGTACTTCATCGTAAGTTCTTAATGGGAACTTCTGGACTTCTTCTTTCACCTCTCTGCTGAGAGAATGAAGGAATAAATCACATAGTTCCATTTGATCCATGTTTGGAGCACTTGCTGAAGAATAAAGAACTGTACGCCACCTCTAGATGAAATGGGCGACAGATTCGTTGTGTTCTTGTTTGATGTGCAAGAACTCCCTGATTCCTGTTCTCAATAGTTTGTTCATGTCGAAGGCCTTAATGAACTCTGATACGAGCTGTTTAAATGAATGGATGGAGGCTTCAGGTATTCTATAATACCAGTCGAGAGTGATGCCTTCCAAAGTTTTGGGGAATATTTTAGCAACAACCCCATCCCATGGGAGTAGCTCTCGAATGGCTGTAGCGTAGGCTTTGATATGCGCGTTTGGATCTCCCTCGCCTTTGAACTTGGGTAAATCGGGAAGGGGTCTTGGAAGCATGACGCTTCGTATGGCGAAATCTAAGGGCTCTTTTAAATATTCTGAGTAAGTCCCTATCGCATATGTTTCAACCATTGATGGTGGTTGCTGAGGGAGTGGTGGTGGGATGGGTTGTTGATACGGTGCAACGTATGCATTGGTAGGGGCATAGGGAAGTCCCTGTGTTTGAGCAAACATGCTGGGAGAGGAGAACATATCTCCTTGTGGTGATTTGGAGTACATGTTTAAGTATGACGGGGGTATTGTCTAGTAATGGGTTACTTGATACTAGACCGGGAGGAATAGTGTTAGAGATGACAGGCCTTGTTGGCGTTTGTTGTGGATAGTGAGGCAGCATGCCCAACGTGCCTACTCCTGTGAGGAGATCTACCTAGCCAGGGTGGTATGGCGGGTTGGAACTCCCTGCTTGAATGAACGGAGAATTTTGACTTGCTTGAGCAAGTTCTAACCCTCTCACTTTTTCTACTAACGTTGAAATGACTTCATTTGGTGAAGTCACGGTGCTTTTCCTGAGCGGCGTTTGTTGTATACCCTGGTGTTGTATAGGCATGTGATATCCTGTCATGAACTGATCGCTATCTTACCAAGTTTCTCCCAGAGTATTTCCTATATGCAGTGGCATAGAGGTATTTTCTTGAAAAGAGACCTCGGGTTGTATTTGTAAACCTCCTATAGGTGGGTACATACCCCGAGAATGTTGTTCACTCTCCTAGGATAACGTATTGACCATTCATCATCTAAGACCAGATATGGGTCTGATTGTCTACTAATTTGTGGTCTAAGTAGCATCTGAGGAGATGAACCAGATTCCCCGGTAAACGTCATATTGTTCGAGCCCGAAGGCTCTGTTTGTTGCGTTCGAGGAGGTTGATCTAACTCCCCCGTTTGAAAAGACGAATTATACCTGAGTCTTGGGGTTTGTGTTGACAACTGATTAGTTGAATAATTGTCACCCCATACTGAGAGCGAGGGTGATGATTGCCTATTCTATTGGGCGTAGTATGCCTCGAGACCCAAGAGGGGTCTGCCATATTCATCGAATCCTGACATATTCGGGGGGTATATGAATACCCGCAGAATAATAGGAAGGAGTGAAGGTGATTGAGATGAGATGAAACTTCTCAAAGAGAAGGTGAAACAGTTGTTAGTTTCACGTCGGGTTCACCAATTTTGTACGCCGAAAAAGTGACAAGTGAGCGTGGGAATCTACAGGTAACTCTTCCGCGTACCCGACCTCCCGAGGTCATGCTGAGACAGCCGGTGGGGATGGAATATGCGTGGTATATAGACAGACTAGTTAGGCAATCTGATGTCTTCGACACACACTAGTGGAATTTGTGAATCTAAGGCAAAGAAGGCCCTTCTAACCTGGACTGGTGTGATAGATCGATCAGCAAGGATGACCGCTCGAAGGCTCCAATCAATATCGAGCTCTGGCGTGATTCGATCTATGGGTTGTGGAATACGTGGGAAATGACCTGGGATAGTTTCGTGTATGTCTCCAGATAAGGTCATATGGTGGATGGTGGAAACAATTGACTCTATGAACGATTCTCTGGCCTAGTCCAGAATTCTCTAGCTTCGTTAGCTGCTATATCTAGTAAGGACAATTGTTCAATGATAATAGGTGGAAGTGGAGTAGACTGGAATACTAGTGTGCATAGGCCAGTGTTTATGTCTGATTGACTTATGGATGTCGTTAGGCTGTGGGACTTATGGGTCACAACCGTAGACTCTTGGTTGTTGTGGTCTTGCTATGGTCATGCGTACGAAATCAAGTCCTAATCCCTAGTATCCAATAATCATATGCGTTCTCAGCTTCTATGTTTAGGACCAACAACTGCATGATTTTCTCAAAATACCTCACAGGCGTTCTTGCAACCTGGATTCTTAGGCCAGTATCTATGTCTATGAGGGTGTCTCCTGCGTCTGGTTTTGGAACTAAAGGGTCACACCCGAATGTTTGTTCTCTTTCAAACCCTTCTACAGTCATATAGATGTTTTTCTAGGGTAATCTATAGTTTGGCTGATTTGACCAAAACGTATGTGCTTGGTCGTCTTCTATGTTTAATCCTTCTAACTGAGATCTGATCTGCTGGAAGTCTGCTGTTGTTTGGAAGAATTGGATTCTAAGATTCCGATCAATATCAGTTATTGCTGTTATTAGATTGGGCTGAGGCACGATTGGCTCGAAAACATATTCTCTGGGCTCCCTAGGTCCCGTAATTGTCATACAAGCACAACAATATAAACAAACTGTAATAAAGTGAACTCTAAGTATACGAAATATATTTAAGCATATATGACTTCTTTTTTGTATTTTTTTAATAATTTATAAGGATTTAAGAAAGCAGTTATTTAAAATATTTAGAATTGACAACTAAACTAATAATTTAAAACAAACAAAATAGCCGAGTGTAGCTATTTGTCTGTGCAATTTGTCTATTTATTCTAAACAATGAAATAACTAATCTATTTGCGGGATTCTCGATCCTACCTCAGAAGTGAGGAGTGAATCATAGTTTCTCAGAAACTATCAATCCCCACAGCTTCCCTGGCAATGTCGAGAATAGAATTTACTGAAATAAAGTGACTAACTACTCTATTTGATATGATTCTAACTAGAACTTTGAAAGCTTAGAACCTGGATTCCGCAGAACAGTGGCGAATCCGATGGTGTGTGTGATCTTGTCCCCTCAGTATGATCTCCTCCTTCTTTCGTGTTCACGTGGATCCATAAAAGCGTGTAATGCCAGCATCGATAGAAATAGATATTGGGGCAAGGATGACTCAGAATGCAGACTGAAAATGCGATTAGGAGAGGGATAGCGCAAGAGTACAGAGCTTGGCTTATGCAATTCCTAGCGGGATTTTACGAATCATGCAACATAATGCAGTCTAGAACCTGAAACTATCTTGTTTGAAGAGCAAAACCTACAACTTTAATGGCTTCCTAAGCTATTCTACTTTTAATGGATTAGATAGAATAGCAACGCTATTTGCACAAGCTGGATATGTGGCTTACCAACAGCTGGACAATGCTAACTAAGCATGCAAAGAACTAAACTAAGAACTCTAAGCAACAATGAAAATTAAATCTATAGCAAAGAGAAATTCAGAGGCAAACTTCAGGGCCATTTGCTTGAGCACAAGTAACTCATTTATAGGAATTCAATCACCTAAAAATCAAAATCAAATTGAACTCCTAAACAATAAACAAAGGAAAAACACTATTCCAGGGGACCAAAAACATAAATGCAAGCTTAAGTCGGCAAGGAAAGCTGGTGAAACGCTGATATTTCACGCGATTCACGTCAAAAGAACGTTCTAAAAAACACGACCAAAAACATAAAGGACCGCCGCCCTGATATTTCAGGGTGGCGGTTACAGGACCGCCGCCCAGTCAAGGGTGGCGGTTTCATTACTAAAGAGAAAAGGGGCAAGAAAAGAGGGAAAAGGGGGAAAACAAAGCACGCGGGGGCTAAGCGGGGTATGCGGGATGTTAACGCATATTCGGAGAGCTTTTCTGGACCCCGAACACCTTGCGAAGAGACCTGCATCATCATTGGGGCACTTATTACGTTGTTCCGCAGTACAGTACCTAATAAACCTTTCTTTATAAACTAAATTTACTCAACGCACAATAGAAAAGGTTAGAGAAATTACAGCTCTAAAAGTAGAGATTAGCATCCTAAAGTGGTAGAGAAATAGAGGTCTTAGTATTTTGAATGATTTCCACCAATTGTCTCTTCAAAATTCATAATTAAAAAAGGAAAATAAGAAATTAAAGGGGGAAATGGAAATCATCCAAGGTGAGAAACAAAAATTGCAGCCTCTTTTGGACTCTATTTGTCCTTTGGCTTGTAAGATCATGTCTTTTAGGATACCATCTTCAATTTACAACATGTTTTTTCAGGAACAATTTTACTCTTGTAAGTTGATGCAGTTGTGTTGTCAGGCACCTTACGAAGGCCCTGATGGTAATTTTTTCGTATCCATTTACAAATCTAGTACCCCTAAAATTTAAAACCTTCTATGTGAATTCTACCTCTATAATATGTTAGCTCCCAATGTCCCTGACATCTTCATCAACTTGTTCGTGGGGTATTTTTTAGTTAAAATCCTTTCAGTCCTTGCTTTGAAATCAGATCATGTGCGGTGAACAAATGGATACCTTTAATCACATAGCTCAACCAATAGGATTCTATATTAGGCTTACACATCACAATGATGTGGCTATGCAGAAAAACTTTAGATGTATTTACTACCAAGCTGGTATTGAAGAGATTACCTCGAAGATATTACTGAAATGTTTGGGGAATTTTGAAACCTATAGTCAGCAGCACTTTGGGGTAGAAAGGCAGGCCTGTGATAGGAGATGGGACACTTTGAGCTTACCATTGAAGAGAAGGGAGGTTATCTCACCTCATAATTTGAGTTGGAGTATGCGACGAGGTGATGTCCTCATCACAATCATCAGGTAGTAATGAAAAAAAACTAGCAAGTAGTATAGTGATGAATGGGTAGGATTTCAGGTGTGACCACCTCTCCTCTTGAGTCCTACTACCACCTGGTAAAAAAAATTACATAGTCAAATGAGGGTTTTACAACTTGGGTCGAAGTAACTTCCAACACACAGGGGTGTAAAGGTACCAAAAAATAGTATGTTGATCAATTTCAAGAGTATGACATGACCCAATAGCTGTGTCACCGGAAAGGGCGTAGATAAGTTACATTGGGACATGCAATAGGTAAAGTGCAAGGGAATTGATGAGAGCATTATTTGGATCATTTATATCATTCCTATGGTTAATAATTTTTCCTTTAGATACGATTTGCTAATGCATGGGGATGCTATGTATAGTTATATCTTAACGCGTCTGATGCATTTTCCTTGCTTTTTTTCATGCAACCCAATTAATTTATAACCTCCTACTAATTGTTTTCATGAGGGAAATGTGATGATGTGTGTAGGGAAGTGATGAAAGTTTATTTTTGATGTAATTAAGAAGTTCGAGTTTGGAGCTAGAATGCGGGAGTAGAAGAATTTTTCCACCCATCAACATATAAGTATGGGACTTGTTTATAATAGTACCATAGGAATTTATGAGTCTTGGTTAATTTTGATTAGTGGGAGATGTTAGTGCCACCTATTATGATGAATTCTATAATTGTTTTTATCTATATAAAGACACCTTCTTAAGAACATGATAGTAGTTGCTATTTTTATATACTCTGCAATATATAGCCTATGGTATTTAGAAAATTTCTTTTCATGTACTAGATATGCTATGGAATGTATTTAAATTAATATAAGTAAGTGTCATTTTGAGGATCTAAAGCTCTAGAGATTTCCTCTGTACCAAGGGAGAGAAATGGCCCACTCGATGAAAGACACAAGATGTTGGTTAAATTAACATGCACATTTGGTTTTATGATATATTACACTGCAATCTCTATTTCAATATGTTTCATGCAATCTCAGTTTGAACATATTTTCTTTTCCTATTGGAATTTCTATTTAGAGCGTGTGTTTCCCTTTATAAAATTTTTAACTTAGAATATGATTTAACTTCTACTAATTCTTAGTTATGAGTGTGTAACTTCAATTTTGTTCTATCAAATTTTGTGTGTGCATTTCCATTTAATTTAGAAGTCCAAAGTTTAAACTTCATTTCATCGCAGCAACTAAATTCTGTATATTTATATTAAGATTCCATAGATTAGTAACTAACTTAGGAAAATCTTGCAACAACCGCCCCAACAGGAAACCCAATAGGAAAACTAGTTACATAAAGCTCCATTGCATATAGCCTAGGACACAACCCCAATTTATAATGACACTAATGGAAGATTCAGTTAGTTAAATGATTGGAGAATACAACAACCCATCAACTTGGGTCACATCATTTCATGAGAGGGTATCTCGATATATCCCTCTAAGATACGATCCATTATTAATTTACCAGCACCCACATCAGTGACAAAGGTGAGGAGTTTCATGGGATTAATAGGGTATTACCATAGGTTTGTATTAGACTTTTCTAGGATTGCACATCCTATTACTTCTCTTTAGTGGAAAGGGAAGTAATTTGCTTTGTTAGAGAAGTGTCAACAAGATTTTCAGTTGCTTAAGGATAGATTGATCACGACACCTATCTTAGCAATTCTAGATCTGATAGAAGAGTTTTTGGTTTGCACAAATGCTTCATTAGAGATTCTAGGATCATTTCTTATGCAAAAGCGCAAGGTTATTTCTTTTGAGACACGTAAGATCAAATATTATGAGCTTAACTATCCTACCCATGACTTGGAACTTGTAGCAATTTTCCATGCTCTAGTGCATTGGCATCATTTTATTTTTAGTAGGCCATTAATTTGAGGACAGAGCATCACATTCTTAAGAATATTTTCTCACAAACCAACCTCAACGTTCACCAATAACATCGGATGGAGATCTTATGTGATTATGATATGGATGTCCAGTATATCAAAGGAAAGGAGAATTTCATTTCAGCTACACTTAGTAGATGATGACATGTGATTTCTTCCATGACACTATAGTCAAACCTTCAAGGTAGGATTCTTCAGAATCTTCAAGAGGATAGGTTTTATGAGGGTGCTAGGCAGATCTTTGAGTCCCATAAATACTTAGAGGGAAATTACACGTGGTGTATTATTGAGGTAGATGGTTTACTTATATTTCAGAGGCTCATTTATATGCCTAAGGCAAGTGATCCTCATATCTTCATTCTTACAGAGGCTCATCAATCCCTATATGCAGCACATCTAGGAGTGAAGATGTATGCTGATTTGAGAGAGTTATATTATTGGTCCCGGCTTTGACAGGATATAAACCATTTTGTAGCTTATTGCCTTAAGTGTTAGAGGGTCAAGGCTAAACATTCTAATTCCGCAAGACTCTTATATCCTAATGACATTCCTGAGTGGAAATGGGACATTATCTCTATGGATTTCATTATTAGACTCCCTATGTCTTCTTATCATCATGATGCAATTATGGTCACTGTTGATAATTTGACCAAGGTTGCACACTTTTTGCCAACCAAGGTCACCTATAATGCACTTTCCATTTCCAAAGTGTTTATGGAGGATATTGTCAGATTACACGGGATTCGAAAGACCATCATCAATGACAGGGACAACCATTTACACTTCATATTTCTGGACTTCCTTTTAGGCCACTCTGGGAACACAGATTAATTTCAGTTTAGCATATCACTGAGAAATAGATGGGTAGAATGACATGGTTAATCATATATTCAAGGACATGTTGAGGATGCATGTGACGTACAATCAGAAGAAGTGGGAGGACTACCTACACCTAGTAGAGTTTGCATACAACAACAACTATCGTAGTTTTATTGGTATGGATCCCTATAAGGATTTGTATAGACGACCTTGCAGGACACCTTTGACTTGGGATAGGTTAGATGACAGGGTTGTACTTGGGAAAACTTACCTTCAGGACTTAGAGAAGCATGTTATATTGATTAGGTAGCGTCTTGAGCAAGGATAAGCATGCTAGAAGGCATATGTAGATACCAAGAGGACCGATCATCACTTTGTAGAGGGTGAAAAATTATTCTTGAGAATTCATCCACATAAGAGTTTAACCCACTATGGAAAGGGTTCTAAGATTTTTCCTCATTTTGTGGGGCCATTTTATATCTTGTATGTCATAGGTCTAGTTTCATACTGCTTACCATTGCCAACATGCCTTGCATGGGCCCAAGATGTTTTTCATGTTTCAGTATTACGTAGACATGTGCATTATATTTCTCATGTATCGTATTGGTCGACATTATAGGTGGAGGAAGAAGGAAAATGGAGACTGGAGCCCGTGCGCATCCTGGAGCGTCAGAGATTGGCCCTTCAGGGGCAAGAATTGTACCACGTTAGAGTGTAATGGGACCAATATGATGAGACAACAACTAAATGAGAGGATGTTACACCATTGAGGGCTCAATATCCTTATCTCTTCCAGTGACTTCTAAGATGAAGTCTAATTTTAGGAGAGGGGGATGTAGTGCCCACCTCTTCCTACCATAGTTCCTTGTTTACTCATTACTTCTATTGGTGATGGACATGGACTTTAGTATCATTTGATTTCTATATGTTTTATTATGACTCATTTATGACACTTGTGTGATTGGGTTGCCTGACGCCAAGCTAGTATTGAGGTTATTTCTTATCTCTTGCATGTTATGATTTGGATATCAGCATATTATGTTATAGTTGACTTCATTTCACATGTGATGGATTGAGAAACAAAATTGCAGCCTCTTTTGGACTCTATTTGTCCTTTGGCTTGTAAGATCATGTCTTTTAGGATACCATCTTCAATTTACAACATGTTTTTTCAGGAACAATTTTACTCTTGTAAGTTGATGCAGTTGTGTTGTCAGGCACCTTACGAAGGCCCTGATGGTAATTTTTTCGTATCCATTTACAAATCTAGTACCCCTAAAATTTAAAACCTTCTATGTGAATTCTACCTCTATAATATGTTAGCTCCCAATGTCCCTGACATCTTCATCAACTTGTTCGTGGGGTATTTTTTAGTTAAAATCCTTTCAGTCCTTGCTTTGAAATCAGATCATGTGCGGGTGAACAAATGGATACCTTTAATCACATAGCTCAACCAATAGGATTCTATATTAGGCTTACACATCACAATGATGTGGCTATGCAGAAAAACTTTAGATGTATTTACTACAAGCTGGTATTGAAGAGATTACCTCGAAGATATTACTGAAATGTTTGGGGAATTTTGAAACCTATAGTCAGCAGCACTTTGGGGTAGAAAGGCAGGCCTGTGATAGGAGATGGGACACTTTGAGCTTACCATTGAAGAGAAGGGAGGTTATCTCACCTCATAATTTGAGTTGGAGTATGCGACGAGGTGATGTCCTCATCACAATCATCAGGTAGTAATGAAAAAAAACTAGCAAGTAGTATAGTGATGAATGGGTAGGATTTCAGGTGTGACCACCTCTCCTCTTGAGTCCTACTACCACCTGGTAAAAAAATTACATAGTCAAATGAGGGTTTTACAACTTGGGTCGAAGTAACTTCCAACACACAGGGGTGTAAAGGTACCAAAAAATAGTATGTTGATCAATTTCAAGAGTATGACATGACCCAATAGCTGTGTCACCGGAAAGGGCGTAGATAAGTTACATTGGGACATGCAATAGGTAAAGTGCAAGGGAATTGATGAGAGCATTATTTGGATCATTTATATCATTCCTATGGTTAATAATTTTTCCTTTAGATACGATTTTGCTAATGCATGGGGATGCTATGTATAGTTATATCTTAACGCGTTGATGCATTTTTCCTTGCTTTTTTTCATGCAACCCAATTAATTTATAACCTCCTACTAATTGTTTTCATGAGGGAAATGTGATGATGTGTGTAGGGAAGTGATGAAAGTTTATTTTTTGATGTAATTAAGAAGTTCGAGTTTGGAGCTAGAATGCGGGAGTAGAAGAATTTTTCAACCCATCAACATATAAGTATGGGACTTGTTTATAATAGTACCATAGGAATTTATGAGTTTGGTTTAATTTTGATAGTGGGAGATGTTAGTGCACTATTATGATGAATTCTATAATTGTTTTTATCTATATAAAGACACCTTCTTAAGAACATGATAGTAGTTGCTATTTTTTATATACTCTGCCAATATATAGCCTATGGTATTTAGACAAATTTCTTTTCATGTACTAGATATGCTATGGAATGTATTTAAATTAATATAAGTAAGTGTCATTTTGAGGATCTAAAGCTCTAGAGATTTCCTCTGTACCAAGGGAGAGAAATGGCCCACTCGATGAAAGACACAAGATGTTGGTTAAATTAACATGCACATTTGGTTTTATGATATATTACACTGCAATCTCTATTTCAATATGTTTCATGCAATCTCAGTTTGAACATATTTTCTTTTCCTATTGGAATTTCTATTTAGAGCGTGTGTTTCCCTTTATAAAATTTTAACTTAGAATATGATTTAACTTCTACTAATTCTTAGTTATGAGTGTGTAACTTCAATTTTGTTCTATCAAATTTTGTGTGTGCATTTCCATTTAATTTAGAAGTCCAAAGTTTAAACTTCATTTCATCGCAGGCAACTAAATTCTGTATATTTATATTAAGATTCCATAGATTAGTAACTAACTTAGGAAAATCTTGCAACAACCGCCCCAACAGGAAACCCAATAGGAAAACTAGTTACATAAAGCTCCATTGCATATAGCCTAGGACACAACCCCAATTTATAATGACACTAATGGAAGATTCAGTTAGTTAAATGATTGGAGAATACAACAACCCATCAACTTGGGTCACATCATTTCATGAGAGGGTATCTCGATATATCCCTCTAGATACGATCCATTATTAATTTACCAGCACCCACATCAGTGACAAAGGTGAGGAGTTTCATGGGATTAATAGGGTATTACCATAGGTTTGTATTAGACTTTTCTAGGATTGCACATCCTATTACTTCTCTTTAGTGGAAAGGGAAGTAATTTGCTTTGTTAGAGAAGTGTCAACAAGATTTTCAGTTGCTTAAGGATAGATTGATCACGACACCTATCTTAGCAATTCTAGATCTGATAGAAGAGTTTTTGGTTTGCACAAATGCTTCATTAGAGATTCTAGGATCATTTCTTATGCAAAAGCGCAAGGTTATTTCTTTTGAGACACGTAAGATCAAATATTATGAGCTTAACTATCCTACCCATGACTTGGAACTTGTAGCAATTTTCCATGCTCTAGTGCATTGGCATCATTTTATTTTTAGTAGGCCATTAATTTTGAGGACAGAGCATCACATTCTTAAGAATATTTTCTCACAAACCAACCTCAACGTTCACCAATAACATCGGATGGAGATCTTATGTGATTATGATATGGATGTCCAGTATATCAAAGGAAAGGAGAATTTCATTTCAGCTACACTTAGTAGATGATGACATGTGATTTTCTTCCATGACACTATAGTCAAACCTTCAAGGTAGGATTCTTCAGAATCTTCAAGAGGATAGGTTTTATGAGGGTGCTAGGCAGATCTTTGAGTCCCATAAATACTTAGAGGGAAATTACACGTGGTGTATTATTGAGGTAGATGGTTTACTTATATTTCAGAGGCTCATTTATATGCCTAAGGCAAGTGATCCTCATATCTTCATTCTTACAGAGGCTCATCAATCCCTATATGCAGCACATCTAGGAGTGAAGATGTATGCTGATTTGAGAGAGTTATATTATTGGTCCCGGCTTTGACAGGATATAAACCATTTTGTAGCTTATTGCCTTAAGTGTTAGAGGGTCAAGGCTAAACATTCTAATTCCGCAAGACTCTTATATCCTAATGACATTCCTGAGTGGAAATGGGACATTATCTCTATGGATTTCATTATTAGACTCCCTATGTCTTCTTATCATCATGATGCAATTATGGTCACTGTTGATAATTTGACCAAGGTTGCACACTTTTTGCCAACCAAGGTCACCTATAATGCACTTTCCATTTCCAAAGTGTTTATGGAGGATATTGTCAGATTACACGGGATTCGAAAGACCATCATCAATGACAGGGACACCATTTACACTTCATATTTCTGGACTTCCTTTTAGGCCACTCTGGGAACACAGATTAATTTCAGTTTAGCATATCACTGAGAAATAGATGGGTAGAATGACATGGTTAATCATATATTCAAGGACATGTTGAGGATGCATGTGACGTACAATCAGAAGAAGTGGGAGGACTACCTACACCTAGTAGAGTTTGCATACAACAACAACTATCGTAGTTTTATTGGTATGGATCCCTATAAGGATTTGTATAGACGACCTTGCAGGACACCTTTGACTTGGGATAGGTTAGATGACAGGGTTGTACTTGGGAAAACTTACCTTCAGGACTTAGAGAAGCATGTTATATTGATTAGGTAGCGTCTTGAGCAAGGATAAGCATGCTAGAAGGCATATGTAGATACCAAGAGGACCGATCATCACTTTGTAGAGGGTGAAAAATTATTCTTGAGAATTCATCCACATAAGAGTTTAACCCACTATGGAAAGGGTTCTAAGATTTTTCCTCATTTTGTGGGGCCATTTTATATCTTGTATGTCATAGGTCTAGTTTCATACTGCTTACCATTGCCAACATGCCTTGCATGGGCCCAAGATGTTTTTCATGTTTCAGTATTACGTAGACATGTGCATTATATTTCTCATGTATCGTATTGGTCGACATTATAGGTGGAGGAAGAAGGAAAATGGAGACTGGAGCCCGTGCGCATCCTGGAGCGTCAGAGATTGGCCCTTCAGGGGCAAGAATTGTACCACGTTAGAGTGTAATGGGACCAATATGATGAGACAACAACTAAATGAGAGGATGTTACACCATTGAGGGCTCAATATCCTTATCTCTTCCAGTGACTTCTAAGATGAAGTCTAATTTTAGGAGAGGGGGATGTAGTGCCCACCTCTTCCTACCATAGTTTCCTTGTTTACTCATTACTTCTATTGGTGATGGACATGGACTTTAGTATCATTTGATTTCTATATGTTTTATTATGACTCATTTTATGACACTTGTGTGATTTGGTTGCCTGACGCCAAGCTAGTATTGAGGTTATTTCTTATCTCTTGCATGTTATGATTTTGGATATCAGCATATTATGTTATAGTTGACTTCATTTCACATGTGATGGATTTAATTATGGTTTTTTTATATACTTAGTTATTATTGGGATTAAAATGGCTAATAGGATGTCACAATGTGTTGTTTGGATGGTTAATATATTTTGAATTCGTATGGATGTATATGCTTAGCATTATTCATTTCATAATGAAATTATTTGGTATAGTTAGTGTAATTTATTCATGCATGATTTATTGAGATAGTTTATTTGTTATATTTTATTGGGCAGGTATGTTTAATGTTTGTATTCAATGTGCATATTATAGGACAAAAGAGAACGTGGCTTTTAAGGGTTACACTTTGAGTTTGCACAAGCGACCAAATAGGCCAAGTCCTAGCCATGTTTAATTTTTTGAAGCATTTTTTTTTGTTGCATGTCATGATTGGAGCACCAGGGGCGATCCCTACTCATAAATTCTATTATTTTGTAATTTATTTATTTTTGTTTGAGCTAGTTTAGGGACCTAGTGGTCCTTGCTTCTGCTAATTATGTTTAATTTTAATTAAGTGGGTTGTTTGAGGTATGGGGACACCTAAGTTCCACTTGGGTGGGCCCCCACCATGTCAACTCTTGTGCCATTTTGGCTAATATGTGAAAAATTTGGTGATCACTTTTTCATTTTGGGATCTTTCCTATCATGGAAAATGACCCCTTTGACCTTGAATATGGGTAGTGAGGTCTCTTTTAAAGACCAAATAGGATTTTTCCCCTCCCAGTTGACCCCTCACACATCAGTTTATTGTAAGTGAGTTTGGATTTGTGTTTATTAAAAGTTGTAGAGATTTTGGTTTTAATCACATTTTGGGAATTTTGGAGTTTACCTCTAAAATGAGAATTGTTTTATTCTTGAATTTTTTTTTGGAATCTTTTTATGGGGAGATGATAAGGGTGACACATTCCACCCTCTCATTTGGTGGAATTTTTTATTGGTGTTATTTTAATATTCCCTCATGGAGAGGGGTTGGGAATTATTGGTCATTCTTGCATTTTGGTTTTGAAGATTTTAGGTGTGCTTGTGGAGCTAGGAGCTTTGTAATGTGGATTATCATAGAGTTGTTAGAGATATTTTCTGAGGTAGGCCTCCTTTTTCTACTAATTTTTTTTTTCTTATGGTAAATATCTTGTGCTTATGAAATGAAAATGGTGTTTTGTTGTGTTGTTTTTGTATGTTAGATTATGAGTGACGTGGGTCGTTGTTGTTTTTTTCTCCATCCATCATGTTTGTGATTGATTTTGGAGTTTTGGGGAAGAGGGAGGAATATACTTCTCACCACATGGCTTGATGGGAAATACATGATGGGAATCTCTAATCCTCCCATCATATGGTTTAATGTGGGGAAAATACTTTCATATGGTTTGGAATTCTTTCCCCATCCTTGAAAAGAAAATCATCATGGTTTGAAAATCCCTCCAAGGAGGAGGCTTGGTGCATGGGTTGGAGATATAAGGAAGGATATTGTGATTTAGAGAGATAAGAAGGGTGTTGGAGATTTACTTTTTGTTTCCTATGGTGAATGTCGTGTACACATTGTTAGGGCTATGTGCTCTTGTGAATGTGAATGTGGTGTAAATAAGTACAAGATTTACTTATTTACTTATCTACTCTTGTGAATGTGGTGTACACATTATCAAATGCGTGATTTATTTATGTTTTGGATACTTCCTTTGAGAATAAATTCTTGTTGTATGGTAATCTTGACCTTTGCATGGAAAAAAAGAATCTTATATTACAACATATGTATTTGTTTACAAACATTGCAAAATGAAAGATTTATGGTAGGCTTCGATTCTTGTAAAAGCATATTGAAGGCTTGGGTTTTGGAATGGATTCTTATAGGTATCATGTATGTAGAAAAGAATATTTAAGAAATTTAAATGGGTTGTTGAGTTAAATTTATTTTTCTACTATGAGCCTTCTTGTCTTGTTGCTATATTAGAAGAAATGAAGACATATCCTTTTGTTTCATAATAGTTATTAAATGTGAAATTTATTTAAGGTTACTTCCTTTTGAGGGGTATTGTTAAATCTAAACAGTGAGGATAAGAATTTATTTGCTTATCTTGGTGATGGAAAGAAATAGGAAAGGAAAGTAATTGAATTTTAAAAAGGAGTTCATTAGAAACTTTGCTTGAGGAACTACTTTTATTCCTCACTTAAAATGTTGAATATAACTTATGATTTTTTCTTTCATTTGAAAATAAATATATACATATATTATTTGATTTGGGGAATCCATCCTTTACCTTGATATATTTGCATTCACCTTACATTTTATGAATTCATTTTGATTTATAAGAGAGTATTTATCTGGTTGGTTTTATATAAGAATGAGAATTTAAACCTGATGAAGTTTACTTGGTAAATGCCTTTCTCAATTGTTGTTAAATTTTATAGACTAGATTTAAAGAATATTCATTTCTATTCATATGCTCATTTGAATATGCATCGACATGTAATATATTATAAACACACACACACACACACACACACACACACACACACACACACACACACACACACATATACACAACTATAAACTTTAATTTAAATTTACTAATATATATTTCACCTGAGATGAAATTTTAGCAAAATGAGTACTACATCGAAATTTATTATCACACACACACACACACACACACACACACACACACACACACACACACACACACACACACACACACACACACACACACACACACACACACATGTAGGTATGTATGTATGTATTTATTTATATATTATAAATATATATAATCTGTAATTGATAAGATAATGGAAAAAGAACAAAAAAATGTGTGTTGAGTTATCAAACTCACTAGTTTGGGTGTAAATTAGTCAAACCTTGTGCGCACGTGTGTGTGTGTGTGTGTGTGTGTGTGTGTGTGTGTGTGTGTGTGTGTGTGTGTGTGTGTGTGTGTGTTATTTTAGGAAAACATTAAAAAAAAGAAGAAAAAATGAAACTGTTATATATGTGGGTCTGTATGTTTTTAAACTGTAAATAATTTTTAAAAAGGATGTTTTGTGGGGGTGGAAAATCCCTCCCCCCTATCATGGTTCTCCGATAGTGTGGTGTGGCCGTGGCCACACCACTAAATCACCCTTTCATACATAATCCGTGACCGCCCTCCATAGTAAAGTTTGTAATCATTAAAACCCTGTAATTTTTGTTTCAACTGAATCCTTGTATGTGTGTGTGTGTGGTGTGTGTGTGTGTGTGTGTGTGTGTGTGTGTGTGTGTGTGTGTGTGTGTGTGTGTGTGTGTGTAGATTTATAGACTACCTAAACCAGAGGTTCATATTTGGTAATCTGCAAGAAATTAGGAAAATAATGAAGCCTTAATGGAGTAAAATAAATATCAAATATTAATTAAAAAAGAGCTTCCTTCTCCTTGTAATGGAGGTCAAATATCCTCCATGGCCTCCATCTTCCTCCCTATACATTCAACCTGCAAATGGAGGTAAAATGAGAACACAAAAATAATAAAAAGGAAAAACATAGTGAGATTTTAGGGCATGTTTGAGTCTGTAAAATATAGGGCTATGATTAAAAAAAATCAAAGGCCCGAATTTAACCCTACAATCTTAAGTTATGGGAGTAGATGTTTTAAGTGGGAATGGGAAAAAAATTTAAAACTAATGGGGTGTCTAGGGGCTAAAATATAAATAAAGTGAATTTATAGGAATGAGAGAATAAATAAGGTTATTATTTTAATGTTTGAACTAAATATTGGGGATGATAAATTATTACATGGGCTTTAATAAATGTAGTAAATAAATTTAATATAGTCTAAGGTGGACGTAATTATCAACATTAGGTGATTATGGTGTAATAATATAAATATGTTTTAAATATAACAAAAATAATTGCCAAATTTTGAGGCACCTGTAATTGGTTTCGCTTCCCAAGTATTGGGTGTTACAGATGTACCCCACAATTATTCCCATGTTGAATGCACTATGCAAGAGATGGTGCGCAGAAACATGCACATTTTGATTGCCTATGGGGGAGATGATTTTTACGTTGGAGGATGTATATTCATTACTGTGATTGCCAATTGTTGGGGAGAGAGTATTAGTTATGCCAGTAGAGAATATGGAGTGGAAGATGTGAGCCACAATATGAAATTTTTTGGGGACTTGGGTGCCTACCGAGGCCCATATCAGTTTAGATGGTATAATGTGATCTGGGGTTCCAGGCTTGCGGAATTTCATAGCGCTTATGACTATGTAATGTATAGCCATGGAGGGGGAGGTGTAGACATCTTGTATAAGATGTATGACATATGTCATTGGATATAAGAGAAGGGTACTAGATATGCATGGATACGGTGTGTTTTGGCCCACCTGTATAGAGACCTATATCAGTTTACGCATGAGGAGCATGGTGGAGGGATAGGGAGTGACCTCACTATTACATGTATGGGAATATGAGCACATAGCCATATTGAGGCTAGTTGGAGGTCAATGAGGAGAGTGGGATAGGTCAGAGATATATGTGTGATGGTGGGTTGAAATTCATGGTAGGAAGATGGAAATAGATACCTACAGGGAACTTATAGAGAGGATGGGGGCCCGAGGTAGTTATATGAAGGAAATACCATGACCAATGGGGGATGGCCCGAGGATGCTATAGATTTGAGATGTATTCAGAGGACTATGTGGCTAGAGGATAAATTTTTAGGTGGGGTAGAGCTTTTTCAGGTAGAGAGAGTTTCACGTCAGTTTGGCGTGGCTCGGGATGTGTCCTCAAATCCATATATATGGTTGAGAGCTATCAGATCACCTAGGAGGGCTAGAGCTAGGCCACAACCCATAGTGGAGCAGTTATTACTGCTAAGGCCAAATGATGTAGACGTAGTGATAGAGCTTGTTGATTGAGATGATGCAGGTTGCACCGAGGAGTACCATGTATGGTGGGAAATGCATCGGTGGGGTATTTTTGTACCCATTGTTCATCAGGGCCAATGGAGTTACCACATGGAGGAGGAGGTGGGGGGGGAAGCACATGCCCCGAATCCTATAGAAATGGACAATAGCTGAGCGTAAGTATTTGTGTATGTGCTAATAAATTTAGGGGGCGGGGGGGAATTCCAAGTATCCAAGAATGCTCCATTCACCTTCAAGCTAAGGACCTTCATGATGTGTACTTCACGAGATCTTCAAACACAAGGACAAAGGCCTAATTTACCACCCAACCTATAGGCATCATTACATGTCTTTACAATTATTGGAATTCATGCTAGCCTCCCCCAAGCCCATGGGAGAGAGAGGAATCATTCCTCAAATTTGCATAAGAATAAGGGAGGGGTAATAACAAGCACATCACATACAAGACCAAACCCATGCATCACAAAACACAACAAATGAAAACCAAACAAAATAAGAGGAGAACACCAAATTCATCTTTAACAATGGGAAGAGTAGATTAGACATACAACCATGTCATAGAGTTTGGTCCAACCATAATATGCACACTTACAAAATCTTCAAACTCCTCCTTATCCCTCCGTAACAATCACCCCTCCTTATTACTCCTCCCATCCGCCTAAATTCCTCCTCAGGAGGATTTTCAACTCCAAGGATGGGGAAGGGGGTTCAAACCATATGAACCACCTTCCCCACCTCAAACTATATGAGGGGATAAAAGAGAAACCAACATGGTTTTCCCATCAAGCCATGAGGTTTAAGCGGGAAAATCCCTCCCTCTTCACCAACAAAATTCCCAAATCCATCAATCCATATGATGGATGGATAAAACAACAAAATAACACAACCAAACAATCATGCAACACATACAAAGCAAGACCATACTTTCAAAAATATGCAATCTATAATTTAACATGCAAAATAACACAAAAAGGATCAAACATCCTACCTCCAAAAAGATCTCCAATATCTAAATATGACAAGAAAAAGTCTTCTTTCTCCCACATGAGGGAGTATTTGAAGAAAACCAAGTAATCTTCCTCATAAATGATGGGGTGACATGTGTCACCCCTATCTTCCCTCCAAACCAATATTCCAAAAGTAAAAGGAATAAAAGATAAAGCTTCATTTTAGCATTACTCCCCCAAATTACCCAAAAAGAAAGTAAAACAAATCCATGTAACTTTTCACAACACACAAACTCCGACCATTCTTACATGAACGGTGACAAGTGAGAGGCCAAATGGGAGGTAAAATCCCTTTTTGCCTTGAAATTAAGCCCCCCTACCTAATGGGTAGGTTCCAAGGGTTTATTTTTATGCTAAGTGAACTCCCAAAACCAAAAGGGGTCACTATTAATGCCAAAAATAACTTGATTTCGGGTTTGGCACATTTGGACACATTTTTTGAAGATGTGGGGCCCACTCAAGGGTGCCTATGTGACCCGAATACTCATTAATTAAGAAACACATACACAAATACATTCCTATTGCAAGTGGGTACCATTAGGTCTCCCAACTTAGCTTCTAACAAAAGTAAAACAACAAAACACAATTAATTTTACCAAATATACAACATTATAATCTAAGGGTCACTCATGGTGCCCAATAATACATGCAACCAAATAAGGCTTCACACAGCTAACATGGCTAAGTCTCAGCCCCGTGGGCCGCTTATGCACAATCTCATGTGCCCTATAATTTGCACATTCATTAAAAACATTAAACACACATGTCCAATAAAATTATAAATCAACTACGAAGTAAACAAAATTGAATTATAAACATGGTAACTATGCTAACACATCTTCAATAAGAAAGTGTAAATGAGAACATACACAATTTCACATAGATTCACCATGGGTCATCCATTGTAGTAATATATAACGACATATATCCATGTTATCATATGATCACATGAAATAACCGAATAATCTATAACATCAATATGTGCAAGAAAACCATGTGTCCTTCATAAATCCAATAAGATCAATAATGGCGTAACATGTAAGTATCTAAAAACATCTATTGAAATGCACTAACATACTAATCAAGGATAATTTGGTGCTACGTGCCCAAAACATCATACATGTCCACGAATGATCAAATATCATAACATAATACCAAAATGTACCATAATCCATGTCAAATCTTCAAATATGAGTAAAGAGTAAGCAGATAACTGAGGCTAGAAAATGTGGGCACTACATCCCCCTCTCCTAAAATTAGACTTCCTCCTAGAAGTCATTGGAAGAGTTAGGGATATGAATCCATGAGTTATTGTTTCATATTAGGTGGTTATTAGTCACAACAAGCATGTCCCACCAATTTAGACTTGGTCATGTATTAAGTGTTAATTTAATTAAAGAAATTTATAGCTTCCAAGGAAATTGTTATCATCATCATTGTCTAAAACCTATAAATGGTCACACGTAGTGTATGTCCAACATCAAGTTCACTTTAAGGGAATTATTTTATAATTATTATTATTTGATCTTAACAAACATGTCTCATCAAATATAACATGGTTCCAAGTCAGTATATCTCAAATAGGTGAATTATTAATCAAGCAAAAATTGTAGATTCCAAGGTTTTTATTTGCATTGAGTCTAACTTTCCAATAAGGTTCCACATAAGAGGATTTACAACATAAGGTCTAAATTTAAAGGAAAATAAAGATGGGTGATCCAAGAGAACATAAATTTTGTTCTAAAAGGGTTATCAAGTTTTGCATACTAGTTATATACGAGCCCACTCAAGGAAACCATCTAAGGTGTCACAAATACCACACAATAAGAAAGAAAAAGTTTCCAAGTTCCATGTGGTTTCACCTCCTAGTTCACCATTTATTTCAATTTTGAAAAAATGGTTCATGAGCCTCTCCAAAAATGAACCTAACATCTACATTATTCATTAATGTCAAGGACAAAGATTCACATAATACCAAGCATAATTAAGAGTGATGACCTAATTGACCATTATTTTTACATTCACATAATGATAGTACTAATAAGTTGTGGGTGAAATATATATCCAACCACTAGGTTAGGATTGGTTTTCTGAGTTTGGTTTCCAAATTTTTATAACATGTGCAATTTTCTAGAACATCTCAATTCTAGTTCAGGGTTTTATTTAGAAAACTCCTAAGCTGATAATAGTATTTATTATTGTTTATGAGTTTTACATAAGTTATCACCATGATAAAACAATTTTCAAACTACCTAAATCCCAATAAAGCCACATTAACTTAATGAAAACAACAACAAAAATTCAATTCAATGAATTATATGAATGGTTCTACTTAAATTTTATCATTTTTTAATTACTATAATCAATAGAAAACATAAATGAGTAATGCAGATCAAAACCCATTCAAAGGGGATGTTTCCTGAAATTCTCCAAATACTATGTAAATTAAAAAATTATAACTTGGACGATATACAAAAAATTTCCCATCCATACCTTCCTCAAGAGTACAAGAAGTCAACACACACATTTTCCCTTAAGGGAAGGTATAGTCTAATGGTTCTCAAGCATGGAACTTATGTTAACCTTTATTCAAATAGTTATTTTGGTCACAAATGGTCCATTAGGACGTCAAATAATAGATATATAAACACTCATTAACTAGAGGTTGAATCCATTTTACACAAATAACTTTAACTTTCGCCACCCTATTGAGTGGTAACATCAAATGGGGCCATGTTTTAAAGAGTACCCCAAAACAACATAGCTTTCGAAACAACTCAAAATTTACGTTGCTTAACTAGTATTTATACTGGTAATAAAGGACGCCTTCACCTAAGGTAGGTGGAAAGAATAGTTAATCGTTACCCTTAGTCCTCAGAAAAAGGGGTTACACTGTTTATCTTATAATAAGTTACTAAGAGCTTTATAATGTAAATGAAGTCTTACGCAAAAGTCTCCTAAGCGTCAAATAGCCAAAGGCATATCTAATTTATGAGACCATTACCATCATCGGTTATCTGCATTTCTTTCTCATCTCGAACCTAGGTGACTTACAAAAGAACAACATTATAGAATGTGATCTATATTCTATGAATATCTCATATCTAATATTAGTAAACATTACTTATTCCATTTGAAAGTATAACTTATAGTTACCTCAATTTTTGGATTTTAAGGGGTAGCAAATGACAACATTGTTGGTCAACCAAGGTTGTACAAACACATATTCAATAAGTTTTCCCACCTACATTTAATTTCATGATTTTTATTTTTTTTATAGGGTATAATACACATAGACATGTATTTATGAATATATAGATATTTTTGGTGGGTTACGTAACATTGCATTTACCACTATCAGACCATATTACTTACAATTCCATGGTCAATGTAGTTTCCACTTCCCTTCAACACTTATTACATTTTGATTCCGATCATTGTTGGTTATATACATGGATATTATTGTATCATTTTGGCTTAGCATGATGATTAGATGATAGAGATACTTTGATTATTGATGGATTTCGATTCATAGTATGATTCATGAGGATTTCTTAGAGAGACAATTTATATTGATGATGACGTGTTGTTGACATGTTTATATCTATTTCTGACATTCGACATTTTCATCATATTGAGTAGGATTTAGAAGTGAACTAATCTTGTGATCTTACTGGTATGGATGAAATATATAATTGGGATGTTATGGGAATTTTAAAATAGTAACATTATTTACCTAGATGATGATTTAATTTAGGTATGGATGATTGTTGATTTATATGCATATATTTTACCTTAGATGTTTTGATGCGGCCATGAGGCCGAAGGATATATTGTGTGTTTTACAGGCGTTTATATCACAACAATCAAAGGGGGATTGGAGACCAACCACGTCAGAATGTTGGATGGATTCAACAATGGTCACCATGGCAGTGTGTGTTATGTTTTGTGTGTTTTATTTGTTGTTAGGGGGTCCCTGTGGGGGGATTACCTCCAATTGTGACCAAGGGGTTTGTGTGTTATTCTTTTATTTTCCTTTATTTAATTTTAGTGTATGTGATTTTATGGTGTTGTAATTCCCTTTTATCATTTATTTAATTTGTGTCTAGATTAGTATATTAATCATGTTACTAAACTAATTATAGATGGGATAAAAAGAAGTCATTTATTAGATTATATGGGTCTTTGTTTTATGTTTTGTAAGTGTGATCTTGAGTGTTGTACACTCTACCCTTTCTTAGAAATTTTGATTTGGGCTTAAAGGATTTTGGAGGCTTGTGGAACAAGTTAAACTTGTCCTGCACCTCTTAATTTATGATATCAACCCTACCTATGGACTCAGAAGTCAAAAATAGACCCCATTATGTGTTTTGGAAGGCATAAGGTGAGTTTAATTGCACTTTCTTACATGTGTTTATTTCTTTGTCCTAAAGGCTATGGGTTGGAGTGGTGTGTGTAAGAGGTTTGTCATACTTCTCAAGCACCCATTTATTTTTCCTTGGAGTATGGGTTTGACATGGGTGATGAGGAGTGGAGAAGAAATGATGTAGCTTCCTACATGGCACCACAACATCTCCCTCCTCTTTTCTATTATTGAAAATTTGAAGAAGTAAATAGGGTTACTTTCTTGGCTTTGGATATTGGATTTTTGGGAGTGCTTGCTTGTTGGAGTAGAAGGGAGCTTGGAGTTAATTTTTAAGGATTTTTTCACTTTCTTGAAAAGTGGAGCTTTACCATGGCAAGATAGGATCTTGCACTCTTTTTTTCTTGTATGTTATGTGTTCTATGGATGTGTGTTTCTTTTTTGAAGTGTTGGGTAGTAAATTGACCTTATATTGTGTTGAGATTCGGAAATGGGAATGAAATATGTTGGGAGGCATAAGATATTCTTTGTGTGTTTATGAGGGAGTGGGTTTTGGATGCTCCACCTTATTCTATTTTTTTATTTTGTGTATTGTGGGAGCCATAAGAGAGAGGGAGGCATAAGAGCGAGGGATGCATAAGATACATAGATATGTTGTTTTGGGGAGGTATAAGAGATTTTGGGATTGATTGTGTTGTGGAGGATTTCAGAGGTGGGCATCCAAACCCTTGGGATGCACAAGGGTACCCCTATATTCCTATCTCTACTTGGCTTATTTTAGAGAAATTATTTTGGGAAGTTGTTGTGTTTAAAAGTGAGTGTTTTTGTGTGTTTATATTTCTTGTGCATTTGTTATATGAAAGTAAATGTGAAAGCATTGTAGAGTTTCCATGTGTTGAATCCATCCCTTATTGTCTTGTGGTTGGGGTTCGGGGGCCAATGAGAAGAATCACTTCTTCTTATCATTGGAGTTTTGGTTGGGTGGAGAGTGTTGCATCTCCCCTATTTTTTTTGTTGTGATCAAGTGAAGAGAAGATGGAGCTTGGTTGGAGATTTATTTCTTGGAACAATAATAGAAGATAAAATGTATTTCATTATAGTTTCCTTCTTGTAAAAATTCTCACTTCAAGTGGAAGATTATTGTATTGTTCTTTTTAAAGAAAATTTGTATTGATTATTAGTTATTAATATTGTATTGTAGGTTGAAAAAAGGAAAGAAATATATTTTAGTAAATCTAGTCTTGTTATAATAGAAAAGTGATTAGAAAGGAAAGAAACAAATTGTTCATATTGTAGTCAACTTATTATCTCATATAAGTATGGATATCTTATTGGAAAATTAGTAGTTCTTATTTTAAAACTTATTGGAAATCTTGTAATAATTTTTTTTTAATATTGGTAAATAGTTTTTTGAAAGGGATTATACCCTTGTGTACAGAAGAAGGCCTAAAAGCCGGAATAAGAGAGAGGAGCAGAGAAGCCTGTAGCAGAGCACAAAAGTTACAGCAAAGAACAACGAAGCCCAGAAACAGCTACACAAACGAGACTTAATAGCAAAACAACGGCAAAAAAAACAGCAAGCCTACAGCCAAGAAGCAGTAATAAAAACAATAAGGTCCAGCAAAAGTAGTCGGGACTACTTCTTGGCCACTTGATCAATATTCGTCTTTACTCTTTTCCAAGCATGATACATGCCCAACGTGGTCATATGAGCAGCATCCATCTTATCGAGCTCCTCTCTGGTTCTTTTTGCTCTCTTTCTCATTGCCCCAAAGTGTAGCCGGGGACACCGCTAAGTTGTGAAACACTTCTTGCATGACCTTCGATGAACTCCTCGATGGCCCTGAAGGCTGCAATATTATACTCATGCCTAGTCTTCATCTTCCCTAGGTGGGAGTCTAAGGAGGTCAGTTTTTTGTATATGTCATCAATCTGGCTATTGCCAATGCTCCCTTCCCCCTCAATGCTTTTTTTTACCTTTTTGCTTAACAAGGTTTTTTGACCTCATCCTTCAGCAATTTAAGCTCAGCCTCTAAGGCCTCCAATCTCATAGAAGGGTTATCCGTTGGTGCCGCCTGGGGACTGGCACTACTAATGTTCAGCAGATCACGAGCAATGTTCTCCAAAGGTTCATCCCCCTCAGCAGTAGACTCAAGGTTGAGTCTCCTAGAAGCCCTGGTGACACGTTTAGAGGTAGAGACAGGGTGGGGTGGCAGGGGCAGCAACAGGAGGAAAAGAAGGAGAAGCATGAGCAGCCCGGCATGGGGGGTAGCAGCACCGAAGGTGGGGGGCAGTAGCAGGGGCAGCAGGGGAGACAGGACTGGCAGCAGCGGAGCCCAACAAAGCCGGGCCGGGAGAGGAAGGGAGACCGGGGAATTTAATAAGGCAGTGCTTGTGAATAAGCAGAATAAGCCCTTGGTGTAAGGGAACCGCCCGGGTATGCTTCTGGAACTCCAAAATGGAGCGCTCAAGAGAGTTTAAACAGATAGTGAGGGAAGCAAACCAACCTACTCCTACGAAAGTGATTCAAAAAGACAAGGTGCTTGGCAGGGACAGTAACAAACCTGCCTTCCAAGGATATGAAGTGAATCATCATGCGGGTGACTTCATCATACGGAGATGGAATTGAGTTAACAAGCAGACCCGCGGTGTTGAAATAATTGGTTGTGAGAATGGCTGCAAATTTGTAGTTTGTAAAAGCAAATAAAGAGTTACTCCCATTGTATTACATGAAACTTATAGATTAGTGAAATAAGTTATAATTGTTCTTTTCCTTATATGGTTTGTAGGAGAGTCAAAATTTATATGTATAGATGGAAATAACTTAAATATTACTTTTCAATTACTTGATCAATAAAATAGATTAACTCCTAAAACTAATTGTGTAAAGGAATTACATAGTTGCAAGTAGACCTTAGACCTATTAAATTTGTAAATATGTTGTTACATTAAACTAACTTCATTCTAAACTAGATGTCAAGAAAAAGGTAGTGGTAGGGGAAAAAAATTAAACTAACACTTGGAAAGATTTCTACCAAATTTTAGAGAGAAATTTTAAGTATAAGTTTAGATTTGCTAATACTATTAATATTAGAAAAATGTACTACCTATTGACAAAAATATTGATATTAAATCATTATTAATAATACTATTAATAATAATTTTAGTATATTAATATATCTAATATTTAATATATTTATATTATATATATATATATATATATAGATAGATAGATAGATAGATAGATAGATAGATAGATAGATAGATAGATAGATAGAGAGAGAGAGAGAGAGAGTTGTATATAAAACAAATTAAAACTAATTTAAAAAGAAATTCCTTATTAAAACCCAAACAAGTTATACTCTCCCTACCGTAAAACATAGCAAAACCCTTGGCCGAACCTTTTTAACTGCGCACCCCTATGGAAAATTTAACCCACGGCCGAGCCCTGAGTAAATTTTAATTCAGTTTTTTATATATTTATGTGTGTTTGTGTGTGTGTGAATAAATATATATACACAATTTTATAATTTCTATATTAATGGTGATTTCGGGTTTTAATCCATTAAAATTTGTAAAATATATTTATATACATATATATGTATACGTGTGTGTGTGTGTGTGTGTGTGTGTGTGTGTGTGTGTGTGTGTGTGTGTGTGTGTGTGTGTGTGTGTGTGTGTGTGTGTGTGTGTGTGTGTGTGTGTGTGTGTATTCTCATACCCAAATGAAAACATATATAAAATTTAACTATGTCATTAAAATGGGGCAAAACCCATAAGCCCATCTAGGCAAATAAAAATATATGAGTTAAATAAAATAAATAAAAACTTTGAAACCCTACATTAGGGTGTAAAAAAAACAAGAAAATAAATGAGGCATGTATGTCTCTCCAAAAGCTTGAGATGGCCTCTAATGGCTTCCTCCTTCTCCTCCACCAATCTGCAAAACAAACGAGAAATAATAAGTCAAAAGAAAAGAGAAAGAATCATCTCATAAAAAAACTTAGAGTTAGTGAAATCCTTTGATCTTATGGCCCCAAATGAATTCATCCAATGGATGGGAATCATCCTTACAAAAAGTAGATGGGGAGTGCTTGAGTAAAATTCAAATTTTAAATTTTAAATGCATGGGCTGACTTTTTAAGGGGCCACTTTATTTGTGTAAGGGGTGGGTTTATTTTTCTAACCCTTGTGCTAAACTAATGACCTTGTTATTTGTTTTAAACCTAAACACCTTGTGGGATTAAAATAACTTTAGTATTTGATTAAATAGATCCCTTTATCCATAGGATTAATTTGGGAAAGTTTGGATATGGTGTAAATTAAATTTTATCAAAATAAAATTTAGGGGAAACTAAACCAAGCCTTAGACTAACCTGGTTTATTCATAGGCATTGAGGGAATTATTATTTTTATTATAATGGGGATTAAATAAGGAAATTTATATTATTAATTTTAAAGTAACTTAGAAACATGAATGTGACAACTGTTAATTTGAAACTTTTACGGGTGCATTTTTCAAAAAAAAATTCCATAAGTCTACTAGTTTGCCCTAGGTTGTTTTGTAATTTCATGCGGGCAATTTTAGTGAGCGTTACAGTCAACACTATCATTGGTACACCATAATGCCCAAAGTAAGAGAGAAAAAGAAACTAATTTATTTTATCTTATTTTTATCGAGAGAGAGAGAGAGAGAGAGAGAGAGAGAGAGAGAGATTGTTGTTATTTTTGCGTAATCAATGTTTTTCTAGGTCCACGAGTTAAGGTTAGAAATCGAGGGTGATTCCATGTTTTCTACACATGAGTCTTAGCATTATAAACATGATTATTTGGGAACATTTAAGGAGCTTTATAATCACAAGTGCACTTAGTAAGGTAAAACTTTTTAACCAAGTTACTTTGCAAAAAAACTTAGTAAGCGGCCCAAATATGAAAATACGCTTATCAAGCTCAAGAAAGGTTATAATAATTTTATCAATGTTGAAGTTAATCCAAAATTTATGCTGAGGGATTTGATAAGAATTTTAAGTTGTGTAAACTGGAGTTATTTTCCAATAACTAAAGGCGACTTAGTTTACTTAGAAGAAGATACAATAACTACAAAAAAATCTCTTTGTATAAGGCCATTGTATGAAAAGAGGCACTAGGGATCCTTTCCCTTTACCATATATTGTTTAGAGACAAGTTATAGGAGCTTACATTAGCAAATATTCTCATCCAAGTATGCTTATTTTGGTTATATGCTTTGAAAAGGAAACAACAAGATCATAAGGTCGTTTGGGTAAATTTCCTTATAAAAAAGGATTATAAAATTAAGATTAGTAACATAAACAAGAGGAGTAGCAATTATTCCAATTTCATAATAATGAAATTTCAAGACGTGGAAGATCATTTTATCTTATTGGGTGGTTCTATACAAGATATTTTTATTTATTTTATGCCCATACCAAAAGGGTTTTATTAGGTTTAAAAGTGGTGCCCCTAACATTACGGTTGAGATTCCCAAGAAATAATGGATCACTAGAAGAGGAACCAACTAACCAAACACCTTAAACATATTCCTTAGACAAAGGTAACAATTCTACACTCTTATATTGAACTACTACTAAATTCTAAAACCAACAACTAGACCTTTTTCGATGTCCAAAATGACTAAGCTAAACTAAGGCCATTAGCATTCAAAAAATTTCGTAGCACAAATTTTTTCAAGACTTAACCTAGAACATACGTCAAAAAAATCATAACAATCATATAATAATATCTTTTACCCTCCAAATATGTTCTAAGAAGTCAAACGGTTTATTAAGACCCAGTGCTCTTGTTCTATGATCTAGCAAAAATGGCTAAAAAGAGCCTACCAAACAAGTACTGAATACTCAAATGGTAAAACAAATGATTCTAGCCGATTCTCTATTATATAGAGAGTCAACCAAGACATATAGCTCTCAAATTGGCAAATAGATTTTGAATTGGAAGCACTTTCTTGGAGCCAACTATTAAAGTTTTGCTATTGCATTTCAACAATTTTTTTTTTTGTAAAATTGGCTATGAAATGGGTCTTGAAAACAGGTGATCACAACTCAAAAAATCATTCTATCAATTCTCATATATCCTCATATATAGAGAAAATATGATGTAACTTACACAATATACTTTTGATAACCAGAACTCTAGTTATGACTTCATTTCCGGAGTTACTTATTGTGATTGACTAGTTTGTGTTTTGTGCAAGAAAGACTAGAGGCCTCATAAACATGCTTGAAAAACTAGCTTCCAAATCTGTTTTCACAAAACTAATTGTTGCAACCAATTGACATGTAGAAATACTAAAGGTTAGTAGTGGTAGATTCATGTTTTCCACTTAACCTCCCTAAACCACGGGTCCAAATTGAAAAGAATTTTCTTAGATTTCAGTTGGTGTCCATGCAGCACCGCGATCAATAGGCCTCAAAATGCCTTTATTTAAACGATCATATGATCTTATAAATTGGGTTTAAATGTTTTTGTGACTTCCCAAGTCACTATAGACTATGATCAACCTAACCAATCTTTGTTATAGAAGTCTAGGGGTCCTTTTATACGCTAACTTTGAACAAATGTTTTTAACGTTTATACCCAATGCACCCGGTATTGGAACCCCCGTTATGATACCAAATGTTATACCCACATTTTTGCAATCCGAAACCCAACCAAAAATACTGAAAAATATTTTTAAAAAAACTAAAAATTTATTTATACATATTAAATCACGACATTTTAATTTCCCTCAATTTCTTCGGGTTAAAGGTACCCTTCGTCCCATAATAAATTTATTTAATTATTATATATATAATGAAGAGAGGAAATTATCTTGATGTTAAAATGGTTACGTTTTCACTTATTAACATTAATTTACTTAACGAGTCTAAAATAAATTATTTAAATCACTTTATTTTAATTAAATAAAACCTTAGCTTTATGACACCGTAAAAGTATTATCGTTTTTATTTATTTAAAAAAAAAAAAATCCAACTCCAACTCTACTTTAACTCTCATACTAAAATTAATTATTTATTCCTTAATTAAAACAAAGGATGAAGAGAATGTAATTTACCTTTTTCCTTTCCTTAAAAATTATTCACGTCCACCACGTACAGGGAGAGGGATAAAAAAATTACTATTAGTTAATAATTTATTTTTCCTCACCTAAAAAGAAAGTCAACATGAAATAATTTAAGGGTCGAAGTTAATTCAAATCCCTTGGATTGAATGCTTCTCCACCGCATATTTGAAGTGGGAAAAGTAACCCTAAAATATTTGCGGTTTTCCTTATCAAAGCCTCGTTATTTATTTTATTTTATTTTTGCTCTTGCCTCTCATTTAATGCAATTTTCTTTTGTTTTTGAAAAATATACTGTTGTGATATTTTTTAATTTTTGAAGTACATACCATATTTATAAATACATATTCATCATTAAAATGGTTCACCATTTATTGTTCACTACTACTTGTGCCAAACGAGTACCAAGGGCATCTAACATCTATCAGTATACGGATGCCCGAAGCATTAGAGCCAAAAACAAGTTTATTAAGAGAGGAATGAGAGTATCTAGAGACGGATATGAAAAAGCGATAAAACACACTAATAACAATTTATACATGCTAAAATCATAGAATTCAAATACGAAAATATGAGAGAACTGCTGTCCCATGAGGCCGAATGAAAGATAACAGATAAAAAAACTAAATAGAATCTCATGGAAGCGATTCTATTAAACAGTTTCCTCATCACCAACAATTTCCAAGTTTTGAGGTCGATTAAAAAGGTTGCGTCTAAGCTCCCTTGTACATTTTTGCACATTTAAATATTTCAGTGCGATGAGTTGCTCAAAACCAGTCAATTCTTTCAAGGAACGACAGTTTTTCAGATTTAAATGCTCTAGAGCCTTGAGTTGCCCAAACGTCGATGACAGCTCTTTTAAGCGCATGCAAGCGCCCAAGTCTAAATACTTCAAATTTGTAAGCTTCCCAAACGATGATGGCAGACGTTTCAATACGTCGCAGGAACATAGAATCAGTTTAGTCAACGATTCTAGTCCACATACTGACTCCGGCAACTCCTCCAGTTCATACCACCTGGCCAAATTCAGAATTTGCAGTGCAACGAAGCAATGAAATCCTTCGGGTAGCTTGGTGATTGTCCATAAATCTGCTAGATGTAATTCTTGCAAAGAAGAATTTTTCACAATTTGTATTGGCCTTGATTCCTCCCAGCTGCTGCTGTCTTCTATATCGTCAGCGAGTGTTGATCTCAGCACGCGTAAACTTTTTGGTAACTGCATACAATTTTTCTAACAATTATGCAAGTGAAAATAGAAATTTAAACATTTATCCGCTAACAAGTACAGAAAACTATACCTTGTAAATACTGAAACATTCATTGAAGACCGGGCCTTCATACACAGCTAATTTCCCAAAGGCGTGTAAATTCAGGAAAGGTAAGTGAGGAGTGTCGCCATATAATCCGACATATTTTAGTTTTGGAAATAACTTGTCAGTCCTTCCACTGAAGCTCCCTGCCCATTCCAGAACTCGCAATGATTTTCTCATTGAATTTAAGTGCCGGTCTTCCAACACAAAAGAGCCAGTTGCAGACCCACTAATTCCTTTGATATCTTTGAGCCTCTGCAAATGTGTAGCCAACACCAAAAAAATGGTAAAAGTAAAGTATAAGATATCTTGTTATAAAGGTATATTGGTGTAATTAGGGGCAGATATACCTTTTCTTCTATAGCTTCTTCAAAGGATTCGCCATCCATAATTCTGGTGGATCCTGCCATCCTTCGGCCCTTTGCTCGGATCACATCATGAACAACCAATTCCTCCCTCATTTCCTCCTCACCCACCCATAATACACCTCTTGTCAACTCAGTTGTAAACAGTGCTGCGTCTTGAAGGGTTTTGAATTCCTCGGCTCCAACAATATACTCCACCACACCCCTTGGCTTATCTCGATGAAAGAAGCAGCATATATCCAAAAATGCTTCTTTGGTAGATGCTTCAAACTCATTATATACAAAATCTACCAACCGTTCACTCAGACGTTCTTCTGTAATTACCTCGCCTTCCTGCAAAGCATCAAATATCTGAGTGCACTTGTCCGCATTGTATCCCTGATTTTCTAAATGAGCACCAACAATCTTCAGAATAAGAGGAATTCCGTTACAACACCGTAAAATCCTTTCAATGTCATCTTTTATGTGATCAGCCATTTTGGGTTCACTAAACAGAATCTTCAATGCATCAATGTCGGGGAGAGGATCGACACGATATTCGTACAAGAAGTCTGCTGCACTTAGGGGAAGGCCGCCTCTGTTTAGCACAGATGTCGTGGCCAAGTTTCTTGTTGTTACAAGAAGTCTGCTGCACTTTGGGAGGCCTCTCAAATTTTCTGGCAAAAGTTCTTTGAGGTCTTCCGCGCGCAGGGCATTGTCAATAAACAGAAAGATGGGATTGTTTGCTTCACTTTCAAATGCGCTTGCCAGATGATCCCTACCCTCTGTACAATCTCTCAATTTTATTGGCCTCCCAGAATTGTAATTCGGGAAAGCATCTGTTAAAATTTGTTCTTGCATCGTTTTGAGATTATTATTCTTAGGGTCTGCATCCATTACAACTCTGGTATACTTGTAACGTCCCTTCATGAGCTTTAATTCAGAGAAAACAGCAGTGGCAAGGGTTGTCTTGCCAATGCCACCGAAGCCATAAATAACCACAGCCCTGCATGACTCGTCTGATGCCTCCATTCGCAGCAAATCTATTATGTCTCGTTTCCTATCTTCAATCCCCTCTGTCATGAAATAAAAATACATATGACGACATATATCACAATGGTCAAACATAAAATGTTCAAAACGCTATAATACAAACAGTTAAGAATTTAATTAGGTTACTGTGGAATCAAATTACATCCATACAAAAATACTCTTCATAACCGTATATTTAATAAAAGACATTTAATTAAAGGTTTAAAGCAAATGAGCTAAGTAGAATCCAAATTATACCTACAAGAAATACAGTTTATAACCTCATATTTAGTATAACAAAGTTAGTTATAAGCTTAAAGCAAATGACCCTAGGAGAATTACTAAATTACAGGGAGGAAATCTTGCAATCCCTTATGTCTGCTAGAAATTTAAGAGTCCGCAATCAGGTGATGGAATCAAACGAAACGCAAATGCGAACAACCAGAATGATTTATTTCTATATACCTGCTTTATCTGGATTCTTTGGCTGTGATATTGGTAAAGCAACGGGCTGCTGCTGATACATTGCTATCACAGCTGTTAAAATGAGATCGGGAAAGAGCCGATTTATTTGTAAGCGAAGGTCGCTCAAACTTTGAGAGTTGAGGGAACTCTTCAAAAACCTGCAACATTAACTACTACTACTAAAAATTAGCCTCACAAAAACACTAGCTTTAACACTTAAAAATATCCAGATGTGTTAAAACAGTCCGCGTTGTAAATCCAGAGTGTGTGAACACAGAGTGTGTTAACTACATTCACTTTCAGCACTAGCTTTAACACTCAAAAATATCCAGAGTGTGTCAAAACACGACCCCTGTGTTAAATCCCAATCAACACTAACAAACCGGTTACATGACAAAAGTAAAAGAATATGTCGCTGAATAAAGAACAAATTGGAGAACTGGGAAATTCTTATTTCAACCTGGAATACATTTCAGAATGAAGTTGTGAAGCGCACATAATGGATCCTTTAACAATCACCAGAAGTGCATTTTTTAAATTCTCCGCTTCTTCTGGAACAAGATGTCTTAAATTTTTGATATGAGTAGCAACTTTAACCATATCCTGCAACAGCTGCAAACATTGGCCCTCATTATCTGTCATTTGTCCATATTTGGAGAGTAAGTAGCCAACCACGGACAACCCTGCAACTGCCCAATGAATTTTTCCAACTTGTTCAAGTGCTTTTGATACAACTTTTATTCCTTCCCCACCAGATTGTAACAAGTCAACCTGTAAATTGATTAAACTTCCATGATGAAAATTACGAAGAAAAAAATTAACAGAATGAAAATCAGGTAACAAGAATATATGTTTCAACATACCTTTTTACGAATTTTCTCCATATGACCATTGACAAAAGTCAAAAATGTAGCACCACTCTGGATGAATAAAGTCCACATGGGAAGTTTTTCGGTTGGGGATGTCAATTCAGAATTTGTGCTGGGCTGATCTGGTTTGTACTGCAAACCAATATAAAATCTTTTAGAAAATTTTGTAAAAATAAAACTAGTGTAAAGGATTAAGGAGTTTTTACCTATTCTGTATCCTGGAAACTAATTGAAACAAAATTATGTTGTTAACAACCTTTTGAGCAGTCTGTCTTTCCAACAGGGTTTTGATGGTGTCAATGAAAACATCAATGCTTGAAAGGTCTACTGCTCTAAAAAGGGTCTTCACCTCCTCCAAAGAGGACGTTGACACGGTAGGTTTGCTCTTCCGGCAGTTCCAACACTTGGGCATGATGGGAATGCAATATCCTCTCCCTCCCTCACTGAACTTTTTCCCACTTAATCTTTGAATCTCGCTCATGTACAGATCTAAATCTTAGAGACCCATATGCATGTTTTATTATTAGTTTATATATATACACACCATTCAATTCATATATTTTTTATCATTTTTTTTGGAAACCCATACGCGTATATATTTTATAGCACGCTCTTCCCTATGGCTGAGGTCGGAAATAATTATTTATGCAGTCGGTGCAGATGCTGAAAACGAGTTATTTGACCAAAGCACTTCATAAATTTTCTGCGGTGGCCCTGGAAAGAATCTTCACAGCCATATTATTGTTTCCAGTCATGAAATACCATTATTTTACTGAATGCGAAACAAAATATATGTATTTTAGGTCGTAATAATATTTTATTCCAATACTTTCGTAAGCCTGTAGAATAGTCTGAGATTGTCCCGAGTCCATCCATGTGCGAGCGCTAAATCAATAGACATCACGTCTTTGCTTAAAGAGGGGGCATTTTTAAACAAAATATTCAAATTCATTTTTTAATTTGTGTAGGGTCTTTTTAGTTTTTTAACTTTTGGATCTGTGCACTTGCAGTCAATTTAATCTTTTATGTGTTGATATGGATTGAGGTGTTTATTGGGAAAATTTAGATTCTGAATTTTCATTTATTATTTTAGTTGATATGATGAGGAGGATTTACAATTTTTTAGTATTTTTAGGTCTAAATGTTTTGAAGTTTGACTTACAATTCAAATAAGATTTAGTAAACGCATACAATGTGAGTGATGGTGTACTTTAATTTTGGATAATAAATTTGTATTTGAAAAATGACATCATGGAATAGATGTGATTCAATAGATATTGAAAGTTGACTTTTATAATTTATTTTTCAATTTGGTGGATGAAAAGTGATTTTGTAAGAATATGATAATTCTCTCATTTTAGAGAATAAGAGGTGTGCAATAATTGTGTACTGGTAATTATTTTGAAGAGATCTCAATGTTTGATTGAAGCAAAGAACAAATAATATTTGAGGTTAGGGGTATCAATAACGAACACATTTATTAGAACCCTACCAATTACCGGTCTCTCTCCTCTATTTGAGGTTGAATTGGGCCCAAAAGTGGCAGTTGGAGTGAATGAGGAGATGAGAGACCTGATCAAAGGTGGGGTAGTGTAAGTGGACTATTGCAAAAACAATTTTGAGCAAGGCAAATGCCCTTTCTTATATCACCTTATCCTACCCCCAAATCTCTCATTGTAGCACAAATGGAAAATGTCTCTTATATCAGTGAATATCATTTTAATACTAATTTCTTTCCCTCTTACAAATGTTTCTTATATGTTGCTTCACGTAGTAGTTTTTGTCCTATCTTTAAAAATAACGCATTTTCCAAACTAGATCATACAACATTGCAGCTAACACACAAAATTGATAACAAGAGTCAATCCTTAAGGTTCTTGAATGAATTGATCTTAATCTTTGTTTAGTGCATTTTTAAAGAGTACCCACCTGTCATACATGGCTATGTTTTTACATCATTTTCATTGGAAGCCTCATTCACAACATTTCATCCTCAACCATGTTTTCCTTTCACATCTCGGGCTGAGATCCTTTAAGATTTTTTAGTCTCAATCTCATTTTCTCATGCACTTACTAATAGATTATCCATCTTAGGAATCTCAAGTCATCACCTTTACCATTAACAAGCTCATTTTCTCTCCAATGTACCTTGGGTTTTTGCAACTCTATACTACCAATGGTTTGGTGTTTTCAACCCGTATTAGATATACAACTTTTCGTCACCGCAAACGATTATCTTGTATGAAATCCTACATATTACACACTTTTTTTGTGAGCTTTTATTATCCATGATCATAATCTCTTCAGTTTTGGAAGCATAAGAATATTCCTCCACTACCAACTCATTATCCTTCATTCAAGATGTCACTTCAACACTTGTTCTTGTTTGAAATATTTAAAGTTTGCTATATCATCAAGCACCATAAAAAAACTTGGTTTTCCACCATTTCTTCATCTTATTGTGATATTATTTAGCTCTTTGAAACTTGATCCTCTTATAAATCCTCATGTTACCATTATCAACATGTCTAGATTATTCAATTTAGATTTTCATTGAAACTTTCTATACACATTTCACATATTTTCCCATCATTATCTTTCAAGAGATTCCTATTATCCCACAAATTAATTATATTTAATGTATCAATGATAGTTTGGACGCTAACCCATCAATAAATGTGAGTTCCCTTTTGTAGGGTGGGTATGATGTGTAAATCACACTTCAAAATTCGATTGTTATCCTACATGGTAATAATCATAACGAACCGGCACAAGCCTCAAGTCTTTGGGAAATTTTCAGGGATCATATTATATGGATTTGGGATATTTTGAAAAGAGAGGAACATTTTACAAATGTGATTGACTAGTGATTAAAACCTTACCACATTTGTCAAGTAGGAAATTTTAATAAATTTTATTGTTTATGAATTTATCATGAAAGGCTTTATAAGATTATTTGGCACTATACTTGAGGAAATATTTTATTATGTCAAGAGGCAATACCTAAATAAGAAGTGGATTGAAAATTTTGATAGTATTTGACAATGAAAAATCTCTACATCGACATGACCATAATTGACAACAAATATTGTTAGGTGAATAGGTGGAATTAGTTTTAACTAAGAAGGTGTAGACACTAAAATCACGCACTTTTGTATTTCTATTCTTGATCACATATCAGGATTTATGTGATTCCTAAGAGAGAAAAATACTAATTGACCATAGTATTTAGCCTCTTTGCTTGCTTTCTATTTTCTCTCTTGGTCTTATGCTCCTTGTCCAATATCTCTTTTTATACTTTGACATTTCTGAAAGTGGAAACCAGTGCCCAACTAGGACGCCAACGACCAAGTGCCCCCAGCCCCTCTCAGCACCCTCAACCTCTATGTACTTTGCTCATATCTTTTGGGTATTTTCTAGCCATTTAGTCATCTTATTTTTTACTAGTTGGCCTTTTAGTGGTTAGTTACGAAATTCAACCAAGGGAATCATATAAATATAATTTTATGTTATCGTAATAATAGACTAACCTCTAAGAATCTAGTATCACCACCTAAGGTTGCATCCAAAGGTATCCTAAGAGCATCAAAGCAACCATCAACATCCATACAAGGACAAGCAACTGCATTCTTCTACATACACTTTATAGGAGGGAATTTTCATTTTTTCTGTGCACACATCTATCTACATTATCCACATCTAGTTATTGCTCGCTATCAAGTGTGACTCGCACAAAATCCACCTAGGGCATGATTTCTACACACACACACAAAACTAAACGGAATTTGAAATGTAGTGCAGTGCCTAGATCGTAAGTTCACTTAGTCAGGTGACCATTGGGGTTAGTTTGAATCCCCATTTGCATATTTTTCTTTTTAGGGTTCGACGTGTTTTGGGGTTTTATTGTTGCTTATTTTTTATTACATGTTTTAGGTGAATAACAACGAAGTGCAGTGACATACAGGTGATCAACGGAGACAACCAATGAACATCTTGCAACCCTGCAAAATTGGGTTTTATAACATTTGAGCAGTCATGGGCACCAAAAAATAGGTCACTGGCGCCCCAGGCACCCTATACCCTGCATAGATGCCTTGGTCTTTATATTTTTGACAATCCTATATTTTTCTAGGTTCATTTGTGATGCTCTGAGTCCCTGTTTCATTAGTTTTCAAGCTTAGCACAGCTTCAGCATCACTGCAAATCAGCTAGGTATTTTTATCTCTTCATTTGCAACTAGGATTTCATATTTTCTAGCTTGCTTTCTTGTGTCAAATATGTACTTAATTTATTATATCATTTCACGCTAGTACATATAATTCTCATTTCACTAAATTGGGACATATTTCAGTGAATTGAGACTCCAGTATTTCAAGTATTAGAATAAATCCATCTTCGTTTTTGCGTATATCGGATTCCATTTTTGGCTATACTGGATTCCATTAGTAGCAATATCGGATTCCAATATTGTCATTATCGGACTTATTCGAGTTCCAATTTCTCTATTATTGGATTCTAATTTCACAAATATTGGAATCTGATTTCCTTATTATTGGACTCCAATTTCACTATTACTGGATTCTAATAACAATAACACTTACATAAGCCAAACGGTCAATAACTTACATATGCCAAGTGGCCACTAACTTCAAGATAATGCGCAAGTGATTGTTGTCATTTATGCCACATATCAATCTTAATATCATCATAAATATACAACTATTCATGCATTACCTTATTCAAATCAATAAACGTTAACATCAAAAATCCCTTCCCTGAAATTCCTTGAATGGTGTTAAATTTGACGGTTATTTAGACATTTTTCGTGATTTTAGGCATGCGATACTTCAAATGTTTTATAAAATTGGCACGTGTGACTCACATTTTTGAAAGGTGACCATCAATATTTATATACATTTATATAAATACTTTATTCGTATATATTAAGCATAGTTAAAAAATATGGAATTTTTATTTATAAATTTTGTAAGCAATGTATAAGTGTGATTGATCACTCTTACAAGTGTGATTGGTAGCACATCTAAGTGCGAGCCTTGAGTTGTAAATCTCTCAACTCGCACTCTAAGTGTAAGTATCAAATGGTACTCCTAAGTGTGAGTATCGACTCACACTTCTAAGTTCCAGTCTCGACTTGCACTTCTAAGTGTCAGTATCGACTCGCACTTCTAGGTGTGAGTCTTAATTTTCGCCGCTAAGTGTGAGTCTTGATTCGCACAGCTAAGTGTGATAACTCACCTATGAAACAATCTTTGGGTAAGGGTAATTTGTCAACACTGACTCTTTAAAAAGACAAAAAAATGTTTATTTATACCCAATTATTATGTATAAATTTCATTATTTTTAATATATATTGATGTAAATTTTTATAATTTTCATATAAATCTATATTAATAATTAACGGTTAAATATTAAATATGCAATTCGCGTATGACATTTATTGCAAATATTTGCAAGTATTTTTTTACAAAGATTTGCAAGTATTTGCATTATTAATGATAACCATTTTGTAAGTAAAAGTGTTATTTAATGTTGCATTTTCCTCAACATTAATTAGCCATTGATTCGATCTATGTAAAATTATATTCTTTGACTTGTTAAATGCTAGAGATCCATAAGCTCAAAATTTTATATTTTGGAAGTATTAGGTTACCTTAGCAGGGCGCTAAGCTCAAAACATCTTACTTAAAATTTCTCCTCAATCCACAACAATCAAAATTTAAAATTTCTTTAAATTTTCAACTTTCTAATGTTTGTAATTTATTTAAATAATTTTTTGAAACTACAATAACTTATTTATATTTTTCTTTACTTGCTACTTAGTATTGATTTGACAAATATGAGACGTTGGGTGCAACATTGATTTATTCTATTTAATAAAAATCATAATTCTATGAGAACAATCACACAACTAGCACATCTAGCACAATCGCACAACTAGCACATCTCCCATCCATGAGGCATGAACTTGTTTTCTTTGTCTTGTTTAATTTTAAATGTCGTTAGACAAAATTACTATTAACAAGTTTTATTAAATATATGTGAACATAATGATTGGATACTTTATACAGGGATTAAGGGACCCAAAAATCTTACAATCTAGATTTACATTGTGAGCATCACCAAGATGTGAATAAACAAGAAACATGTCAAAAAGGGCTAAAATAGATTATTCCAAACTACAATCCAATAGATCAATACAAGGATAAATCACAAAAAACATGAAAGGAAAACATCCCAAATTATATAGTCCACAAATCATCAAACAAAATCTCTAAGATACAACAAAGTTGTTAGTATTCAAAAATTTCATATCATCATCCTGCTCACTCGTGATAGGGATGTGGTCTTCAACCTGCTCTTCCTCATCAGAACTACTGAGGTGGAGATTATACCTTCAGAACTTTGTGTCCCTGCTCTAGCTTGACCACATACAACTTGCAACTCCAAAAACAAACTTTTGATCTCTACCATATCGGCCCTAATAGAGTTTTGGGTGATGTAAATTTTCTTAGAGGCATCGATGCAATGCATGAAAATGTTTTCCCATATCCCTTCCAACTTCGCCTAAGGCCTTCATATCCATTTCCACCTGAATCACCTTGAGATAAATTTTATCAAAAGCCACATTCCATCCAAGATCTGATTTATCTTTCCCTTTAGATGACTCCCCTTTCATATCAATTAGAGAACCTACAGCCCCAGTACCAAGATTATCATTCCCCTTAGGTGTCTTGCTTTTCTTTCTCCTCAATTTTTTCATATGGTCCACAAGAGTACAATTTTCATTTGAATCACCAGATTTGGGCTCTAATTCCTTTAGCACCACTGGTTTACCATTCTTAAAAATCAAAAGAATTAGTTCATGGTGTATCGGGGTATAAATATTTCCATGTTGAAAATCATGCACCGATGTAGAGAGTGACATAAATAAGAAAAAGGTAAGGCTCATAACAATCTTATGCCTAAACATATTAAGCATATTAAGATGGTGAGTAAATATCTTTCGATAATTCTCCTCAAGATTAATATAACTCATAAGGTGGAGGCAGGTCATATATTCCAAATATCATGGATGTTGAATCTAGCTATACCATCTACCATCCGGTAAACCATTTCTTTACCATCGAAGAAAGTCTCAATTTTGTGCTTGCGTCTGTTGCAATCCTTGAATATTTTTAAGCCCTCCATCTCTATTCCAGACACCTGTGTTATCGAATCCTCTGAAACCTGAATTTTCATGTTGTGGATCACCATGTTATCATTGTTCCATGCCTGACCAAACTCCAATGCAAGATAAGATCAGGCCCCATGATTTTTGAGATGAAATTCCTAAAGCCCCCAATTTTCAGAATGTGCTAGAAAGAGGGGTTGTCTTTCAAGGCACAATAGCTCATGGGATCAGTTCTCAAATGACCACCTCCCATGGTTTTAGTCGACTGAGATTTAAAATTGAAGAAAAAATGGCCAAAATGAATCATAACAATAAAATTAATACAAATCCCACCATATATCATACACGTGTGAAGGGTCCTGCTAACTATAAGTACAAGGATGACATCCCAATGAGGGTAAACAATCACCGACACATCACTACTTAATGTGCTTAATGAGATTAATAATATTGGTGATATCATCTCCCCTCTCACACACTTTAAAATCACTACCTTTAACCCCCAATTTCACAAGATAATCCACACATTTATTACCCTTTCTAGGGGTATGAATAGTTACATTTATCAAAATATTTCCAAAAATTTTCTTTAGTATCTTTAAGGATATTGCTTATGGTCCAATTATTAATTGTATCATTTCTCACATTATCAAGTGTAATATCTTGTTTTTTACAGCTAACCAGAAAAACATGTTGACATTAGTGAATAAATCCTTAGTCAAAATTTTCCTCTACAAATCCTTTTCAAGACAACATATATATGCTCAGAAAATGAATATGTTTGGTCCAAAAACTAATATGTCAGGTGTTATACTTGAGCATTATAGTCATTGATCTCCACAAACGTATGTAGAAAAAGCATTTATGTGAAAAAAATTGATCTAGGACATTTAAAAGACATCAAATTATTTTAGAAACGTGTTCAATATTTTTCATTCAAATAAAAAATGTATTATAAGTACAATATAAAAGGTATTTTGTAGTAAGTAACAAATATTTCAAATAAATATAATTTTCGTCCACCAATCTTTACAATTCAATTACACTTAAGGCAAGTAGTCTTCATGTTGTTGACCTTGGGGAGTAAATCCTTAGTCCAATTTTTCCTCTATAAATCCTTTCCAATATAATATATGTTTTGACAGTGAATATATTTGGTCCAATGACGAATATGTCAAGTGTTATACTTAAGCATTGTAGTACTACTATTTTAGAAACATGTGCAATATTTTTTCATTCAAATAAAATTACATGTTATAAGTACAACATAAAATGCATTTTGTAGTGATTAACAAATCTTTCAATCCTTCCAATAAGATTAACTTTTATCATCCATGAAGTTAGTCACACTTTTGTTTGAATAGTAACAAATTTAAAAAACAGGTTACAAATTTCACTTCAATCCCAACCTACTATACCTTTTTTTGTTATATACATTCAATCATCCAACCAGATGGAAGTTCATTACGAGATTAACTTTGGAGATACTAGCGGACTCTAAACTCAATATGTCTTTCTTTAGCTTGTTTAATGATAGTGACTCTTCATCTTGAGATATTATATTCTTCAAATACGGTTGGTTGCTAACCTCAAACTAGGTTGATTTGATTTTTTAAATCCCAGTGACCACTAAAATCAAAATAATTTCTCAGTTTATTTTTTTGAAACCTTGAGACCGCGAAGATCCAAATATTATGTTGTGTCATAAGATAGCAGACGTTACCTTCAAAATATCATTCACTAACTTGTTAAATGAATGAAACCACTACGCTCGAAGTAATATAAACAACCAACTGCCGACTATACCTGTAACAAAAAAATATTGATTCAAGTTAAAATATATACCCACACCAGTCTGAAGTCATGTAAGGGTTCAATATAAGAAGAAATTTTGACATCCATGAGGCTAGTTAAAAGATGAAAACACATATTTTTTTTTCAAGTACCTGTAATTGTGAATGTAATTATACCTATAATAGAACATGACCCCAATAACCATATTATTCTTGCCACGTACATGTAATTGCATCTACATTTAAATTTATCCTGGTCTGAACTAAACACTCTACTCTCCTTTGAAAAAATTAAACCCTGGGATGGAGAGGACTCGTGGGGATGCATTTTTTTTCGAGACAACATCGTCTCTGGCCCATTCCAGTCAAACAGTATTTTGTGAAATCACCTCACCAATTCTTGCAAAGAAATTCCCATCACTATTGTTTTTTTTCTCCCTATAACATCTATGTGCTTACCCACTTCATTTCCATGTGTAGAATGAATAACCATAGAGAACCTAAATGTAACAAATAGATGTGTCAATAATAAAATTCTAATAAAATATTTCTTTATGATTTGTTGGTTAGTGCAAATCAGCAGCACCCTCTGGATGTTCTATCAGATTTCTAGTTTGACATCTTAGCATCCAGTGTGATTGCACAACATTGAATCTTTTCCCCAAGTGTGGGACTTGTAAAAGTGGGAAAAGAATCTCCAGGTTAGAGGCTGGTTCCTCAACTCCTCTGATCAGGTGTATTACTTGAAAATTGCAGAGGTTTAAACTCAAAATCCTACTATAAATTCCAAGGGGACAGAGATAGAGAATGCAAAAGAATTAAAACTAATGCTAATAAGGTGATGCACCAAAGGAGTGGTGAGCATTTTTTACTTCTAAAAATTGACACAGATTACAGAAATGCAGCAAAACATCATGCACAAACTGATAAAATGTAATGAAAGATCATGGATGAATCAAACAACACAAGAAGAGGACTGAAACTCATTCACAGAGCTTGCATTGTCATTTCCAATATCAAAATACATGCATTACATCAACAGAAAGGTAGAAAATATGTTGCAGTCTTGAAAGAGGTCTGGTATTCCACAAAATCACTTTCTAGGGTGAAAGAGGGAGCCTGCAAAACATAAAAATGTCCAACCCTTTCAAAATGAGCCAAATCTGGCTTTTAACAATGCCCATTCGAGCTCAGGAGAGAGAAACATGGGAAAACATGAGAGCAGCTTCAACCACCAACCAAAATGCAATAAAACAGCATGGGCATCCTTAAAAGTCCATTCCCTGACATTTTTGACCATGCTGGGAGAGAATGCGAGCCATTCTGCATTAAAAATGGTGGTTGAAATGTCATTTTTGTTCATTTCCACGTGCCAGAGGTGTTTTCCAATTTTCTCTCTCCAAACTCCACCAAAACAAAAAATTGACCCTAGAATCATGTAGATAATTTCACCAGCTTTCCATTGATATAAAGAACGCCAAAAAACTGAGCTCTGGATCGAAAGTTATGCTCATTTGAAAATTTAGGGCAAAACAGGGCCAAAATGGGTTGGCGGGCCGAAAATTTGAAATTTTCCCACTTTTTGCATTTGGGAAAATTTCCCCAAAAATCTCCATGCCCCACCACTCTGGTGCCACGTGGCATGATTCTTTTGATTGGGCTCTTTCTGCTTCATTTTCCATCGTTTCGGCCTTTGGAAAATTTTCCAAAAATTCTCCGCCGGCTGGATGACCCGAGGACACGTGGCATGATGTGATTCACCGGGCATTTGCTCTTAAATTTTTTATCACTTTTGACCATCTTCTCTGAGCTGGACACGTGGCACAACCCCATTGGATGTGGGCCTTTCTTTTCATTTTCCCTGCGGGCCTTCCTTGTGTTTTTTGCCGCCACGTGGACACGTGGCATGATCCTGATTGGCTCGGGCTTTGGGGGGTGGGCTTTCCTTTCAAATTTTTCCTTTGATTTTTTGGGAAAAAATTTTCCTTTGATTTTGCTGGTCTTGGGACAAAATTCTTTCAATTGGTTGCGGGCCCCCTTTGCTTTTTATTTTTCACACTTGGGTGAAAAGGAAAACACTTTGGTGACCCCCGATGCCTGACACATTTGATTGGCTGGAATATTTGGTGGGCCTACGGGAAAAATTTCTCCTTTTCTCCCCGGGCCAAAACACTTTGCCAAATTTTCTAATCTCTCCCTCGGCCCGCCAAACACGTGGCGTGCTCTGATTGGCTCGGGCCTTCCTTGGAGATTTTTCCATGGCACCAATACTTAGGAAAAATTTGAAAAATTTCTCCCACCTCCACCACTCCTTCGGCCTAAGGACACGTGGCGCAATGCCATTGGATGTGGGCCCTGTGGGCAAAAATTTTGTTTGTGCCAACCCTTGGGAATTTTCCCAACTCCTCCCCGCCTGGACACGTGGCTTCTTCCCATTGGTCGGCGGAACTCCCTTAAAAGATTTTTCCATTGCACCAAACACTTAGTAAAATTTCTAAATTTTCCTCCGCCCTCCTGCCACTTGATTGCTGACGTGGCACTCTCTGATTGGCCGGCGGGCCTGTCTAGGGAAAATTTCCCACAAAAACTCCGCGAGCCATAACTTCAAAAATACATGGAGTTAGGAGGAAAACTTTACCTTTCTGGAAAGCTGAGAAGGAGCTCTATCCAATGGTGCCATTTCCAGAACATTTTGAGTGCCTGAAAAGTAAAAAATTCTGACTGAGGCACAAGGGAGGAATGAAATGAAGGGAGTTAGCCACAAAATGAGCAAGGGGCTCATTTTGGATAACAATTTTGGTGACTCAGAGGGGTCATCTGCCTGCTGGATGAAGTTACCAGTTGCCTGAAGCAATCCATTGGGCATGGAGTCATCAAATCTCTGCTTGGTACCCCAACTGATTAGAACAATGCAAGGAGGAAGATGGAGGGTAGAACACCATCTGATTGGAGCAAGGCCTACAAAACACATTTCCTGGAACAACAAGCTTGTGCCAAAGCACTTAGGGAAAGCAAAGCTAATCTACAACAAAACAATGTGCATAAGCACTTGGAGGAATGAAAACCTAAGCTAATATGTACAAGGTGGAGAATTTCCTTCAGTAGCAATGCTTCAGATGGATTCCATTGACTGGAATCTGTAATTCTTCACCATCCAATGTAGACAATTGGAAGGCATTGTTGTCCTTACACTTTGTGACCATGTAGGGGCCACTCCAAATGGCATCAAATTTTGAATGCCTCCCTGGTTTTGCTCTGTCTGCATCCCATTTTAACACTAGATCTCCAACTTGGAAAGATCTATCCTTGGCCTTTCTATCAAAGGTCTTCTTGATCAAGGCTTGATCTTTCTCCATTGCTTGGGATGCCTGATTTCTGATTTCTTGGAGCTCCATCAATTCTGCATACCTAACCTCCATGGGTCCAAACTCCAACAACTCCAACTGCTTCATGAGTTCCAATGTTGGCAACTCAAGTGACATGGGAAAAATTGCCTCTCTTCCATAAACAAGCTTGAATGGAGAATTACCTGTAGATCTCTTGGGGGTTATCCTATCAGCCCACAAGGCTGATTTCAATTTAGTATGCCAAGACCTCTGATTTTCATCAAGAGTCCTCTTGATGATCCTTAACAAGTTCTTGTTTGTAGATTCAGCTTGGCCATTACCCTGAGGATAATAATTTGATGAAGTGCTTAGGTAGATCCCATTCTTGACAGCCCATTCAGTTACCTTGGACCCAATGAATGCCAATGCATTATCTGATATTATTGTAGCAGGTATGCCAAATCTGGTTGCTATCCCTTCATAGAAGTCTAGGATGCTAGATTCATTTGCTTCCTTGAGTGCTACTGCTTCAGTCCACTTGGTGAAGTAATCTGTTGCTGTTAGAATCCACTTGTGTCCTTGGCTTGAATTTGGATTAATGACTCCAATGAAGTCCAAACCCCATTGCATGAATGGCTGGTCAACTGAAATTGGATGCAATGGAAGGGCAGCTAGTCTCTCCTTACCTGTGAAGAATGCACAATTCTTGCACCTCTTGATCCATGCATAACAATCACTGAAAATCTTGGGCCAATAATAGCCAGCCCTCATGATCTTGAGAGCTGTCACTCTTGGTGCAAAATGACCACCAGCTGATCCACCATGGAACTCTTCCAACACTCTGTGAATCTGATTTGTACCAATGCATCTCAGCAGCACTCCATTCACATCCCTTTTGAATAAAACACCATCAACAAGGGCATATGGGACAGCCTGCAATCTGAAGTGTCTCCTTTTGGTTTTGTTCATCTCTGGAGGGCATAGGCCTGTGTGTAGGAAGTGCATTATGTCTTGGGTCCAGCAAGGAGTGAGGACACCATCATTTTCTTCTTGAGTGCTTCCTTGCTCATGGCTGTCTTGCAACGCCAAAACAACCTCTTTCTCATTGCATGCTTCCTTTTGTTTGTTCAAGACCAGCTGCTCACACAATCCTTTTCCTCTGACCAACTTGGTGACTTTGATCTCAATGTCATACTCCATGACACGAGTAATCCACCCTGCTCTCTTTTCATTCAGGTCTTTATTGAGGAGGAAGTCTTTAACTCCCACATGAGAAACCAACAGTTGAACCTTGTTGTTTGAAACTAGATGCTTAAATTTCTTCAAGCTCCTAATTACTGCAAGAACATGCTTCTCAATGAAAGAATATCTCACCTCATAGTCCTCCAGGCTTTGGCTGAAGAAAGCAATTGGCTGCTCATCATTGTCTTTGTTCTGCTGTACCAAAATTGTAGAAATAGTATCATCACCTCCAAATGCATAGAGGATGAAATCCTTGGAGAAATCTGGGTTAATGAGAGTTGGGGCTTGTGAGATGGCCTCTTTGATTGCTTCAAAACTTGCCTTGCCTTCTGCTGTCCATTTGAAAGCTATGCTTTTCTTTAACATCTTGGTGATAGGCTTGACTAGGGCTGCAAAATTTGGGACAAACCTCCGAACAAAATTTATCCTTCCCAAGAAACTTTGAAGGGCTTTCTTATGACTTGGCAATGGTAGTGCTCTTATGGCTTCAACTCTTTCTGGATCAATTGCTAATCCTTCTTTGGAGACAATGTGGCCAAGGAGCTTTCCTTCATGAGCTAGAAAAATACACTTTTTGGGATTCAAGGATACCCCAAATCTTCTGCACCTTTGGAATACTTGTCTTAAATGAAAGAGATGGTCTGCTGCATTTTTTGAAAAAATAGTGATATCATCAAGATATATCAGCACCATGTTGTTAATCAAATCCTTGAACGCCATGTCCATTGCCCTTTGGAATGTAGCCCCAGCGTTGGACAACCCAAATGGCATTTTTCTATATGCATAAGTCCCCCATTTGGTTGTGAAGGCTGTCTTGAACTGATCCTCTTCCTTCACCATAATCTGATTGTACCCTGAATAGCCATCAAGCAATGAAAACCTTTCAGAGCCAGCAACAACTTGTAAAATCTGCTCCATAGAAGGAAGTGGGTAATGATCCTTGAGAGATGCTCTATTCAAATCTCTGAAGTCAACACACAATCTGATTTCTCCACTCTTCTTTCTAACTGGAACCAAGTTGGCTACCCAACTAGAATGCTTGATAGGGAATATGATACTTGACTCTATCAACTTATTCAATTCTTTTCTCATGAGAGGCTCTAGGTGGATTGACTGGCCTTTGTTTTTTCCTGATGGGTTTAGCACTTGGGTCCAATTCAATGGTGTGTTGAGCTAACTTGGGATTGAAACCTTTCAAATCTTCATAGCTCCAAGCAAACACATCAGGGAATTCTTGACAAAGCTGTATGAACTCATACCTTTCTTGCTCAGTTGTCATTTTACCAATTTGGAGTGATTTGCCTTCTTCCACCAAGATGGGCACTGAATCTTCTCCCTTGACTTGGATGTTTGCTTTCTCCTTCCTAAACTGATCATTAGGATTGAAAATGGACTCCAAAGTGACAAGTCCCTTTGGTAGTTTGTTGGTTCTCAGTTGTACCACTTGATCACCATACTGTTGTTCTAACTTTTCCTGATTTTTAGCTGAGAACTCAGCCTCTTCTTGTAAGAAATGGATGATTTGTTGATCATTTTCAAACACTTGCCAACTTACATTGTTGTCTGGCACTGAAGGCCTTACAATCACATGAATGCTTGGCTGTACTTTGTCTTTCTTGATGCTTTCAACAACATCAAAGGCTGCTCCAACTGCTGCAAGCCTGTCAGCAGCTTGGTTCTCTTTCCTAGGGATGGACTTGATGCTAAAGCCCTCAAAATCTTCAATGAGGTCCCACACCCTATTTTTGTAGCACTTGAGCAGATCATTCTTGGCAGCATGCTGCCCCTTAACTTGGTTGACAATCAGCTCACTGTCACCAAAAACTTGCAAGTTCTTTATTCCTCTCTTGATTGACCAATGCAATCCTTGTATCAAAGCTTCATATTCAACAGTGTTATTAGAACATGCAAACTGAAATCTAAAAGCTGAATAATACTTAACTCCTTGAGGTGAAACAAGCATAGCTCCCCCTCCTGCACCTTGTCTACTTCTTGATCCATCAAAGAACAACTGCCATACCTCATTGTCATCCTTGTGGTCTGGCTTGGTGATGCTAGGAATAGGCTGATTTTCTTCATGCATGCAATAGACTCCTAGCTCAGATTCTTCTATTTCTTGATAAGGATCAAAAGCATGCACCTTGCTTGCCCATTCATCAAGAGTCAAATCTGGGATGCTTCCAACCTTGGTGTCAGCTTCATCAGTGCTTGGATAATCCTCTTGATCAAACGCTGAACAATTGGTATTGATTTGGCTTGGAGTGTGAGGCTCAATGTGAAAGTTTGCAATAGGCTCAGATCTGATTGTGGCTTTAGTTCCATATCTTGTTCTGAACAACATGTGTGACCAATCAAGTAGATAAGTAACCTCCAATCTTAGCTGTGAAATCCCTTGACAAACATAGGGCAAAGAGTGGTGGAAGATCTATCACCGAGACATCTTGCAAAACAACAACGTTGGGGCATGCATGCAAAGTGAGACTCAAGTTTTTAATCACTCCTACTGTTGTTACTACTGTCCCATCCAATTGCACTACCCCTTTGGATATGACTTCATATTGAAGCCCCAACTGATCAGCTATTTGCTTGGGCATTACTGAACTACTTGCTCCAGAATCAATCATGCAGTTGTGTACTAATTGGTTTCCAATGATCAATGAAACATAGAATGGAGGGGGCTTCAACATTTTACCTTGCTGTCCTCCATGATTCCCCTCAGGCTGGGAAAGCATTTGTGAGTACCTTCTCTTGCATTTGGACCTGTTGATTTGAAGTTGACCAGTCCTTCATGGCAGCTTGTAGCAAATCTCTTTGGCCTGGGATGGATAGTGATTCCCACATTGATATGTTTACATTTGTCTTCTTCATCTGATCAATGATGTTGAATGGGGATGAAGCATCCCTCTGCTGTCCTCTAGCCTGCACATTCATTCCTTGCACATGGGTAGCAACAACTGGCATCTGAGTTGGCTTAGGAGCTGGTTTGGGTGGTCCTTGCATGTTTGGAACTGCATTTTGTTTGCCAACAGTTTGTGGAGTGGTAGAAGGTTGTGGATTACTTGGAGCCAATGGCTGTCCTTCACCCAAATTTCTCCTTTTTGACCTTGTGTTGGCTGCAACACTTTGAGAGATTGTTTGATTCATACCACAAAAATCTTCTGCCTGCCAGTTTACAAGTGTGGTATCATTTGGAGCTGATTGTTGCTGGGATGTTTCTTGTTGTTGGTTATTTCCTTGACTCCCTTCACCCTCCACACCAGTTGTTGTTACCATCAAGGCTTGATTTAGAGCACCATTGAAGCACATAGACTGGTTGTGAGGTTCATTGCATGGGAAACACCAATCATACTCCTGAGCTATGTTGTTTTGTACTGGCACTATTGCTTTAGAGGCAGATGTAGCATTGGGATTATAGGGCTGAAATGGTCTGTTGGCAGGAGGCCTTGCTTGATTTTGATTTGCAGCTAGATTGGGTGGTCTTTGAGGCTGATATGGCTACCTGTTAGGCTGAGCTTGAGGCTGATATGAAGGTCTGAAACTTTGGGCTTGCTGCCTCTTGAGTGTAACCAGCTCATTACCTAAATTTTGCAATTGCTTCATGACTTCTTGAAGTTCATTTGAGGCACTAGAAGATGAAGTAGAAGCTTCACTTGAATTCTGATTTCTAGGAGTGGGAATAGGAGCTAAAATAGGTGCTTGACTAGTGCTTGGACTCTCTAAATTTGGATACAATGGCATTGGAGGCCTAGGAGCTAGCTTACCAGCTTGAATCAGACAATTTTCAGCTCTAATGGCAATGCTATAAGCAGCAGGGATAGTTGTGCCTCCCATGGATTGAATTAACATAGAAATATCAGAATTTAAAGCTTTAAGGTAATATAGAAAAGCACCTTCTGCTGTTGGCCTTACTGCCATTGGAATTCTCTCCCAAGTCCTTTGAAATCTGAAGTTGAAGTCAGTCAGCTGCTCATTGGGAGCTCTCTTGATAGTTGTCAATTGTTCCAAAAGGGACAAGTTATCCCCCTTTTCTCCAAACTGCTCATGGAGGGCTATACAAAGCTGGTTCCAATTTTGGATAGAACCTGAAGCAAGGCTCCTGAACCATTGCAAAGCCTTCCCTTTGAATGAAGATGCCAGCAGTTTGACAACAACTTGCATCTCATCAATCTCATGGATTGCACAAATATTAGCAATATCCTTGACATGATCACCAGGAGTGGTCTGATTCTCTCCAGTAAAGTATGGAATGTTCTTCAGTGCTGCAACTGGGATTGGATTTTGTGCATTGAGAGCAAGTGGGCTGCTGCCAGTGAAATTGACATATGGGTTGTGTTGTGCCATTCTGATTGGCCTTAGAACCCTTGTTGATTGGATGAAAGGTCTACCAGGTGGAGGAGTTGATAGAGTTCTGTTTGGTGGAGATGGAGACCTTTGGATTCTTCTCCCTCTTTGTCTTCTTCTTGGAGATAATTGCAGATACTCAAACAATACTTCTTCTTCTCCAACTCTTGACCTTGTGGTGATTCTTCTCATGAGTTTTCAGGTCTGTACTGCTAAAACCAGCTGATTCTTCTTCCTTGGAGTCACCAGATGTGCAATTCAGGGCTCTTTTAAGCAAGAAACTTGCAACAAATGCACATCAATTTTGTTGCAATGAAGATGAAGACCTCTAAGGTCCCACCGGGTGCCAAAACTGTTAGTGCAAATCAGCAACACCCTCTGGATGTTCTATCAGATTTCTAGTTTGACATCTTAACATCCAGTGTGATTGCACAACATTGAATCTTTTCCCCAAGTGTGGGACTTGTAAAAGTGGGAAAAGAATCTCCAGGTTAGAGGCTGGTTCCTCAACTCCTCTGATCAGGTGTATTACTTGAAAATTGCAGAGGTTTAAACTCAAAATCCTACTATAAATTCCAAGGGGACAGAGATAGAGAATGCAAAAGAATTAAAACTAATGCTAATAAGGTGATGCACCAAAGGAGTGGTGAGCATTTTTTACTTCTACAAATTGACACAGATTATAGAAATGCAGCAAAAAATCATGCAAAAACTGATAAAATGTAATGAAAGATCATGGATGAATCAAACAACACAAGAAGAGGACTGAAACTCATTCACAGAGCTTGCATTGTCATTTCCAATATCAAAATACATGCATTACATCAACAGAAAGGTAGAAAATATGTTGCAGTCTTGAAAGAGGTCTGGTATTCCACAAAATCACTTTCTAGGGTGAAAGAGGGAGCCTACAAAACATAAAAATGTCCAACCCTTTCAAAATGAGCCAAATCTGGCTTTTAACAATGCCCATTCGAGCTCAGGAGAGAGAAACATGGGAAAATGTGAGAGCAGCTTCAACCACCAACCAAAATGTAATAAAACAGCATGGGCATCCTTAAAAGTCCATTCCCTGACATTTTTTGACCATGCTGGGAGAGAATGCGAGCCATGCTGCATTAAAAATGGTGGTTGAAATGTCATTTTTGTTCATTTCCACGTGCCAGAGGTGTTTTCCAATTTTCTCTCTCCAAACTCCACCAAAACAAAAAATTGACCCTGGAATCATGTAGATAATTTCACCAGCTTTCCATTGATATAAAGAACACAAAAAAACTGAGCTCTGGATCGAAAGTTATGCTCATTTGAAAATTTAGGGCAAAACAGGGCCAAAATGGGTTGGCGGGCCGAAAATTTGAAATTTTCCCACTTTTTGCATTTGGGAAAATTTCCCCAAAAATCTCCATGCCCCACCACTCCTGGTGCCACGTGGCATGATTCTGATTGGTTGCGGGCCTTTCTGCTTCATTTTCCATCGTTTCGGCCTTTGGAAAATTTTCCAAAAATTCTCCGCCGGCTGGATGACCCGAGGACACGTGGCATGATGTGATTCGCCGCGGGCATTGCTCTTAAATTTTTTGTCACTGTTGACCATCTTCTCTAAGCTGGACATGTGGCACAACCCCATTGGACGTGGGCCTGTCTTCTTCATTTTTTCTCGCGGGCTTGCCTTGTGTTTTTTGCCGCCACGTGGACACGTGGCATGATCCTATTGGCTCGGGCTTTTGGGGGCGGACTTTCCTTTTTAAAATTTCCTTTGACTTGGGAAAAGGATCCCAATCCTTTCCACCTCCGTCCACTGGTCTTGGGACACGTGGCTTCATGCTATTGGATGTGCAGGCCTTGCGGGGGCGGGAATATTTTATTGCGCTAACACTTTGGGAAATTTTCCCAACTTCCGACCCTGGTGACACGTGGCCTGATCTGATTGGCTGGTGGGCCTATCGGGCCAATATTTTCCTTTTCTCCCCCCAAAACACTTGGCCAAATTTTCTAATCTCCCTCCGCGGCCCGCCAATTCTTTGCGAGGACACGTGGCATGCTCTGATTGGCTGCGGGCCTTCCTTGGAGATTTTTCCATGGCGCCAATACTTAGGAATTTTTTTGAAAAATTTCTCCCACCTCTGCCACTCCTTCGGCCTAAGGACACGTGGTGCAATGCCATTGGATGCGGGCCCTGTGGGCAAAAATTTGTTCGCGCCAACCCTTGGGAAAAATTCCCAACTCCTCCCCGCCTGGACACGTGGCTTCTTCCCATTGGTCTGGCAGAACTCCCTTAAAATATTTTTCCATTGCGCCAAACACTTAGTAAAATTTCTAAATTTTCCTCCACCCTCCACCACTTGATTGCTGACGTGGCACTCTCTGATTGGCCGGTGGGCCTGTCTAGGGAAAATTTCCCACAAAAACTCCGCCGAGCCATAACTTCAAAAATACATGGAGTTAGGAGGAAAACTTTACCTTTCTGGAAAGCTGAGAAGGAGCTCTATCCAATGGTGCCATTTCTAGAACATTTTGAGTGCCTGAAAAGTAAAAAATTCTGACTGAGGCACAAGGGAGGAATGAAATGAAGGGAGTTAGCCAAAAAATGAGCAAGGGGCTCATTTCTAGCAACGTGGAAGAAAGGAAGAATCAAAGCGGGAAAGACAAAAAAATATTTTGACAGAGTCCATTGCAGCTATGACACGGCTCCCCACTAAGGGAGACATTTATTTGAAACTCTCGCTTTAAGAGGAGACTGATGATTTAATGTATCCTTGTGAAATTCAGACAATGTATCACTCGGGCTATGAACGAGACTCACTTCCACAACCTTACGATAGGGTTGTTGAGCAATTGACGAGGTATTTCATGCTGCAGCATTTCTACAAAGTGATCTATGGACCTCATCTTTTTATTATTGCGCATCTTTGACATGATCGGAAGGTAAACTTTGTGGATTTTTTATTTGAATCACTTGAGAAGTCCCTTAAACTGGCTAGAGAAGATGAAGTTCCATTTGTACACCAAGGCCCTTTGTATTTTCTCTTTAAAATTAAAGCTTCCCAAAAATAAATATCGTGCTTCCCTCTAATCCTAGAAATCAATGTCATATCCCCCCTCCTCTTCCGAAACTAGCTCCCTCTTTCTGTCGCCGCCGCCACCCTCATCTCCCTTCCGACTCCGATTCAGACATCAAGATCATTAGCACTAAATATTTTTCTCTTGTCACTCCTTCATCTTCTCAGGAAAATCTTAACCCTTTGACACCTTAGAGAACTCTCCTAAGATCTTTGAACCTCTTTCGTACATGACATCTACTTCATCTCCACCTCTTACTGACGTTTCTCTAGATTCTAATCTCATCTCCTCAGACATTGTCATGGCTACACCTGAATCAACCTACCTAATCACGGAAGCATGTGCGGCTACCCCCCCTCATTTTTGCATGGAAGTTAGCATGGAATCCAAAACTCCTAATGTGTTGTGGGATCTCTCCTCTATTTACCCTCTTTCTCCTTTTTCAGAGAAAATGGGCTCCCCCACTGCAGCTTCGGAACACCATGAGCATTTAGAGAATATCTCGCTTGACCCACACAAGGCCATTGAAGATTATGTTACACTGAGTATCTAATTTTGAGGAATGGAAAAGTCACACGAACATGACCTGGAAGAAAAGAAACGAAAACTTCCTGGAACACATTAAGTTAGTAGATGTACTGGTTCAAGTAATCCTTATTGCCAATGCTAAGGATGAAGTAACTACTCTCATGAATATCCATAAAATGTAATTTTGATTTTTTCCGGTTTGGAACTTTTTGGTTTTTTTATTTTTTGTTACATATGGGATTGTTCTTTTCTTGTTTCACTGTAATACCTGGCCATGAGGGATTTTTTGTGCAAGTATGCAGGTCATTTGGGAAAACCCCCTTTTATTGTGATTCCAAATAGTTTTATGTTTTGGCATATCGTAGTCATGGCTAAGCTCCTAATATCTTAATGAGTTTTCTTACATCCTTAATATTGTTATGCTCTAAATTTTATGTATTGGTATAACCTAGTTGATTCTCATATCACAGTATCCTACTTTATTTTGATAAAACCTAGCGACTACCAAGCTCTAAAAATTTATGGTGTGGCATAACATACCATTGTCTAATATCAAAATATAATTCTCTTACTCGTTAGGTGCTAGAAAAAACTAAAACCTTGAATATTATATTGTGGGTTTAACGCTAGAACATTTTTTAATAGCTGCCTCTAATTTACTAGATGCTATAAAATATCTTAATCATGAATTATTAAACCCTAGTGATGAAATCACCAAATAACATGTTTTGGCAAAACTTAGTGGCCGCAAAGATTAAAATAATATATTGTTTGAGTACCTAATGGTATATAAGCTCAAACTATGTTGATTCAAATTTTCTAAATCCCAGTCACCATTAAGATCTAAAAATTATGTTTTGGTGTAACCCATCGACAACCAAGCTAATAAGATCTTATTTCTTTTGTTTAAACCTAGTGAGCGCTAAGCATCAAATATAATGTTGTGTCATAATCTAGCAAACACTAAGCTCAAAATATCATTCAATAACATGTTAAATGATAGCAACCACTATGGTCGAAATAATATATTATGGAAGTACCTAGTCTCCACATAGTTCAAAATATGTTAATTTAATTTGTTTAATCATATCGACTATAGCCTCCATATATTATGTCGTTGTTGAAAATATCTTCATGTAATTTTTCAACTGCTATAAAATATTGTAACTATGAATTATTGAACCCTAGCGAATTCAATCTCCAAATAATATGTTGTGGCAAAGGCCATCGATTGCTAAGCTCAAAGTATCTGAAACCACTGGAAGTATCCAAATAATATGTGGTAGCATAACATAGCGGGCACTAAGATTGAAATATCTTAATTCCAAATATTAAATATATATAAAAAAATCAACTAATTTATATTGGTCTTGATTGTTGTAAAGATCTCCAAATTCAATGTCTTTCTCTTGTTTGTTAAATACTATTGTTTTTTTTAGCTCAAAATATTTATATTTTAAATTTCTTACTTTCTTTTGTTGAAACCTAGATACTACTAAGATCCTAATATTATGTTATGGCATAACCTCATGGCCACTATGTTGAAAATATATTAATTTAATTTATCAAATCCTAACCACCGATAGGCTATAAAGATTGTGTGGTGGCATAAACTAGCGGTAGCTACGCTCGAAATATATTAATTTGAAATCTTAAAATCATACGATAAAGTCGAGACTAATTTATACAGATTGAGATTGCTATACAATTCTCCAAAGTTAACATGGTCGATTAACTTAGAGGTCAATAAGCTCACGCAACAAATTACTTTAATTTTTCAAAATGTAGCGAATTATAAGATTTTAATAAAAATTATTAGATTATTCTGAGGGGTAACATTTTTTAGTGGTGACAAGAGGATATAGCATCTGCAGCTTTAATGGTCATTTATGACATTGATAGATTACATTTGTGAGATAGACAAAATCGATTAAGGGTTATACACATGCGACATGTATGATGTCATTGGGAATTTAAGATTTTTAATAGGAAGCGTGATATTTATGATAAGGATATCTAATTGATGATCTTCGGTACTGTCACACTTACCTCATTTCATGTGTTATGCGCAAGTGGCTTTATATCTCTGGGTTGGTTGGATATTTCACTACTTGTTTCCTCTTTATGAATTTGGTCGTTGTACTTCCTGTCTCTCTGTGATAATGATAGGGGTGTTGGTGGTTTCTTGGTTAGCATGAAGTGTGATTCTAGAAAGAAGATGCAGAGAGCTATGATAGGTAAGGACACCAGGGAATCGTTTACTTCTTAGATGGACAAAAAAATTGAGAACATAACTATGCAGAATTGGCTCATGAAGTTTTTATCGATTGTAGAGAGATTCAAAGAAGAAGAAGATGGTGATATTTGTGAGAGAATGCGTAAGCTAACGCTTGACCCAAACCAGTCCAAAGGGTGAATGAACATTTTTCACATGGCAGAAGGGTTAAGTGTAACAAACACACTATCCAACTCTTTAGGGTAGTTTAGCTTGCATAAGGAGAATGAGAAGTTGGAAGAATGTCTAGTCATCCTTCAGTATCATGTCTATACCTTGACACAAGGATTGTAGGTGATTGTACGTGGTCTGGAGGTAGTTACAAAAAATCAAAGCATAGAAATCCCTACTTACACTAAAGTGAAAATGTTAGAATGTTGTGTCGATTCGTCCTCCTCCTCTAATCAGAGTAAAGGTTACATGGATGTAGATATCATCAATGAGGTGGAGCCGAGAGGCCGTGTTGGTACCCAAATTCATTCTCCTTGAGAAGCTGAGAAGCATCACAGGTTTCACAGAAAGCTTAGAGGAAAGTAGATCATGTTGTATGTCATTTTGTAGCCGGGGAATAAAATGCAGCTTGCTCTTTGTCACTCAGATGTGGAGGAATGGGTAGCACCCTCAATAGGATTTGATCTATCCTCACTACTTTATGGTTGTGCCTTTCAACCAGGGTGAGAGGACCCTTTTGTAGCCTATTTTTTGTGGAGGATATGGAGATATCCTTCCTTGTGAAGTTATTAAGAAGACCTTGAGGAAAATATGATCAATACAACAAAACCTAACTCTCACGAGTTGTCACTCTAGATAGTGGAGATATTTTCTAAGCAAGGTTCAAGCCACTGAAGACAATGAAAACTTGATTGTTTCTGCATGTTTTGGTAATAGAAGCTATGCATTTATACACACACAGGACAAAAAGGGGTAGCATGGGTAAGATTGGTTGTTTTTAAATAAATTCTGGTAGGAGGTGAGGTAGAATGAAATTGATTTGTTATATCTTTGATAACTCTTACAAAAATGGAGAGCTTAGATAACATAATGATTCAAGATAGATAAAGCATTCCTTTAACTAGAATGTGTGCTTCAATGGAGGCCCAAATCAACATGTTTTCACATAAACTTCAACAATCCAAAATGAAGGCTCAAATTGAAATACTTAAATAAATTTTATCAACCTCTGTTTCATCACGCCTAAGATACCCTCAAAGAATAACAAACAATATTATTGTCATGCTAGG